>JARJLF010000039.1:0-670034 GCA_029378395.1 Mycena leptocephala
CCCCACCCATCACGCCCACCGACTCGGGCTCATGCACCGTGAGCTCTGGTAGGGACAGCAGTACGAGGCAGCCATGCAAGGCTGCTGCTCGCTGCTGTCGTGCGATGGGCAACACCCAAAGAAAAAAACAAATCGAAACAAGAAGCAGAACACGCAAGCATACCTGAGTGTGTTGAAGAATAGGGTGCCAAAGCGGCGCTTTGCGCGCATCCGACATCCTCATGCTCCGCGCTGGCTGGGCCGGTTTCGGTCTCGCGCGTGTCGTTCGCGCTTGGTGCGGTGCCGTTTGCGCTGGTGCCAAGGATAACCGGACGCAGGACGTCGTCTTCGCTGGAACGGTAGTGGTATGGACATCGATGTGATGCTATGCAGGAAATCAGGGCAGTGTTTCCAGCGAACTGTGCCCAAAATATGAGAAAGAAAGCACGGAAATTGCATCTGCAACCTGCCTCAGGCCTCAGACTCAAGGTCTGGCGGTGCTGGCCTGCTCGGGTTTCTGCTACCGAGTACTCAGCCCAGTTTCATGGTCTCCAAAGTGGCGCTGAGAGGCTCGGAAGCTGTATTCCTCATCGCTTCCGGTGATTTTCCTTGAGACAGACATGTTTCGGTTCAGAAGGCGGGCGGATCAAGGTGGGACGGTTGCGAGTGGCAGTACTGTGGCAGTGCAGCCCCTATCATGTCGAGACACTCGCTCGCAAAACCAGTGGGCCGCTAATACCGCAGTCTTCCAAATATGAAGGTAAAAAATACTGAAATGCCATCGGGACTCCGAAACGCGACTCTGTAGGTGAAACAAAAAGTTGGGGTCGCACATGAGGCAAGAGAAGGGAAGTGGGAGGGAAATACTTGCGAGATTCAGACTAATACTTATTGCGCGTTACCCTACCGGAGTACCAACGGATGAGGAAATGGAGGGCCCGGTACGCGAGGCGCCATATGAAATCCTGGATGCGCGAGCGGTAATGTTTCTATTTCTCAGTTCAAAAGATCGAAGAGGAGACCAACAAATACTATCTGGGTAACTTAGGAAAGAAACTGTAGCGTGACGCAAGCGCGACTCTGTGCCTCATCCTTGTTCGTGCACCGCGTGATTCTCTTCGCTCGTTCTTCTGCGACGTTTCCTCTCTGGCCGCTTCTCCACTACTCAAAGAATTGTGGATACATGGAAATCATAGGTGTATTTATCTGCACTGAGAACTTGAGTGAGAACTTGAGCGAAATAATATCATTACAGGCCTTGTGACTCACATCTTGCTTTACAGGCCCTGTAATGGCTATTAGTGCTGTCATTTGTGAACCTCGGACTTGAGCGCGTTCAGGCTCGGTTCGAATGTATTCCAATCTGGGGAATTTCCCCCCTCTAACTGCTGGAATGTAGGGTCGGGAAAATGCTGGTAAAGTCAGTTGAATAATACCTGACGTAGTTCCGACCTTCCTGGCATTTTCGGGACTGAAGCAAGTAAAGTAAGTTATTCCACGCATTGTCAGCGCACAGTCGAATCTGAGAGGCGGAGCAAGGCGAGAAAAATGAGCACATCGAGAAATCGAGGTAAGGTGAAGATAAAGATCGCAGGATGTCGAAATAAATTAGAGTTCCCAACCTTCTCGTGGGTCACAGTCAGCGCGGCAGACACTAGAGCGGAGCTTGGATTTCGACTTTTTTTTTAGCAGCGACGAGGAGTAGGAGGGAGAATTAAGTGAGTCACGGAAGTAGAGCGAGTCCCCGGTATTAATATCCATATTATTGGGCATCCGAGTCAGATATGGCATCGATGCCAGCGGGGATATTCGATACAGCGCGCCGAGATAAGTATCGGGCGTCCGCTATTGATGCGCATTGCTCATGGAATATAAAAGCAATTAGATGGCGAGGGAGACACTCGAGGGGAGCAGACAAAATATTCCAGCGTACTGGTAGCCATTGGTATCAAATATCCACGATCGCAGTGAGAGATGCCCCCTTCGCCAACTTGAAGTAACTTTTTTGCGAGAGCACATGGGCGTGTGGAGGAGCACCGAGACTTTGAGACCACGCAGGAACGCGGTTCCGGGAGGATAACATTTCGACGATGTAACTGTGTGTCCTAGAGAGAAATTGCCGTTATTACCATTCAGTACGTAGCATTATTCATGCCTCATATATTCGGGAGCACATCAGATGGAAGACAATTTGAATTTTGTTCCTGTTGCTCGTAACTTGGAGCCGGTAGAGATTGAGCAAACCGTGAAAGTGTATCGGGGCAAGGATGGAAGCTCGAAACAAGAGGCTAAGTACATCAGTGGCAGTGCAAGCCGACTCACCTGCCTTTTCCGCTGTCTCTCAACTTCAACTTTGCGAATGTTCTGGCGGCGCGCCAACAAGATAGCCAGGAGTTAGTGCGCACGTATTCCGTGACTTCCATTAGGACAATAAAACAGTTGGACGTTCGTCGGGTGCTTTTTTGATGGTTTTTTTTTTCTCATTTCTTTGAACTTGCATAGACTTCTTCCAAGCCTTCGCCTGGACCCCACCAGTAATTTTCGAGTACGTTCACTTGTTCTTAAGTTGCAGTCGCACATCACTGAATCCAGTTTAAGCCCCAACCACGCCGAAATCGCAGTAAAGCGTAACCGAGTTTGCCACCGTTGTGAGCCATATCGCGAAGATGCTCCCCGGTCTTGAAGCAGATCGCGCTCGGGTTGCAGATCTTGAGGCCCAAATCTCCCATCTCGAGCATTCCCTTTCCGCACTGCGAGAAGAAAAAAATCTAGCGCAGGAGCGGCTCGATTCCTACAAATACCCCATCCTGACATTGCCCAACGAAATCGTATCCGAAATCTTCATCCATTTCCTGCCAGCCTACCCCGAATATCCACCACTTATTGGCCTTCGCTCGCCGACTGTTCTGACGCGCATTTGTTGCAGATGGCGAGAAATAGCGCTGAGCACCCCCGGGCTTTGGAGCGCCATATCATCGCGCATTGGGGCATTCCCGTAGGACAACAAGCCTATATTTTCGATCTCTGGCTAAAAAGGTCCCGATTCTGCCCGCTTTCTCTCCAAATTGCCGGTGGGACGGGCATAGATGAAATTCTTGCAGCGGTGGTCCCTCACCGTGCACGCTGGGAGCACCTAGAACTTGAGGACATGTCTATAACCCATCTTCCTATCATTGATGGCCCGATACCTCTGCTGCGACACCTAAATCTGACCCTTTACGATTCCTTTACTGATGCGACCGAGGTCTTTGCATTTCGTGACGTGCCTCTGTTACGCAGCGTCATTCTTGATGCTGTGGCTGTCCCGAGCATGATTTTACCGTGGGCGCAATTGACGTCCCTAACTTTGCTTCGCGTTTACCCCTGCGAATGTGTCCCTGTTTTGCAGAAAACACCGAACCTAGTTCGTTGCGTGCTGGAGGTCTGCTTTGACATTGATAATGACCAACCTGGGCCTGACATCCCACTTCCATGCTTGGAATCATTGACCTTGGTTGACCCAGGTGGTCGCCCGGTGGTAGACTTCCTCGAAACATTCATCGTCCCTGCTCTCCGCCGTCTCAAAATCCTGGAGGTATTCCTTGGACCCAGCCCCCTCGACTCGCTCACCGGATTCATATCAAAATCTGGCTGCAAGCTGGAGAAATTACACATCGCTCGCGCGCGCTTACTGCCGCAGGACTCATACCGCCAGGCATTTCCCTCGATTCGCAAGTTTTCCTTCGATGGCAAAGACCATTCGAGCGATTCTGAGGTCTCGGATGTCGAATCTGAATAACACCATTTCTAAATGTGCGTTAGTTGTTCTTTGTTTTATCTGCACTGAGTTCTATCATCTCAGAAACTTTGTCTCCGATATACATTCTTTTTGTTTCTTGCGGCCCCTCGTCCATTTGTTCGGAATTTCGTGGTGTCACGGCGTTCCCGCTGAATTACTTCTTTACTTGCAACCCTCATACGTGGCTTTTGAATGGTCCAACAATCATAGTACGATATTGAAGAGATCGAATATTGGAGATCCAAAGTGGTCGAGGGTGTTGATCAAGCGAGTTGCAGATGGTCGAATAGCTTACTAGGGGGTTCTGCTTGTCAACAAACATACATACAGTAGGCTTAGTTGTAGCCTGACAAGTCTGAAAAACTGGAATTACATTCATGATCAACTTAGAGGACTCACGGAGGGAAGATCAGGACGATTTCTTTCCTGCCTCCATAGAATCATTCGCTCAAATTCGCTCGAATTTTGCATCTACATTGACCATACTATCTACGTCAATTCAATCTACGAAAAACAACCAAGAGAAATAAGTGGTCCACAACCCCAAGTGTTGGTGCGATGACTAGAGACAAAAAGCGGCTGATGTTACGCTCTATAAGTATGTATGTATGTACGTGAAGAGTGCCAGGTTACAGAAAACTGTAGTCCTTACATAATAGAAAACCCCGGGTCTCCAAAGAACGGACGGGACGCGGGCCCGATGCAGCCACACGCGCGTATACGGCAGCATCACGCTCGCGGCCTGCACCCGATGCCCTTGCTTCACCTCTAGTATTCCCCGTCTGGTCCCCGATCCTGTTCGCCCCACCCCGCATATCAACACGCACGAACACCGCGTAGTCGGGCACTACGCTCGGCGGGCTCGCTTCGAGCATGACTTCCAGAATCCACCCTGGCCTCCGTGAGCGCCATCCACGCAGATAGCTCGGCGTTGAGGCCCGCGGTGGCGCAGAGGAGTGGAGGTGGAAGAGGAGCGTGAGGAGGCAAGGGCGGGCTTGATGGCGTGTGGGGCACGAGGGTAGGCGAGAGGAAGGGTGGGATGAGGATCGGGGGGCGACTCGAAGATTTGTGCAGCTGGAGGGTGCGCAGAGCGGTGAGGCAAGCAGTGATATGGAGGGTGCATCAACAAAGCCGTGTCGTGGGACCAGAAGATGGTCACGTCGTGAATGTACAGGGCGAGGTGTGGAATAGAATCTCGCAGATTGTGCGAAAGACGTGGGTGCGGCTGGCGGGTACAAAGGCCTGCACCACCCTACTCGCGTCGCGCGCGTGCGCGTGCGTCTCCACCGCCAAGCTTGGACCCCTAAACAGCATCCCCGCAAACGGCGCTGTAGATTTTCGTTTCGGAGCAGCGCGTTGAGCAGGTCCCCATCCGGGCCCACGCATGGGCACGAGACCCGCGTAAGGCTAACCCCCAAATGCGCGCGGGGAGATTGCCGGGATAGGGCGAGCGGTGCGGCCCTGAAGGAGCAGTGTGCGGCGAAGCCACGAAAACCATCTCGTTGCGGTCGCACCCGTTCTTGCCTGACTTCAGCGCGAGCGAGGCAGGGTCGGCTGCCGAACACACAGAGGATCGGTTCCTCCTTAGCCTTCTTCGACGGGATGACCACGCGTTCGGAGAGGGGGATGCATCGGAGAGCTCGGTGCACGCATTGTTGCCTACTACAGCGTCGTCCGCATCCGCAAATATTGCATGCGAGACCGAGACACGCGTCGAGCAGGGCGATGGAGGAGGTGTTGGGCGGGAGCTCGAGGCGGACTCTAACAAGGAGGATGGCGTAGAGGTCGCATGAGAAGTAGGGCATTGGGCAGCAGCCTGGTACTCCTCTAAGAGCTCCTTGCGGACGTACACCGTGCGGTTCGTCAGCGCCATCTCGACGTCCTCAGGGGAGATGCCGAGGAGGTGTGGTGCTGTGTCGCACGGGGGCGACATCGGCGGTGAGGATGAAGCTGATCTCGGTGGAGCTGAGGTCAGTGGGACTGTGCTTAAAGAACCGGGTGCGCAAAGCGGCGCTTTGCGCGCATTTGACATGTTTCTGCGCTGGCTGGGCCGTTTCTCGGGTCTCAAGCACGCTTCGTTCGCACTTGGTGCGATGCTAGCGAAGGCCATTTGCGCTGCGTGCCCAAGGGATCAACCGGACACCGGACGTCGTCTTTGCTGGAACGGTAGTAGTACGGGTAACATCGATGTTGCGATGCCTATGCAGGGTAAGACTCGGGACAGTGTTTCCAGCACAGTTGCTCCATGAAGAATACTGCAAAATATGAGAAAGGAAAGTAACAGAAATGGCATTTGCAACATACTTCAGGCTCAAGGTCTGGCGTTGCTGGTCCCGCTCGGGTTTGCTACTGAGTGCTCAGCCCAGTAACCAGTTTCACGGGTTTCAAAGCTGGCGCCGAGAAGCCCTTTGAAGATGCTGCATTCCCCGTCGTTTCCGGGCCGTTGCCTTTGAGACATTCATAAATTCCTTCAAAGTTCATGCAAGAGTTCTCGAATCTCGGTCGCGAGTTGGTCGCGAGATGGGGCGATCACCGCGCGACGGAGTGGCAGTACTGTGGCAGTGCAGCCCCTATCATGTCGGCTCTCGCAGACCCAGTCAAGACCCAGTGGGGCGGAAATCGCAGTGCTCTTCCAAACTAAAAAGATTGAGGTGCAAATTAATACTGTGGTGACTAAAATGCCATCTGGGACTCCGAAACGCGACTCCGTGGAGGTGAAATCAAAGGTCGGGGTCGCAAACTTGGAATCACGGCTATGAGAACGGAAGTTGAAAGAAACCCAGAGTACTTATTGCGCGATGGTAAAAACCCACGAATGAGTAAATAGAGTACCTGATACGTGAAAAAGTATATGAAACCCTGGATAGCACGAGTAGCGATCGTTTCTCAATTAAACAAGATCGAAGAAGAGATAATAAATAATTTTGTGTTACTGGAGTCGCTGAAATTGTCATCCTAATAAACTCATGTCCAACTTGTTCCCAGCTCCGAGCACTCCAACTTGACAAGACCGCTAGATTTGCGTTAGTATGCAGGGGCAGCGTAGTGTTGTACACGATCCGGTTGATAGCCAAAATGAGGCGATTACATCCAGTAGAGCATATCAGTCTCTGATTTTCAAGGCAAATAAAGTCGACGTTGTCGCAGTCAAAAATACCTCGCCGGTCGCGTATTCCTCGATCACCGCGAGCGCCATTTCTTGCTTGCAGATGCACCCGCACCGAACTCGTTCAGGTTCTTGGAAAGGTCAGGCATGGTGAGGGTGGCCGGTGCAGGGTGCTTCGGGAAGGAACTCCTTTTATTTGAAACATGATGCGAGCTCAAAGACCGAGCGCACCAAAAATGACCACATACCAGGGTAGTTCTCATAAGAGAATCGGCCAAAGAATTGTCCCTGCGCAAAGTCGACGTTTGGCGCAAACGAAGTGGGCATATCTCGGTCAGCAGCCACACGGTGTCAAATCGGTGCGGGTTATGGATGCCAATGAATGCAGTTGCGCGGGAAAAGGAGAGGCTCCTCATGTGTTCTCCAGCGCTAAGCTCCAAATAGGTTTGTTGACAAATAACAGGAAGCGGAAAGGAAGACAAGGAGGAAACCTAAAGACTTTAGGTGAGAACGAAGATTTTGGAGACAAATTCGTTGTCGATTCGTTTGAATTCTTCTAATCCACTTCTTCAAGGTGCGAGTCGCATCGTGGCCATTACCAGCGCTTTACTAGCAGGAAAATAGCATATCTGCACGGTGAATTAGTACATCCATCGCACGGTCTGACCAAAGAGATTGGAGAGAGAAGCTTGGCCAAATCTTTCTTAGAATGATATGGGATTTAAAGCGAGCCAGAACTTCGTTCCTCTTGCGTATAGGTGGTGGAGACTGAGGAACCCGTAACGGTGATGGAAGCTCGAAACAAAGAGAGACATCAGTGGCAGTGCAAGCCGACTTGCGCCTTAACTTTTCCACTGGTCCTCAACCTGAACTTGCGATTGCTCTGGCGGCGTGTCAAACAAGATTAGACGGGAATTAAGAGGTGACCACTCCTACTGAACCTAGAAATCTCAACGTTCGTCGGCTACCTTTTTTTTGGTGGCTTTTTCTTCTCATTTCAAGTTCCTTGAACTTGCATAGACTTCTTCCAAGCTTTCGGCTGGACCCCACCTAATTTTCGAGTACGTTGATTTATCCTCAAGTTGCAGTTGCACACCATTGAATCCAGTTTAAGCCCTAACCACGCCGAAATCGCAGTAAAGCGTAACCGAGTTTGCCACCGTTGCGAGCCACATCGCGAAGATGCTCCCTGGTCTTGAAGCAGATCGTGCTCGTGTTGCAGATCTTGAGGCCCAGATCTTGCATCTCGAACGATCCCTTTCCGCATTGCGGGAAGAAAAAATTCTAGCGCAGGAGCGGCTCAATTCCTACAAATACCCAGTCTTGGAATTACCTAATGAAATTGTATCCGATATATTCATGCACTTCCTCCCACCCTACCCCCGGTATCCACCACTCGCCGGCCTTCTCTCGCCAACTCTTCTGACACACATTTGTCGCACATGGCGGGAAATAGCGTTGAGCACTCCAGCGCTCTGGAGCGCCATCGGAACTTACGGCAGTGGCATTCCCTTGAAACAAAAAACCCATTTATTCGATCTCTGGCTGAAAAGGTCCCGATTTTGCCCGCTTTCTCTCCAAATTGGCGGTGTGACAAACATAGATGAAATCCTTGCAGCGGTGGTCCCCCATCGTGCACGCTGGGAGCACCTAGACCTTTACCTGGCTCCATTCCATCTTCCTATCATTGATGGCCCAATGCCTCTACTGCGGCACCTACATTTGTCACTTGACGAGTTCCCTGCGACCGATGTCCTTACATTTCGTGACACACCTCTGTTACGGAGCGTCATTCTTAATGTTATTTCCTTGAAGGTCATTTTACCGTGGGCGCAATTGACGTCTCTAACCTTGCTCGACGTTTACCCTGGCGCATGTGTCCCAGTTTTGCAGAAGACATCGAACCTCACTCGTTGCGAGCTGGAGGTTTTCTTCGACAGGGAAAATGATCGACCCGGGCCTGACATCACGCTCCCATACTTGGAATCATTGAGCATTGACCAATGCGGCGCCACTCCGGTGACAGACTTCCTCGAAACATTCATCGTCCCTGCTCTCCGCCGTCTCAAAATCCCGGAGGAATTCCTTGGACCCAGCCCCCTCGACTCGCTTGCCGGATTCATATCAAAATCCGGCTGCAAGTTAGAGGAGGTGTACATTAGCAGTGACCAGCGCTTACTCCGGCAGGACTCATACTGCCAGGCATTTCCCTCGATTCACAAGTTTTCCTTCGATTATGAAGAAGAGTCGAGCGATTCTGATTCCTCAGACCTCGAGGACAACTCGGATTCCGAATAACGGTATTTCTGAACGAGCGTGCGTTAATCGTTCCTTGTTTTATTTGCGCTGAGTTCTATCATATTAGAAACTTTATATGGCTCCGATATACATCCTATATTTTGCGTCCCATCGCCCATCTGTTCGGAATTTTGTGGGTCGAGGTTTCAGATGGTTTCTTTTGATACGTATCTACTTTTATGTATCTTTTCCCTTGTGGTTGCTGCACATGAAGCTCCTTCAAACGCAATTGCGGCATTATTATTGACATCATATTGCGCCTGAGCGCCTTGGACTCCTCATGATCATACGAGATCCAGAAGCCAGTAGTAGTTGAGCAGTGTTGGAATGCGAGTGCGAAAAGCACTGAGTCATCTTACTCGAGGAAAAACAAATCAATCCTAGATACCCATTAATAGTCTGATACTCCCTAAAAAAATGTCTAGAATGTGTCGCCAACATCCTGCCTTTCAAATCAGCTCACTTCTTTGCCTTATACTTGAAGCCAATTCGGACACCGGATTTCGAGAGGTAACATCCAGTATGGGTCGCCTCCGAGTAGATACCTCTGAATCAGACTAAGTCGCCGGTTGCAGTCTGAGCTTCCCAGGAAATATTTATTCATGTTCGACTTCTGGCTATATCGGTTCGAATGCGTTCAAACGTCGAAAATTTCCCCACCTCTAAGTCTAAATGCAGAATTGTACGGCCGGGAAAATTCAAGGTCAGTGTGAATGCTGCTTCTTGATACCTGACCAAGTTGCGACCTTCCTGAAGTTTTCGGGATTAAAGCGGTTGAGGATAAATTACCCACGTATTGTCTGCACGCAATCGAATCTGAGAAGGCAGGGAGAGAAAAAAATCAGGGACATCGAGGATATAAGGTGAAGATGTAGATTGTGGAGATGTCGAAATAAAATACAATTTCCAACCACGTCGTGGGTCACAGTCAGCGCAGAAGACACTAGAGCCCGAGCCGGCTTTCAACTTTTTTTAACAGAATGCCCGGGATTCAAAGAAGTAGAGCGAGTCCCCGGTACGATATTAATGTTGTCGGGACATCCCAGTCAGATATAGAAGCACGATACGGGAGTTGCCAAGTAGCGAACGCGGGGATAGATACAGCGCGCCAGGTAAGCATCGCGCGTGCCGTTATTGATGTGCATTGCTCGTGGAATTTAAACCCAAATATTGGTGGCGAGATTCTCGGTGGACAGAAGCTTCGAGACCAAAATATTACAGCGTAACCACTAGTATAAATATCCACGATCGCCGGCCGAATTATGAAAAGCCAAATGGAAGTGAATGCATATGCCCGAACCCGATAATTACCGGGGCATCGAAACCTGCGTAGGCGATGTCTGCGCCTCTGTTCAATGGTCAAAATGTCAAAATGACAGGTGAGAGATGCCCGTCGCCAAGTAACTTTTACCAGAGCACATGCGCGTTCGGAGAAACATCAAAACCTCGAGACAGCGCAGGAACAAAGGCTCCGGGAGGCCAAAATTTCGAGGATTTAACAAGGATTTAACTGTGTGTCCGAGAGAGAACTTTTGCTGTGACGATGCCATCGTTCATCCAGGTCCAGTCAGTATTCATTCCTGCCAAGATTCGGTAGCACATCAGATGGAAGACAATTGGAATTTTTGTTCCTGTTGCTCGTAACTTGGAGCCAGTAGAGATTGAGCAAACCGTGAAAGTGTATCGGGGCAAGGATGGAAGCTCGAAACAAGAGGTTACATCAGTGGCAGTGCAAGCCGACTTGCCATCTGCCTTTTCCGCTGTCTCTCAACTTCAACTTTGCGAATGCTCCGGCGGCGTGTCAGCCAAATAGCCAGGAATTAGTGCGCAAGTATCCCGTGACTTCCATTAACATTTGAACGTTCGTCCGCTGCCTTTTTTGGTGGCTTTTTTCATTTCTTTGAACTTGCATAGACTTCTACCAGGCTTTCGGCTGGACCCCACCAATAGATTTTGAGTACGTTCACCTCTTTACGTTGCAGTTACACACCATTGAATCCAGTTTTAAGCCCTAACCACGCCCAAATCGCAGTAAAGCCAAAGTAAAGCCGTAATCGAGCCTGCCACCGTTGCGAGCCATATCGCCAATATGGTTCCCATTCTTGAAGCAGATCGCGTTCGCGTCGCACATCTTGAGGCCCAAATCTCCCATCTCGAACGATCCCTTTCCGCATTGCGGGAGGAGAAAATGCTAGCGCAGGAGCGGCTCGATTCATACAAATACCCCGTCCTAACATTGCCCAACGAAATCGTATCCGAAATCTTCATGCATTTCCTGCCAGCCTGCCCCGAGTATCCACCACTTACCGGCCTTCTCTCGCCAACTCTTCTAACACACATTTGTCGCAAATGGCAAGAAATAGTGTTAGGCACTCCCGCGCTCTGGAGCGCCATTAGTGCATACAAGGACATTCCCTCGGAACAAACAGCCCGTATATTCGATACGTGGCTAAAAAGGTCCCGATTCTGCCCGCTTTCTGTCCAAATTATAGATGTGACGGATGTGGCTGAAATTCTTGCAGCGGTGGTCCCTCACCGTGCACGCTGGGAGTACCTGGACCTTTACCTCTCTCCATCCGATCTTCGTATTCTTGATGGCCCGATGCCTCTACTGCGACACCTAGATCTGTTCCTCGATTTCCCTGTTGTTGCGACCGAGGTCTTTACATTTCGTGAGGTGCCTCTGTTACGCACCGCCATTCTTAACGATGATGCTGCTTCGAGCCTCGTCTTACCATGGGCGCAATTGACGTCCCTAACTTTGGTCACTGTTTACCCACGTGCCTATGTTCCAATCTTACAGAAGACAACGAACCTGATTCGTTGCGAGCTGGAGGTCTGCTTCGACAGTGACAATGATGGACCTGGGCCTGATGTCACGCTTCCGTGTGGCCTTGGTTGACCCAGGTGATGGCCCGGTGATAGACTTCCTCGAAACATTCATCGTCCCTGCTCTCCGCCGTCTTGAAATCCCCGAGGAATTCCTTGGACCCAGCCCCATCAACTCGCTCACTGGATTCATCTCAAAATCTGGTTGCAAGTTAGAGGAGGTGCACATTGGCGGTGACCCGCGCTCATTCCGGCAGGACTCATACCGCAAGGCATTTCCCTCGATTCGCAAGTTTTCCTTCGATGGCGAAGACCATTCGAGCGATTCTGATGGCCCGGACGTCGAGGACAACTCCGTTTCCGAATAACGACATTGCTGAACGAGCGTGCGTTATCCGTTCTTTGTTTTATCTGCACTGAGTTCTATCATCTCAGAAACTTTATGTCTCCAATATACATTCTTTTTTCTTTCTTGCGGCCCCTCGTCCATCATCTGTTCAGAATTTCGTGGTGTCACGGCGTTCCCGCTGAATTACTTCTTTACTTGCAACCCTCATACGTGGCTTTTGAATGGTCCAGCAATCATAATAGGATATTGAAGATTGATTGAAGAGATCGAATATTGGAGAGGCCGAGGATCCAAAGTGGTCGAGGTTGTTGATCAAGCGAGTTGCAGATGCAGATGGTCGAACAGCTTAGTAGGAGGCAACAAACATACATAAGCTTAGTTGTAGCCTGACAAGTCTGGAATAAACTGGAATTACATTCATGATCAACTTAGAGGACTCACGGAGGGAAGACCAGAACAATTTTTTTCGTTCCTTCTTAGAACCATTCGCTCGCATTTTGCGTCTACATCATCTATGTACGCCAATCTACGAAAAATAACCAAGAGAAATAAATAGTCCGCAACTTAAAGCAAGTGTTGGTGCGACTAGAGACAAAAAGCGGCTGATGCTACGCTCTATAAGTATGTATGTATGTGAGAAGTGCAGAAAACTGTAGTCCTTACACAATAGAAAACCCGGGTCTTCAAAGAGCGGACAGGACGGGGGTCCGATGCAGCCACACGCGCGTATACGGCAACAACGGCATCAAGCTCGCGCCCTGCACCCAATACCCCTGCTTCACCTCTCTAGTATCCCCCGCCCCATCCCCGCTCCTGTTTGCCCCACCCTGCATATCAGCGCGCACGAACGCCGCGTAGTCGGCACTACGATCGGTGGGCTCGCTTCGAGCACGACTTCC
Organism: Mycena leptocephala; assembly: GCA_029378395.1. Taxonomy (NCBI): domain Eukaryota; kingdom Fungi; phylum Basidiomycota; class Agaricomycetes; order Agaricales; family Mycenaceae; genus Mycena; species Mycena leptocephala. The sequence goes on from JARJLF010000039.1 coordinate 13,239, forward strand.
AGAATCCACCCTGGCCTCCGTGAGTGCCATCCACGCAGATAGCTCGGCGTCGAGGCCCGCGGTGGCAGAGGAAGGGATGCAGAGGAGTGGAGGAGGTGGAGGAGGTCCGGAGGAGCGTGGGGAGGCAAGGGCGGGCTTGATGACGTGGTGGGGCACGAGGGTAGGCGAGAGGAAAGGTGGGATGAGGATCGGGGGCAACTCGAAGATCATGTGCAGCCGGAGGGTGCGCTGGGCGGAGAGGCGGGCGGTGTCGATCGGGAGCCAGTGGACTGCGCAACTAATGAGGGGGTTCAAAGGCAGCGCACACTGGTGGACCTCAATGTCCAGACCCTCGAGCATGCTCTCAGCGGCGCTGAGGACCTTGGCGAGGTTTATAGCATTGCTCACGCTGTTGGGGATGGGTTTGAGCGCGAGGGGGCGAAAGGTGTCGAGCCGGGGGCGAGCATATAGTCAAGGATCTTGCTGACCTTGCTGAAGCGAGAGGTTGAGGTACTCTGGCGAGGCGGCGCAGTCGCGTATCTGGGTTGGCCGCTAGGGGGGGCGGAGGACGTACGGGTTGCGTACGGGTTGTCGCTGCAGTGGAGAGGGAAGAGGACGTGCAGGGAGAGGGTGCTGTTAACTTGAAGGAAGGCGGCGGGCATGTTGGATGCGGTGAGGATGTACCGGTGGTCCAGCGGGCTGAAAAAGATCACAAGGAGCCAATATCAAGCGCTCGAAATAGAAGAGCACGGAGAGAACGGCACGGAGGGGGCTCCAGGCTGGCTCCATCCAAGGACTGCAGAGTCGCGTCATGGGACCAGAAGATAGTTACGTCGCGAATGTACAGCGCGAGGCGTAGATCCCAGAACCGCATAGAACCCGCGAAGTCAATGCAGATTGTGCAGAAGACATGGGTGTGCCGGCGGGTACAAAGGCCTGCCCCACCCTACTCGCATCGCATGCGTGCGTCTCCACCGCCAAGCTCGGGCCCCTAAACAGCTTCCCCACAAACGGCGCTGTAGAATTCCGTTTTGGAGTGTAGCGAGCAGGTCCCCGTCCTGGCTCACGAACGCGCGCACAGGGCCCAGCGTAGTGCCTGGCGTAGTGGTTCACCCCCATATGCGCGCGGGCGGGCCGCGAAGCTGGGGTAGCGGTGTGGCCCCGAAGGAGGCGTGCTCCTCGTTGTGGTCGCGCTCACTGTTCTTGCCTGTCTTCAGCACGAGCGAGGCACGGCCGAGCACGGGGAGGATCAGCTCCTCCTTGGCCATCTTCAATGGGATGCCCGCACGCTCGGAGAGGGGGATGCCTCGACGTCGCCCACGTCCGCAAAGATTGTGTGCGAGACCGAGACCCACGTCGAGCAGGGCGATGGAGGAGGTGTTGGGCGGGAGCTCGAGGCAGTTGGCGCACTCCAACAAGAGGAGACGAGGATGGCGTGGAGGTCGCATGAGAACGTAGGGCATTGGGCAGCAGCCATGCACTCCTCTAAGAGCATGGGTAGAGCTCCTTGCGCAAAGCGGCGCTTTGCGCGCATTTGACCTAACCCTAGCGGCGCGTCGGTGCGTAATTGAGTGAAAGAGTTGATCGGAGGCTGTGAAAGGACATGACCTCACCGATTATTAATAAGTTTAGTGAAGCCTTTCTCTCGTCTTGGACGGGCCTGAGCACACGGCCCAACGTATCAGGTAACGCCTTCCATGAACTCTACTGCCCTGGCCCGCAGAGAAGACGGTGTACACGACTGTGCACAGCGCCTGGACGGCACTCGACTCCCCGCCGCTTCACGCGCAAATCGCCGGGGCGGCATGCGCATGTGCATCGTCCGGGGATCAGAGACTCGTGGCGGGTTTGACTCGCAGATGCAGAGCTGAGGACGGTGTCGTTCGGTATACGCACCATCTGCACCCGCCCAACTCGTGCATGATGTCCTCGGTACGCCGCCTGTCCCTCCCTATTCATCTTGCATGCTAACTGTGAGAAGAAGCTTTCGTGAAGCCGCACCAGTACCTCAATCACCTTTCGGACGTCGTGGGGACCCCGAGCTGGACGGGGACACACAGCCTGCTCGAGCTCGTGCCCGTGCGCGGCAAGGTGGCACGGAGGCGATCCTTATAATAAATGGACGTCCCTTCGGGTTCACTGAAGTGATATTGTATGTACCCTTCGCCGCCTTCCTTGTACGAGCCTCCCTGCACTCGATCCTCAGGCCTCACGGCCTCCCCTCTACGAGCCTCCCTGAGCTCGATCCTCTGCACGCTGTAACAGGTTACCGTGGCCTCCTCGTCGCCGTGTTCTTGCTCCCCGAGTCGGAGCGCGAGTCACCTCCGACTCGACATTCCTGCCTGCCCGTCTTGTCTTTTATGGTGCGACACCGACGCTGTTCCACCGCTTATCGCTCGAGCGCGCATCTCCCCTTGGCGCCCGTTCCCTGCATGATTAGCATGCCTCATCGCATGTGGCGATTCATTGTGTATTATCTTGCAGGGTCGTTGCTTCGGGCGGTTTCCTCCACGAACCCTGCGTGAGGGAGGCTATAGGGTTTCCCTGAACACACCTCCCTCCTCGTCTGTGGGGACTATCACGAAAAAGGTGTTCAGGCGAACGCCTCGGATAATCTCTGGCTCTGGACGAACTCTGGTCGCAAATCGTCTGTAGGATCTTCTGTGAAACTTGGCTCGTAGGGTATTCCCTGGAGCAAACTTAATGTGGCTTTACGGTTTCGCATGAACACGTAGTTTCTGCCCCACTGACTCGCATATCTGTTCCCTTGCTTACTACGACCTACTACCAACTACCTCTATAGCTGTGAATGTTGTAGTGCACGTATGGCCTCTTGTAGCTAGTTGAAGTTCCCGCTGAATTGAATACCGAAATTTATTGGGTTTTGGTATTTGAAGCTAATTGATCCTCTACCTGAATTACTTCTTTACTCGCAACCCTCATACGTAGCTTTTGAATGGTCCAACAATCATGGTAGGTAGCCTAGACAAAGAAAGCATTTGAGGAATTCCAAGAGTCGTATTGTATACTAGTAGTATATTCGTTTCAGTTGAGCCACGATCTTTTTCTTTTTCAATGTGGAGGGGACAGCGGAGAGCGAGACAAAAAACTTATTGGTGGGTAAATGTATCGTAGTGCTAATAGAGAATCATGTATTATTGGGTACAAAAAAACCGTGGTTTTGGTCGAAATCCGACTTGTCCATGACTGCAACCCAAGGAACAGGGACGACGACGTTTTGGAGAGCCAAGTACGCGAGAAATTTATTGTGCATTTGAATTTGAAAGAATGGTCTCTTGCAGCGTGCCGTCAAGAACAGACCGAGTTAGATGCTGGTCGGGTTGGAGGGATAATATGCGTGCCAGTCTTGAGTTCGGCGTAAAAATGGGGTTTGAATATTTTGCGGGCGCACCAGATGACCACTTGAATATTTCATGGTGCTGGCCTGTATCTGTATACTACCATAAGAGACTGATGAGAGCCAGGAAAGGAAACCTACCGTCGTTACTATCTCCGCGAGAAGGTCGACTTGGGGGGTGACTCGGTCTTGTCCTCCACTTCGAGCTTGTGCCAGTGCGGGTACGTGTTGTCGAACTACTCCGGGTACGACATCCCGTCCGACTCCACCAGGAGGTGTGCAAAGAGCGTAGCCTGAATGGTAGCTTCGATGTTTTTGGGCTTGTACATGGTGCGACTCTTCGCCTCGTGGTCCTGGGACTCCTATAGAACAGTACAGTTAGCTTTTTTTCCTTTACTGAGACGTACTGAGAACATGGAGGAGGATTTCTCCGTCAGCATCACGATCTTCGTGTGATTGTAGGCTGCGAGGGCCTCGACCTCGACCTTCTTGGCATTGCTGGCACATTTACAAAAACTGGGCCCACTTGACGACATTGCGAGCAATTTCCTTCAAGTCGCCGCACGGCCCGCAGTGCGCTTCCAGTTCTGGAGCAGCGTCAGAGATGATTAAAGCAGATAGAAGTCACAGTCTTGGCTCGAAATCTGGCAGCGGGGTAGAGCTGTTGTCGAGGACAGCCTGAGACGTCTTACTGGTTGCGGCTCCACCCTTTGTCGCGCTGTCGCTGGCCTTCGAGGTGGATTTAGCGTTAGCATCCTCGGATTTCGCGTTGGATTTCTTGCCCGCAGCGTGGAAGATGCAAGCGCAGTCACGGTAGTGGTGCACTGCTCACGCCGGTGACTCAAAACTCCCGCTAATCGTGCCCGCAATCGACCAATCGCTCGTGCTCCCCGGGCCCGCTAAATGCTTAAACCACCCGCTCAGTCGTGGCGCCAGCGGTCGTCCGCGCCTAGTCAAGTGTCAAGTCGCCCTGTTACTGTCCGTGCCCGCTGCTTGAGTTCGAGGAATTCCGAAGAGTGCATGGAGGGCGGGGGCGTGGACCCGGAGAAGTGCCGCTCGGAGCACGTGCGGTGCCGTACACGCTGGGCGGGCTGCTCGGCGCAAAGTCGTACGATGTAGGCAAGGTTTGTTGCGACTCGTGCAGCGTCAAGAGCTCTGCGGTGCTTGGCTTCGTGTATCCGCTGTCGCTCGCGCTCTCTTTCCTTGTCCTTCCCGGGCGATTGAAGGAAGCGGGGCAGCCTGGAAGTCGTGGTGGGTGATGTGGGTGCGCTCGCGAACATCGGTGAGGCGGGCGTCAGCGGCGGCTCGACGACCTTGAGCGTGTCGCGGTTGTGGGCGTAGCGGACCGCGGAACATAAGGCGCTGATCATTTTCCTTCAAAAACAATCACTTTGACTGATCTCCCTCTAGCGACCTCATTTCTTATCCAAATCTCCTGGGAGCAGCACCATTCGATTCGCATACAAAATCCACAGTGCTCGACGAAGCTATATTCTTTTTAATTTGATGAGAACATTCTGTAGTGAGAAATCATGTGATTTCTATATATAATCGAGGGAGTACATTTCGGGGAGGTCCAAAATTTTTGTCGGACTCTCTTATATATATTACAGTGCGCTACGAAGCCCAAATGTGAAATATTTACCCAGGAAGTCTGAAACATGAGTACAGATACGGCCATCAAAATAAAAGATATAGTTTGCATTGCTCTGGGTATACTAGTCACTCAACAACTATGCAGTGCGCTCTGAGTAACATATAGTAGTGTTCCAAGAGAAATCTAGACCACGCCAAGGACCACGCCGACCTGTTATTGTCCAAAAGGACATCAGATCGAATCACATGTTTGCCCACAATCGGTAAATTTTCTGAGATATTGAATATTATGAGTTCGCTAGGCACTGTATAACTTTGTTATAAATCGTTTGGTTCAGGTTTCAAGTCAATGGGACCGAGAGTGAGAGCGCTAAGTCGACTCATGTATTGAGTTGTTTCTCAACCCTGTTGTTAACTTCAAATTGAAAGACAGACTCTCACCTGAAAAACACTTCTCTCATCTCAACCTCAACCCCAGTCTACAATTCCTTCAATTCAATGCTGTTCACTCCCAGCAGCCAATCTCGGCTCGGATTCAGACACATGTCGCAATTCCGTCGCTCCCCGCACAATTAGCATATCACTTCTCCTTCAAACATGCTCGCTCGCAAAATTCTCGGTTACCGCTCAATATACTAATATTTATATTCTTACACGCAACAGAGGGGATGCGGGGCCACAAAGTGGCCCGCAGCTCAAATACAATATGCTTACGCGGCTCAAGATTTCTTCAGGCACAATGGTATTTATGTTTTTCCAATCGGACTCGCTGGGCATAAAAATGAGCCGGAGCGAAGCAATGGCATGTCTTGTAGAACCAGAACAAACTAAATCGGCAAGCAAAAGAGCATAACTACTCCTCCATCTCAACTGAACTCCTATGTATCAGCCTTTCACCTCTCCGAAGATGACTAGTGGATTGGTCAGATTGCATTGGAAGACAGACAGAAAGTTATTCACGAGGGCGGTATTTCTTTATCATGTCAGCAACTTCTTGGGCCATGTTCGTACGCTTCACAGTGTCTACCGTTTTTCATAAGCTGGGCTTTTTGAAACAAGTCGGGATCATTACCAGACTTAAGATTTCTAAAATCCCCTTTGTGCCGGTCAACCCAGGGCTCAATTTCGTCCAAGAAGCCAGATGCAGAGGCTTGCTTGGAAAAGACAGCCACTGCACGCTCGAATGCAGAGGTGAATTTCTGTTTTGACTCGAATGCAGGGGTGAATGACCATTTCTTTGCTGAACCATCGAAGAAGATCTGTTGTGCACACATGCATATAGCTGGAATAATGGGTGTCAAATGCACAACATGGCGTATTTAGTTTGCATTCATACCAGCACCAAGTTGTACGGAGTGGAAGTGGTCAAAAATCAAGTGGCGCTTGAGGATGGAGGTACAAGTGGTGGTCACAGCTTTCTGGGAGTTGCCTTGACAATCCGCAAACAAAAGGCAAACTAGGAAGTGCAACTCACAATCTGGTAGAGTTTTTGTGCTGGTCAGCACAGTAGCAGCAGAGGGAGGGTCAAGGAATCTCGACTCACAGGCTGGCAGAGTATGTGTACCAGTCAGCACGACAGCAGCAGCAGAGGGCAGGTCGAGGAATATCAACTCACAACCTGGCAGAGTTTGTGTGCTGGTCAGAGAGGCAGCAGCAGAGGGCAGGGCGAGGAATCTCGACTCACAAGCTGGCAGAGTTTGTGCACTGGTCAGCGCAACAGCAGCAGCAGAGGGCAGGGCGAGGAATCTCGACTCACTCCCTGGCAGAGTTTGTGTGCTGGTCAGCGTGGCAGCAGCAGCAGAGGGCAGGGCAAAGAATCTCGACTCACATACTGGCAGAGTTTGTGCGCCGGTCAGTGCGACAGTGGCAGGTCGAGGAATCTTGACTCACATTCTGGCAGAGTTTGTGTGCTGGTCAGTGCGACAGCAACAGCAGAGGGAGGGTCGAGGAATCTCAACTCACAGGCTGGCAGAGTTTGTGCACCGGTCAGCGCAACGGCAGCAGAGGGTGGGCCGAGTAATCTCGACTCACAAACTGGCAGAGTTTGTGCGCTGGTCAGTGCAGCAGAGGGCAGGTCAAGGAATCTCGACTCACATCCTGGCAGAGTTCGTGCACCGGTGAGCACGACAGCAGCAGCAGAGGGTGGGTCAAGGAATCTCAACTCACAAGCTGGTGGAGTTCATGCACTGGTCAGCCCAATAGCTGGCGGGTTGAGCAATGGCACCCTACTGGCTGGTGTAATTCATGTAATTTGAGTGTCATGCCAGTGCGCAAACATTGCATAGAGTAATGCAGTCTCACTTTCTGCAGAAGGAAAACGTCAGGTCAGTGGCTGAATATGCACAACCCATGTACCTTCTATTCTCCACACACAAAAGTGTTACCATCGGTCAGTCGACATTAATACTGTGCACGCACATTCTAATATCATCAGCAGTAGGTCTGTCTGTTCACGAGGTCACTCACATACTATCCAGTCCTCAGATACAATTAGTGCACAGGACAGAATGCCTCTCACGTCTTCGCTGTTCTATCCACCCAGCCAGATTAGCTTGATATTTTTAATCATTGTAAAGAAACCAAATACTTCCCCAGACATGTGGAAAATATTCCAAGCAATTATTCACCACAATTTCTAGAACACATAAGCATTGTCCTTGGTCTATCGCACCTCCGACCTACCCTCTGAGCTGATAGGTAAATTGAACAGCAACCTAATAACATTGTTTGTGTTTTTACGCAATCAATATGCAATGGCAAGGACAAACCATCTAATTGCGTAAAATGCGCAAAGATCCAAGTTGTTGTGTTGTACAGACACAAATAGAAGCTGGAGTGCTTCATTCGTGAGTGCATCTGCTGTGACTTGGACGAGCTTCTTGACACATTCGTCCTGTGTGGCTGTGAAGGCTTTCTTCTGCGCGGTGCCAGTGTGCCGAGGCTCGCCCATGTCTAGGTGACAGAATGAGGACATATCCTTCATTTGAAGGCACGTCACCTTGTGTGTTGACATGTGCGGCTGGCGCAAATCTTCGCTGCTGGAGCACCTTGAAACGAGCGGCCAGTATTTCTTCAACTTTGTTGATACACTTCGTATTCAGCTCATTGGGGTCCATACCCCCGGCCAGGTGGGTGCCGCGAACTTCCGTGAAAAGCCCATCACACTTTGTGAAAATTGCGATAACAGGGACTGGAAAGATGCATTGGTCAACGAAAGAGCTAAAATAGTGAACTCGCCATTTCCAACACCCTCCAAGTCGAAAAACTCCTCATCTGTTTTCAAAAATGGTCGTGTAGTGTCCATCGGGAGGCAGTACCTGCCCCTCATTAACCAGAATGAGAATGGTAGCATCATCGGGAAGGCGTACCAGATGGCATGGAGTTGTTCAGTGAGACTGGAGCTGGCTGCCCTAGTCTTGATGAAGTTCTTCGCCTTCTCCGTCTCCTCGAGTGTACCGCTCTCGAAGCCGCAGGAGTCGTGAAAGATGAAGCCGGGGTTGCTTTTGAAAATCATCTGATTCTCAATATTGTGCTCCCCACGCTGGAAATCATCAGGTGAGCACAGATGTACCAAGGAAGAACTCAAACCTTCATTGACTCCTTCAAGATCTTCGCTTTAATCTGTGGTAGACGGTCAGGCACATAAACTCGCGAACAATGTTGCTGAATGTACCTTCTTCCCATCCTTACCATAAATTTTGGGTTCCTTGACCGAGTTACACACCCGCTTCAAGAGTGTTGTTTTCCCAGCATTTGCCCTGCCAATAACGAGGATACGGAAGTGAGAGCACTTGCTACGAATGTCGATGATGCTATCCTCAGGGAGCTCGGCAACAGGTTGGGCGCCCGAATTGAGGGACGAATCACTGGATTGAACCCAAGAGTCACGGTCAGTGGCCGGCGATAGCAAACCCAACATCTTGTGGAACATGGGGGTTATAGTTGTAAGTTGCAAGACGGAAGTGCCACAAGCAGGGAGATGCTTATATGGGAAGGCCTAGCAACGCTGTGCGTACTCTCTCAATGCGTGTTTGAGGCGTGTCTTCACTATGAATAGCTTTCCTCCCACAGCACCCTTCTTTCTAAGCCGAACTGTCAAGGGTGTGATTCTGGGCGGCCACCTCGTTCCCGTTCCCTCCCGAATAAAATGACAGGGCTCCCGATCAGGGCCTGAAACTGTCCCGTAAATTTACGACACGAGAGGCCGTAAAAACGGTTACGCCCCGTACCAAGACGTAGGTGATCTCAGTGGAGCCCTCCAGCACTGCCACGCAGAGCGGAGATGTTGCACGTGTCAACATCTCCGCCGTTCCTTTGCCTTCTGCCTTCGGCCGTCCCGCTCCTCTTCGCACTCGTTTCCCCCTCCTCACGCATAGTGCCGAAACCAGCGCTCGGCCCCGTAGGATCGTCTTGCGTGGACGAGAACTGCTGAGTGCGCATCGGCGACGCCAACACACGCCGCCTCACCACTCGCCCCTCTTCCACATCACCACCGCATACGCATACGACATGCATGTCAACGCTCGGCGATTCCGCCGCTTTCGCCCGCTGCCAATACTTTCTCCCCGACGCCTTCTCTCCACTCGCAAATTCGCTCTCGTGGTCCTCGTTCTTGGACGTGGGTCCGAGCACACGGCGCAAGGCATCGGGCAACCGGTGTCTATGAATGTCGTGGCGCAGTTGCGGCCCTGGCCCACACAGGAGAAGACGGTGTACGCGACTGCACAGCGCCAGGCCTCCCCCATTCCCACCCACTTCCCGTTCCAACGACGACGTGGGCTCGTTCGTGGACCTCAACTCCAGCCCGAACGAGGACGAGCTGCGCCCAGACGAGCCGGTCTCCATCGTCGACAGCCTGGCGCCGAGCATCAGCGGCGCGACAAGCCGCGAAGCACGCATTTCTCAGCTCGCATGACGGAATACTTCATCCTGCGCTCCGGGACAGCGCTCGACTCCCCACCTCCGCTGCTTCCAGCGCAAGTCGTCGGACGGCATGCGCATGCGCACCGCCCGGTAATCTGAAACTCATCACGGTTTCGACTCGCAGATGCGGAGCCGCGTGCTACGGGGTCGCTCGGTGTACACGCACTCGTTCAAGGTGTTGCATGATATCCTCGGTATGCCGCCTTTCTCTCCCTATATCTACTTGATGCTAACTGCGGTGCAGGACGAGAAAAAAAAATCGTGAAGCCGTAGCAGTACCTCAAGACAACGCGGACGCGTACTGGGACGCCGAAGGATGGGGACATGCCACCTGCTCGAGCTCGCGCCCGTCGCAGCAAGGTGGCACGGAGGCGGTCCTTATTATTAAATGGACGTCCCTAGAAGGCCGTCGATGCAGTTTCCCTGCAGATGCCGAATACCTTTGCTTCCTGTGCGACTCGCTGCGCTCGATCCTCTGCAGGGAGGTTACTTCAGGCCTCTCCCTGAACATACCTCCATGTGATCCTGCAGCTACCGCGCCTCCTCGTCGCCGTGTTCTGCTCTCGAGTCAGAGCGGAGTCACCTCCGACTCGACGTTCCCGTCCGCTCGTTCGTCTCGGATGGTGCGATACCGACGCTGTTCCCCGCTCGTCGCCCGCGCGCGCGTCTCCCCTTGGCCCCCGCTCTCCCACCAGCACGGCTCATCACTTGCGGACTGCGCCCGCGGTTCATTGTGTATTCAAACTTGCGTGGTCGTTACTTCGGGGTTTATTAGGAAACTTGGCTTCAGGGTTTCCCCTGAACGTGTACTCCATTGACTCTCGCATACATATATACTCCCTTACCTACTACGACCACCTACTTCCATAGCCATGAATACTGTCGTATATGTATGACCACTTGTAGCTAATTGATGTTCCCGGAATTCATAGTGCTTTTGGTGTTATACACAATAAGACGCCGATTGATTCTTTATGTGAATTACTTTTTTATGTACTCGCAACCCTCATACGTGGCCTTCGAATGGTCCAACAAGCATGGTAGGTAGAATTATGGGGTATCCAGATAAAGAAAGCATTTGAGGGATTCCGAGAGCTGTATATATGTATTGTACGCTAGTATATTCATTTCAGTCGAGGTACTGTAATAATTTTTTCTCTCTTTCAATGCCGAAGGACAGCAGAGAGCGAGATAGAAATTTTTATTGGCAGGTAAATTGTACCGTACCAGCGAATCATGTAGGGTACGAAAAAGACCGTGGTTTTGGTCGAAATCCGACTCGTTCATGACTGCGGCCGAAGGAACAGGGAGTACCGAGTACCTTCATGGCGTGCATCATGAGGGAGGTAGTTTCATATAATATAATCGTGAATTAGAAAATAAAAAGGATAGTCTCCAGCAGCATGCGCGTCAAGAAACGATGGCAGCGTGCGTACCGGGTTGGTGACCTCGATGGTTGCGGGTATACGTGTGCCAGATGTCGGAAATTTATAGCCTCCGTTGTAAGAGCCTATAAAGCCTTACAAGACCGTAAGAACACAGCAGCTTATCAAGTTCTTATAGGCTAAGAGAAATTACATAAGGCGATGATAAGACGGCTCGGCACATTGCAAAAGCCGTCGTCCCATATCAGGTCTTATCAGACAATTGTCTCTTATCGCAAATCAATCCCATATAAGGGCTTGCAATCCTGCGGTTACTACAATGGAGTAGTTATATTGTAAGAGATTAAAGAGTGCTTATAAGAAGTTATAAGAGGCACAGACCTTACACTACTTATAAGCCGTCTTAAGAAGGCGTGAGTATTACAGGGATAGATAAGAAGGGGGAGCTCTTGCAAGGACCTGATAACAGCCAAAGGTAATATAAGGCATATACGACGGGTGGCTCGTGTAAGGGCACAAAATGAAAAGTGAAAAAAAATGGGAAAAATATATCACAAATGATCTTTGAATAATGTGTTAACTCAGCCAACTCAGTGAATCGAACCAGCGACCACTAGAATGATGGAAAACCTTGACAACCACGACTACTACAATTAAGGCAAAGACCCCTTTGATACAGAGGAAACTGTACTCTATTTATGTAACACCTTAAGCGCTACACCTTAACCAAGAAACCGCTGACTCGGCGGGAAATATATACATTTTATTTTTTTGGGTACATATCATTGTCTAGTGTATTACTCTCTATCGCCTGACACGGCCTCCTCGGCGTAGGACAACCCCAGAACCCTCTCCTGGTGTTGTGGAGCCCACTGAATTTTTCGCTTTTGCCTTTCCTTTCTCGCCCGCTTTTGTCTTTCCTTTCTCGACCGCTTTCGCCTTTCCTTTCCCAGCCGCTTTGCCCTTCGATGCAGTCACATTCGCGCTCTCGGGGTCTGACGGGATATCCGAGTCCCAAGTCACCTGACGGCGACGGCCTGCAGGCACAGGAGGAGGAGAGTCGTCAACACCATTGTTAGCGGGGACGACTTGGCGGCCACCGCCGCGACGGCCTGCAGGCCTAGGGGAAGGAGTCTCGGGTAAGTCGTTGTCGGCATAATCTTCGGGTAGATCAGATAAATCCGAAAAAGGATCGGCAGATGGGCTTCTGGGCGGGGTCCGAGTCTGAGGGCTGGATGGCTGGCTTGGCTGAGACCCTGAATGGTCCGTTAAATGAAATGTCAGGTCCGATAAACAAAATGACTTTGTAGCCAAACAAAGAACTCACTACTAGAGCGAAACAAGTCTTCGTCGATTTCATCCCGGTCTGACTGATCATCGAGGTCTAAGTCGGCCAGGGCGTTCTCGAAAGAGAGATCTGCGTCGTGCATATCCGTGGCTTGTCGAACTGTTTTCTTCGACTGAACGCCTTCGACCCCGACAAAGACAATACTGTGCCAGTATTGAAATATTTTTTGGACACTGGGCTTATCGGTCTGCGACAGATGACGCATATACGTGAGGAAATAATTTTGAAAAGGGATCCCTGAGACTCGTCCTTTTTCCAGATAGTTCTCGGAGATGCCGGCAAACAGAGAATAAGCGACGTGCAGGAACTAGCTCCAGGTTAGCTCGGTCACGGTAAGAGTGAATATCAACGCGGAACTCACCACATCGCACGTAAACGCCAGGGAGGCTGCTGTCAATCCCTCGCCAGGGATTTGCCATTTATAGCCTGCAGAGTTTCTGGCCGGACTTTTCTTACCGCCCTCTTCCAGACTCCCAGGTCCAAAGACCATGCAACGGAATGACTTGATTTTGAGCCGTCAGGGGAGAAGGAAAAGAATAACATGTGACGCACCAAAGGGAGAGCTTTCTGCATGAATATTCGGGATTTTTTGTCCAGGTGATTTTCGTACAAGAGAGGGGCGGAAGCCTTGGGTAAATCTTTATCGGGATCAGCGCCCGGAAAATAAAGCAGCTGCTTCAAGCTAGCTTTATCTGTTCCTATATTACACAGGTCAAGGACCGTTTTGAATGAGACCTTGAGAGCATGGGCCGCCGTGGATCTTTCCGCGTTGACGAAATGGATGAACTGTGAATCATGTAAGGATTGTCAGGGTTTCAAAGAAATAATACATACATTCGAGCTGAAGGGCCCAAATTCAGTGGCATCTACGAGGGCATGAAACTTCTGTGGGGTCCTAGCGTATATGCGCGCAGTCATGTGTTGGAGATATAGAGCAGCATCGGGGGAGTAGATATCTTCCGGCGGCGCAGAGGGGGCAGCGACTTTGGGTCCAAACGCGGCGACGGGCACCCACGGGGCTTCCATTAAGGCAAATCTTTTGCTGTACTTGATTAACGTCTCCTGGTAGCCGTCGACGTTATCACCGACAAGGTCAGCGGTTTTTTTCTTTCGGTTAGCACGACTCTGCTGAGCGGACTCCAGCTCATCGATGCGCTCCTGGCGTTTTTGGTCCCTGCGAAGGAGGCCCGCCATTGTTCTCTGGGCATCGGCTAGCGCCTAAAGAAGTTGTTGAGGGGTAAAAGTTATCGGTACCAATCCTGATGTACCTGCTTGAGTTGGGCTGATGTGGGATTTTGGTTCGGTAGACCTAGGTCATCGTCAGAGTCGTCGTAGTTGTTCATCCTTAGTGGAAGTCGTGGAGCAGTTTGAAGTTCAACGACAATGCGATTATTCGGGTGCCATTAGCTATTTTCATAGCGGGAGATGATCTGGATAACTAAAACCGAGGGAGATGATCATGATAACTGGAACTCAAGAATTTACCGGTGACGTTTTGACGTTGTATTAAGGTTCTTGAAAGTTTGGAGCGGCACTCAAGCGATCATAGTTTATTTATTGGTACAACGGTCGAATGGCAAGTGAGAATTCAAGAAAGTTGTTAGGGTCCCTAGCATCTACTCCTCAGGCGTCAGCAGGATTCATCGATCCGAAACCTAATCAAACAAAAATTAAATAATTGAAATCAGAGATCAACCAGGAGACGGAAAGAGATTCTACGTTACCGAATCTGGCGGGTTGGGCCTCCGGGATATCTGCGACGTACATTCCCACAACTGGTATCAAGATTGAGGCTGGAGGATTCACAGGGTTCGGATTCACATGCGGAGGGTTGGGGGGAGGAATTCCGTTTGAACTGGGCACTGTGTAAAGATCGGCGTGAAAGAAGACATTTCATACTACAACACTATTTACCGGGACACCCTTGAGGATTCAATATGAGCTGTGCGTGTACATTGATGAGTTCCTCAACGATATGGTCGTAATTTTCTCTGGGAGAAAATCTAGATGTCAGCGTAATACAAATACAAACTGGGTCGCACTGAATAGCGATACTCACTGCAACAGTCTGTGGGCCTGTACCAATTGCGCACACAGTGATTGGAGGGCCTGCTTTGCAGCAAAGAGTTCCAGGTAGGCCGGATTTTGGGCGTGTAGAAGAGCCTCATGGCTGGCTCCGTGGAGAGCCTCCGCGTCCTTGGGCGAAAGTTGGATGAAAGTTTCAAAAGTCGGAGCCTCCACAACCTCTGAAGAAAGCTTGCTGAGAGGAGATGTGGTGTTCATTGAGTATTTTTCAAGGGTAAGTTGATAGCGGTGGTGCTTTGTAGAGCGTTGATTTAGAAACATTCCTTGGTCTAGCCATTTTTACGTTTCAAGTCAATTAGGCTTGATGTATTTATAACTACACATACATTTGCCGTAGGAACCGCACACTAATACTCCTCCTCGTGCTTCAGGCACAGCACACTCACCGACCCCATCGAGCAGTGGCCATCCGACGTCTCTAAGCATAGAAAGCCGCATGAGTTTGGGGAGGTCTTTGCCAGGGAAATTTGTCCCGTTTCCGCTCAGGTATACCTCCTCCAGCTTGGTGAGATGCCGAAAGAAATTCGCGACGATTTGCGCGGCGGGTAGAATCCCGACTGCAACTACCCCTCTGGTGTGAAGGAGTTGTTGAACTTGAGCGGCGAGTCGAACTGCCAGCTATCTGAGTGCGAGTGTGGCATGCTCGACGCGAAGCCGCTGCTTGGGGAGCTTGCGTCGTTGCTGCCGTTCGAGAGGATCTTGATGTCGATGATGCCGTCCATCTCGTCAAAGTTGGTGTCGAGCTTGATTTCTTGCTCTCCAGGGTCTGGCGGCTCAGTCGTGGGTAACGGCGGGGGCTTGTCCGGCTGGCTCGGCTTCTTCTTTTGGCGTTTAAAACGCGGTTCACTGGTCGCAACTCCTTCGTTGCAACCTCGTCCATCGACGGAAATTTGTCAGTAAACCGAAGAAAGCACCAAGGAGAAATTCGTCCGAAGACTCAGAATCAGTAAAAGTGGGGGTTGGTCGACGCTTGCGCTTGTGGGAGCTCCCATCATCAACAGAGGCCACCGCCTCACTTTCCGCGCACCGCTTCACATTCATATTATAGGCAGAAGAAGACGTGGAGGCTATCGGGGGAGGAGAAGCCGAAACCTTTAGGCCCTTGATGCGAAGGGAACTCTCATACGAACGTAGCTTCTCATCATGCTCGCGCAAGATGCTCAACAAAAAATCGCCACGCCGCACGAGGTGGATTGCATTAGGGATGGGCTTGTCCGCCAATTCTTCGCCCTTCTTGCCCTCTTCCAGATTTGCCATCCAGCCCGAGCTTGGGGTCCTTCGCCATTGCCTCCCAGTTCCCAAAGCCGTACAGGTATGCTCCGACAAGCAGCATCGAATCGTCCTGCGGACCCCACCGCCCCAACCAGTTGAGGGTCGGCCAGATGTATTCGATGGGTATCTGCCACTTGTACGGGTCATCTTGCTCGTTGAGGATATTGAACAGAATGCGCAAATCGCGGTGGCGCGAGATGACCGTCTCTGCATTGATATTCTGAGGCAAGTGACCAACACGGCCTTGCTCTTTTGCGCATTCGTCAACGGCTCCCCAGACGCAAGCCGGCTGCGCTTCTGGTCCTCTTTGTCCTTCAGCGCCTTATTGCAAACGTCAATAATATCATCCGCAAGCTTGGACTCGGTAACCTGGGGGAAAAAACCATCAACCAGAACCGACGCGTAGGCGGCGAAAAAGACCCACGATCACATCGTACCGCTGTCGTATGTCGCCCCACCGCTGCAGACTCCGGATGAGAACCCGCACATCGCGCTCCTTGAGCTCCATCGCCTTCTGGCTCGCCGAATTGCGCATGGGCCAGGTGCTTTGGCTTCTTGGGCGCGGACGTCGACAGCGGCTGGTCCACATCCATCCCTTCATACGACACCTGCGCATGTGTCCGCTTGTGCGAATCCCCCGTGATCAAGTCGTCCGTCTTGCGATCCTCGTCCTCAAATTTCTGCCGTTGCTCAAGCGGAATGATATCCTCCCAGCTCACGTCGTTCTTCACGTCCGCAACGCCCGCGAACTGCGCCAAGAAGCCCTCGCCTCCGAGCGATGTCCCACCGTCGCTGTTCACCGCGAGCTTCTCGTGGTCCTCGGCGCGGTTGAGGATGTCGTCGAGTTCCATCTCGTCCAGCTTCTGGCTCTGTTGCGTGTCGTCCTTATCGAACCTACAAAACACATTAAAATCAAAGCTGAAAAAAGACACAAGGCCTACATCTTCTGTGCACCTTGAGGACAGCCGTCAACTCGTCCTTGCTCAAATTGTCGGGTTTGTGCGGGTCTTTAGTTTGTGTGTTAGCCTTGGAGCTGAGATGCGCCTGCGAGGTGTCCATCTGGTTGATAACTGGCGCATCCTCGTCAGCAGGACCAAAGGATGGGGGCGACTGGCACATACTAGCATACTCCAGCACCATTTTCTTCTTTGCGCGCTCAAGCACATCCTCCTCTATCGTGTCTTTGCTCACAAAGCGATACACGCGATTTTTGCCTTATCCGGTGCGCGCGCCATAGCCTGCAGGTCATTCTGCGGGTTCCAGTCGCTCTGGACAACAGACAACAACTGTTAGCCGTCCGGTCTAGACGCTTACGGCGACGGCCGCGCGTCCGGTGTCATGCCGCGAAACACCAACACTGGCAACGGGCCGCCCGCGTAAGGAAATAACACTCACATCAAAGATAATAACTGTATGTATCCGCAGTCTCCAAATTGATGCCCAGCCCACCCGCGCGTGTGCTCAGCAAAAACGCAGAGTCCGGGCTGCCCGTCGAATTGAAATGCGCGATGCTCTTCTTGCGGTCGAGCCGCTGGTGGATGCACCTGCGGAGGTTCATGTAGTCAGAGAGGATGTCGAGCATGCGCACCATCTGGCTGAAGATAAGCACGCGCTGCCCGTCCTGCTTGAGCCGCGCGAGCAGCTTGTCGAGCAGCACCATCTTGCCAGAGTTCATGACGAGTCCCTTGAGCGTGTCATCGGTGTTGTCCGTGCGGATCTCGGCGCCGTCGAAGAGGTAGGGGTGGTTGGTGGCTTTTTTGAGCTCCATGGCTGCCTGGCGTGTCAGTGCTGGCAAAATAAATAAAATAAAGATGAGACCCACCGATGTTGAGCAGGCTGATGTTATTATTCCCATTCGTGCTCTTGACCAAGCCTTGGAAATTCTGGTTTTTTCAGTTAGCACAAAAACGAGGACGTAGGTAATTTCCACGGCGGACCAAGGTCTGTCGCTTCAAATGTGCATCTTCGTTTGTTGGAAGATGCACACTCTACGCAACAGACCTTTGTCCGCCGTGTCCCAAATACCTTGGTCAGGATGCACATTTTTATAAGAACATCCTTATAAAAATGTGTCTGCAGCGCGCTCATTTCTACCCGTAATATGTGCTCGCTCTTGGTCGGCAGCGAAGTCAGCACGTCCTTCTTCAGTCGTCTAAGCATCAGGGACTCGAGCTGCTCGTGCAGCTCTTTGATCTTGGTCTCGTGGTCAGCATCGTTCAGGTCGAACTCGTTTGTTAGGGCGACTGTGTCTAATTAGTTATTTGAAAGTGAGGAAAAGAAAAGGACTAACACTTTCCGGGCATCAAGAAGTGCATCAAGGAGAGCAATTCTAGTAAAAGTTACGGTCAGAAGAACGGCTATGAAACGAACCACGCACCCTTGACATTGTTTTGCAGTGGGGGTCCCGTGATTAAGAGCTTCGATGCAGCAGAAACCGATTGGAGCGCCTCGTACAACTGGCTCTCCGAGTTTTTCAACCGATGGGCCTGCGGGGCGAAATTAGCACAATCCACTGAACCGTGGTGATTTCCCCACCTCGTCCACCGCAAGCGCCTGCCACTTGATATCGCCCAGCTCCTTTGCGTCCCTCGGGGTCAGCTTGTACGTCGTGAGCAGTACATTCATCTTGAGCTTCTTGTTCGACGGCCCAAATTCGTACTTGCGGATGACCTTGCGCGCATGCGCCGTCCCGATATACGTGATGACGTTGATGTCGGATGATCACACCGCAAACTGTGTCTGCCAGGCCGTGATCATCGAGAGCGGCACGATCACCAGGAAGAGGCCGTACTGGTCCAGCTCGTGGGACAGGTACGAGAGGAACGCCACCGTCTGCACGGTCTATAGCAAAAAAAAAGTCAATTCTGAGGTTCATGGAAGAGAGTTAAAGGGAAAATTCACCTTCCCGAGTCGTCAGCGAGGATGCTGTTCTCGCCCTTGCTCCAGAGGTACGCAAGCCAGTTGAGCCCCATGAACTGAAAATCCTCGAGGTCGCCGCCGGTGTACTCCGGATGCTTGTTGATCTTCTGGCAGCAAACATGAAACGCGTGTGTACGACGTTGTAACTTGTTGTACCCGAGTCTCAGCACTTGTACGAGAACGGCCTCGATATTGTCTTCCTCTTGGTAGTGGATGACCAGGCGCGTATGTTGTCCTCCATGACTGAGATTGAGCGCATTGTTGGTGAGGAACTCGAGTTCGAGTTGAGTTCGAGAATCAACTTCAGAAGAAGTTGGTTTGTCCCAAATAGGAAATCACGCTAACAACAATTTATTGACGATTTCTGCCTGGGTACATCTGCTTGAGTCTCAACCACATATCAACGTCTACTAAATCAATGACCAGAAAATCTCCAGGCCGCGAAGAATCAGAAGCCAATAGAGCCCCTCTAATGATGGAGCGAACAGGTATGAATTCAGAGGCCTGTCTGGGTTTTGCTCGAACTCGGTAGAAACCCAAAGCCTTGTCTTTGGCCGATAGCGCACCTCTCGGTGCATCCAAAGGCTGAACGAGAGCAAAGCACTGCTTCTCATTGTTGACAGAGATGGCGAAGACGTATATGAGTTGGACAAAGATGTCTCCGGCGACCGTTTTGACCAGCGCACCATCGAATCGGGGACGATTATGGAAACTGGGATTGCACCTCAGATAGTCGACGTTGCCCACCCAGTTGTCCAGGGATTTAAAGAATACTTTCAGAAATTGATAGGGAACGATCTGTTGTCTGATGAGGCGAATCTCAAGTATATATCGGACATGAACTGACCTGATCAACTCGAGAATATCTGATGCGACGTCCGTTCGGCAAACCAATGTCATAGTTTTGCAAGAAATCCGAAAGGTATTCGCCAAACCTAACGCGGAAATTACGGAAAGCTGGATCATTCATGAACTCCTGTTCCAACGCCTCAAACGTCAAAGCTGGCCGTTTGGCCCCAACGACGACATTGCTGAGGTGCTCTAGATCACGAGGGGGGTCGTCTTTGTCCTCGCTGTCGTCCACGTCCTCGAAAAGTGTGTCCAGATCATCGAGTTGATCTCGAATGTATTTGCAGACAGTGCTCCTGTGGACCGACTTGAGGATCTGAGTATAAGAAGACTATTAGTTTAGTAGACGACGCCCAATATATGTGTCCCACCTGAGGAGCCACATTTTTGAAATTTGTTTGGCGAAGGTACGCAGCCCGGGCGAAGCCATGCATCGATTCATCTATTTTAGTCCCAAAATTCTTCGTGATTCCCTTGTTACGAATATCGTCAAAGATATGTAATTGACCATGCATTTTGGGGACGTCAAAACTCTTTCCTAGCTCGGTCCCAATACAGGCGTCGGAGTACTCCTGTGAGACGTTTAATAAGGACAATAACAAGGTAAGGATAAGATAATCACGTCAATCAAGCGACCGAAGCGCTGGAGCTCCTTTCGTCCCTCTTCTATGGTGTCAGAAGTGTGCAATTCTCGGGATACGTGCATGAGGAGCTCTTGAAAGCTCCGAATGCACTGGAGGAGCTTCAAGTCGAGTTTATCGGTCAACACATTGTGAGCGGCAAAAGTCATCATTTTCGCAATGTCTTCATGCTTGGTGCCATCATTGAAACTCGTTGACATGACGGAGGAAAAGTGATTCACATTTCTCCAACGAGGAAGAAGATCGTATCTGAAAATAAAATCAGTACAATTGGCCACTGGATAAGAAGGAAGGAAATACTGTTTATCTATCTCCGCTGCCGCACGGCCGACATATCTCTCCGCATGTTTTTTGACCTGGACAAAAAGGTGGTCATCCCACAGACCTCCGTAGGCATGAAGTTTGTCCCAGGATATGGTCCTGTGAGGATCAGAGTAGGCGATCTTCCAAAAAACATTCTGGAAAACGAGGTAAGAGAGGAAGGCGCGCTGAACGAAAGAATCCTACATCCACATCCCGTAAACCGTTTGCCTTCAGCAGCTGTTCCCGATCCGCTGCCTTCTTAAGCAGTCTGGCCTTTCGGATTATCTCTTGAGTTTCTTGACTCGTCCGCGTCTGGAAGGGAATGGTGAGATCTGATTGGTCTTCATTATTGACCAGACATATTGGACAGGGGTGTAGCGCCCGGGTACCGCGCGTTAATGCCATGACGCACCTAGCATGTGCATAGAATTAGTTTTCAAGTCAGTAATGTAAATATACCCACTTACGCCTCTTCAAAATCACAGGCTAGGATTAAAATCACCGGAAAAAGCTGGCGTAGGACACCATCACCACACTTAGTCCAGTAACCGGTGAAGGAATGAGCCTCAACAGATTCTACGAGCTTATAGAAGGCGGCGTGCCATACAGCATTTTTGAAGTTCGCATAGCCTTGTTTACCTCCTTCAGAGGAGGTCTTCTCATCGTCAATCTACTTTGGAATAAGCGACAATAAAGAAAGAGGAAATGATACAGGCTCACTACGGGAAGCCATCCTACAATCTGTCCTCCACCCCATTCTGTGCTGTTGCGTAAGCCGATAAAGATGTTGCCTAGCCTCGCGATGATAGGATACCCTTTCTGGGTACCAAAAGATGAAAGTTTGGCCTTGTCTGCATATAAAATATAAAAACAAGCCTTGGCATCTTTCGACGCCGGAAGGTTGCTCTGTTCTAGCTGTCAATTGAGATTTCTGAAAACTGTAGAGATGACACACCTGTACTGCCCACACCGCATTCGCTGTCCAGGGTTCGGTGAAGAACCTCACGTACTTTTCACCGTTGTAGAAGTAGGCCTTTTCGGCGTCCCAGACAATCACATCAGATAATCGGGGATCTTGAACCAGCTGGAGTGTCCAGTCCCAGAGCGGACGAGCATACATTTCAAACGGGTATAGCTCGTGTTTGTACGGGACCTGAATCTCTGTTTTCTCAAACTAGGAATTGTTTAGTGAGAAGCGTTACTTTATATCGAAAGAACCAATCACACCTGGGTACACTTTTTGGAAGCCCTTTCCCACTGTCGGTCGAGGTCTCTATGGTTGTGCAAGGTGAATTCGCAGAGATCAGATGCGCAGCGACGAATGAGTGAAATTAACGTGTCAGTTTGGCCGCTATTGAGCATAACATCTTGACAAAACTCGGCGACCTCAAAATCTAACCGACTCTTAAACGGTTTCCAAGGTTCAGGACTATTGGGTAGCCGACATTCTTGACGCATTTGGGAAGTCGTATACTCCTCCAGACTTTGCACCTTCTCAGGCAAACCGCTATGCGGGTGAAAAACTCGTTTTATATCACCCAGCTTTGGCTGTCCCGTACGATTAGGTATGTCGTGCGGGTCTGGTTCTGGTCCTGGTCCTGGATCCGGTTGAGGGTCGGGTTCGAGTTCGGGTTCGGGTTCAGCAACCAGTGGCGCTAATGTATAAAACGGATCGAAATTATCTGCGGGGACAGATGTTTATATGGAGGTGTTTTATCTAATATAACAAACCTAGGGGCTCCTCTGGATGCTGAGCTGGGTTCAGTGCACGAGTCGGTGGGGCTTGCCCAGGAAGCTGGTCGGTGTCTAAGATGCGAAACAACATAAGATGAAATGGGCCATCTAAGACAGAAAGGGCCAAGAACCTGGTCGTGGATGCAACAAGTTGTGCAAAATTGTTTCCTCTACGAGGAATATAATAAGACTCTGTTAGGTCCAAAGAGAGCCCAGTATATATACCTTCTTGACGTCTCCGGTTCTCGGTGAATCTTTTGGAAGCTTCAAGCTGATCTTGGGATCGCTTGCAAGCCTTTTCGTGCGCGGTTATACCTTTGCTGCCATAGGACCCATTACAATGTTGACAAGATACCTCGCCAGGTTTAGGCACTACTTCGCCAGGTTCAGGCATTGAGTGAGTGCGACGGGAAAGGAACTGAACTAACGTTATTATTTGTGAGGATTTAATCGGAAACAGTGGCGTTAAACTTACCTCGCCCTCTCTTTGACCACGACCATGTCTGCCAGCTACTCAGCAACCGAAAGCTCCAACACTCTCCCTACCGCAGCTACGGAAAATGCATCGACGTGGTATGATGAAGACCAGAGCCAGCCATGGAGGAAGGTAAGTAAACGCGGTCACGATCGTAGTCACGTTACTCATCGACTCAGCTCGTCCTCGCCATCGCCTGGGGGGTTCTCTTCATGTACATTAAAATCCGTGATCTTGCGGTGCAGCCATTTCCGGGCCAAGTGCTCCCTGTTTCAACCGGCCCCGTGGCTGCGGGATCGGGAGTCCGGGCCAGAATCAGCCAAGTGATGACCTCGCTCAAATATTATTTTCACGTTCAATTCATCTCTGTGAGTGCCAGTTCTTACTTAGCTTTTAGGATAATTTTTACCCATCTATCTGTGCCAGTTATTCCAGACAGTCTCGGCGGCGTGTTCGCAAGTGAGCAGGTTCATAAACCCATGAATATTCCCTCCAACTTTGATATGTAGGTCCGTTCCAATCCCATCAACTCCGCCGTTGGGGCGCTCGCCATTCTGGTTTTCGGCGGGGTCCTTGCGGCTGTCGTCTGGGCTGAAAAATACAAGTTCCCGTTCATGTTCGGTGACGGTGAGGGTGGCATGTTGAGTGATGGTGAGGGCGGTATCAATTACCCAGCTACAGCGGACTGGTGAGATCTGAGTTTCAAAAAGTGTGAGTCCTGCCCTCTTTATAATTATCCCTTTCTTATCCGTTTCTCAGATCTTGATAATATCTTGAGAAATGGCGCGCAGACAACTGAATTATTTGTATATATGTAATGTCTGTATATAGACATGACCGCCTACACAATGTTTGTACCTACGTTCGTTCGTAACAAGTCGCGCCGAGAAAATACCCAAAAGTCCCGTAAGATCGGAGGTATGGAGGGTGTCGTTCTATTCTTTAAAGTAGAAAGCAAAAAGGATTAATATTCAGATATAAAATAGCTCATGCTGGCTGAGGGACTCGAACCCTCATCAGGCTTGACCTAATCGACTTTTGCATTTGGCGCCATAACCCCTGTGCCAGCCAACCAACGAAAACGAGACTTTATTGAAGTTTATACAATGGAGTTTCGATCACATGATGTACACGACGCGTCCCCATAAATAGCCTACGCGTTGTTTGGTCACGCCGTGGCAGACTTGGTCTCATCCTCCAGTCTGCCACCCCCGCTTAAGCACTTCCGCCAGCTGGCCTTGGTGTATAGTTCAGCCCGGTGGTCTCCTGGACCACTAGGATGTTCTGAGCGGGTGGCGGCCTATTTGTTCTTATTCCCCTATGCCTTTAAATTATCCTCTCGCAGTTCCCGCTCAGCACCTCCGCCAGCTGGTCTTGGTGTACTTAATGAGGTCTGAGCTTCGGGTTCAGCAAGCATCTGTTTCGCAAATCCACGCTGTTTCTCAAAACGGAAACGCCATCAAGAGCGTCATCAACAGCCATCAACACCCGTCGCTCTCCTTTGAAGTCACCACACCCTTCTGCGCCTTCGCATCAGCCACAGCCCCTGCCTCGCTCGCAGCAAGGAGCCTTGCTGCCTCCGCCATTAGTCCGCTCTCCATCCCCCACACGGCCTCGAGGAACGCGCATACACCCAATCCTAGTAGATGAGAAGGAGAGGACGGGAAGAGGACGGAGGAGACCCAAACGCCGCGTGAGCTCGGGCGATGTCGTTGGCGAAGAGGTGGTCGAAGCCTGCGTTGGCGGAGGCGAGGAGGATGAGGGTGGGGTCTGTCTCTGTCTCCGTCTCCGTCATCGTGCTGCCCCCGACGTCGAGGGGGTACGGTTGCCTCGACCCCAACCAAGGCTGACGCCACTTGCGGCCGTCTCGAGACCCCCGCTGTTTCCTCCCAGGCCACCTCGTTCGGAAAAAAGTGCCACACCCCGTTGAGCTGAACCCAAACCCACGCCGTTTCGTCTTTGTTTCTGCCCTCCCCGCATCGGCATTGCCCGTGGCCATCGCATTGTCCACGCTGCCGAGTCTTTCACCGAAGCGGAGGAGGCTATTGTACTATCAGCAC
Organism: Mycena leptocephala; assembly: GCA_029378395.1. NCBI lineage: Eukaryota > Fungi > Basidiomycota > Agaricomycetes > Agaricales > Mycenaceae > Mycena > Mycena leptocephala. The sequence goes on from JARJLF010000039.1 coordinate 38,166, forward strand.
TGCACCACTCTGCAGCTTCGACAGCAAGCTCGGTCTTTCCCAAAGCACAAGCGGGGCCCGTATCCCCATCGACACGTCTAGTCCACCGGCATATCTTGATGTTGCACTATGTCCTGCAAACAACGAAATTGGGGAATCTCGGGCCCCTGCGTACGTACACATTCGCGTACATCCTCGACCTCCTGCTAACCACCGGCTCTCTAGGCGGGGCTCCAATTGTTTTTCTCGTGATTAAGACTTCAACTTGGGGTCCTCGCGAAATCCGGCAAGCTCAGCAAGTGCGACTGGGAGAAGGGGGCTAGAGCGGATGGATAGGAGTCTGCGGTGGCTTGTTACGTTGGCCCGCCCCGCCTGCTTTCTTTCTTCTCAATGACCTTGGCTTCGTGAATCATTCGAAGTGCGCGCTATCCGCCTATATCGCCGCCCTTGAGCGTGCAAGCTTGGCCTCCGAGGCGACTCACTTCGTTGGCTGCGACGCAGGAAGAGGTTGGAGAGGAAATGGGAGAAGGTGCAAAGAAGATAGGGAGTGTCCAGAGCGCGAGCCTAGGTATGCATGTGCCGGGCTTCTTTCCACATGCATCTCACTAAAGAGGACGAAGATCTTCCCAGATTCCGTACATCGTCTTGGGAGAGGTGCCGCCGAGAAGAGTGCTACGACACGGCTTCGACGATCTACGTAGTGCATGCGACTCCTCGCGGCCTTCCCTCTCTCTGCACGCCTGCCCTTTCCAAATGGCTGCATAATATACATCGACGTCACGGTTGGCAGTTATCCCCTGCACAACGCTTCACGCTTCCCTAGTAGATATCTAGTTGGGCGTCGTACTCCTCGGTGTAGCGTCCGCCTGAGCTGCTCGGGTGTCGGTATCCTGCGTTCCATGCGCGCCGCCGGCGTCGATCTTCCTCCCCATCTCCATGTCTTCCTGCTTGTTGTTTTCCATCACTCATGCGAGCCGACCTGTCAAGCGCGTGGGTTATGATATAAAACCCAACAAGTGTGCCCTGATCAACACATTCCTGTCTCCCTTACAATTATATCTCTTATGTCTTCAGCCTAGTCCCATATTCCATTGTGTGAATAAGTGAACAGCAGACCGGTGTGTATGTGCGGTAGGAGATCTGACTTATCCTAGCTTGTCAGAAGATTGCCAGAAAGACCTTCCCTTATGAGCTGTCTATCAGACCTATCCAGACTTTTAATAAAAGCCCAGACTTATACGGTTCTTATAATAAAAGGCGAGACTTATACGGTTCTTACAATAAAGGCCCAGACTTATACAGTTCTTATAATAAAACCTCAGACTTAGACGCTTCGAGCTTATCTTATCGGCCACTTATAACACTCTTATCATCGCTTTCTCTTATAAGGCCGATCAGATTTTTCCGACAGACGCGGAGGGTCTTGAGTTCGGCATCGAAATGGGGTTTGAATAATTTGCGGTCAATTCGAAACGCAAAGGCAGCAAAAACACATTCAAGTTGTTTAGGAGAAAGCAAGACTCACCACAATCCACCAATACAGACTCTACCCAGCCAAACACTGGACTTGGGGTTTGGGGCCATTGCTATGCATGGCGGTACGAGTCCTTTTTATTTTTTTGTTCCCATGCTGGCTGTACTCATACATTGTGGCTCTACTTAGTACATGGTGGTTTCAAACTCGGGCAGTATTGGGTGATCTCAGAATATTTAGGTTCTGTTGGGGGATCCTCCCAACCTATACCAATTTGAAAGGGCCTTAAGGGTCTTAGACTCTTAGATGTAGCAAAGGTCTTCCACTTTTTTCCAGGATAAGCTTGAGCTCAGGTAACTTGAACACTCAGGTAAACTGGTTTGTGCTAAACACGAAAATTAAGTCTGGCTCACAGGCTGAGGTAAAGGGGAGGAGAAGCTTCACAAACTGTTGACAACTATATTGCGTCGGAATAACATCTGACCGCCAACATCCTCGAAATTATATTGGATGAGTCTTGTTCGAGTCAGGGGAAAGTCGACACGCTCGAGTCAGTGGGTGGGTAGAATCGGGAGTTCGGAACTCGACCAAACCCGAAAGATCGGGTTATCTAAATTCGACTCCGAGTACTCGCTAACGCGTTTGAGGCGAGTGATCGATGATGTAGGAAGTGTTGAGTGATGGCCGTGATGAAACTTGTAATTGCTCCGGGCAGCTCTGGTACCGCGACTATACCTATACTGGCTGCTTTCATGGATAAATATCCTGGACTCTGCAGCATCATGACAAGCCCAATATTCACTGGTAATATTTCTTCCATCATCTACCTCATCAACCAGTCGACCTGGCTCACCCTCGCCCGACCTTCGGTCGGCTCGAGTTCGCCCAGAACCTGTATTTTATTTAAATTTTAGCAACTAAGCCAGGTGCCCTTTGGGTCAGCTTCAATTCACCTGGGAACAGGAATTGTTTTACAGTAAATGTCAGTTCAAGATAGCAGAGTGTGTTGAAAAAGGTACGCGGAAAACACCAACTCGAGCAAAAATGAGGTGGCCACATTAGTTTGACAGCTATGAGGAAGCATGATCGAGGTCGGAGCCTCCAGGTTTTTCAACCACAGGACAGAGATGACGAAAATTACTAGAAAGGGGTGTCATAGGATCAAATTGGTACCAGGATCGGTTTTGAGTTCTTTTGACTGAGTTTGACCCCAGAAATGCATGTGGATATATATCATCCTAAATCCTATCGTTAAAACCTCGCTGAACTCAAGGTTCAACGTCAAGTGGAATACCTGACCTGAAATGTCGAAACCACTGGTTTTCTGCTCTCCAACTGCTATTTCTTGACCTCAACATTGGGAGGATCCCATTGGAAAGGTGAATCTTACAAATTTTTCATGAAGTCTCAGGCCTGTTCAAGGGGTATTCTGCTTGATTACTCGACTTTCAGGATGGATATACTCACTATGGCGCAAAGTAACCGGAATTTCCCAAGAATTCCGGATGTACATCAGTAGAGACGAGGCATTGTGTATTCCAGCATGGTGAATTTCTGAATTTCTATGAGTTCACGTTCCCTGGAGTGCTTGGTCCGAAGTTCTACACCTTATGCCTGGTACAGTGGTAATTTTCAAAAAGATTCATTTTTCCACCCTGTTGCGGGGATTCAAAATATATTCAGGAACTTTAGGACCTCGAAAGATGTCATAAGGGTGGTAGAGCATGTACACAAAATTTCCAAGGCCCAAAGACCCACAATGAGACTACATGGTCGAGTTAAACAGAACTGCCATCAGACCTCATCAGATCTTAGATCAAAATACCGCTTAAAACCTGAGTTTCCTGTGAACTGGTGAAACCAAAGAGGGTGAGTTTGGGTCAGATATCACGAAGATAGTTATCTCATGAATCCTGGATAAATCTATGGCCCATATCTGCTCTGCCTTTCACTAATAATGCTGATTCCGATTACTTTCGGCCATAGCAAGTACAGCACCTTGTCAATCAAAAGAGCTGTGGAAAATTAAAGTAGGAGGCTCAACACCGCAACTACGCGGGTTTAAAAGCACATTTGAAGCATTTACCCGTCTCCCCCAGCTGCCTGATTCAAACATATGACCTGCTGACTGAATCTGCTGGGAAGCCTAGTTTCTGTCTGCTAGCTATCATTTAAGTTTATATGGACACATTTACCCATGAATTTTGTGCCCCCGAGACATTAGGGCAGTCAGAGTAGCAGATTAAGGAAGGATTATGTGTCGGGATTAAGGTCGGATTCTGGATTTATTTTAACGTGAGAGAATCCATCATTCTCATAATCCTTGAATCCCGTATAATCTCCTCTGGAGGAGATTCGACAAGGATCGTGATTATGGCAAGGATTATGGGTGGATTATGGCTTTCAGCATAATCCTGGATTCCACAATCCTTCCTCGCAATTCTGGGTTGGTCAGAGTAGATTTGGATTATGCTGCGATTATGCTTGGATTATGATGGATTATGGACATCTGAAAATTCCATAATCCATGCAGAATCCTTGCCTTAATCCCTCCAGAATCCTCTACTCTGACTGCCCCTATTATTTGGATGCGCCCGGGCATCTCGGACATTCTTCAACCGCCATGACATAGCGTAGAGCAGTCACTACTCTGAACTTGTCTCCCATGGTTATTGGTCTTTTGGAGTCAATTATTTGTAGAAATAACCTCTCCCACACAGATGAAATAACTTCGCCACTGCCGTTTCTACCGAGCCGGGCGGGGCGTAAAGCGATGCATGAGGGCACATCAAGTCTCGTACTGTAGGATGACCTAGGGAATCACGAAGACGCATGCAAATTGACAAATACCACCAACAAAGGAAATAATGTGATGAACAAATGAACATAAAAGGAAAGCATTCCAGCACGAATCAAAGACGTCATAACCAAAAAACACGATTTTTGGGTGTGGAATGGATGACTAAAAACGAGTCTAAAAATAAATGTTTAGGACTCGTAACTTTCACAAGCGGCTACACCTGATGTGCATGCTGCACCTTCAGATAGTCCTCCTGCTGATGGGTCCTCGATTCCGAGAGAAACCGAGGCTCCATTGACTCGGGGGTTACAGAAGCCGCGGTAGTTAGCAACATATCCCTTGCGCTTGATGTCGCGGAAAAACTTGTTGGGTACTTTCGAATGGTCCTGTTTGTCGCTCCTGCTGCGGGCCTTCTTTCCCAAGGTCTAAAGGTATGTTTGAATCATATTTTGTGGCTCTGGAGTAAAATATTTTGATCCAGGAAGTAAAAGATACAAACAACGAGCGAGATAGGCTGCTGGCCCGTGTCACTTGTATAAACCAGGATCTTTGTGCCACTATCCTGCGCATGGAAGGGACGAGCCATGGCAGCCTTTTAATGCGCCTCAAGCCAGACGTTGAAACCTACGCCGGGTCGGTTTTCTTTTCGCATTGCAGCGTGTAAAATCTTATTCCGACTGACAGATTAATCAAGAGGGCTTCCAAGCACATCAGCGGGTATGATGGCCACGGGACTTTTTCCCGTGTTCTCTACCACCAGCAGCTTCAAGGTGAATTGGATGGCCTCCAACGAGAGTTTGATTTATTCGGGGACAGGTTCAAGGTGAGTAAAATCAACATGAAGCTTGTTTTTGTGCACTGAATATCTTTTATCAGACCAACCGTTTAGTAGATCTGGCGATACAGCAGGGAGAGATGAAGGGAACCCTCGTTGAGGTCTATGATATGGTGTCAATCACATATGAAAAAGTGTCAGTTGTGTTTTATTTCTATTTCGCGTCGATCGCGCAGCTGCTTACTAGAGTTAAGTATTGTCGACAAGTTTGAAGAATGGCTCGGACCCCTTCCAAACATGAAGGAAAAACAGTACGAGACGCAAAAAATTCGCAAGGCGGGCACGGGCAACCAACAATAAGTTCATCCAATGGCGGGAAAATCCTGGGTCGCTACGGATTCAGGGCAATTGTAAGCAACGACTGTACATACCATTGCCAACTTCTAATTGAAAGGCAGCTGGTACTGGAAAGAGCATACTGAGGTGACACTTCTGCCCCTATGCCTGTCCTGCATCTGATAGAATAAATAGCTCTACAGCCATAGATGACCTTTTTAGGGACCAGCAGTTCTTCAACGACCTGGGGAAGCCTTCGGCAGTTGCCTTCTTCTATTTTGACTTCAAGGACAAGGCAGGTCACACCATCGACAGAGCGCTCCGTCATATTATTTTGCAGTTTTCTGCCAGTTCTCCCTATCATTATAGGGCTCTTGAAGAGCAGCACAAGGTGTCGAATGGGGCAACTTTACCTACTTATCAAGACCTCCAGCATATCGTCCGAGCATTACTCCGAGAAATTGGCCGCACCTATCTTGTTCTCGATGCACTTGATGAATGTAGCGAGGAACTTGGGCAGCTCATGGACCTCATTTTGAGGCTCCATGAGTGGGATGAAAGCCCGTTGCATCTTTTATTCACCAGCCAACCTTGGACCGAATTCATAGGCGGTTTCAAGGATGTCACCAGTATTTGCCTTGATTCTAGTGTCACCGAGGCTGATATCAAACTCTTCGTTGACAAAGAACTTCGCGAGAACCAAAAGATGAAAACCTGGGCTCCTCACGCAGACGAAATTAGTAACCGGGTGGTCTCGGAGTGGGGTAAGAGACTGATGAGACTCGTGAAACTTGCCGATGTTACGATCTCTGCGAGAAGGTCGACTTGGGGTTCGGTCTTGTCTTCCGCTTCGAGCTCGTGCGGGTACGTGTCGTCGAACTACCCTAGGTGCTGCGCAAAGAGCGTAGCCTGAATGGTGGCAGCTTCGATGCTTTTGTGCTTGTACCTGGTGCCCTTCGCCTTGCGGTCTGGGGATCCTGAGGTGCAGTAGAGTTAGCTTTTTTTTTTTTGCCAAGGTCTAGCTACTGAGGTGTACCGAGAACACGGAGGAAGACTTCTCCGTCAGCGTCACGATCTTCGCACGATTGTAGGCCACAATGGCCTTGGCCTCGACCTTCTTGGGACTGGCACATTGAGGAAAGCCATACCCATTGAGGCCCTTGACGACATCGCAAGCAATTTCCTTCAAGTCGCCACACGGCCCGCAGTGCGCTTCCAGTTCTGGAGCAGCGTCAGAGGTGATCAAAGCAGATAGAAGTCTTGGCTCGAAATCAGCGGGGTAGAGCTGTTGTCGAGGAGACACGTCTTGTTGGTCGCGGCTCCGCCCTTTGTCGCGCTGTCGCTGGCCTTCGAGGTGGATTTAGCATTAGCGTTAGTGTCGTGCGAGTCCTCGGATTTCGCCTTGAGATTTCTTGCCTGCAGCATGGAAGATGCAAGCACAGTCACGGTAGCGGTGCTCACGCTGTGATAAGGACCACAGTGCCGCTATGAGAATTTGTTTTATCAAATAGACAGCCCGTTCGGCCTCTAGGGGTTAATTAACGTCGGAGGATAGTGGGGATGTAGGATTGGGACGTGTGCGTTGCCCGAGTGAGAGTGTTGCACGGGATCGCACGAGGTGTACGGTCTGTGGGTTCGTGTTGGGGGTACCTGCTGTTAGCTGTAAACGGGTGTGGGGGTAATAGTTACCTGTCCTAGGTCACAAGCTCGAACGAACGACGCGTTGTTTCCTGTAAAATCCGATGCCTATGCTGCAATCCTTCCCTCGTGTTTCCCCGATGTTCCCAACGAAGGTGGAAGGCTTAATACAACATTTTACGGTTATAAAGCAAGTGACAGTGATGCCGGCTGGTGCTGGTCAGTCGAATGTATGGGACGTCCGGTTGTGACGCTGGGTGACGGACAGCGATTTAAACCAATATGGCTTTGCCCAGGCCGACTTCTACAAAGCGTGAAGCTCGCGAAGTTGGTGATCCTATTACGGGGAAGCCCGATGATATGACTTGGGGTCCGATGAGTTGGGACCTTGCGAAAGGAGGTGTGAGAGTGAAATGCCCTGCTAGAGGCAAGTGAGGATGTGGTCAACTTGGTGTGAGCGAGGCTTAGTTGCACAGGTGGGGGTACAGGTGGTGGGGGAGAACTAAGCTCCGAAAATTGACTGACTACAACGCCCTTTTCTGCTATCCTTTTATACCTTTTCACCTCCCGACCGTCCCCTTAATGCCCACTCGTTCGGTTCTAGTTTGAGGGTGCTCGCGCAGGAACATACGTAGGGTGCGTTCAATATTTGGGGCCACGGGCGAGGCTTACATTCGTATTTTGGGGTTCGTTTCTGCGAACGGACGGAGTGTACGATGCAAATTGGTACGGACGCAGGACCTGTTCCATAGCAGAGCGGATTCCTGGGCCATAAAAGGTCAGTTATTGGTCGGGGGACGCGTCCGGACACATCTAAGTAGGTTTGGAGTGGTTGGGAAGGATGGGAACTGGATCGGACGAGGTTTGCGTTCGAGTGTTGGTGACTTCTAGGGTGTGGGAAGAGGATACCAAGCCCAGGATGCCTGCTATTGGCTGGTTCGTACCACTCTCATAGGCCATAGCGCATGGTGCCGTGCTCGTAAGTGAGGTGCGAGTCGTGCAAGGGCAGAGTTTGGGTAATGGGGGCGTCCATCAAGGGTCGTGACTAGTCGGGCGGGTGGTACGAGCGATGTGGAAGGTTGGATGGGGACCGTAGGCTGCATGCATTTGATGAGAATCCGGATTTGGTAACTTTGATTCCCGATTTGGATGAACGGGCACCTCGTACGTTCTCGTCCAAGGCTCGGTTGAAGGGGCCGTGAGGCGGTGTGCAGGCGTAGCACAAGCACCAGCCTCACAACGCCGTGAGTCAAACTCCCGCTAATCGTGCCCGCAATCGACAAATCGCTTGTGCTCCCTAGTCTGTTGTTAACCGCGCCACCGTGTTTGGTGGCCGCGTTATTATATAATCATCGGAGTTTGAAATTTTGTCATGCCTATTTAGCACCTCCAGGACCCCCATCCTCAAACTTTGAGAGAGAAAGGATACCCAAATCCATGTCTGACCCCAAAAGTGTCTTCAAATTTTCATTTTTCAACTTCCATTCTCGTGGAATGGAAAGAGCAGATTATGTCATCTGTTGAACTATCAAAGTTCAAACTCCTGGTTCTTCGACTCTGCTGCCACGAGTTGGGTGAGAAAGTTGCTCAATTTATATTAATAAATACTAATTTGACTTTCATATTTGTGAAAACTTGTTCTGGAATGCATACCAGCATCCGAATTGTTTTTGTGATTTGTAATAACGCGGCCAGGGATCAACGCATCAGCCTTTTCGACAGACTACAACATGCGAGGTACGAGCACCATATGGTTGTAGCGTCTGTTTATAAGAGACTATGTGCTCCCCAATGCGCAAACCACCCGCTCAGTCGTGGCACCAGCAGGCTGTCCGTGCCTAGTCAACTTGGGCTGCGCAAGTGTCAAGTCGCGCTGTTGCTGTCCGTGCCCGCTGCTTGAGTTCAAATTGGAATAGTGGATGGAGGGCGGGGGCGTGGATGCGTAGAATTGCTGCTCGGAGCACGTGCAGTGCCGTACATGCTGGGCAGGCTACTTGGCGCAAAGTCATACGATGTAGGCGAGGTCTGCTGCAGCTCGTGCAGTGTCAAGAGCTCTGTGGTGCTTGGTGTGCTCTCTTTCCTTGTCCTTCCCTAGTCCGAGGAAGGGAAGTGGAATTCGAGGTGTTGGTGGTGTATGAGGCGGAGGAGGACGCGGTGCTCGGGGGTCGGTTGATGAAGAGTGACTTGGAGCGGTCGCGCTGATAAGTGAGCTCTGAACCTAGGATGGAAACTAACAGAAACAGCCAAAACAAAATACTACAACCAAAGAATCGGATGGAACAGACGAATCTAATCCCAAACAACCAATAGTGTGCAGCAAGTGCGGTGTAATGTTCGTTCCAGAGGCACCAGACGAGTGTCAGTCCTGATTCAGAGCCTTGTAAAGGTTGATTGGGAGAAAGTTTAATTCAAGAAGTTGTCATAAGACGTAGCAAGCGTTTGTTATGTACGAAACTAAGAGATCCCAAGGGATATCTGTTTTGGACACCAAGACTTGAGTCGGTTATGACTGACTATGACGATGGAAACTAAGGATCCAAAAGGATTCTGAAGTTTCCAACGCAAACAACACAAATAGAGTTTATTGGAATGAAGGGAACCGTGAGGTTCACCAATATTCCAAAATGAAACTGAAAGTTCCGCAAAGTTTAACAAAGATGGTGGTGGTTCCAGACAACAAGACAACAAGACAGATGATTCCAAACGATCCCCAATGATTCAAGGTCCAAGACCGGCGATTCAATACGATTCAAGACCCAAGGCCGGCAATTCAATATGATTCAAGAGCCACACTCAGACGTTTTATCCAATCCAACAATGGTGATATTCCAACTCCTACAAACTCATGTTGGTAGGTGTCTGAAGATTGACTAGAATCCTCCCAGGCACAAGCACAAGGCTTACTAGTGGGGGAGGATTCCGTGCCGACCCTAGAAACACCTCTAGCTACTTATACAATCCAAAATATGACTATGACAAAGAAAGAATTAAGTAAAGGTCCGTTTAACCACCTCGCAATCTGTGTATCCGTCTTGGCAATTAAAATATAACGAGTCCTATTGGTCGGGGCACTGAGCATGCCAGTCCGGGTATATTCCAACCGTTCCTTGGTAAGATTCTGCACATGGTGGATTGATGGCAGCTTAGACATCAACCACCATGTAGCCCTTTTGCAATGTAACTTGCTTTTTGAGAGTATCCCTCGAAGGTCTTCATGGAAACTAGAGTCTCCAGCCATGTAGGCTTTGAATGATACCCCACTTTGAGTGTGGATTCAGGATGGATACTCCAGAACGCTCCTATCACCCAAAGGGGAAGTCCTGGGAACTCCGGGATCAACGATCATGTGTCCCCTTCGCTTACTATCCCACTCTGATGTCCGTTGCCAAGTAACCGATACCTTGGCTACAACTGAAACACCGCCTCTGTGTCCCTCACGTCACCTGGATCGATGCGAACACGTCGATACTACCAAATAGATAATCATATAGTCGCTCGTTACTTTGGTCCTCGAGGTTTCGGTTGTCGAAACTACCGAAACTATTGATACCAACGAAACACCCTCTGGTTTGGTTGGGCTACACATTCTCCTACACGTTTCGGAGCGAGAACATGTCAGAAACACCTCTGCTTCCACCAGGGTGTTGTCCCATTGCTTTTGTGATGCTGGCCACAGGCCAGCTACTTTGGGTTCTTAGTACTGCCTCTAGTAAATGATACAAATAGGAATGAACTACACATTTGAAAAGCGAAAAATATAGCATTTTCATAGGTGTGTTCATTCACTGCTTATCAGCGCTGGGAGGGCAATTGAAGGAAGAGGGGCAGCTTGGAAGTCGGGGTGGGTGATGTGGGTGGCTCGCAAACATCGGTGAGGCGACCTTGAGCGTGTCTGTCATCGCTGTCGTTGTCGTGGTGGCAGGTGATGTGGGCGTAGCAAGGGGGACGGGACCCTGGGACATTCAATTCGCATACAAAACCCAGTGCTTGACGAAGCTTTAATTTGATGAGAACATTCTGTAGTGAGAAAGCATTGATTTCTATACAACCTCCCTCCTGCTCAGGGGTACATTTCGGGGAGGTCCAAAATTTTGGTTGGACCATCTCTTATATATATTACAGTCCGATACGAAGCCCAAATGTGAAATATTTACCCAGGAAGTCTGAAACATGAGTACAGATATGGCCATCAAAATAAAAGATATAGTTTGCATTGCTCTGGGTTATACTAGTCACTCAACAACTATGCAGTGCACTGTGAGTAGCATATAGTAGTGTTCCAAGATAAATCTAGACCAGTTATCCAATGTCCAAAAGGACATTGGATCGAAATCACATGTTCCCACAATCAGTAAGTTTTCTGAGATATTACAAAAGCTAAGCACTGCATAACTTTGTTACAAGTCGTTTGGTTCAGGTTTCAAGTCAATCGGACCGAAAGTGAGAGCGCTGAGGGATTACTGAAAGTGGCCATTTTTAGAAAAATGCTTCCACAGCTCAAGATATCTTCAGGGACAATGGTATTCATGTTTTTCCAATCGGACTCGCTGGGCATAAAAATGAATGGGAGCAAAGCAATGGCATGTCTTGTAGAACCAGAACAAACTAAATCGGCAAGCAAGAGAGCATAACTACTCCTCCATCTCAACTGAACTCCTATGCATCAGCCTTTCACCTCTCCGAAGATGACTAGTGGATTGGTCAGATTGCATTGGAAGACAGACAGAAAGTTACTCACGAGGGCGGTATTTCTTTATCATGTCAACAACTTCCTGGGCCCTGTTCATACTCTTATGTATGTCTACCGTTTTTTATAAGCCAGGCTTTTTGAAACAAGTCGGGATCATCACCAGAGTGAAGATTGTCAAATGCCCTGTGCACCGGTCAACCCAGGGCTTAATTTCGTCCAAGAAGCCAGATGCAGAAGCTTGCTTGGAAAAGACCGCCACTGCACACTCGAATGCAGAGGTGAATGTCCGTTTCTTTGCTGAACCATCGAAGAATATCTGTTGTTCACACATGCATATAGCTGGAATAATGGGTGTCAAATGGACAACATGACATATTTAGTTTGCATTCATACCAGTGGCAACTTGTACGGAGTGGAAACGTTCGAAAATCAAGTGGTGCTTGAGGATGGAGGTACAAGTGGTGGTCACAACTTTCTGGGAGTTGTCTTGACAGTCTGCAAACAAAAGGCAAACTAGGAAGCACAACTCACATCCTGGCAGAGTTTGTGAGCCAGTCAGTGTGATGGCAGCAGCGAATCTCAACTCACAAGCTGGCAGAGTTTGTGTGCCTGTCAGCGCAGCAGTCTGCAAACAAAAGGCAAACTAGGAAGCACAACTCACATCCTGGCAGAGTTTGTGAGCCAGTCAGCATGATGGCAGCAGCAGAGGGAGGTTGAGGAATCTCAACTCACAGGCTGGCAGAGTTTGTGTGGCGGTCAGTGCAACAGCAGGAGCAGAGGGTGGGTTGAGGAATCTCGACTCACATGCTGGCAGAGTTTATGTGGCAGTCAGCACAACAGCAGCAGCAGAGGGCAGGTCAAGGAATCTCGACTCACAAGCTGGCAGAGTTTGTGTGCTGGTCAGTGCAGCAGTAGCAGCAGAGGGCAGGTCAAGGAATCTCAACTCACATGCTGGCAGATTTTGTGCGCTGGTCAGTGCAGCAGCAGCAGCAGAGGGCAGGTCGAGGAATCTCGACTCACATCCTGGCAGAGTGTGCTGGTCAGCACGATGGCAGCAGCAGAGGATGGGTCGAGGAATATCAACTCACAAACTGGCAGAGTTTGTGCACCAGTCAGAGAGATGGCAGCAGCAGAGGGCAGGTCAAGGAATATCGACTCACAAGCTGGCAGAGTTTGTGCGCCAGTCAGCGCGATGGCAGCAGCAGAGGGCAGGTCGAGGAATCTCAACTCACATGCTGGCAGAGTTTGTGCGCCAGTCAGCGCGATGGCAGCAGCAGAGGATGGGTCAAGGAATCTCGACTCACAATTCGGCAGAGTTTGTGTGCCAGTCAGCATGACAGCAGCAGCAGAGGGAGGGTTGAGGAATCTCGACTCACAAGCTGGCAGAGTTTGTGTGCCCGTCAGCGCAGCAGCAGCAGCAGAGGGAGGGTTGAGGAATTGCGACTCACATCCTAGTGGATTTTGTGTGCTGGTCAGCCTAATAGCTGGCAGGTTGAGCAATGACACCCTACTGGCTGGTGTAATTCATGTAATTTGAGTGTCATGCCAGTGCGCAAATGTTGCATAGAGTAATGCAGTCTCACTTTCTGCAGAAGGAAAAGGTCAGGTCAGTGGCTGAATATGCACAACCCATGTACCTTCTATTCTCCACACACAAAAGTGTTACCACTGGTCAGTCAACATCAATACTGTGCACACACATTCTAATATCATCAGCAGTAGGTCTGTCTGTTCAAGAGGTCACTTACATACTATCCAGTCCTCAGATACAATTAGTGTACAGGACAGAATGCCTCTCACGTCTTCGCTGTTCTATCCACCCAGCCAGATTAGCTTGATATTTTTAATCATTGTAAAGAAACCAAATACTTCCCCAGACATGCGGAAAAAATTCCAAGCAATGTTCCACCAAAATTTCTAGAACACATAAGCATCGTCCTTGGTCTATCGCACCTCTGACCTACCCTCTGAATTGATAGGTAAATTGAACAGCAAGCTAATAACATCGTTCGTGTGTTTGCGCAATCAATATGCAATGGCAAGGACAAACTTTCTAATTGCGTAAAATGCGCAAAGATCCAAGTTGTTGCGTTGTACAGACACAAATAGAAGCTGGAGTGCTTCATTCGTGAGTGCACCTGCTGTGACTTGGACGCGCTTCTTGACACATTCGTCCTGCATGGCTGCGAAGGCTTTCTTCTGTGCGGTGCCAGTGTGCCGAGGCTCGCCCATGTCTAGGTGACAGAATGAGGACATACCCATCATTTGAAGGTGCATCACCTTGTGTGTTGACATGCGCCGCTGGCGCAAATCTTCGCTGCTGGAGCACCTTGAAACGAGCGGCCAGTATTTCTTCAACTTTGTTGATACACTTTGTATTCAGCTCATTAGGGTCCATACCCCCAGCCAGGTGGGCACCGCGAACTTCGGTGAAAAGTCCATCGCACTTTGTGAAAATTGCGATAACAGGGACTGGAAAGATGTGTTGGTCAACAAAAGAGCTAAAATAGTGAACTCGCCATTTCCAACACCCTCCAGGTCGAAAAACTCCTCATCTGTTTTCAAAAATGGTCATGTAGTGTCAGCCATCGGGAGGCAGTACCTGCCCCTCATTAACCAGAATGAGAATGGTAGCATCATGGGGAAGGCTTACCAGATGGCATGGAGTTGTTCAGCGAGACTGGAGCTAGCTGCCCGAGTCTTGATGAAGTTCTTCGCCTTCTCCGTCTCCTCGAGTGCACCACTCTCGAAGCCGCGGGAGTCATGAAAGATGAAGCCGGGGTTGCTTTTGAAAATCATCTGATTCTCAACATTGTGCTCCCCGCGCTGGAAATCATCAGATGAGCAGAGATGTATCAAGGAAGAACTCAAACCTTCATTGACTCCTTCAAGATCTTCGCTTTAATCTGTGGTAGGCGGTCAGGCACATAAAATCGCGAACAATGTTGCTGAACATACCTTCTTCCCATCCTTATCATAAATTTTGGGTTCCTTGACCGAGTTACACACCCGCTTCAAGAGCGTTGTTTTCCCAGCATTTGCCCTGCCGATAACGAGGATACGGAAGCGAGGGCACTTGCTATGAATGCCAATGATGCTATCCTCAGGGAGCTTGGCAACAGGTTGGGCGCCCGAATTGAGGGACGGATCACCGGATTGGACCCAAGAGTCATGGTCAGCAGCCAGCGATGGCAAGCCCGACGAATGGGGCATCTTGTGGAACACACGGGTTATAGTTGTAAGTCGCGAGATGGAGGTGGAAGCAGGGAGATGCTTATATGGGAAGGCCTGGTGATGTTGTGATGCCGAACTGACTGTGACCGTACTCTCTCAATGCGTGTTTGAGGCGTGTTTTCACTATGAATATCTTTCCTCCCACAGGACCCTCGTTTCTAAGCGCCGAACTGTCAAGGCTGTGATTCTGGGTGCCCCCGGTCACTACCTACTAACTACCTCCACCAAAAATCGAAATTTCACCTTGATTTACTCTATGAATTTGGCCTTTGGAGCACTGTTTTACTCTATTCCGGAGCGACATTTAGGGCCAAAAAATTCAAAATTTCTCCCACGCCGTCGGATTTGCCACCAAAGAACTCGCATTGCATAGCGGAGACTTCGTTGGAGAGTAGTTGCCGGGGCCGGGGCAGTGTTGCAGTTAAGAGTTAAGGCTTAATTAAGGTTAAGCCTTAAAAACCCCTTACAGCTAATGTCGGAACCGAGGGCGCGGTCAAAAAATTCCTGATTTGGGATGTTTCCGAAGAATTCCCCATAACTCAGTCAGTTCTTAACGGATTAACATGAAACCTAGCTAGTCTTGCTAGGCTAATTCATGCCGAATTAGTTATAGAAAGAAACTTATGAAAATATCTCATATTGGATGATCTGCGATTTTGGGCTATTTTGGGGTTGAATGTGGTCTAGAGGGATCGGGACATGTTCAAATGGTCTAGTTTTTTAGACAGATAACCTGAATAGATTTGGAAGGATGTGATAGAGCCAGAATTTTAATCACGGCACTTGGTGACTTGTAATTATTTTGGGCCTGTTGGCTATTCAGAGCATCTGGTCAATATTGGATAACTTGAAGCCACCAAGTACCGTGATTAAAATCCCGGCTCTATGACATCTTTCTAAATCTATTCAGGTTATCTGTCTCAAAAAACTAGACCATTTGAACATGTCCTGATCCCTCTAGATCACATTCAATCCCAAAGTAGCCCAAAATCGCAGATCATCCGATATGAGATATTTTCATAAGTTTCTTTCTATCACTGATTCGGCATGAATTAGCCTAGCAAAACTAGCTAGGTTTCATGTTAATCCGTTAAGAACTGACTGAGTTTTGGGGAATTCTTCGGAAACATCCCAAATCAGGAATTTTTTGACCGCGCCTTCGGTTCCGACATTGGCTGTAATATTAGGGCTTAGCTTCAGCTGGAACCATAATTAAGCCCTAATATTGACGTAAGTATGCTTACTCTCGCTAAATATTCAGTGCACTGACTGTGATATGGGCTGAATGAGAACAATTGAGTACGGGGAATGGCTGTGGACACCGAAAAAACCCACGGGGAGAGTATTTTGCATTTTGTAGGTCCTTTGGCACATAGTTTGAGCTGTTTTTATATGGTGGGAATTTTTCAACTAAGCCTTAATTAACCCAACCCTTATTAACCCCTTAAGCTGCAACACTGAGTTACTGTTGCCCATTCGAGCAAGGTTCAACTAAAATTTCCTAGCCCCATGCCACCAGTACATCTCAAAAAATTTCCGCCCGCGGCACGATTTACTCGATGGCGGAGCGGCGGGACTCGTTCACGGGCTGTTTTACTCTATATCCCGGTGCTAAAAATCGCGATTTTGGGGCCTACTCTATCCCGGAGGTAGTTCCAAGGTAGTGTCCGGGGGCCTTGGCCACCTCGTTCCCGCTCTCCTCCTGAACACAATGACAACAGGCCTCCCGATCAGGGCATGAAACCGTCCGGTAAAATTACGACACGACAGGCCGTAAAAACAGTTGCGCCCCCGTACCAAGAGGTAGAACGTGGTATATGTGACAAATATCATGATCAAGTACAAAATCTAGCGACCTTCATGTTCGCTTCGACGATTCTTTGCAATGAGCGACTTCACTTCATCTTCCGCCTTCTGCGATCTCATGATTTTGGATAACTTCGATGCTTTCGTATACGTGCGAATTTCGCTGTGTACCTTCTCAGCGTGTGATCTCACGTAGTTATCCATGGCAAGGTCGATATCCTCCACGGCCAGCGTGCGAATGGGTCGAAATACGAGAGCGATGTGGAAAAGCTCTTCCATGATGAGCGTGAGGTCCACAATATACGCCATGAGGCAGCGGAGAGTCTCTGGCCTGGTGAACGACAGTTTGAGAGTTTCTGTCAAGGGAATGGAGCTCACTCACACGCTGTGATACGCCCTGGTGAGATAGGCCGCGAAAAGAACTGACAGACTAACGTCGGCGATAGCTGGCACGGCGATTGGCGCTGTGGGTCCTGCAGCTGCAGTAGCAATTGCAGCACTTATGCCCACAAGTTTGTACACTTTATCGAGATTTTGACCGCTTGGCGACGTGAATGGGAAGTCTGCAACGAATTTCGCGCGACTTACAACCATGATGTGGTCTCCGACTCCCCGGGAACAACGAATTGGACTAGTTTCCTCATTTTTGTCATGAACTCGGGGCTCTCGAGTAGCTGCAGAAAAATAAAGGCGATCAGCGAAAAGTTGCGGATGATGGGTAATTTCGTACGTGGTCGTCGTCCAGGAAATTCCATGTTGCAATAATTTCAGAATGAAGAATGTCGACGCACGTGTCAAGCTTCATGCCCATAAACTTGGCACCCGCAGCAAGCCCAGACCAGTACCCTACTCGGCCGGTAAGCAAATGGAGGACCATGATGTGGCAAGGGCAGTCATACTCCGCATCCCGACTCTATGAATAATGAAAATGAAGTACTCAGACAATACTCAGAGGAAGAGGAAAAAACAGCGGAGACGTACTCGATGGAAGCTTTGATTTTTGTGTCAGCGCTGACGCGCTGCGCCATTGCCGACATCACCCACACCAAGCTGTCTTCTTTCTTAAGGAGATCCCGGGTGGTAGTTATGACATTGGCCACCGTGGCCCTATCGCTTTCGGAAGGACCTTTGCCGGGGCCAAGCCCTGTATGACATGTCAGCATGTATTCAGAGCGGGCATGAAGTAGACGTTCCAGACGTTCTCGCATACGGTACTTTGGCGCTCATCTTCTTCAATGGTTTCACACAGTTCTTCTCAAGTTCAGCCTCGGCGGATTTAAGACAACGTGCCCGAAATTTGGGATCCGAAAGGTTGCCGTTCGGGGCGGCGTTTGGCGCCAAAAGGTATGCGTTGAACAGCTTGTCAAATTGGGTGAAGACCACAATTAAAGGGACTACCGTGACAGTTCAATAAAGCACCTCTAACAGCAGCAGGAAAGATACTTGCTATTTTTCGTTGCTGCAAGCTCGAGGAAAACTTGGTCACCGGTTTCAAAAACGCGCCCACCGGCGTGGGGAATCTGGATGCAAAGCCTGTGGCATAGGTTTAGAAGGTGGGGATGTTAGGGAATCATAGGATGGCGGACCATATGGCGTGTACTCTGTCGTGAATCGGAACCCGCGAATCGCTGCGACGTTCCAGGAATTTTTTCGCCTCCTCGAGATTCTCCTCTTGGCCAGGCTCAAAACCCATGGAGTCATGCAAAACGAAAAGAGGATTTTGCTCAGACACGAGTTCATCGTCGATTTTGCATACGCCACGACTCTCGGCAGATATGGTCTGAGGCTGAGGTCATCAAGGGAGGACGCTTTGATTGGGAGGACTCACTGTAGTGACGCCAAATGCGTAGTGAATCAGTGATGACTTCCCTACCCCGGACTAATACAGTTCGAGAAAACGTAAAGGACGTGGCACAGACAGCGCTTTACCTTGCCAACAACGAGAATGCGAAAACTGCGAGGGATTATGAGTGATGGGCGAGACATTCAGTGATTCACCACAGGGACGGATCTCACCGATGATATTCGTTCACAATTTCGCGGCTCACGAGCTGGGGGCTTGTTGTCATTGTGTGCAGGAGGGAAGCTGGAACGAGGTGGCGGCCCGTAATTGCACCCTTGACAGTTCGGCGCTTAGAAACGAAGGTGCTGTGGGAGGAAATATATCCATAGTGAAAACACGCCTCAAACACGTGTTGGGAGTGCGGTCATAGTCACCGTCACGGCGATAGGTCCCTAGTGTTGGTCAGGAATTTGAAGCATTGACTAGTCAGTAACTGGTCGAATGGTCGGTTTGGTCGGGTCAGTCAGGTCACCAGAGCGGCATCTTGGTGACCTATTTAGTAAGTTACAACAGCAACGTCATAAATTATGATTCAGAAAAATCCGGAGGGCTGGCTGAAATTGTCTAGTAAGCCCGGGCGGTTTGCCCTTGAAATATCGTCGTCCCGTCGATTTTTTTCAAATCAAAGTACATAGCCGTGTATGTACTATTACTGGATACTACCACGCCGAAACTCATCCCAAGCGCACCATTATTAATAGATTTTTGAACGCCTCCATGGTGATCTCACGGAAGCTGTGAAAAATCGTTCTATTCTAAGAACCATACCGTACTTGATGCGGAACACCTCAAAGCATAGGTATGCCCAGAAAGCCCTGATTGCTGCCTTTCAGACGATATACAACCCATATTTTCTGGCACAGAATACATATGGTCTTTGGATTTTATTTCCGCGCTGTGCAGGGCCAGAGAAGGTCGAGAGAATACGCTTTGACCGCCCTGCCGATCATGATGTCATCTCGGCTAATCTTATCTCACAAAACTTCCCTTGCCACGGACATTCCTCACCGTTGCTCCGAGACACTTCATAGGACACCCCGCGAGGTCCCAGCCTTTACCATTGCATTGACTAATGTAGACTGTATTTGGCGAGGTCTTTATTTTCTCCTAAGTGGCGCATACATGAATTTCGCACTCAGCTGATTCCTTGCAGGTAAATGTAGATTGTATACTGCTGCTGTCGAGGTATGGTAGCTGGTTCAGCCACATGCTCGTATACGGCAACAACGGCAGCATCACGCTGGTGCCCTGCTGCTTCACCTAAAACCCACCACCCCGACTCCGGTCCTGTTGCCCCATCCCGTATCGTGGCACCACCCTGACCTCCGTGAGCGAGCTCCACGAGGGGCTCCTCATTGCGGTCGCGCTCGCCGTCCTTGCCCGTCTTCAGCGCGAGCGAGGCACAGCCGAGCACGGGGAGGATCCCGTGCGACGCCTCGCCGTCCTTGGGCTTCTTCGATGTGCCGATCGCGTGCTCGGAGAGAGGGACGCCCTGGAGCCCGAGTCTCGCTGCCTATGGCGTCGCCCACATCCACAAAAATTGCGTGCAAGAGCCCACGTCGAGCAGGGCGATGGTGATGTTGGCTGTTGCTGACGGCTCCCGCTGCCGCGCGGATACCGGACGGTGGGGCGGGGACGGTCTTCTTCTGCAAGGCTTCTAGGAGAGGACAATGTAAAAGATAAAGAAAGCGAAGACGAAGAACTTACCCGCTCAGAGTCTGCGCTCCTCCTTGATTCTCTCTTGCTCTTTCCGCTTGGTCTTCTCCTCGATCTTGCCGGACGCCGCATCGTTCTTTTTCGCGTACTCCTCGCCCTTCTTCGCGAGGACGACCGTGCGGTGCGCGCGCCTCGTAGTCCGGCATCATGCGCGCGAGCTGCTTTGTCTCGAGGTCCGCCTTGTGCCCGACCTCGGGCGCGGTCTGAATCGCCGCGAACGTCTCGCGGTCGGTGACCTGTTGCTTACCGTAGTCTTGCACGAAGAGCACGCGCTCCTCCGTGCGGTACGTGCGCTCGATGTGGTCGACACGTTTGACAGCGATGCGCATGCGCAGCCGCTTGTTGGGCACCTTTTCCTCTCCAGACGTGCGACCTGTATCCCGATGGAGCGCGGCGATGTTCTGTGTAGCACGTTAGTGAGCCAGTCTTTCGTGACGAACGGAAGAAGAGACAAACCGGATGATCGCCGGGCTTGAGAATACCCTTCTCGACAAGCGCGGCTGTGTAGCGCTCCGCATCCTGTCTATCGGAGTCTATATCTTGTAGATTCTCTCGAGCTCGCCCTTCCTGGCATCCTCCTACGCACGCTTCGCCTTGTCCTCCTTCTCGCGCCTCGTCGCGGCTGCCCTCCGGATCGCCTCGTCCTCCTCCGTGCGCACGCTCGGTCCACTGAGAAGCTCGCGGCGCAGCGCCTTGCGCTCCTTCCGCACCTCCGCTGCAAGCACTACGAAGCGCGGCTTCTGCGCCTCCTCTGCACCGCACTGACCTCGAGCGAGTGGTGCAGGCAGCGCGCAACGCTGCCCAGGCGCGTGCGCACGAGTTCCGCGACCCGAGTGGCCTCATGTCGTGTTGTCAGCGCCGTCTCGACGTCCTCAGCGGAGATGCGGAGGAGACGCGCGGTGGTCTGAAGGGCTTGCGTCGCGGACGAGGCGACGATGGCAGTGACGGGGAGGATGGCGGCGAGGAGGGGGAGAGGACAGCAGGGACTGTGTTCGAAGAACCGGGTGCGCAAAGCGGCGCTGAGGTCGGGCATGCCGGTGGTGCCGTCGGAGAACGGGCCCGATGGGGCGTGGTACGTGCGGAGGATGCCAGCTGTTGGTACCCCCTGTTGAGAGTTGATAGAATGCATGGTACGTGTGCGCTTCGTGGCCGAGTTTTACGAGTCGTGTCTTCTCGAGACCAAACAGCTAGCACTTTGCCTGCGGTAAAGATGAGGACCTAAGGTGGGGCGGGTTGGTTAGCGGGGTGACGAGGAGGCGATAGAAGGGAGAAAAAGAGGAAGTCAGAAAGAAAGGCGCCTCTCTTGGATGTAAAGAGGAAGCAGGGTAGCGGCGTTGCGCCAGCCACCGAGCTCGCGTACTTGCACCCCACAACGGCCAGCGCACACACCGAGTTGCCGATAGAGGTGGGAAGAATAAAAAGAAAAGAAGGTGCCCGCCCCTACATGCATACATGCACACGCAAGAAAGAGCTATAGCGTCGCACGTCCAGCTAAGCGGGAATCCCACGCGGGCGTCCACCAAGAGCGAGAGCAAGGGACATGTAAGAGCAAGAACAAATGCTCGAGATTCGTGAGTCTCGGTTCGCGTACCTCATGAGTGCAAGCAAGAGAGCAAGGGCCTCGCAACGCCAATTGTCCCACCCGTCTCGCCCACCGGACTCGCATTCATGCGCCGTGAGCTCTCGCGGGAACGAGCAGTACAAGGCAGCCATGCAAGGCCGCTGCTCGCTGCTGTCGTGCGAAGTGAGTCCTTGGACACACCCAAAGAAAAGAGCAAATCGAAACAAGAGAGCAGAAGCGAGCATACCTGAGTGTGTTTGAAGAATAGGATGGACAAAAGCGGCGCTTTGCGTACATTTGACATCCTCATGCTTCCGTGCTGGCTGGGCCAGTTTTCGGTTCTCAAGCGCGTGTCGTTCGCGCTTGGTGCGGTGCCATTTGCGCTGCGTGCCATGGGATGAACCGGACGCAGGACGTCGTCTTCGCTGGAACGGTAGTAGTATATGCAGGATGATCCGGAGGACGAGTGTTTCCAGCGAACTGTGCCCAAATCTGCACGTTACCTTAGGCTCAGTCAAGGTCAAGGTCTAGCGGTGCTGGCCTGCTAAAAATTGCACGGGTTTCTGCTACCAAGTGCTCAGCCCAGTTTCACGGTCTCCAAAGCAGGCGCCGAGAGGCCGGTTGGAGACGCTGTATTAATCATCGCTTTCGAGTTGTTTTTGCCTTTGAGAGGCTTCCTTCATCGGGGGCAACTCCAAGAGGTGCTTGGGCAACTCCGGCGAGTTGGAGGAAAAGGCGCAATCACGGGACGCGTTGTAGTACCAGTGCTGTACCGTGGCAGTGCAGCCCCTATCATGTCGAGGCTCTCGCAGAACCAGGGGGTGCTATCGCAGGGCTCTTCCAAACTAAACGATTAAGATGAAAGATAAGACTCCAACGACTAAAATGCCATGCTGGACTCCGAAACGCGACCCCGTGGAGGACACTGTTCCAGTTCCAGTTCCACTGTCACATTGGAGTCGCAATTCAAATCACGCAAATGAAAGATTCACGATTGCCAAATCCACGAATAAAAAAATGGAGGATATGAAATCCTGTATTTCTCAGTGGAAAAAGATCGAAGAAGAGATCAACAAAAATTAAATGCTATCTGGGTGTGTCAGTAGTAATTTAGTGAGAGAACAAATGTAGCGTGACGCAAGCGCGACTCATCGCTTCCTCGTGTACAGCTACCAGCGTGATTCTTTTCGCTCTTTTTTCTCCGATGTTTCCTCTCTCTGGCCGCTTCTCCACTACTCAAAGACCTCTGGATACACTAAAATCAAAGAGAACTTGAGCGAAAGAATATCATACAGGCACAGTTTTTCAATACCTTGTGGCATCTTGATTTACAAGTCCCTGTAATGGTTATTAGTGTTGTAAACACTCGGTTCAGTTTAGAAGCTCACAAGATTTCTGAACCTTAACCTTGAGCACGCGTTCAGGTCCGGTTTGAATGTGTTCAAATCTCCGAAATTTCCCGCCTCTAATTGCTGAACTCGAGGGTCGGGAAAATGCTTCAAGGTCAGTTTGAAATTTAGGAATGCTACTTGAAATCTGACCAAGTTCCGACCTTCCTGACATTTTCGGGACTGTAACGGTCGAGAGTAGAGTAAGATATCCACGCAATGTGAGCGCGCAATTGAATCTGAGAGGCAGGAGCAAGGCGAGAAAAATGAGGCACATCGAGAAATCGAGGTAAGGTGAAGATAAAGATCGCAGGATGTCGAAATAAATTAGAATTCCCAACCTTCTCGTGGGTCACCGTCAGCGCGGCAGACACTAGAGCCGAGCTTGGATTTCGACTTTTTTTTTAGCAGCGACGAGGAGTAGGAGGGAGAATTAAGTGATTCACGGTATTAATATCCATATTATTGGGCATCCGAGTCAGATATGGCATCGATGCCAGCGGGGATATTAGATACAGCGCGCCGAGATAAGTATCGCGCGTCCCGCTATTGATGCGCATTGCTCATGGAATATAAAAGCAAAGGGGAGCAGACCAAATGTTCCAGCGTACTAGTATCAAATATCCACGAAGTGAGAGATGCCCGCCTTCGCCAACTTGAAGTAACTTTTTTACGAGAACACATGGGCGTCTGGAGGACCACCGAGACCTTGAGACCATGCAGGAACAGCGGTTCCGGGAGGATAACATTTCGACGATGTAACTGTGTGTCCTAGAGAGAAATTGCCGTTATTGCCATTCAGTACGTAGCATTATTCATTCCTCATATACTCGGAGCACTTCAGATGGAAGACAATTGGAATTTTTGTTCCTGTTGCTGGTAACTTGGAGCCGGTAGAGATTGAGCAAATCGTGAAAGTGTATCGGGGCAAGGATGGAAGCTCGAAACAAGGAGTGTGTAAAGACTCGTACTCTTACGAGACCACGAAAGACGTCGAACAAATAGTAGGATTGTCGATATCTTGAGTGTGGTACGATAGTAAGAGTAAAAGTAGATAAACTAAGGTAAATAATGGTATTTAAAGACTTCGGCGCCGCCGAATGCTAATATAAGTAAACACTCTTACGAGACCACGAAAGACGTCGAACAAATAGTAAGATTGTCGATATCTTGAGTGTGGTACGATAGTAAGAGTAAAAGTAGATAAACTAAGGTAAATAATGGTATTTAAAGACTTCGGCGCCGCCGAATGCTAATATAAGTAAACACTCTTCATGGGGGTGGTTACAACCCTAACAGAGTGTGAATAAAGTAACTTTTTGGCCTAACTTGGTAACTTTGATGCGTACTAAATTCAAGTTAACTTGGGTGGGGGAACTTGACCTAACTTTTCCCGTGCGTACCGAAGTAACTTGTTGCTTCTTATCTTTTGCCCAATTCTTTTCTTTCGTTCTCTCAGTAGTTGCCTGACCCGAAATTGGTTACAGCCTTTGGGTTGCTAATTTCTAATTATTCAATCGAACACTTGCGCAATGAACGAATCGGAACAATGCTTCAAGTTCATTTATACGGGGTTTGAGATGGTGAATAAACTGATCAAGGAAAACTAAGTATGATAAGTATGAATGGCTGAGCATACAACTCTAGATCTTTCAACACGGCTTGCTTTTCTAGACACCGATCTTCGGGCGGCGGTAAAGACACCCTCCGCTTTTCATCCCTCGTTGGCCAAAGTTACCCAGCAACTACTTGAAGTTAACTTCAACACAAAGTAACTTGTGCTGTCAAGCTAGGTCCAAGTTAGCTTGGACAAAGTAACTTGGCCCGCCAAGTTACCCAAGTTACCTGCCAAGTTACCCAAGTTAACTTGGCGGGTAACTTGGCACTGTCTCAAGTTACTTCAAGCTTCAGCGCTTCCAGGCATATTATAGGCATAAGTTAAGTATAAAAGTGTACAATAAAAATATCAATCCGATCCATTGAACCTCACCCGTTTCTCCCTTCCGTGCCTACTGTCGCGTACATCTTGTTGAACAGGTGCCAATTCTTCATCGTCCATATCTGCGTCACTGTCTGCGTCCATTTCGTCTGCCGAATCCCCAAAGCCCTGATTTTTATCTCGACCGCGCTTCAAGCTGTTCGGCAGATCTGCCAACATGGCAGGTACATTCGGATCTGAGGCTTGCGCAGTGCCGGGCCATTTCGGGCGCGGTTTCGGGCGTCCTGCAGGGATTACCACCGTCGGTCCCCGGAACAAGCCTGGGGCGGAAGACTCTTCCCATAGGTAGAGGGAATTGTTCGCATCAAGCGCGCTTGCGAGTAAATAATTGTCGGGTATGCTACCAGAAGATTTGTTTGTTTTTGTCTTCAGATTGCAACCCATCGGACTCCTCGTTGGAGCGGTCCGTGTACTCTTGACTCCTTCAGCTGCCAACAGAACCTGCTCCGGGATGGTTGGATATCGCACGATGCGGCCATGTTTGGCAGCTGCAAAGGGATCATTCGCGCCGATTGATGCAAGCTCTTTTTTGTTGAAACTTCGTGCCAGGTAATATATCTGGAAATCATCCTCCGATGACCGTCCGAGATACACGCGAAGAACGACAAGCTTGAAAAGCACAACGGGAATGTCGATCATAATTCGGCGCTCCTCGGAGTTGAGTTCCGGTTGCTCTTTGAAGGACATTCGAGCCTTGTTCATAACATAGGAGATATGAGACTCGATCAAGGAGTAGTCCCCAGGCAAGATGTCGAGATTGAAAAGACTCCCAAACAGCCGTGAACGGTCTGCCCGCTTGCCTTCAGTGACGGCAACATTTGATGTGCTTCGCATCCAAGCTTGGTACTCGGGCCAGACTGGGTGAAAGCGTTGTTCAAGGCAGATGTCGACAACAGCCCCCTGTGCCTCCGTGAGTGCTCGTGAAATAGCCTCGTTTTTGTAAGCATGGTTGTCGGCAGCGTCGTCGAGGAGTCTTGATGGCCAATGGATTTCACCGCAATTATTCTGAGAAACACGGTGTTTGAGTCAAAATTGTCGTCATTAAGGATAAATAAATTGACAAACCTTGTTGTAACGCCTCGCTGCAGCAACTGGTCCACAGGCAGCCATGCATTCAGATGGAGTTTTGGTGAAAGTTGTTTTCTTCGGTTTGTCATTGCGGGCGTAAATATTGCCAGGATGCCATTCCAGATTGACGATATTGTCTATTAGTTCCACGACTTTGGCAGGATAGAACTTGCCATCCGGCCGAGTTTTAAACATGATGTACTGTCCGGGACTACAGCTCAAATCAGTTCTAAGATCAAAACACGTTAAATCGTGTCAACTTACAGATCCCCATTCCAGGTCTTCTGGTCGGAAATATCAGTGCAATCTGGGCATATCCAATCTATTGACTCGAGATTATCCGTGTCGAGAGTTGGATCGGCAGCCTGCATGCACAAAACATGCGACCACTTTCCGCATCTATCACATAGCACGGTCTCCCCATCTGCAGCGGAGCCAGGCCCAATATAACTATATCCCGTGCAATTCATATCCCATGGCGAAGAAAGGACATTAGAATTCACAGGGGAATGCACTTTCAGAGGTGTATGGACTGCCCGGGGACTAAGACCGAGTAGCGGGCTGGGAAGAGACGGGGTTGAAGCAGGTGGCTGCGGGTTACCATCAACAGGAACATGAGTGGAGGTACCATTGACAGGAGCATCAGTTGAGGAAGGCGGCAGAGGAGCGCCGTCAACGGGAACATGCGATGATGGCGGTTGAGGGCCTTGAGGCAGGACTTCGGGACGGGATTGTGGCGGGTCATCGTCCTCGACAGGAATATGAATAGGCGGGCGGGCAGCAGCTCTGGCTTCTGCTTCTGTGTATTCATCGATCACATCAACTAGTTTGCGGGAGTCTAGAAGAAAAAAAAGACGAACAAAGTGTGAGTGGCAATGTTGAGTTGTGAGTGAGGTAAAAGTAGATTTACCACCCTTGCGTGCGATGTTCTGTGGTAGGTGAGCAGAACAGTATCAAATCCTGGGTCATCCGAGCAAACATCAGTGTCGTCCGGTTGTAACAACCTTAAGCAACCATTGTTTAGATCGTCGTAAGAAAAAGTTTGATCGGCGATTCGAATTTTGGAGGTCCAGTGGCGGCGTCGATATGATGTTGTGCCTACGAGTGCATATTCCACCAGTCCTTCTTGAGCTGGGAAGGATATGCCATGGGAATTTGGGAGGCGTTCGTGACCACCACCGGTGTCCGGCGTGATTTGTAGAATTTGCGGCCAGGAGGTTTCAATGACAGTATCACGAGAATCAATAGGCGACTGGTCATTTGAATGCAGACAAGTCGGATCCGCGCATAGTAAGGGCAAGGCCACCTCATGAACCGGTGTTGTCCCCTTATTTCCACCGCTAACACGCGGAACAGCACTCGCAATGTAATCTGACCAAGTACAGGTCGTTTCATGTCGGTCGCGAAGCTCTAATAAATCGAAACCGTTAAGGGCCAAGAAGGTCTGCGGTCGGCCCATTGTTTTGACGGTCTCGTGCCCAGAGGGACATATCGCTTTCACTGTGTGTTGCCGCCCGAAATAGAGCTGAACCTGCTCTGTCGTTCCCCCATCCTATGATTGTGTGAATATTATTACCTCGTGAATTAATTTCAGAGGTACGAACAGTTATAGCATGGGTGAGCCACGTTTTAGCGCAACCATACTCATCGGGCGTGCCATAAAGCTTCCATTTCGTGAAGATAGCGTGTTTCACGACACGCTGAGCCAATTCGAGCTCGTTTACGCCAGCACGTATTGATTGGTCACCCGTAACACCATAAATCCACTCCCGCCGACGCTCATAGTGATAGAAAATCGAGCTAGAATTGACTTGGTTGGAAGCTGTCGAATGAAGGTCTTGCGGGTATCTTGGTCCCACAGAAGCCAAATTCTAAACCAGTGTTCAAGCCCGTTGTCGAAGAAACATGAGTTGGGCCGGAGCCATGGGTATGACTGAAGGAGACGCTTCTGGCCTGCTATATCAGATAGAAGCGAGACTGAGGTCGCTCCCGTGTTGTTGGATACCGCCAAGGTTTGGCCCGAGGTAGTGTTGGGTGCAAAAAGTCCAAGTGCGGCAGCAGTATCAGGAGCTCTACCATCATTCGGTTCCCATTCCGCAGGACGCGGCGGACGATACATACGTGGGGGTACTGCATTGAAATGACCAGCTAAAGTATGAGCATCAGCTTTGGTTCGTCCAACAGGAACAGGAATATTACCTTTGATAGCATCATATTGCTTCTCCAACTCACGCACATGCAGCCAAATATTTTCCGCCCCCTGAACCAAATCCATATCGGTACCCGTGGCGTGGTGCAGAAGAGAATGCTGGTGCTCGATTGCGTTCGTGGTTGAGGGGACTTTATCAGCCAACTCGGGATCTACGACACTCAGAGCAGGGAATATCATAGACGCGATTGCGGGCCGTAGCCACCAATTAACCCAGCCGACAATGCGTGGAAATGTCGTCTTGAGCATAGTGACAGTTTCAGCAAACCCTTCACGCGTTGTACTCTTTGAGAGCATCCGCCGGATTGCGCCATCAAAGGTATCAACAAGTTCGGGGGGAACCAGAGCACCGTTCTTCTTCACACGCACTGCTGACCGCGCAAAATGAAGGTCACAGCCAACCTGTGCAGCCTGCGCTTCCTCAACAAGTAGCTTCCGCTGGAGATCTTGCGCCGCTCGGTCGAGCTGAGAGAATGCGGGCATGGTGCCAATGATCGCGTCAGCATACTCTTCCGCATGGGCAGCGCGTTGTGCGGCAGAAAAGTCCATGACCTGAACAACTGTTAGAAAATACGGGGACTGCGAGAACGTGGCATTTACGTTGAGAAGTAACTCCCGGTGGAATCTGGACCCGCATACTTGATTACAGAGTGGAATAGACGGCGAAAATGGACACGGTGATGGGCTGTATCTTGCTGGTCAATCCACGTATAGAGAACAGGAGCCCATTTCGCAAATCCCCCGCTGAAAACACATGAGGCGAGAAGAGGTCCGTTGCGGAAGAATGTCATGTCGCCGTCGGTCACGAAGCCATGGCGTCCTGCCTCAGGGCCTTCTGCAAAATCCATGATCCATGCTTCAACGGCCTCCTTGATCAGACTGTCCATGAATGGTGTCTGAAACGAAATGTAGGCGGGCCCGTTTAAGCTGGAGTCGACAATGAAAGGTGTCGAGAGCTTCGCTCGAAGGGCGGAAAATGATTTAAAAAATGCCAGTCCTCCTTTCGCGCTTGTAGAGGCCGGAATGCCAATGCGCGCCTGGCTCTGAGACACATGGTAACGTGCAGATCTTGCGTTGGCAAGCGCCGGGGAGATGTCGGCCAGCGGCACTGAACCGGGCCCAGTATCACCAGTCCGAAGTTGGTGGACACTGGCAGTCTGCCGACGACGGAGTTGCTCGTCGAGCTGGGCCTGCTCTGATTGGGATAGGTTGCCGCCTGTCGGTCGCTCGTGGGTGTCGTGTTCTCCTTCGTGTTCCCATACAAGATAGTCAGCACCGTCTCGGGCTGTCTTGTAGTGGTACGAGCGAGCCTTGCAGGTTTGATGTAGCAATGGCTCATTGGATGGGCAGGTCGCAAATGTGCAGCCTTTCGTGATTTGCTTCTTGCGCGAATCAACTTGAGTCAAAGGACGGGAGACTCGCTCGCATTCGCGGCAAACAAGGGCTCCCAAACAGGCACGCGTCTCAACAGACCGGCCATTGTGTGAAGACTTGCCTACCGAGCGCCATGCCCATTTGCTATAATTCCATCGGCTCCCCTCAGTTCCAAAGACGACTTCGCGACGCACAGAGCCTGTTGGGTAATTGAAGGTGTCTGAACCTAATTGCAGCATCATTAAATTTCGCCAATATACATTCCTGCTGACAACTCACTTTCTTCTCTCGGTACTTCTCTCTCTCCGCCGGACTGTGGTGCATACGCTGGAGCGTCGAATGCGGAACTGAATTTACATGCTGTTGACCAGGTACAGAGGACAATGGGTGATTAGGAGGCGGGTAATTCGGTGGAGCGTAAATAGGTGGCCGGAAAGGTGGTGCTTGGGGGCCTTGAAAAAAGTAATTCGGCCGTATTCCTTGCTGCAAAGGGTCGTAAAAAGCGGGCGGTGGACCAGACGGCATGTAAGAATGCATGTTGAAGGGATTCTGAAGCCCGGCGCCAGGATAAGGGCCTGAAGGTACAGTTATGGAGTGATGCAATGTTATATCTTTGAAGTCACCATTTTGCTGGCCATGGACACCATAAAATGCGGTTTGAGGGTGGAAAAAGCCAAGGCTAGGAGCTGTTGAGTGTGTGAAGCTCGGTCACTGTTGAATACGCAAAGAAAAAATACCAGGACCGAATTGCTCAGGGTATGGAAAGGCATCGCGTGCCGGCCACTGTGCTGGTCCATTCGGAAGTCTTGCGTGTTCCTGAGACTCAGCAGGGTGGGATCGGAAGAGTCCAAAAAGAGCACGTAGGGCCTCTAACATGGGAGGGAAAAAAAATTCGAGACTGGAAAGTGGAAAGTGACCGACGCGACGCGGCGCGGCGCGTCACGCGCAAATGGACGAAAAAGGCAATGCCGGCGAGAACTTAGTCGGCCCGCGAATGGCGTTGCAAGCGCGCAGATGGCGTCCTTTCGGTGGCTCTGAACACCTACTTTTCAAAGAAACCACATCCTTACGCGCCATTTGAAGGCCTGGCCACAGTATTTTTTGCAATCAAGTCCGTGCATTGATTCAATCTACTTGAAATGAGGTACCAGAGAGAATGAGGACAAGAGCGGGCATTTTTTGTAGCTGGTGCGACTGGAGAGGAGCGGAAGATCGAAGTAGGAGGAAAGAAGTGGGATTACCGCGGCGTTCCTCAGGGCTGTCAACCTATTCCGCATTAGGCATTGTTAGGCATCGAGGCAAAGTCCGCGATTTCTGAGGCTTATTTCTCGTCGGATTTGCACCGGGTTCCTAGAATATTCGCTTGAAGTTCCCGTTGTGTTTTTAGACCAAGAATTTAGTCTGAAGTTAGCATTTTGTGTTTGTTTTGTGTCCCATTCCTCATTCGTAGAGATCTCAAGTCGAGAAGGACGCAATATAAAGCCCAACTAAGTTTTCAGGAGCAGGGATAGGCTATAATTGAAGATATTTCACGGTTTGGAATGGATTGAAATCTCTCAATGAATATTTGTTGACTTTACTTGGGATACCGACAAAGTAACTTTGCCCTAACTTAACTTGAACTTAACTTGAACTTAACTTGGACAATTTAACTTTGCCTGCCAAAAGTTAACTCAAGTAACTTTCAAGTAACTTTTGTAAGGTCACGTTAATTTGTCCAAGTTACTTTGTTAACCGCCTTTTTTGTTCGGTCTGTCACTGGCGTCTTTCCCGCTCCGTCTCGTTTACTCGTTACTCGCGCCATGTCTTCTACCACCCACGCGCCGCAGGCCAAGAAATTGAAATTGGACCAAACAAAGGTCCTCACGGCTTGACCCTCTTGATTCCCTAGATGTTGAAAGTAAAACAGGTTATCGGCACGCACAATGGCACATTTCACTGCGATGAAGCTCTCGCTGTCTTTCTCCTACGGCAAACGACAACATACCGCGATTCAGGCGAGCATGCAGTCTATTTAATGTCAGGTTCCATTAAAATCGCTGGGTTCCAGAGGTGAAACGCACCAGAGACCCTGCCGTACTCGAAACCTGCGACATCGTGGTCGATGTCGGCGCCGTCTACGATGAGGCCAAACAGCTGTTTGATCATCACCAAAGGGGTTTCACCGAAGTCTTTGGACACGGCTTCGAGACGAAGCTGTCGTCCGCTGGATTGGTTTTCAAGTTTGTTCAGCTTGCATCGTTCTCTTCCAACTCTCAAATCTTGTCATAGACATTTCGGAAAAGAAGTCATCGCGAATAAAACGCAACTTCCGGCCGACGATCCAAAGGTGACGACCTTGTGGCTCAAAATGTATAAAGTACGGCTCTTCGTTGTATCTTCCTTCCCACATTGATCATTCCCCAGCAATTTATTGAGGCTATCGATGGCATCGACAATGGCATCTCCCAGTATCCTTCAGACGTGAAACCAAAATACAAAGGCAGCACCGACTTGTCCAGTCGCGTCGCGTCGCTTAATCCCGTTTGGAACCAGCCCTCCAGTCCGGAAATACTCGATGTACGCCTTTCTTCTCCTCTCATCCAACCTCGGCTCATGGACGTGGCGAATGCAGGCACAATTCGCGAAAGCGTCCCAGCTCACTGGCGAGGAGTTCCTCGGCAAACTGAATTACTATGCCAATGCGTGGTTGCCCGCACGGGATCTGCTCAACGCGGCCATACAGTCCAGCAAAGAGATCGATCCGACCGGCAAAATCCTCGTTTTCGAGCAATTTTTGCCCTGGAAGGTCGGTTGGCCCATCTTTTTCCCAATTGATACCCAAAAAGAGCTCACAACATGCAGGAGCATCTCTTTGACTTTGAGGCCGAATCAGCGACGCCGGAATCAGACAAAGCCATATATGCCGTCTACCCCGACGATGGCGGAAGCTGGCGTGTCCAGGCCGTTCCCGTATCGTCGGACAGCTTTGAGAGCCGCAAGGCTCTGCCGGACGCCTGGAGAGGCCTGAGGGACGACACGTTGTCCGCAGCCTCCGGCATTGAGGGTGTGTGTTTGTGCATGCGTCAGGATTTATTGGGGGTATGCGGTCCTCAATTATGCACGACGTTGACTGATCCTGAGACTGCTAGGGAATAAAACAAAAGAAGGAGCTCTGCGACTTGCTAAGGCTGCTCTGGATATGTAACCTTGTACTCGAACATACAATCGCGTTCCTTCTGCTGCGCATGGCCTGGCGGTTGCAACGTTTCCTCCATGTGCACTAGGTAAGTGGTTTCCTTCAAACTGCTGCACGATGCGCCCTCGTCGCCCTCAAACAAAAGGCATACTGCCCAGTCGCTTATTCCGTCCTCACTTGCATTCCAACTCAGCCGGCATGTCGCTCTTGCAAGCACATTACCACCCTTTCTATTTACCCTGATGATACTATCCGGAGTGGCCGAGCTCGGTCTTACAATCTTCCTCGTTAATGCTGGGAATACGCACGGCACTTGGCCCAGCCCTCAATACCACGCCCTCCTGCTTTTTATTCTCTTCAACGCGATCTGGACTGTGGTCTTTGCCGTCGCATACATGTTGTGGCTTTTGGATGGAGCGAAGCATTTGCTGGCGAACGTCGCCAGCTCGATATTCTGGCTGAGTGTTACTGTAATTTTATGGGTCAGTCTTCATGTTTCCACTCGAGGTACTTACGGACAATTTCTCCGCAGGGTGTTTCTGCTGGTGTGTTTCACAACACACGACGGGCGGCAGCTGCCCGACCTCTCCTACCATATCTAGGTTAGTGTCTCCGTTACGAATGATGCTATGTTTAACCACATTCTTTTAGATGCCGGCAGTCGTTAACGGTAGAAGCGCTTGCGTGGCTTGAGTTTGGGGTTTCTGCATCCACTTTGTTCTGGACCTGTCTCTGGGTCGGCGGTACAAACTCGGGACGGAGACGCGTGCAAGATTCAAGGAGAATGGTGTAGACGACCTTTCCAGTAGGTGGATTGGACTAGTGCAACGGCACATTTTACTTATTGGTGGTAGCTATATATGAGCTATCTTGCTTATTCGACTCTGCAGGCGGTGGCCGATTGTACAAGGATAATTTAAATTAGTAATTTAGGCGCCTCCAAAATTTTGGGCGGACGACCCGACCGAGCATCGTCGCTTATCGCACGAGCTTGAGCTTCCCTAACTTTGAATTCATTTATATTACACCGCGAGCCATCAACGTCGCCTCCTTTCAGGCGCTCTAGAAAAAAGATCACTCGAGAAATCTGATGATGCCATCACGGAGCTGCCGTGAGAACTAGGTAGTTCCCACGCAGCCTGAACTCTTTCTTTCAAACCAAAAAGGTGCGCTCGTCGTTCAAGTGTCTCCATCTTACTCATTGTTTTTTCTAGCCGCAAGATGGGCGCATACAAGTACATTGGTGAGCTGTACAAGAAGAAACAGTCGGATGTCCTCCGCTTTCTTCTTCGTGTCCGGTACGTCCCTTTTGCGTTCTCCAATAATTTTCGGCTCAATCCTTGTCCTGTAGGTGCTGGGAATACCGTCAACTCAACGTTATCCACCGTGCATCCCGCCCCTCCCGACCTGACAAGGCTCGCCGTCTTGGGTACAAGGCAAAGCAGGGCTATGTCATCTACCGTATTCGCGTTCGTCGCGGCAACCGCAAAAAGCAGGTCCCCAAGGGTGCGTGTCAGCTATGGCGCTCGGGATAGCAACCTTAATTTTATGGACCAGGTGCGACCTACGGTAAACCCGTGCGCCAGGGTGTCAACCACCTCAAATTCCAGCGGGGTCTCCGGAGCACCGCTGAGGAGCGAGTGGGCAAGCGATGCGGTAACCTGCGCGTCCTGAACTCGTACTGGATCAACCAGGATGGTGTCTACAAATATTACGAGGTCATTCTCGTTGACCCCAACCACAAAGCCGTGCGTATTCTTCTAGCATCGTGATGCACTTTCCGGATTTATTCCGCCATTTAGATCCGCAAGGACGCCAGAATTAACTGGATCACGAAGCCGGTCCACAAGCGCAGAGAGGCCCGTGGCCTTACCAGCATCGGGAAGCAGGTACGTTTTGTTTTGTGCCAATTTCCCAGTTTCAGATATTCATGTTATCCGTGCAGAACCGTGGCTTGGGCAAAGGTCACCGCTACAACCACACCCCGGCGCGTTCCACCTGGAAAAAGCACAACACGCTCAGCCTGCGTCGTTACCGTTGATCTGTTTTTTCACGTATTCGTACTATGTCCTGCTATGCCATGGCCCTATGCTGGATGACCGAGATCCTTCCTAAGTGTCTTATTATCGTGTCTGCGCGACCTCTGAGTCTAAGTATGAGGCTTGCGAAGGGTTCAACCATTTTTGGTAATGAGCGAAGACGGCGGGCCGTCGGCAATCATTAAAATCTCAACATGTTAGTGGATTGCCTCACGCGTTGTGGACGTATTCACAACACCTGTGCTCCACCTCTCTGCGTTTCCTACGACCCTCATGATCAACGTTCACGAATTCTTTTTCTTTTTCGCCCTTATTCAACCTTCCATCGCCTTCCCAAAACTGACTGGAAATGATCCGTTGGGTTTGAGAGCAAAACTTGCCCATATCTGGCCACGGGACAACTCAAGCAATAACTTACATGACCTCGCGACCAATCCGAACGGATCTACTTTCCTTTGGCTGCCCCAGGATGAATACTCTGGCGACACCTTCTTCGAGTGCGTCTTCCGGCTAGCAAGAAACAAACTCTTTCTGACCCTCGTTTGCAGTGGATTCACGTTCTTCCCCTTTCCCGATCCTACACAGTGCGCCTCCCCTTTATTTGTTTGATCCTTACAATTAACCAATCTTCTGTGCATAACCAGCGGCACTGTCGAGTATGTCCCCCCCGTGCACGCGACGCGTTTCTGATCGTGTTTAATAGGTATGTCAACCAGACATACGCTTTTGAGAACAGGCTTGCATATGTGGAGAACGATGGAACTGTGGTGATGAAGGTGTTTCCAAGTTCTATTCGCTGCCGATTTGAGACTCACGAGAGCTCTCAGGGAGACAATACAACGTGGCTTCCGGAGGGACAAAACCGATCCAGGTGCATGCGGTTGTGTAGTACCTCAGCTTCAGCGCTGAATCGCTTCGCAGCGTACGCATATCCAGTATCGCTCAATACAATACTGGCCTTTTCATTCTCGACCTCAACCGAGCGCCATGGGGATGTGGTATGTTAGCTTGCACTGAGCGACCCACTCGTAGTTCTCATCTGTTTAAGGTGTATGGCCGGCTTTTTGTAATTCCATTCACTCATTGGCTCTATTGCAATCTTACCCGAATCGGCAGGGACATGTTCGTCTGCTTGCACCGGTGTTTTTATTCTAAACTGCGACCTAGTGGGAGGGGGTCAGTGGCCATATGTATGTGAAGTCTCATCCTCCTGCACCCAGTTGATGATTCTGATTCATTAGACGGGGGAAATCGATATTATATTGAGTACTCTGGTTTCGAAAGTCGACCAAAACTAACTTTCGGGCATCTCTAGGAAGGAGTCCACGACAACGAACACAACCAAGTGACATGGCACACTGCCCCAGGTCCGTTATAAGCTATTAGGAATTCATTGGATTCCCATGCCTCTGCAGGATGCTTTTTGAGTCTGGAATCGAATTATACTGGATTCGTTGTTGTGAGTAGGACATTATTACTTCTGGCAAGTCACGAATCTGGTAGGAACAAAATGGGAACCCAAACACAAACTGTGATGGGAACCTTCCCGGAAACGCTGGATGCGGTACGCAATTTTCGCGCCTGGTCGATGCCCAACTCATATTTCACTGTTCCGCAGGTATCACGGAATGGAGCAAGGCATCGTATGGTCCGTTCTTCGACGCACAAGGTGGCGGTGTCTTTGCGATGAAGTGGGACGAGACTGGGATAGCTGTTTGTGAGTCCGAGCGTCACCGGTTTCCCTGTTGCTAAGCTATAGCTATTTCAAGATTCCTTCTATCGTTCGGCTATTCCTCAAGATATAACGGCTGGCAGTCCTGATCCCGCCAACTGGGGGACTCCGGTCGCATCGCTTGCACCCGAGGCCTGCGATCCGTTCACGTATTTTGTGAACCACTCGATCGTCTTCGGTGCGATTTCAATGACTGAAATCGGTGGTTGACTGACTTGTTTTCAGACATCACATTCTGCGGTTTACTTTCTCTTTTCTTGTTTTTTTCAAGAACTAACGTCGCTACCAGGGGACTGGGCCGGCAATTCCTACGAGACATCGGGATGTCCTGGATCGTGCTCAACCCGCTTAATGGATCCGTCCAATTTCGTGGTATGAACGTTGTTGCATCGTCTACATTTCGCTTACCGGGTATATAGAACGCATCCTGGAGTATCAATTCATTGAAAGTGTACAAGAAGCAGGGGATAACCGGCAGAGTGTCCCATGCCTTTGCGTTGCAGGTTCCCCTACATTGGGCGTTCTTGCTTGTAACTCTAACCTACCTAACGTGGTGAAAATGTATTTCAATCAATTGAAACCACACAACCGTTCGACGCTTCAGTTCGTGTCTCAACCAGAACACACACATGTAACTACATCCAATACACCTGTATTCACGGTTCCGCGCGTCCGGGCACGACAGGACAACGACTACAAAAAATAAGAATAAATACGATAGTTGTCTCAGGATTTCCAGCCTAAAGAGTGTGCCAAGATAATGAATGGATCTTGCGAGGGATCAGCGTTAGCAGAGTTGAACTCGATAAAGTAACGGACCTGCTCAGATAGCCATGGCGATTGTGGATGGTGCTTCAGTTGGAGATAGCAACGATGCATCTCCTCTACCCGTCAAACCAGGGGTCCACGATGAGGAAGCGCTGCTAGGAAGACTCGGGGGTGCGCTTGCGCTACCCGAGGAATGAGATGACACGGTGGGGGATATCAACGTGGCTGGCCATGAAGCTGGAATAGGGGGGCGATCGTGGGACACTGGACTGCGTGGTGGAAAGGTGTGGACGTTGGAGAGCGAGATGATGGAAGGGTGAGAGAAACAAGACGGCTTTTCAACACGCTGACGCGGTTCTTCATCCCCCGCAGTCCTGACGAACGCCTCGGGTGGTTTCAACTTCTCCTGCGGTCCAACAGATGGAACCCGTTCAGTGTCCCCAGGAGACATCTCCCGACGCCAACCACCGTTTTTATCCTCTGCATCGAAAATAAAGTTGACAGATGTAGAACTTGACGGAGGCTGATAGCTGGAGGGAGATGAAGGGAGAGTGGTGGTGACACGACGGATAGTTCTTTGTCTACGGTTGGGAACAAACCCTCGCGGAGACAAGGGCAAAGTTGACGTCGTTGAAACGTCACTGGCACTTCCACTCTTGCCAGCGAGCTCACGTCGGTGAAAGCTGACCCAGTGATAGTAACGACCTCCGGTCCTGGATGGTCGGAACGTTTCCGACGATCGAGATGTTTGACGAGGTCCGCCGTTTAGACTTGCCTTTGTCGGGCCCAGTTAACAAAGCCCGCCAGTCGGCTTCTGCAGAATCGGTAGACGCAACGAAATCGGGTTTGCCGGCACGACGGGAGAAGGGTAGCTCGGCCTCGAAATTCGCCCCGCTTCTGGGAGGAGCCCGCCCCGCCAAGGCCACTCCCTCCAACCCATGACCCACATAATCATCCCAAGAAAACGCGTAGGCGTACTCAGGGGCCTCAAAGACCATCTCCCCCAAATCATTATCGGGAAGATCCTCGGTAGCGCCGCCAATCGAGTCGCTTGTCAAACCCCATGGTAATGTGGGCACAGATGGTAGATCCATGGTATCCCGGGAGGTAAAGGACGACTGCGAATACACGGACATCATGGACATGGCAGCCATCCGTCTGCTCCTTCCCTTCGTTCCGTTCCTTCTGACCGACCGCAGGCGCCGCGTGCCGTTGGACCGGCTACGGAAGGTATATTTCGAAGAAAACTGGGAATATATGGACACGGCGTCGTCTTCGATGTCCGACGACGGATGGATGCGTTCCGGAGACGGAGACCGGTAGAACGACATGCGGGAGGGTGGAGCTCGCGGTTCCTCTTGCCACGCAAACTCGGGAATTGACGTTGTACCAGCAGACGAGTCTCGTCGTTCGTCGCCGATACTTCTATGGGCACGCGCGATTGCCTCTAGAGACTCCCCCACCTCGCTTTCGTGTTCATTGTCGGATTCACTGGAGTTTTGCCCAAAGTCGTCGTCTTCGAAAATAAGCTTTCTCAGAAGATCCATGTCAATCTTGGGTTCTGGAGTACCTGGGCGCGCACATGGCGGGGGTATGGGCGAAAGGTCCAACGGGGACTGAATGGACGTCGACGAAGGAGATATGGGGGAAAGCGATGGTGGCGTAGGCATAGGTGATATCATGAACGACGATGCAACAGAAGAAGAATGCGAATGCTGTGGCGGCACAGGCTTGGGTGAGTCCGTGAACATAACGGAGGCGAAACTTGAATGCATTGGGGGAGTGGGCAGGGGTGAAATAGTGAGCGATGCAATGGAAGAGGAATGCGAATGCGTTGGGGGAGTGGACAGTGGTGATATAGTGAGCGATGCAATGGAGGAGGAACGTGAATGCGCTGGTGATCCCGGTTTGAATGCATTACATTGCCCGGAAACCTCATTTCGGGGCCGAATGGTAGGGTGCATTGAACTGAAATTACTAGGTATCTTCACGGGTGGAGGCCGTAACTTCGATCGCGGTGGGACCGCGGGAGGTCGATTTTCCGCGACGGTGCATCCGATGAAGTTTGGGTTCTGTAAGGATCCCTCGAATGATTTAGGGAGATAAGGGAGCCGCCTGCTAGATGGGGACGGCGGCGGAATGTGTTGTAGCGGCATTTCTGTCTCTCCTGCGGCTAGAGAAGGGGAAGGCGGTAAACGTGCGGATTTCGCCGGCGACGGAAAATCAAAGTCAAAAACACGCGCGACACATTCCGAGGACGGCAGCGAATTCGGAGGGTGCGGTGGTGGAGTAAGAGGAGATGGGGGGATGGTGAGCGAGCGAGATTGGTTAGAACGCGTTTTGGGACGGGAATTTGACGGTAACGACGTGGTCAAGTTCGAGGATGTTGCCAGTGCATCCGAGATGGGGGCTCGCATGGTGGGTGAAGGGGACGAAGTCGACGCATGAAAGCGGCCAGAGAGCGTGTTCCCAACAGAAGCAATGATCGAGTTATCCTGGGAGCCAGCGATCCCATCGACATCTGTGTACTTGGCGATTGACGTTTGAGTTGATATCGGAATGGTAGCTGTCGATAATGGTCTGGTCAAGGGCACAACGGAAAATTCCAGCAGGCTGCTGTTCCAGTCTATGTCTCCCGTATCTGATAGTGCAGTACATTATAAAATAAGTAATGGACGGGCGGCCATAGAACACTTACCCAAGGCATCCGCATCAACGGAACAAACATCTGCGATATCGCGCACATTTAATGAAATTGGTGCTAAATGGATAGGACTCATACCCTGCTGTCCCGCTTTTAAAATAAGAGAAATTGGAGTCGGAGTTCCAAGAATATCGGCGTCTATCAGAAGGCAAGCATGGGAATTGACACGATGTACTGATGAATACATGTAACGAAAGGGACTGACCATCATTTTGCGTGCTCATGTCTGAGAAAAAAATGATCTACACCAATATCTCTCCGGAAAGCACAGCAAAATTACCTTCGATCAGCGGTTTCTGGCCACCATTTTCCTCGTCAGCGATAAACGTCATCCGGCTGTCTGGCCTCCTTGATTTACTGTCTTGAACCTCTCCATCTGCGAGGTAATGAGCCAGCTTATAAAAAAAGATGGGATGGGCATCAACAAAATATACCTTTACTCGTACTTGAACTTCGAAAATGAAATCCAGAGGTGGCGGGACTCCGATTGAGGCTCAGTCGAGTTAAAAATTCTTTCAATCTTGTGGGCGATGCCCCCTTCAGTTTGTTAATTGCGTTGTGGTCGCTCTTGGGCGCTGTGTCCGAAGGCGTCGCTCGATGAGCGAGAGACAAGGCGGAAGAGGCTGGTGACCATTTTGATGGAAGACTACTGGCAAATGGGTCGAGCTCCCACTCAACGTCGGAGCCAAGGCCAGGGGGCGTTGGAAGAGGAAAAGGAAGCGATGCAATAGAAATGGTGGAGAGGCGGTTTAGTTTTAGACGATCTATTTTGGCTTTCACTGCGGTTGCAGGAGACGTGGAGGGACGGCTCGTGGAAGTTCCATGAGGGTTTGATGAAGGATTGGGGGGTGGCGACACCGAAGAAAACGGCAGGGAGGAAACATCTGCGTTTTTGGCGGCAACAGCTGCAGTGAGGGATAAAGGGACGTGATTATATGCGCGTAGTGAAATCCCAGGATCAGACCCTGCTGCTCGCAATGATGCCGTTCCGCAGGTAATTGAAGTGCCGCCAACTTCTACTGCCCCAATGACACGACTGGACTTTCGCGCGTGTCTAGGAGCCCTGGGGCTCCCGTTCTTGACTGGAACGTATTTGGTTTCGTGAAGATTAGTATCTGGGATGTACACAGCCTGTCGAAATTCCGACAGCGCAGGGGAGGATTGGCATCTAAGCGGCTGTCGGATCGTCCGCCGTTCAGCGCTGAAGGGCGAGGGAAGACTGTAATTATGCATATGTCTTTGAGTGGGAGAGCGTTTGGTGGCCGGGGCGATATCATGGGGAGGTTCCACGACATCTGTGCAGGTTATAAAATTGGCTGTCGAGAGTAGGGCCGTATACAAGTCCACTGCGACGTGTATATAGGTGGTTGGACACATGCGCGCGTTTTTATCGGAAAGCAGAAGAGGATAGACAGATACATGAAGCCGAGGACGAGAAGACGCGAATAGTGACGATTTGGCTTGGTCGCACTACTGTAGACAAAGTTTTAGATGGCAGTAGTAACTTTTCGGGAGTCGGCAAAGGCAAACCTACACCACTGAGCATGATCATTGTAGTCCACTATGCTGGTGAAATATCATGTCGATGCTTAGATCCAACTCAACAACACAGAACGCTCTAAATTATTGGAGCGCAAACAAGTCGTACTCCATAACGATATGCACTTGCAATTCGGGCAGCATCACTTCTAGCGCGAGATTCCATATCATTCACTTTTATGGTGGCGAGGGACGCGGGGCCTGATGAAGGAGTCGGTCAGATTCGGTCCGGCATCGACACGTACTGACATGCGTAGCGTTTCACGGTCGACTCCCCGAGGCAATTGTCCGTGGTCTCGCAGTCTCAGATGAAGTTGGATGTTTGGAGATTGGGTGAGATGATAGGCGGCGGAGAATTCGGACCGGTATGAGGCCAAATTGGTCCATCAAAGACTCCAGAAACTGCTGTCCATGATTTGTTCAAACGTTCACAGAACAGGCGACCTTGTTCACCTCAGTGTATAATACATTTATGCTCTACAATTTCATTTTCCAAACTCTATCGCTAATATCTCGAGCATCTTCAGGTGGCTCTGCGAAACTTGAGCGAAGCGGAGTGACACTCGCCCAACCTTCTCGAGATTAGGACGGTGCCAATACAACTACATAACATTCCGAAAATACCTTTGAACATTGCCCATCCTAAGTTCCGTCGCATTTCAGTAGGTGCAAGTTGAACAATATCCAGACACACCATCAGACCCCACGGGAAGGGTAGATTCCTCAGGGCGAATTAAACCCTCCATAGCCGGCGAAAATTTGAAGGCGAGGGTGGCTCCGGAGCTCGTGGACGTCGTTTCGGTACTCGGCGCATCGGCTGTCGGTACGTCCGGTCCAGCTGCACTCGTCGACTGTGGAGCCTTCTCCGGTGTGGCGTTGGACACTGCCTTGAAAAGGCGCCCATAAGAGTTACGCCACATTGTAGTCCAGATTATTTTCAGGCCTTCATCCGTTAAAAGATCCTCGATCAACGGGATGTTTACATTGTAGAGATCGACTTCGCCTGCCCTCAATCCGCCTTCATCATGGCCCCAGTTCTCATAGAGATAGCGGATGATACGGCAGGCTAGTACATGGGCAGGTTCAAAGTACGCCGGAGGGTTTGGATGGACCACAGTTCCGTACGAAACAGCAATAGATCGAGTCTTCGACAATGAGGCACTAAGAGCAGCACCGATAGTCCCAGAAGAGAGTGCAAAAGCCGCTATTCATAGCGGATCGGTTAACTTGGAGGAGGAACGCAGGTAGAACTGACACGAGGTCTGGAGAAACGAGTCGGTTGAAACGCGAGAATTGTTGAAATCGGGAAGGACATACATTCCGACCGAG
Organism: Mycena leptocephala; assembly: GCA_029378395.1. NCBI lineage: Eukaryota > Fungi > Basidiomycota > Agaricomycetes > Agaricales > Mycenaceae > Mycena > Mycena leptocephala. The sequence goes on from JARJLF010000039.1 coordinate 81,345, forward strand.
ATTTGGACCGCTGATCTGTGGGAAGATGCTAGGTACGGGGAAAGCAGGAGCCGAAAACATACGGACAACAAGGTCGATTTCGCCGGGGTATATGTTGTGCAGGCCAACATTTGCACAAGTGGCTGGTGTCTAGAAGAGATGAGCAAGGAACCGAATCGAGAATGAGCTGCAGAGTACTCCGTCCAGGAGAATCCACTCGGCCTGTTTCCAGTATATGTGTCAAGAGCGAGGTCATAGTACGCCAGAGACTGACCAATTCGCCATCTTTCAGTGGCCTGGAAGTTGCAGACGTCTCCCCCGTCACTCCATCTAAGGCAATTAGGGATTGGAAGGATCTGATCTATTGCTTTGAACACACCAGGATTTGTTGGATAGAAATATCTGCCTTTTGTGATTTCCGTGATGTGAAAGGCTTTGCCTGGAGGGAGACGCGAGTCAAGAATCGAGGAGTGCTGCTAGACTGAGTTTACCAATCCAGGATTTCTGGGAACTCGGAATTACGACTTTGACGTCCCAACCAAGAGCAGTCAAGTGATTATAGAAAGCCCAAATATATGGTGAAGGGCCGGTCGGGTTTGTTGGTGGACCATCGTCGTTAGTCAAGAGGACCCGCATCTGTGGATGCTCAGACCAGCTACTAGTACTAGTAAACAAAATTGATGGTTTGATCTTAAAGAAATTCGTAATGAGACTCAATCTGTTTATTGCTTCCCACTCTTTGCTATCCTCTTCCAATGCCCCCCGCAAAGAAACCCCGCCACCGCCACTCGCCCGCACAGCTGTCTGCACTCCTAGCTCTCTATGAGCAAACTGAGCATCCCACCTTGCAACAGCGAACAACTTTAGCTGAGCGTATTGGCCTGTGCGTTCTTTTACCATATATTCTTCTACATTCTTGCAACTCTTTGAGAAAGGGAGACAAAGAGCGTAAACTCTTATTTTCAAAACAAGCGGGCCTCGACAAAGAAGCGGCCTCGTTATATATCCTCCTCACACCCGGACTTCGACAACAACACAGAAAGCACCACGAGCCCATCCTTTCACTCCGACATCCCAGCTCCCTCAGAGTTTCTTTCAGAATCCGAAAACATGCCCGAAAGGATGGAATTGCGTTCATCGTCGGACCAAATCGAGGAACTGCGAAAAAGCTACGACCTCAACCCACATCCAACCACCGACGAGAGGCAGGTCATGGCAGATAGTATTGGAATGTGCGTTCATCTTTGGCTCCCCGCCTCCACCGTCAATTTCGTCTCATTCCACGTGCTTTAATTAGCCGCTATCAAAGCGTCACTAATTGGTTCCAAAACGAACACACCTTAACCAAAACGCAAAAGGACTACCCAGATGTTGCACCCGAAGAGGGCGACTCATCGCGGCCATTCCCACCTGCGCCCGATCAACCCTCATTGACAGAGAGAGGACGCCGTTCGCCTAGTTCGTCTGTCGCCGACGACAGTCTTGTCTCTAGAAGTCGAAGGACTTCTTCCCGCCGCAGTGCCACACCTTATAGCTCTACCAGTGCTGCAATATCACTGTCTGCTCGTCAGCGACGAGCACGGCCGGAGCCTCTTCAACTTGATGCTCTAAAACAGCTGTATAGCAAAACCCCCACCCCATCCATCGAGGAGCGATCTGCCTTGGCCCTTGAAATTGGCATGTGAGTATTGGTCATCCCACTCAAAATGGACGATATTGATCCCCTGCGCTAAAGGGAAATTGGCAAAGTGACCAACTGGTTCAGGAATTTGCGTCAATCTGCCAGGAAACGGGAGAAGAAGGTCGGTCGGCGGCATGGGGGAGGAGGGAGTGACGACGACTTGGATTATACGGACGGTTACGGAACTGGATTTTATTCACCCTCAGCTTCCGCCTCTGTATCACGATCTGGCACGCCATCTTCGTCATTTGAGCGGGAAGACGGCCGACGAAGACATCATCGGCCACTTGTGCGCTTACATTCGAGCGACGACGATGACGAGGAGGACGAGGAAGAACCACAAGAGGCTGTGACACCATCCCCATCACAATCTCCTTCGCCCGCTTCATCTCCTTCCCATGCCCGCGTCCTCGATTTCAGCGTGGCTGCTGCGCTGCAGGATGCCATGGTCCAGATGGCCAAGAGGACAAATTTAAAGATCTAGCAGCGGACGCATTGCTTCTGCTCGAGTTCCAAGCCACATGTCAATAAACGAATATTCGTGATCTATCCTATTTGTATGCCTTTGAATTTCCTTTGCTCCCCGCTGTCCCCGTTGCTGATTTGTGCTGCAGACATATCTATCTACTTGCGGCGACGCTATTTCGCCCCCGCTCCAAAAAGCTGCTCGCGAAGAGCCTACTAGTACATTCAGCGTATAGCTAATATTTCTTGTCCGGTTACATACTGTTCCAAACACCCCATTTGTTGTAGTCGGTAGTAGAACGAATTTACTGCGCGATGTAGTCTGTATTGGAATGTTTGGCATCAGCTTGAGTTGGCTTGACTTGCGCTTAACCTGGTTGTGGCCTGCAGTGTACAACAACGGACGACGATATGGATGCTGACGGTCAGGCCCACCCCGTTGTAGATCCTCTCGGATCCAACGCTTTGACCGGCCCTCCCATGTCCCCCGATACCGACGGCCTCAAGGCGCAGAGCGTCCGCAAGTCCGTCTCCGTTGACTCCTTCGCCCCCCTCGCCCGCGACGCTGCCCCTCGTCCCAATCGTGGCCACACCGCGTCGGCGCTAGAGGCTCCTCGTAACCTCATCTTCGACCGGTCGTCAACACGAGAGCGCGTGCAAATGTACGCCGGCCGAAAGCGTGGAGCCAGTGTCAGCTCCTCTCTCCGAGACGAATACGACTCGGACGTCGAACGCTCCGAGACCTTCCCCGAACGTTATGCCGGTATGGACACCGGCAAACCAATCCGTGGCGGTGAACTCCCCCTCCCGCCTCGCACCACCACGCTCAGCACCACTTCCAGCATGAGCAGCATTATGAGTGTCTCTTCGGCGTCCAGCACCGAGGAAGGCATTCCCAGTCGGCAGCCGATGAGGGCATCCATTCCTGCCGTCTCGTCGAGAACAGGCCGAACCCGCAGCGGCAGTTTGGGTGTCTATGCTTCTCATCCCGCCAAACGCATGCTTATCAATACGCATGTCTCCGATGTGAGTTGCTTTGCTTCCCTTGCTTCGGTCCAAGTTAGAGCTGTCCTGCTAGCTGGGTGCGCTCAACAAGGATCCTCTGACCCTTCTCGTGGTCGGTGCAACGCAATGCGGTAAATCGGTCGTCGTTCGGAAGGGGTTGAAAGACTACGGCCTCTCTGAACCCACCACCCACTCGTTCGAGGTGCAGTCAAACTACTTCTCCCCCACCTGTGCGCCTTCATTTGCACTCCATTGTTTTGCTGCTGACCCTCCACTGCAGACAGCCTTCGTGTTGGTCGCATCAGAGATGGGATTGAAGATTTTGCTCTGCATGTCATAGAAGCAGACGTGCCGAAAACCACTTTGGATGACGCCGTCTGGCCCGATGGCTCTCCCGGAATAGACGGCGTTATCATGTGTTACGACGCCTCCGATCCCGATTCATTCCTCCCCGTCGAAGGGCTTCTTCGTGAGCTTCTGTGTCTCTCGATACCGTTTACCAATGAATCATATTTCAATTTTCAGAGCGATTCCGAGCTATGATGATTCCGACGGTGGTCCTCGCTTGCAAATCTGACTTGGAGCGCCGCGTTGATCCTCAAGGAGCGGCGGCCGACTTTCTGCAGCTCTACGACAACGGACTTGTCGAAGTTTCGAATGCCCAAGAATCCGGCAAGAAAAAAATGCGCCAAGCTTTTGAATGGCTCATCAAAGCAGTGTTCCGCGGCCGGAGTCCGTATTCTCACTTTAATGCATCGAGTAAGGTGATTGATCCATTTGCAGACGCAAGCAAAAGTGAATCCGAAATCGACTACCGTAACCCCGCATCCCCTGTGTTGTTGATTTCTCCTCCACCATGGGAGACGTCACGCACAGCTACACCTACCGCCTCCTCGTCTGTATCGTCAGTGAACACGCTTTCACAGGGAACCAGTTCACGTCTCCCCAATACACCGCTACCTACTATCCCCGCCTCCCGCTCTCCAACTGTCCCCAACTCTCCTACCAGGGCGCGGTCGACTGGTGATTTATTGTCCGAGCACGAAAAGTCAAGAACCCGTGATTGGCAAATCGACAAAGATGGGGCTCTCGCCGGTGGCATTGGGAGGAGCAATTCCAATGCGTTACCATTGCAGAAGACCCCGCCGTCATCGGGCGAGATCATGGACGCTGTCGTGGACCCTCCACCGAACAAGAAGGAAAGCAAAGAGAAGGACGGAAGCAGTCGGCCGTGGGCTACTCTTGACGAACTTCTTGATAAACTTTTGTTTCTGGCTGTCAGCGGAGACGGTAAGCATGTTTCTATTACCATGACGCCATTTTTAAGTCTTTCTCGCAGATCCAACATATATAACTCATTTTTTGCTCACTTATCGGAGGTTCGCAAGCCCGAGGAGCGTTCTTTTGGCTATGCAATTACGACTGCGTCAACTGGACCAGCCTTCTGGTGATCCCATGTTCGCTTGCTTTGCCCAAATGAGGTCGGTCCGTCCATATTTTTCCGTAGATTTGTACTTAGTGCCTCTTCTTTAAAGGATCTGCCACTTGCTTGAGCAATGGATTCGTGATTACCCGTACGACTTCAAGGTCCGAGGGACTCCGAGTGCCCTCTCCGCGCTCTTCAAGTCTATCACATCGAAGACATATCTCCTACACTATGGCTCTGACTTTCTGCCTTTCCACGAGTTACTCCCAAATCTCGTCGATAAGGATGCCGCTTGGGCTCACAAACCTGACTACCCCGAAGATGAGAGCGACTACGACGATGACGAGAAGAGTGCCGTTCTCACGCTTGGCAGCACTCACAGTTCAGAGTCGTTGCCACCGAGTGCGCGGTTGTCTGTCAAAACCAAGCCGACGCCGCCAATTCCAACTGCCTTTCGAGAACGCAAAGGGAGCATTCCGCTCGGAAATAAGCTGATGCCCTCGCAACCAACCCCGAACGGCCTCCCCCAGAGCGAGAACTCTGAAGCCAATCATAGGAACCAGCTTAAGGATCTCCTTAAACTGGCTGCTGATGTAAATGCCACCGATGCCGAAGAAATAGCGCAGGAGATTACACGCTTGGAGGTCAAGTTGTTCTTGGATATTGAAGTTGGTTTCATTTTGGTAATCGTCTTTCTTGGCAAACTGACTGAATCCCTTCGCAGCCTCGGCATTGGCTTCGGTACACCTTTGTGTCTGGCAAAAAGGACCCCGCGACGGATTCCATAGCCCGGTTCAACAATTTTTCTAACCGTTTAGCTGACTGGTGCGTTTGATCGTCGTGGCCGGGGGGAGGGGTTGTTACTCATGGGATCATGCAGGGTCGTTTCGCTCATCTTGTGTCACGATAAGGCGAAGACCAGGGCGAAACAAATCGAAAAAATTGTCGAGATCGCTCAGAAGCTGCGAGGGTTGAACAACTATTCTGCCCTGCGCGCATTTGTTGCTGGGATCAACCAATCTACCTTTCCCGGCGATCAAACTATGGAACAGTTCAAAGCCAAGTCCCCAGACCAGGCGAAAAACCTTCAGTCATGGGACGTTCTTCTTCAACAAATTCGGTCCCATCGAGCGTATCGATTAGCGCTCAGAAACACGAAAGGCGCCTGTATTCCCGCCTTGTACGATATCGTTCTGCTCGCGGTGAAATTTCTGACAGCGTTACTGTTTAGGGAGGTTCATATGTCCGATTTAATCCGGGCGCACGAAGCTAATGATGATGTCAACGCATCGGATCCCAAAAAAATCCACTGGGGCAAGTTCAACATGATGGGGAGATTCATCAATAGCACAACTCAGTGCCAGGCACAATGTCGGGCAGTCAGCGACTACAACTTCCCTTCCAGACAAAATATCGCCGACATGTTAGGGGCGCCATGCGTTATGAACGAAGAGGTGCGTCTAAGTGCTCGGGATAGTCGATTTGAGCTGATAGTTGTGCGCCCAGATGCAAAAGTCGCGTATTGCCCCACCGGAGTCGGACTTTGATGGTCCCAGCCCACCCAGGGTTATGTCGCGAGATAACTCGAGTCTGGGGATCCAAGCGAAGGACATTGCGAAGATGCGCAAGCTCTTCTCATGGTAGATGGTGATTTATTGGCGGGCCATTGCACCGATATTGTATTCTCTCCAGTCGGACATTGCTACGACTTGTCATGCTTATACCCATCACATCCCAATCCTGTAATTGTACTCTATCATCGAATGTAAACAAGGAGCTCGCATCCGTCAATCTATTTTATCCAGCGTTTTCGTTTCCCAACTGAAAAATATTTCTTTTGCGCTCGAATCACGTGGTGCTGTCGGGACCCGGCCCGTGTCGATCAAATATTTTTTAACCTGCAACTTCAACGGCTTGGTTCGAGTCCTCGACCAAATCTTGGAGAAATGGACGACTATGTACTGACCATCGACTCGGACGTCGAGGACAATCTTCCCACGAAGCCCAAGGATGACGCCGACCTAAACCCAGAGTTCGTCTTCGACCTCTCTGGGGACCCTTATGCAGACATATTGGATCACCAAACCGCAATACACGACGTCGTCAAAGGCGGAACGAAACCAGAGCCTATATCGGTCGACGACATCATCGCTCGCCGGAAACTTGGAACGAAACGGAAAAGAGCTGTGGAGGAAGAAGACAGTGCAAGCGAAGGCGACGAGGACAGTGATGGAGAAGAGGATGATTTTGATTCACTGCGTGAAGAGGACGACGCTAGTGATGATGACGATCCGCTCGCGTCGTCTGGCGAAGACGCCCCGGGTCAAGAGGAGGATGCGGAGGACGAGGACATGTCAGATTCTTCCGACGACGAATCTGAGCCCGAAACTCAAGCTGAGAAGGACCGAAAAGCAGCCTTCTTTGACTCTGAAATCACATCGACGGAGGAGCATTCTTCATTCTTAACTATGAATCTCGCTCGTCCGATCCTTAAAGCCATTACTACCCTTGGATTTCTCAAACCTACGCCCATTCAAGCAGCGACCATCCCAGTCGCATTGCTAGGGAAGGATGTCGTCGGTGGGGCTGTGACCGGTTCTGGAAAGACTGCAGCTTTTATCATCCCGATGATCGAGCGTCTGTTGTACAGAGAGAAGGGCAGCAAGTCGGCGGCGACCCGTTGTCTGGTTCTTGTGCCAACGAGAGAACTGGCAGTTCAGTGTTTCGAGGTTGGGTGCAAGCTGGCAACTCACACTGACATTCGATTTTGTCTGATAGTTGGTATGTCCCTTGTTCCCAGCTGTGAATTGCCCTTGACTTTTCATTAGGTGGCTTGTCCGTCAAGTCCCAGGAGATTGCTCTACGTAGCCGTCCTGACGTCGTGATCGCAACACCTGGTCGGCTCATAGACCACATACACAACTCTCCTTCCTTCACGTTGGATACTCTAGATATCCTGGTTTTAGACGAAGCTGACAGGATGCTCTCAGATGGTTTTGCGGATGAATTGACTGAAATTGTCAAATCCTGTCCGACTTCGCGCCAAACAATGCTGTTCTCTGCTACCATGACTGACTCGGTTGACGAATTGGTCAGGATGTCTTTGAACAAGCCTGTGAGGCTCTTTGTCGACCCGAAGCGGAGTACCGCTCGTGGTCTCGTACAAGAGTTCGTCCGCGTTCGCGCTGGCAAAGAAGCAGAGCGATCCGCATTACTTGCCACATTGTGCAAAAGGACTTTCAAGGCGAATGTCATAATTTTCCTCCGCAGTAAAAAGCTGGCCCACCAGATGCGGATCGTATTCAGTCTCCTAGGTATGAAATGCGACGAATTGCATGGCGACCTTACACAGGAACAGGTTCGAATTTGTGTTTATGCCTTTTATTCGCTCTAATCTTCTTGTAGCGGCTCGCTGCTTTGCAACGCTTCCGAGACGGGTCCGTTGACTATCTAATGGCGACTGACTTGGCTTCTCGTGGTCTCGATATCAAAGGCATTGAGACTGTCATTAATTACGACATGCCAGGTCAACTGGCTCAATATCTTCATCGCGTTGGACGGACGGCTCGAGCCGGCAAAAAAGGACGGTAAGCTTGTTTTTTGGTTCAGTCTACGCTCCCTTTGACATAATGCTTCTAGTTCTGTGACCCTCGTTGGCGAGGCTGATCGCAAAATGCTCAAGGCGGCAATCAAGCACGGGTCTGACGCAGACCAGATTCGCCACCGAATTGTACCGCCGGAAGCCGTTGCGAAATGGGCGGAAAAATTAGAAGAGTTGAAAGATGAGATCTCTGAAATCCTCAAAGAAGAGAAGGAAGAGAAACAGGTTTACTATTACTTCATCTTTCGCCAATGCAATAATGCTCACCTCTATCTAGTTTCGTCAAGCCGAAATGGAGTTGAAGAAGGGGCAGAACATGATAGAACACGAGGCCGAAATTTACTCGAGGCCTGCGCGGACTTGGTTCCAGACCAGTAAAGAAAAACTGAGCGCCGAAGGTCTGTCCGTCTCCGTCTTGCAGCGCCTTTTCCGATGAGACTCTTCCAGCCGTGAGTAAACAACAGTATGAAGCAAGCGCCATCCCAGGCAAAAAGGGCAAAGAGCAGGCGCTCTCTCCTGAGAAGGCATGTACAATATGGAATCTCGTAATTGTTTGGCGTTGACCTTGCTATTTTATGACAGCCCAAAAGAGATAAGTTCTCCGGCCTTACACGTAAAGCCAAGCGACGGAAACTTGCCATGGAGGAGGATCAGGAACTTGGGGATGACCGAGCCACGCAGGCAGCCATTCGTTCTGCAAAGAAGAGTGCTCGCCCTCCCAAAATAGGAATTCAAATTCCACGACCGCCTACTAAAAAGGCAAAACGGAGTAGCCGAAAAGTTACAGCCCGTACTGGAGGTGCATTCGACAGAGATTTTGGTCAAAAAGGGAGTGGCGGGGAAGGCGTCCGATCAAAAAAGGGTGATGCGCCTGGGCGGTTGGGGAAAAAAATCGGCAAACGTAAAAAGTCGTAGGTATTTTGGGTATTCTCAGGTATTTAAGTCTTGTGTACGTGCTGTTTGGTGTGTCACTTTTGCACGTGCCGTGACTTGTCGTGTTTCCTGCCACGATTAGAGCTATGGAACAAAATTTCGCTTCATTGGCAGCAGTCCATCTCCCGTCAGTATGCAGATTACTTGCATCCGCATGTTGCCCGGACAAGGACCTTCTAGTTCTTGTCTCTCGCCTCGGTGGCAGAGATCGGATGAGTCTTTGGAAGATGCAAGGCTCTAAAACATGGGAAGTCGATGTCGGAACCGACGATAAAAGTAGCGAGCAGATCGTTGGTCTTGCTTGGAGTCCTGACGGTATACTATACTTTGAACCGGTTCAACTCCCACTTGTTAACTGTTCTCCCACCAGGACAGAGCATAGCAGTTGCCCATGATCCTCCTCGCGTGACACTTCATTCTGTTCAGGACGGGCACGAGGAGCGCTCCATTCTGTTGCCTGCCCCCTCTGCTGGCTCCAGGAACATCATAGATGTGTGGTGGTTTCGAACAGAGAAGATCGTTAGTGTGAAAGCAATCCCAGACATTTTCAAAAGAAATGGCTTGATTGTACGTTTACGCTCTCAACTCTTCGAGGTGTAAAGATCTTAAAGCTGGATTTCAAGCCTGGGACCTCACATTCGATTCTCAGAACACTGCCTCTTCTCGATAGCTTGCAAGAAGAGTCTCAAAAACTCACGTCAGCAGCTGTAATCCCATTAGCAACGTACATGCTAAAATGACTTTCTAGTGCCACTGATCTGTTCGCATTTCAAGGCTCTCAAACCAGGGCGAACCCCAAGTCGTCCCATCCGGATGTCATCAAAAGCTGGCCTACGCTGAATTCAGATCCAATAATCGCCTCGATGAGCTCGAATGTCAAACAACAGGATCCTAGCAATGGCCATTTGGATGTCGTAGACGACGCCAACCTAGACAGCATTCTAGTGGTCACCGACCATGCTGGCGACATCCACTGTTTTCTTGATGGGAGCTATTACCTTGGGCCGATCTCCCTTGGCTCCAACTTATTGATACCGTCCCTGTTCAAAATCCCAAGGCGTCCCGTCTTCATTGTTCACCCTCAAGAAACTGCGCACGGAGCAAACATCACAAATCTGTCTCCTATATATGTTCAGCTTCCCATGCTTGAAGACCGACAGATACGAGACATGGCCAGAATGTCCTCAAGTTCCCGAGAACTTGTATGGTACTGTATTCGCGTCATCAAAGAGATGCGGGCGGTATGGTTCGGTTCTGAGAGTCTTAGTGGCGCAAGGGAGCTTGGACCCAAGTGGATCAGAGCTTTGGAAAAAAGGCAAAGAGAGCAATTCGGACGTATGCCGCATTATTAATCCTCGGCTATTCTCCATCATCTGAACATCGTTTTAGAGCAGGAACCAACGGCAATACTGGATCTCACCTGTCTCCTGCTCACTGGCAGAGCATCAGAAGCGCTTTCAGATTTTTTGGGTAGTGGCGAACAAATGAGCGAGAGGGTAAAACAAATATGCAACCAATGTCTACTGTACTTACTTCTAAAAACAGGGTATTCAAAAGTGGGAATCATCAGTTACAGAAGCTATCGTCAAGTTACGCGACTTTTCTGAAAAGAGGGTGGCTCCCGCGTGCCAACGTCTTCACCTTATATTGGAAGAGGTTCTAGGTTGGTCCCAGTTGTGAGCATTATTATTTTATCGAAATGCAAAACATTCTCATTCCGAAGATCACAATATGCCTCATTTCAGCTTGTGACGCAAGATATTGAAATTTGTCTCGATTTAACCGGTCGAGCAATATTTATTGCAAGTTGGCTGGCTGCCGTGACTCGTCGTGAACTTGCAAGGTTCAAAGAATTTATAACATGGATTCGCGCCGGTACGCCGAACACAGCCTGTTCTTCCTCTCCTGTTCAAACCCTCTTTTTGGCAGAAACAACTGCTGCAAATACGCCAAACGACTTTCAGCCTCAACTCCGCCACGATGTTTTGGAAGTTAATAATTACTTCACGTCAGGTTTGGTTGTCAGCTCCATCGATAAATGGTTCATGGGTCCTGTTCCTCAATTCAACCCTCGAGAGCTCGGTATTGTAGACAGTAATCTGACTCTCCGCGCTACAATTGAGCATGCACGGGCTGCAGTTGATCAAACGAAGTGGCAAGTGGTATGTTTGCCCTGCGCGTCAATTCCGATTTTTTCCCACTAATTTGTGCTAGACTACCACTCAGAATGAATTAAACCATCTGGACCGAAACCTCGACGCCCTAGTACAGGAATTAGCATCAAGATGCCAACGAGTTTTTGATGGCGCAGCCGGAGCAACCTCACGTTCTGCTTTGGTTTCGGCTAGACGGGATTCTATAGCAAGCCAGGCGACACAAGCGAGGCCAGCACCGCAATCGAATCCACAGATTAGTATCCGCGAACGGATCATTTTGAGTGAGAACGAGGTACGTCGACTAGATGCCTCGGGAAGTTGCCATACCTGATTCGGCCTGTGCAGGACGATGAACTTGTGCAATATCTTGCAATGCATATACCTTCTGCTTCGCTAAATCGGACCTTCTGTGCGTGAGCTGATTCTGCCTGAAGACGTGGCAACTGCTCAAGGGACATCAGTGTGTCTAGCACGAGTCCGCTTCGGCGGTAAGCCTTCCCAATTGCCTCCCTCCGTTGGCATTGCGCTTCTCGATGGAATGCTTCCCGCGGAACAGGAAGAAGCAGGACCACTTCATCTCGAGATCCTAGACGCTCAATTCTTCGACGATTCATGCATCGTAATTGTTTACCGGATTCGTAACCAACCGGGTGGGCTGAATGAAGTGTTCTACTCAATTCCTTGCTGATCGTGATTAGGGGGAGCGTTTATCGCGACGGTGGGCTACAGTGAACTAGAGTATCAAGAGCTAAGCCCCGCCGAGTATGTAAGGATACCAGCCCGGGAAGATTTGATGCACCGTGCGATGGAACTCTGGGAACAAGGCCAAGTAGGTTTCAACCCAAGTGAACGGGCATGTGCTCATTTCTTCTCAGCTGGCCTCGATACCGATGCCGATTAAGGGACGGCGAGAATTGGCGTACGGCGGATCTGGGCCCGTGTATTTGGCGTTGAACGGTCGTGTTGGACGGAGGGTGGCCTGCGTGCTTGATGGACAAGGAACAAACATGGAAACGCTGGATCTAGAGGGAGACGGCGAGCAGGAAGGAGATGAATGAAATCCGTAGCATAGTGTCGGAGATGGCCGTCCGACCCCCAAGACTGCTCCAGGTGTGGCGCGCCTGCTTGCAGCGTAGTCCGTGGAATCTAGATATATTTTTTGTCCGTGCCTCAGGACCTGACAGCAACCTTCGGAATCGAACGCGAGACGCCACTGCAACTTAAGTTATCACAGCGATTGATGAGGTAGGGTCCGCGGCCTACTCCTCGTGGCTGGATTCGAATCTTCTCCTACCATGCTTATAACAACAAGGTGATACACCCGAGTCCTCCTCCTTCTCCTTCCACCCATACCGTCCTTGGTGCTGCGACGTGCGAGCCATTTAGCCTGGTTGTGGACTGTACGCTTTTCTGCTGCTCCGCGAACTCGAATCAAACAACCGACAACACCGAAACCTCCCTAATATCGTTTTCTTTAATACACAGAGCGCCCCCAGCCATTTGGTGATCCTACGAGTCATTTACACGCCGAGTCGTGCTTTTAGTGTGCTTGATTGAGATCTGGACCCATTTCTGCTCGCTGGGACTTTTTCTCCCTCGACCTCTTGTAGGCCTCCAAACTTGCGCGTAAAAAATCCCCAAGTACCCTATTAACCTTCTTTCTAATCCTCTACGACCCCTACGACCGTCCATGCCAAAAAATAGCGAAGATACATCCAAAGGTATGTCAAATCTCTTGAAAGATATACAATCACTTAGAATCTCCTCCCCTGCGATAAAAGACCGCATGTCCGATATTGCGCTACGAAAGAAGAAGAACGCCGATGCACAGGCAGCATTCAGGGCCCGGAGGGCAAACTATATCGCTACTCTCGAAGAAACAGGTACAAAAAATATTTTGCCATATTCTCGAGATTTATTCATTTCTTTATCGTGCTATACAGTTACCAGCCTCGAGAGCGTCGTCCTACAACTGCAGGACTCTTGTCGTGAGACCCGCGCGGAGGCCCAGGAGCTGCGGCAGCAAAATGCAAGCTTGCGTCACGAATATCGCGAGCGCGAAAAGTTTTGGAGGACTCTTTGGCAGTCGAGAAAGACCGGCGAGAACGAAGAACTACCTCCACTTCCTCAACCCATGCTCAACGGCCATATGGGGTCCTCGCAGCTGCACACCTACGGGGCCGAGGGCATGGCGTACAGGTCCCACGACGATCCGTCAATGTGCAGTGGGTATAATGCCAACACCTACAGCCATTCCCCATCCATGCAGTACGCCGCCGGAGACGTCTCCAATGAAAACTCTTCGCACTCTCTCACTCAGCGCGGCGCGAAATATGGACCTTACTCGTACAACGTCCATGGATCCCACCGAGACCACTCTTGGCAGCAAAACATCGGCCAGAACACTTCTTCCGGCGGGGAATCTGGGCCACCTACGAGCGCACACTCTTCCAACTCTCCCAGTTTTGGGGAATCCCCGACCCTGACCTCGTCGTCGGATCTCTCTGTACCCTTTTCCGGCAGGTTCGGCGAGGACGCGAAGGTTCCTGTCAACAATCTCGATACCGTTCCCTACGTGTTTCCAGGTAGCCGATCCATCTCCCCCAGCAGTACTACACCATCATCCTCCTCCGCGTCCCTGACGTCCCCGTTCCAATTTACATTCCCCGATGGTACCGTGCCACACGAACGGTCTGAGTTCGATTATCGCCGCAACTCGAATCCCCGTCCTGATGGTCTTCATGCGCCAAGCGCTGAGGTGTCTTTGTCTGGTCCAGGGAGCGACGCGGTCCGCTACAGGCTGGGGACTCGGAGAGCAGATTCCAGTGCCGATCGTCCAATGCTACCCATTCTTCCTCCCCTCTCGATGGGCGACAGTGGGTCCCATCATGACCGCGGCAGTAGCGACGGCGACTCTAATTCTTACGGCCATTCACGTCTACGTCCACGCCGCGACTCGACGATCGCCATCTCACCCCCTTCCCGTTCAGCCTCTCCCTCCGCCGCGCCCCCTCTTTCCGGAACTCTTGCCGTTATCAAGGCACAAGCGTTCGGCGCGCTGCGAAGGACTCGAGCTCGGACCAAAAAACCATCGGATGCGCCCGCCAAGACGGCAATGGACGTCCTGGAAGCTAGGGGGATCGATATGGGAGCTCCCTCTGGCACTAAACGGCAGCGAACAGAAGATAGCGAGGACGGTGAAATGCAACAGACACAATAGATGTTGACGCGATGTAGCACGTAACCGTGACGGACTCGAAAAAAAATGTATCCCAACGCACGTCAACTTTCCTTTTGAACCTGACAATGTAGAATTGTAGACCACACATGCTAATACTCGTCGCCCGCAGGCCTGTTTCATAGTGTATTCTAGCTGTATATTTGTCTTGTTGTCTTGAAATAGTGAAATATTACTTTCTAGTCGTATTCGTCCGTCCATCGCACTGGCAATCAACCATTAACTTTTGGAACCGCGACATCCCATGGTCCCCGGATTTCACTGGTATCAGGGGCACGTCAACTCTGCATGCGGATGTCAGGAAGAGAGACACAGACTTTTTATACTTTTGTGCCCAAACCAGCACTGCAGGACAAAAGAACATGACGCCCAATTGCACGACAGAATATATCCAGGTGACGGTGCGAGAGAGGGAGGCCGTTATCAGGATCGAAGCGAAAAACAAGACGACAGTCAATGCCAGTCGTAAAGCGGAAGGGCAGAGCTGGGCGACATGAGATTGGTAGAAAGGGTTACAGCATGCTCACCCCTGAGCGGCGACGAAGCCGAGGAAACAATGCAAAGGCTTGGACCGAGAACAAAATGAGGGCAAATACAGCAAGATCGTTGGCCAAACGCGACGCGAGGACCACGGACGCTGAAATCGCGGCATTCATGGACAACACCGAGGTAAGCCTATTATGAAACGGTTAAAGACTGATACAGAGTTAATGCAAGGACGGGAAGATCGGACCTCTCATGAACCTCTCCGCCCAGCGAAATCGAGCTATAATCCGCGAGAAGAGCGTTCACACCGAACAGGGTGGCCGATAGCGCCCAAATGGAGTCGGACGACGTAGCTGCAGTTAAAGTTTTGAGAACCGGCGACAAGGACATGAGGGCCAGGAATATTAGAATCGAGGACTTGACCGCTTTGACGCCTGTATGATGTGATGCCATTTGCGCAATATGCGCGAGGAAAGGTAACTTACGGTTGGCGTGTCGATGCTCATGGCCGGCTCCTGTTCGGTCCAGTAGCTCCCAGGATAGATAGCCTGTGAGGAAGCAGCAGACTGATATCCACACCAGAGTGTGAGGGTCGAGATAATTTTCCTTTAGCCGGACGAACACTGAAACAAATATGAAGATAGTGGCGAGATGCTGAGTAATTGCACACGAAAGCAACACCAGCGGCCAGTAGGTGTACGGTTTGAAGTTGGCTGGGATGGATCCGGGAGCGTCAGATAACCTCGTCTCTTGAGGTCGAGGTAAACGGTACCGTTTCTCCTTAGTGAAGACAAGAATGACCCTGGCACGATATAATTATCGGGATGGTCTTGTCTTTTCCAGAGGACTTTTTCCCATTCCTTTGACATTCATACGGGAGTAGGACAAAGCACAAGTTGATGTAGCAAACACGATCAACTTCTACACAGGGAGAACTAATGTTCGATATATTACTACTCCACTCAATCCCACTTGACGCAAACCGAATAATTGTGAGATGACTGCCGCCTTTGAACGATACAACTTACCACCATTCTTTCCTCTTGTCGTGGTTCTGGCTCCCTCCGTGAAGATGATTTTCCGGCTTGCGCAGCCAGAGCACCTTGGTTCGGTGTACCCCGGACCTTGCTCTGCGCACAGAGTGAATATTAGTTGTAACGCTGCACCAGACCAACTCACGGCTTGCTTTCTGGCCTCTGCGGCCTGCAGGGCAGCAGCTCGCGGATCATCAGGCCTACTGCCCGCACCCACAGGGGCTCCAGCCGAGGATCCCAGGACGGTGTGCCCGCCTTTGGAGGTAAACAAAGAACAAACGGTCAAAGTAAGCTAGGTTTTCACCTTCGTAGTTCGAGGATCCCTTCGAGCACAGTGAACCCATCCAGTATAGTGATGTGGTGTGGAATGAACAGAAAGCTCTGCTACTAGTACAAAGTCTACTTATAATCGCGGGTCTGCTGAAACGGGCGCGTATTCTCCCATCCTCATCTCGTTTCTGTCTGCACTACGTCCGAATCTCGACAATCCTATCTGCGTTCCAGGATTCCACGACTTGGGGATGAATGTTAGCAGAACAGCACACGATCTAAACTCTGGACGACTCACATCCCACCATCTGCGCCCCGCATCCCAAGGGATTTGTGTATCCGCAAAGCCCGCCTTGACCATTCTGCTCTTGATGCCGGCACCTAGCAGCAGACCGAAGACAGTCAGAAGGAATATAGTCACAACTAATTGGTCTCGGGGGGAGTCGCGTTCTTGGAATATGTATGGGTGAAGGATAATATTCCCGAATATCAGCACGTACGAAAGCATCTGGCCTCGACGTCTCCCTCTTTCCCGGTTGCAGTGTCTGGGTCCGTGTCGCCGAGGGAGGCGCCAGCACATATGGGCAGATTCTGGTTCAGACACCATTGCTTGGTACACGAAAGACACGGTTGGGACGGGTTATCTGGTATATCGAGGTGCAATATAGAGTAGTTTGCCTGGAAGCAGATGCCTGGCTGGAATAAGCGTCTGTCGACTAGCGGGGTAGACGCATACATTTGCAGAAGTTGGTTGCCTCCCATTTGTGGAGCGCGGCGTTGACGGAGGCACAGACAGAAAACAGGAAAAGCCAAGCAAGGGATCTAGCCATGGCGAATAACACCGAATATTTGTTTCGAATGAGAGAGCGGAAGAGAGAACCGATATTTGTCCCAATTAGGACTCTTCAGTAACGCGCGTCGACCATGTCTGCCGAGTTCGACGACGTGCTCACTAACCAGCCCGTCGTTATCGACAACGTTCGCCCGCGCTATCTCGTCTGTTCTCTACTGACCAGTTAATAGGGCTCGGGCACCATCAAGGCTGGCTTCGCTGGGCAAGACCACCCAAAATGTTTCTTTCCGTCTTTGTATGTCAATTTCTGCATATTGGCCATCCCCTTGACACATCCGGCGCAGCGTCGGGCGCCCAAAACATATCCGCGTCATGGCCGGAGCACTAGAGGGCGACGTGTTCATTGGGAAGAAGGCACAAGAATTCCGCGGGCTGCTCAAAATCAAGTATCCAATGGAACACGGCATCGTAACGGACTGGGACGATATGGAGAAAATATGGAGCTGGGTATATACGGAGGAATTGGGTACACTGAGCGAAGAGGTGCGTCGCTTCCGTGCCAGTTCTACTAACCCAGTTGAATTCCGTTCAGCATCCCGTATTGTTGACAGAGGCACCGTTGAACCCTCGACAAAACCGAGACTATGCGGCCCAAATATTTTTTGACACCTTTAATGTCCCTGCGCTGTTCATCTCGGTACAGGCAGTTTTGTCATTGTGAGCTATACGATCGGCGGTAATGTTTCTGTGGGCTTAATATCTTGCTAGATATTCTTCAGGACGAACAACAGGAATCGTCATTGATTCAGGCGACGGTGTAACACACGCGGTGCCTGTATTCGAAGGGTTCTCGATGCCGCACGCTATTCGTCGCGTGGACGTCGCCGGAAGGTGAGCCAAGTCCAACTAAACTTGGAGCAGATTTCATAACCACGCATGACCCAGGGACGTTACCGACCATCTCCAGCTCCTGCTCCGCAAATCCGGTCACCATCTGCACACGACGGCAGAACGCGAAGTAGTCCGGACGATCAAAGAGAAATGCTGTTATGTCGCTCTCAACCCGGCCAAAGAAGAGAAAGAGGCACAGGGACGAACAGAAGAGTTCCGGCTACCCGATGGAAACGTCGTTCAGGTACGTCGATTCTTCGTCTTCGCGCGACTAAACCCTGAACCTGATCTGTGCAGCTTGGCGCGGAGCGTTTCCGTGCCCCGGAGATCCTGTTTAATCCCGAACTCATTGGCCAAGAATACGCCGGCGTACACCAAGTTGTTGTTGACTCTATTAACCGTGTGGATCTTGACCTTCGAAAGTCGCTCTTTTCGAATATTGTTCTGAGCGGAGGCAGCACATTATGTCGAGGTTGGACGTTAACTTTGTTTGTTGGTATCCATACTTATCATTCTCAGGTTTTGGAGATCGTCTTTTGAACGAAGTAAAGAAACTCGCACTCAAAGACGTGAAAATCAGAATATATGCGCCGCCAGAACGGAAATATTCAACATGGATTGGGGGCTCGATTCTTGCTGGTCTGAACACTTTCAAGAAGGTGCGCATATCCTTAGTTCGCTGTATGGCTCAACACGCGCTGAATAATTTGTCGTAGATGTGGGTGTCGGCTGAAGAGTACCAAGAAGACCCCGATATCATCCACAAAAAGTCGGGCTTCTAGTCGTTCTTGTTGTTCTGATAGACTAGACATATTCACCATCACACTATGATACCCATGTACTTGATATAATATGCAAATGTTTTGGGAAGGGGCATAATGCATGAATAAAGGATAGCATACAAGTGCCCTAGGAGTTTTCGACGGCCACGCGAAAAGTGCCACGAGAAAGCATCTACTTCTTCTTGGGGGCTTCGGCTGCCTTGGACTTTTTGGTACCGCGGAACTGGCGAAGGAGAGGATGAGTCCGAGAAACAAGACGAGGAGAAAGTATCCTATGCCTACCTTCTTCGCACGGTTCTTCCGCTCCTTCCGCAGTTTGCGCGATGGCTTTTCGACCTTGGCCGCCAGCCCGGACTAGGAGACGGAAAGCGCGGTGAGTCTGGGGACGGAGTTTCACCACAAAAGGCACGCACGCGAACCAGCCGGTACTTGGGCTCAAACTTTTTCTGCGACGCTTCGTCGTCGTAGATCAGAGCAAAGCCGGTACTCCTCCCACCACCAAACTGTGTCCGGAAGCCAAAGGTGACGACGCGGTTTTTGTCGGTTTTGTAAAGGGAAGCGATTTTCTCGGACAGGTCTGCCTTGGAGACGTTTGGACGAGAGGGATGGAGGACGTCAATGACGAATTGGCGACGGGCCAGAAGACGGTTGGTAATGAATTTGCGGGTGCGCAGGGTAATGGGTGCTGAGTTGTCGGCCTGTGGAATGGTCAGACGATACGACGCGCGGCGCGAATGGGACAAGACAGACCATCTTGGGAGGCTAAAGTACGATACTGCAGACACGAGATGAGAACGAGATATGAGGATATGAGGACAGAACAAGTGCTACCTGGATCGCTGTCGTTGAGGCCGGCACGGAGGAAGAGGGACAAAATGCGTGCGAAACTGTACAGAAAGTCGCACGTGACCCGGGGCGTTCGGAACGGCATCAGCCGCCGGCAACGGTGCTCTTTAGCACCACCATGTCCTCTTCCTCGAGCCATTTCGCGTCCTTTGCGGCCTATGTCGGTATCTCGGATATAAAATACCTGCCCGTCCTGAATGCGAACTGTTTGCTAGACCCCGCCGCCCGATGACCCTGACTCCAGTCCCCCAGCCTCCAAGCCTGCTGCGGCAAGACCCTGGTTCCCGACCCATCCTTCCCACACGGACACGTCCTACCAGTCTGGCGGCATCCCTACATTTAATTCATCTGCCGCGGGTGGTCTCGGCGCAGTCGAAGAGGCCGAAGGGCAGCAGAATCAGTGGGAGACCCGCCACGGACTGCGCGTCGACATGCTCGCGGCCGTGGCCTATCTGCTCGGTCCCATCTCAGGTGCGGCCATTTCCTCTGCTTCCAGGCCCTTGCTATGAGTCTATGACACCTTGCCTGCAGCACTGGCGCTCCTGATTATCGAGACCCAAAATGACTACGTCCGGTTCCATGGTCCTCTCATGTTCTCCTGCTGCATGCAACCCACACTGACGCCAGCTTAGCGTACCAGTCGGCGCTCTTGACCACCCCGCTCGTCGTCATTCGGATACTCGCGTCCTTGCTGCAGTTTTGGAGCTGGCTGCGCACATTGCTCACTCTCCTGATCATCGGCTCACAATTATACATGGCGTACGCATTTCCCTTCTCTATCAGACCGCTGCTCAGGACTCATCTTGCACAGGACTCGAGCATATCTGGATGCCTCACAGAACGGCTTGGCGCGGTTCCAACTTCCGCAC
Organism: Mycena leptocephala; assembly: GCA_029378395.1. Taxonomy (NCBI): domain Eukaryota; kingdom Fungi; phylum Basidiomycota; class Agaricomycetes; order Agaricales; family Mycenaceae; genus Mycena; species Mycena leptocephala. Next base: position 101,800 of record JARJLF010000039.1, read on the forward strand.
ATTGGGCCTATCGCTGAACGGTGGCTCGAGGAAGAATAAGCGCGCTCACAACGGGACAGACGATTCAATATTATACCAACTGTTCCGTGTATTCATATTGTGTACCTAAGAACTTTATAATCATTCGGGATAGTCGTTATCAAGAAACTCCATGTTCATTCGGGATAGTTGATACAAATGTGTGCGCTAATAGTGATGTGATACAGAGATACGTCTAGGCTAGTGGTAGTGTACAGTGAAGGCGAGGCAATGGTGGTGGTTTACAGTGAAGTCGTGGTGGGTCTAACAAAACAGTCCGAGGAGGAGTGCGCAGACTAGGTCTGAGAATGACGATAGGAGTAGGCGTAACGACCCGAGCTCAAGAAGGACTTTGAGCAAGCAATCGACAAATTCCTGCGTCTTGTTGAGGAGGTCGTCGATCAGGCATTTGATGTCGTACAGGGCTGCCCAGACAAATAAGCACACAGCGAACAGAGATTGTATGCAACTTACTGGGACCAAGGACCGGCCCAAGCAAGGGCAGCTCATATACCAGCTCCGTGGTGGCCTTGAGAACGTCTTTGTGGGCGTTGACAACATCCTTGAGGGTCTCTTGCAGGACTATGCAGAGGCTGTCGGCGACGCATTGACAGTCGTCGATGCTAGGGCCGTAGGAGCAAAAAAGCTTCTGGTATTCATTGAAGCTGTCCTTGAACTCGGTCGCGGTCGTACCACACTGCTTCTGGAATTCTGGGTCGTCAGCCTGAACGGATCGAGTGCGGGCGTGGGCAGTAAGGTTCTCTGATGGTCGTGTCGTTAGTACCAGCCATCCACAGAGACGGAACAGGGGCGTACTCATGGCGGCAGCATTACGCACGCACGCGTCACGGGATTTCATGAGCTTGTTGGCAGCTTCGCTGTGGTTGTTGGTAGAGTGACGCTGCTGCAGAGAAGATACAGCGGGCGAGATGGTGGGCGAGAGGGTAGGAGTACGAGCGATGAGTTTGGCATCGGTGTGTTTACTGACAATACGCGCGCCGAGGAGAGAGCTTGGCGAGTTCGCGGAACGAGCGAGGGACGATCCCGAAAGGGGTGACGCGAGGGCTGTGGTGGTCGTTGGCGAGATACCTGTGAGGGCGAGGAAGGAGGCGGCCTGCACGGCGAGAAGGATGGCACGGGCGATAGAAGGCATGATCTTGGATGTACGCGGGAGAAGGGATTGGGCGGGCGAGGAGAACGGGTGGTGCGGGTACGCGGAGGGCGAGAAGGTGGTGGTTCAAGAGAGAGAGAGTAGCCTGTCCCAATGTGACCGCAGACGCCTTCTTATACGCGCGGAGTTTGAATTTGATCGTTCCCACGCCTCGCTTAAACATTGGGCACGTGACCGTTCTCCAGCGAAAATAAATTTTGAAAATGAAATCATCCAACAATTGTCATCGCCTTGACCAATTGCTCGTCGCTACAACTCCGCATGTGCAACCACGACATGGCAAAATCATGTTTCGAATCATGCAAATATGGGAACGGTCGTAGTTGCGGGGGTAACAAGTAGGTACTGTGAAGGTAATGTCCATAACCAAAGGGTAGTCTAGTTCGGGTTGAGTTCGGGGGAATAAATAAACAGCGAGAGTGGCGGTAGATGTACCACAACGCATTGCTAGAAGTAATGTCCATGAGGTAGGTGTCCAATTAAAATATGTCCAGGAACGGGGGCGTCGGTCGTAGCCTAAAGAATGTGATCGATGTAAAGAATGGGATGTCAGGAATGACGGTGAGTGTTTCTAGTTCCTGTATTTTGTGTTCCAGTTCAAAGTGGGATGCAGCTCTGACCATCCGGGGCACGCTTGAAACCAAGCGTGCAAGTGTATACTGCCAAACTATTAGCCGGCACTATCGGAGATTCGGGAAAAAAAGGCACACCTGCGCAGCGACCTTGCTCGCAACCAACATTCCACGCGCCCTTGATAGCCGTGCAGTCTTGACCTTGTCCGAGGGAAGCACACCCGCCGCACGATTCGAGCTCGACCGCGGTGTCAATGCATTCATAATCACTGGCGGACAGCCCAGGGATGGGGCATGCGTCAAGACCGGTAGGGCAAAGCGGCGCGGAGCGCTTGTGGCCATGGCGCTTCCAACCGGGGCCTCCGGATGGGTGGGAAGGAGGGGGTGTCGGAGAGGACGGAGGAATCGGCAGCACATGTGAAGAACCGCGTACCAACTCCACCCATCTCGGCATTGCGGCGGAGGGTTATTGGGGGGAGACGGGTGGCTCGGGGTGCAGCAGCCCTGCTCGATATTCCAATAGTGAGTGGAGGGAGGGCAGTCGTGACCTTTGGGGGGAGTGGGAGGAGAGGGCACGCCCCATGCGGAAGGCAGCAGCCCTTGTCTTCGTACCTAGTAAAAATAAATCAGTTTAAGGAGATCGAATCGAGGAAAAAAGGGCTCGACTTGCCAGAACTCGTTGGTCTTGCAGCTGCTCTTGCTCACTGAAGTAGAGGCAACAAATGGCAAAACGGCTGCGAACACAATGAGGGTGGCTCCGAGACGGGTGATTAAGGTCATGTTGGTCGTAGGTAGTTGAAAGAGTGACTAAAAATTAGGCGGGAACCGTCGAACACGAGGGAGAAACTGAAAGAAACAAAGGACTAAAGGCGCTTCCTATATAAAGGTGATCGTCATCATGAGAATTTGTTGGCGGGTCTTATCAGCCGTATTTCAGAACATCAAAGTCCAAATCAAGTCACCCATCAGAAAACAAATCCATTCCATATGATTTCCTCAACGGGATGGAGATCACTTTGCGGCGTCACAGATAGAGCAAGATAGAGCCAGGTGTCAGGAGCTGAGGCTATGCAATCGCTCTGCAGTCTTTAACGATGCTCGGGATCTTTTTTAGAATCGCACCGCAGAAGTAGAAGGTCTCGGCGATGGAGTCGGCTTAATAGACACATCGCCGTGTAGTCTCGTTTCAGCTGTCTCGTCTGTCGTTTCATCAAGGGTTCTTGAGACCGACTAAAATAAACTGTAAAGAAGTCGAGGGCCACTTTATATTATGGAAGACTTTGAAAAAACCTTGGAAAGTTCTGAAAGTAGCGGGTCACGCGAATTACCGGCAAATAATATTCATTAACAGTTGAAAAGTTGTATAGCGAGCAATGAGAGCACAGAACTCTCCGAAGTTGTAATCTTGTTTCTGACTGTGAGACTAAAGGTAATGTCATTACACGGCTGAAACTATCGTACCTCACGAGGCAGCCAGGGCTTTCTGGAGCGCCCGCGCTGCAAAGTACCGAACATCTGCATCTTGGTCGTTTTTCTGCTGCTCCAGAGCAGGTACAATCCTCGTTTGCACGAATTCGTTTCCGGCAGGGGTGACACCGTATGTAATAGCGAGCACTTCCAGGGACTTTGCGACATTAAACCGGATATTCGGAATAGCGTCTGTTGCGAGCTGGAGCAAAGGATCGATAATGTCGCTGCGAACTATCTCCAGGCTCAACGAGGGACCAATGGTCTATGAAACATGTAAGTAGGATCGAGAACACGAAAGAAGACGCTTACTGTGATAGCTTGAACGGTGGTCATTCTAAAGAGGTAATTTGGATGCTGTCCCATCCCCATAACTTTGGGTACGATTTGGACCTTGGCCCACTCCACACCAAATACTTCGGTCAGCTTTTTTAGGTTCACGGTAGCAGCTTCCCGAATGCTGAACACAGTATCACCCAACCAAGACATGCACAGATTCCCAAGCTGTTCGTCGAAGAAAGGTTTACCGAGCTGATTGGCGAGCAGGGGTATATATTCAATGATCGCCTGGCGGACACGCCACGATTTGTCCTCTGCAAGCTCAACAATAGCGGGAAGCAGGGTCTCCGATAAGCGGTCTATGCCGATTACTGCATTGCCGGTTAGACAGGGTATGCGCTGAGCGTAGAGACGAACCATCATTAACTGTCTCCAGCTTACTGATAATGTTCAGTCGCACTTCCGGGAAGTCGTCTTTTAGGAGCTGAAGGAAGAGGGGAGTAGATTCTCGATGGTCGACTCTTTTCCAAGCAGTGGAGCGAGGCCACTGATCTGATTGGCGAGAGCGGCGCGTACGTGTTGAGAGGTGTCCGTAGACAAGTCTCTGACGCAAGGGACAATGCGAGCCAGAATGACATCTTTGTCCAGAAGTTTGGAAAAACCTGGGCTTGCGTCAGATGGAAAGAAACAGAGGTGAAATTGTTATCATACCTGGAATCTGCCCTGCCGCAGCAGTCCGGACCTCAGCTTCGTTATCCTTCAACAGCTGCACATACTGGGCAGTGAGCTCTTCTCGCACGAGTTCGACACCAACCGCGTCTGCGAGCTGAAATAAAGCCAATTACGCCACATTGTCGGCAAGGAATTAGGGGACGAACCTCGTTGAAATGGTTGGCCGCCATGTATCTTACACGCCAGCTCTTATCTCCTATGCTGTGGCGGATTTGTTTTAATAGTTGCTCCTTGACTTCGGCGGGGGACATCCGTTGAGCGATTGCAATTAGATCCTCGACGGTCAATAACCGAACAGAATCTTGGTCGTCCGACTGAAGCCTGCGATATATCGGTAAACCGTCCGATAAAACGTGTTGGGGAGAGAAATGGGTCAAGAGAGGCTGAAGTCAAGTTAGCTGGTGTACATAGGGAAAGTATTGGGTGCGCACCCCCAGCCATTTAGCAGCTGCTCTCCGGACCATAGGTGTGTCGTCCGAGCCCAGGGCCGCGAAACCTTTGCGCAAATCCTCCTGAATCCCGGGGGAGACCTTTGCATATACGGCGGGATAGAGGGCAGCAGAAGATGTCCGTGATGTGAACCATTCTCCTTGGGACAGACGTTTCAAAAGAGGGATGTAGTATTCTTCCACTTGCGCCTGTGAAAGAACGACAGCGACTTTGGTGATGGACTCTGCGGCCTGAGTCTTTAATCAGCATGACGGACAGGAGCTGGGCAAGAAAAGTACCTTATCCCGCACGAGCGTCTCCTCGACAGCAGAGAGGTTTTCCAGAGGGCCGAGCAGAATGTGGGCATACTCCTTTCCGCCGATGTACTCTTCGAAATTCCTTCCCAGTTCTTCTGCCAAGGCGAGGAGAACTTCATCTTCGTCATCGACGGAGTCTTGGAGGAACGGCACGAGCTCCTCGCGTGCACGATCCGGTCCCAGGGCAAGAGCGATGGTGGGGACACTGTGGATTGCATTGAGACGCAGCTGCACGTCCTCGGATCGTAGCTCATCCATAAGGATAGCAATCGGAGCAATCTGGTCGTGGGGAGCGACACTGTCAGAAAGACGAGTGGTTGAGGAATAGGGACTTACATCTTCGCCCGGATCCATGGTGGTGGGTGCAGTTGTGTAGTGAAGAAAGGGATGGAAAGAGTGTAGCTGTTACGGTATAAGAAAGTGGTTGATCGCGTTGACTCTGAGCTTTGCTTGGACCTCTGCGCCACGTGCTACATAAATTCCCTCCGTCCGTCTTGTCTCCATAAGTTCACCATGCCAGATATCGTCCTCCGCCATCCCAAAGTATTTATTCCCTCTGGTAAATAACCAGACACTCAGATGACTGTAGGGTTCCACAGTACAGATCATGTTATACGGCGCTACTATTGTATGCCCATCTCAACATCAGTCTTGTCCCAACTAAGGTATCTCAGGTCTCCTGGCGAAGTCCGTCTCAGCGTGATCCCGAGCCTTCCGAACGTCTCTTTGTATCTGCCACTGCATTCCGCGATGGCAGCAAACCCGTTAGAGGCGGCATCCCCGTAGTCTTTCCCTGCTTTGGCCCACCGACGCATTCTGAACACTCCAGGTTGCCTCAGGTAAGTCGGTAGGGATATATTGACCGCAGACCTTCAATAAGGAATACAGCACGGCTTTGCGCGTAGCTCAAACTGGTCGTGGGACGATGTCATCCAGGACGACGGAGATCGTGTCTCGATCACCCTAAGTATGCACGCATCGACGCTCCGATCTTTTTGACGACAATTGCGCAGCCTTGGATCCTACACCTGCGATCACTGCACTTTATAACCGCCAATTCAATCTCCGTTTCGTAGTGACCTTGGGAGAGCACGATCTTTCAACGGAACTGCATGTCAAGAATACTTCGGGCTCCACTGATTACCCACCAGACTATCTCGAATTCCAGGCCCTCTTCCACAATTATTTCCTCGCCCCGGCAAACGACGTCCTGGTGACTCCTCTTCAGAACATTACCTATTTCGACAAAACAGAGTCGACGGAGAAAGGCAAAGCTACGGCCAAAATCGAGGAGAGGGCAGGTGTTGACATCAGGAAATTTACTGATTCTGTGTACGAAAATGCCTCCCAGAGCTACGAGATAACATGGCCCGGCGGTGGTATTGGAATCAAGACCGAGAATCTCAAAGACGTAGTTGTGTGGAACCCTCAACCGAAGCAGGCAGCAAGATGGGGGACATGGAAAAAGGTGGATGGTATGTCGCTAGGATGCATATTTGTCAAGTACAAATGTGACACGCTTCCAGGGAAAAATTTGTTTGTTGTGAACCGGGACATGTGCGAGGGTTTGCGAAGGTCGCCCCAGGATTGACTTGGGTTGGGAAACAGGTTTTGTCTGTAATTCACAATGCAAGGCGCCACCAGTGAGTGGAGCGGATAGACATGGGATAACTGTAGATATAACATTGTACAAGGAATTGTCGTTCAGCCATGTAGATCGTACCCTGCCTCGCCGTTTCAGTTTGCCGTTGCTGCGTTCGAGTGTTTATCATCCCGAACCATGGCCGTCATCAGCGTTAATGAAACAAGAGAACAGGGCCGATCAAAATTGGTGGGGGGACGCGAGGCCGAGCGCCATATATTCTGATCGACCCGCTAGCTCCAAGCTCTTTCCCATAGGCATCCAATTAACTGGGTTCCGCGAATTTTAAACAGCCGAGCCATGCTTGAAAGAACCAGTGTGAATAATATTGTTTTGATCACCGATCACTTACGTACAACCGCCTTGGTCTTGACCGCCTCGTTTTGGTTTCGTTCAACTCGCACCTTGCACTGTACATATTATTACCCATGTCACAATGGCTCCTTGCATATTGCAAGTTCAGATAAACCAGGTGGGCAGCCAGTGGCGTTTCTCGAGGTGGCAGAATTATTCAAAATGCCTAGATTGATACTGCTTGGCGCCGTCTGGCCCACTGGACAACTCTGACTTGCCAGCCGTTCCTGTTATTAGAATATATGGCTCTTCTTCGGATGGCAAGAAATGCTGCGTCCATGTACACCAAGTGTATCCTTATTTTTTCGTCGAATACGATGGCAAATTGCGCCTCCGCAGTGGTCAGTTTTCAACGTCCTTGAGGGACACCTTAACAACTGAATCACCCAGTTAACCGTTATATCACTAAATTATCTCAATCTTTGAATCACGCCATTGCGTTGTCGCTAAAGAAAGATATTACCATCTACAAGCCTCAGTTTGTACGCGCTATAATATTGGTGAAAGGTGCGGGCGGCCAATGCTACTCTCGAGGCCTTCAGACTAAAATTTCTTAATAATACCCAAGGTGTTCATTTTTATGGGTTCCATTCCTCCTACTCTCCCTTCCTCAAAGTTCATATTGTCAACCCCGCCCTTTTAAATCGTGCTGTCGCTATCATGCGTTCCGGGACCGTCATGGCAACTCATTTTCGGATTTTTGAAAGTCATCTCAGTTTCGCGTTGCAGTTCATGTCCGATTTTGGATTATACGGCTGTGGCGACCTCAACCTCAGCAATGTATTTCAACGTGGACGACATCACGAAGACGATGAGCCTGAAGGCGTTGCCGCCGTGTCGGAGCCAATCTTCCAAATATCCCCCTATTTCTGTCAGACACGCATGCCGCTCGAGGTGGACGTCGCAGCCTTTCACATCCTCAATCGCCTTCAAGTTACTGCTCGCGACTTACACCACAAGCTCACAATCCCTGCCCCGCTTCTCCCTCCAGAACCTCTTGTTTTGAGCGTCCGTGAATTGTGGGAGGATGAGCGAAATCGCCGTCGTGCCCGTGGCCTCAATCCGTCACCAGATATGCCGATTGACCCAAGCGAGTCTTCGAGAAGTTCTCGCGGCGAGTGGGTTGCTGAAGCAAGGTGGTGGGAAGACATACGAAAGCGCATCGAGAATGAAAGGCACTAATTCAACCTGCCGAACCTGAAAACGATTGGGAGAAGTGGGTCATGACCACTTTTGAAAGTGTAGAAGCACTATGGGAGGAGCCTTGGAGAACCTGGCAGCCCACTTTGTCTGTCGATCACCCTGAAGCTGACACGGAAAGCACTGTGGATGAACAAGAGCATCGCGATGACATCGATGTTGACGATTCACGCTTTTCCGACGAGTATCTCAGCCACTTGTTGAGCGCGAAGCAGAATGGGAGAAGGCCCTCGACCATGACATTCCAGAGGTAGATTTCGAGGATGTAGACATTCCGCTAGAAGAAAATCTCGACCCAAAGGATGAGTCTCCTATCAGGTCCCACGCGATCCTTTTACTTATAACGTACGCTAATATGTCCTTTCATTGAAGCACTTCCAACTCTATGGAGGACGTTTTTACTAGCAATGTTCCGACGAATCTGTCAGAGCCCGAGCTGTTGCTGTCCAGGTTGGATTTCTCATTGAAGCTGGCGTCGAATTCCTGATATCCTTTGCGTAGTCCTCCGAACTTGGATTATGTGGCCGATTTCGAAGATCCTTTGACTCCGTCTCATAAACCAAGGAAAATGCAACTAATGGATTCCCACAAGGCTCTTCAAGGTAACTCTAGGCCCTGATCTCTTCTTTCGCCATATTTATCTCATGCAGCGAGGATTTATCCCCCTTAATTCTCTCGCGATCGCTTCCTTCTGGTAGCGGCGGTGAAAGTGAAACCTGGTGTGTACTATCCTTTTGTATCAACTTGGATTTATATATTGTTCAAATTCAGGGAAGACAACCCGGTTTCTCCTCCCCGCAAGAAGCGGCGAATCAACTTCATCGAATGCTCGGAGAGTACTGTCAACCCCGTGCATGCCATATCTCGGAGAGCGATGAACATGAACACCCAACACCTCAAGGTCATCAATTTGAATCGTTACGACTATGCTCTCACACCCCCGTCGGTATCTAAACTGTTAGAAACTGTGGAAAGCAGTGGAATCCCCCCCAAGATATACCGACAGCCTTTTTATTCTAATACCAACGACGTCCCTGAGAAGCCTCGGGAATATGGAGGCATCTTGTACCGCGTGAAGGGGAATGAAGAGTCATTGCAACACCTTGACGATTGGGAAGAGCACGATGCTTTACCCCCTACGAATACATTCATCAGCCTCTCCTTACCGTATTCGGGCGGCTGGGAATATGGTGGTGCAAGTCCACCGAGTGTCAGACAAATTAAACGGTATTTGGCATCTGAAGAAGCTAACGTTCCCCGCAAAAAACAAGTCGGGTCGCGATCCCAAGTAAGCTGATAGTCTATAGCCTTCCCCCATTCATATGTGAGCGCAGATTGAAGGCCTACCCAAGCAAACATATACGGACTTAAAACGACGCCAAGGGGACCAGGACCCGCAGTTAAATTGCGGGAGAAACAGAGAATGACGTTTTATCTTTAGAAGTCTTTGGTATTTCGCCTTTGCTTATTCTGCCGATATCTGTTCACCGTTTAGCAGCTCCTTCAGCTAAGGCTCCCAATCCGGATGTCGATGAGATCATCGCCGTATTTTACTCTTTCCAAGGTGTCGACTCTGCCGCTTTATGCTCTGGGACGGTCGTTGTGGACACAACGTCGGTCCGAAAGCTAAGCTCACGGAATAGCAAATTCAAAGTGGTTTCTACGGAATTGGACCTGTTGAACCAAATTGTGACGTTGTTGTTGATCTGGATCCCGACATCGTCGTGGGATGGGAAATCCAGGCTGCTTCATGGGGCTATCTGCATGAGCGAGGGCGGGAATATGGTAGTCTTGATCACCGTTCGCACGAGACAGTCTAGTTCATGGAGTTTCAGGGATGGATATTGCAGACCTGATATCTAGAGCCCCTGCCAAGCGTTCTGGAGGCAAAGATCAGTGGGGGATGAGACACACGTCGACCTTCAAAGTTGTCGGACGGCATGTGCTGAATCTCTGGCGTGTGATACGCGTTGAGCTTACCTTGAACATCTACACGTTTGAAAACGTCGTATTTCACGCTCTCGGTAGAAGGTTCTCCAAACTCTCTCCTTAGAACTGACAGCTCATTATGGATCCATAGAACTCCTCGCTACGGTCCTGCGGTATTGATGGACTGGTACCAGGATCCAATCCCAGCACACACAATGACCGTTCTGCGTTACTTTTCCAGCAGAACTTCCATGGTTCTTGAAGTACTTGAGGAAACCGAAGTCGTACCAAGACCGCGTCAGTCCTCCTGGCTTTCTGTAACCCCGCACGTTTAAACCAAGCCCCAGTGAATTCGCTCGCGTTTTTGGTGTAGACTTCTTTTCTGTCGTCAGTCGTGGCTCCCAGTTCAAAGGTATTGTAATTTATTCTCATGGTTATGCATCCTAATGTGGCCTCAAAGTGGAGAGTTTTATGTTTCGGATAGCAAAACCAGAAAGTTTGTTCTTCTTTCCCCTAGCAGAAACGATGTGAGTTGTTGTCTTGTATCTCAAGGATATTATCCATAGTTGTCAGGTTGGGCGTCAAAATGCAGCGGAAGCTATGCCACTTATTATGGAGCCTCTTTCGACGTTTTACACCGATCCCGTCTTAGTACTAGACTTTCAATCATTATACCCCTCGATAATGATCGCTAACAATGTAGGTAGATTTGTTTCTGTCTGCCGACAGCTTCACTGATTTTTCCAGTACTGTTACTCTACTTTTCTTGGTCGCATACATGACTTTCAAGGGAGGCAAAAATTTGGCGTCACAGACCTTGATCTACGTCCGGGTCTTGTTGAGACCCTCTATGACCACATCAACGGCGAGTGTTCCCTCCATCTTCAAACATTCTTCTCTTACTCGGTCTTCAGTCAGCCCAACTGGTAAGTGCAGCGGTAGCATTATAGAGCAATAACGAACGCCGGTTTCGAGGAATGATGTTCGTCAAACCCGAAGTTCGCAAAGGCTCTTAGGACGGATGCTGTGGAACTCTTGGAAACGCGGGTTATGGTCAAACAAGCTATGAAGGGAGTCAAAGATGACAAGGTGCCTAATCATTCAATTTTAAAATCCCATCTCGGCTGAAATAGTTGAAGGCATTAAGAAGAATCCTCGATGCCAGGCAACTTGGTCTTAAATACATCGCTAACGTTACTCTCTTCTCTTCACGTCTTTCCTCGATGTTGACGTTGCAGGGCAGGTGACATACGGATATACGAGGTATGACCTTGGAATTGCTACAACATCACCCATTTGATCCCAACCGTCCTGTATAGTGCAACATTTTCTGGGCGCATGCCAGCTGTCGAAATTGCGGACAGGCAAGCTTCTAATTGAAAAACTACTTCGTGCACTGTAATGACGGCTCCCAAAGTATTGTTCAAAGCGGCCGTGAAACTTTGGAAAAGGTTTCTGCGATTTTTTTCACATCTCTCAAGCTCTCTCAGTGTTTCCCAGGCCATCATGACTATTAACGCGACCGAAAAATGGGGCGCTAAGGTGAGCCATGGCCGGGAATTCCAACAATCTTATTGATGTGTCTCAGGTTGTATATGGAGACACTGACAGCGTCTTCGTGCAAGTTTATCTTCGCTGTTGCAGTGTTGAATCTTACCCACATTCAGACACCTGCCAGGTAAAACAAAAGATCAAGCATTCCGAATCGGCCACGAAATATCGGACACCATCACCGCGAGGTCAGTCCACCACCTGGTAATTGAATATTCTCGATAACATTAGTCCTAGCAATCCGGTCCCCATTAAATTGAAATTCGAAAAGGTCAGCTTGCTCCCTTTCTGGCTCTTGAATCAGCGATAAGGTGTTCAGGTGTATCTTCCTTGCGTTCTCCTCGCTAAGAAGCGATACGTTGGTTTTAAATATGAAAATCCGGACGAAACAGAGCCCGTTTTTGATGCCAAGGGTATCGAAACTGTCCGGCGAGATGGGGTCTTGGCTCAGAAAAAGATGACGGAAACATGCCTCAAGTGCGTCCAGAGAAACGATGATAATATATGAATTGACCTTCTTCGTAGGATTCTTTTCCGAACCCAAGATCTCAGCGAGGTCAAGGATTATTGCTACAGGTCGGCCGTGATAGCCACTGAAAGGCAAATGTTAACAATTTGGACGCGTATTGGTGCAGATCTTGGCAGAAATTATTAGAAAGCAAAGCTTCTGTTCAGGACTTTATTTTCGCGAAGGAAGTGAAGATGGGGACCTATAGGTATACTGCGGACATTTTTTCCATCAGACAGGGATTGATTTCGTGGAACAGCGAAAAAGGGCCCCCACCTCCTGGTGCTGTGCTGGCAGCCAGACAAGCAATAACGGAGAACACTGAACCACAGTACAGCGAACGTGTGCCTTACGTGATCTGCCGTGGACCTCCCAATTCCAGGCTAGTCGACCGAGTGGCAGCCCCGTTAGACGTATTGAAAAATCGGTACAACTTCCCCTTCATTCGAGGCTGCCGCTAATCTTCTTTAGTTATCTGCATCTCGATGCAGACTACTATATTTCGCGAGTGCTCATCCCTCCGTTGGACAGAATATTCAGTCTAGCCGGTTGCGACGTGCGCAAGTGGTACCTCGATATGCCCAAAGCAAAGTCCCTAGATATCGATGTTGTATCTCCTGGCAAGTTTAAGCATGAACAAGAGGGAAACATTTATATTGATGGACACTTTTCCAATTCTCAATGCTTCTCGTGCGGAACACCTTCGGAAGAAGGTAAGTGGAACGAGGTGGAATGGGAACGCGTGCTAAATAACCACAGACATTGCGACAACTGCTATTCGAATCCGGAATCGGCCATGTCAGGGCTCCTTTCGAAGATCCAAAGGGGCGAGAAGCGACTCCTCGATGCCCACCGGATATGCGTATCATGCACACAAACTGCGCAAACTGAGCCTATCAGATGCGAATCACTCGACTGTTCATGGCTGTATGCCCGGACGAAAGCCCAGGACAAGTTGGATTTTCTTATGGCTCTTAGAGATTTACTCGGAGCAAATAGTTCTAGCCCTTGAATGATGTTTGAGTACCGTTGCATGGAGAACACGACCCTTTTGATAATTGGACACAGTATTGGAAACACGTATTTACACGGTTTGGTAGCCGCCCGGTGCTGCGGGCGCTTGCGCAGCTGGCTGCGCAACTGGCATAGACGGTGGCGGCGCAGGTCTCGAGTATTGGGCAGGGCGTTCCTCGTCCAGATTCTGGTAACCATTATTCCCTCCTGAACCGAATCCTCCGGGCATGCTGTCCCATACTACACAGATTCAATGCAAAGAAAGTCGAAAAAGACGAGTACATACCAGTAGCACCACTGAGATCATTACTGCGAATACCCAGTCCACCGAGCTGACCACCCCTTTGACGAAGAGCTAAAGGGTCGTCAGCCAATAGGGGCATGCGAACAGGTGGAACCTACCAAGGCCGAAAGCGACAAAGGTGGGCATCTGAACGCGAAGTGAAAAACTTTAAGCAAGAGGATGGAAATAATTGTGAACCTTTAAAATCAGTAGAAGGATCGTGAGGAACCGAATGAAGCCGTTTTGCTCGTTGCTCGCCATCCAAATAACGTCGAAGATGGCCGAACCACCCAAGAGCCCTTCCACAATCCTTGAATTACACCCGTAGAATGGGGGAATCGCGTACCTGTAAACTATGGGCTGTGTCGGCATAGAAGATGGGAACGAGAATAGAGCCTCACAATTTGCAGAGCTTGACCATCTTGTTCCTGCGTCTGGGCCAAGTGGCCAAAAAGCAGAATCGGGAGGTTATACACTGGCGCCGCAAAAGGCGAAATAACAAAGGAGAGAGCCTGCAATTTGTCTGTAAGAGTGCCGAGCAGAGTTCAGGACACGCACGGTTAGACCAAGGGTGAGCTTGGAGGGGTCGAGATTCTGAACGAAATCCATAGACGAGAAAACGAGTGAATGAGAGATTAGTTTAGGTTCAAGGGCAGCGCGTTTTAGGCTCGAACCAACCGCTTGATGACAGTCGATCAAAGGCTGATGGCGGCATTTGATTCCCGAAAAACGACTGGTTCGAGTCTAAGCGCGTCGACACAACCATGGATACCTTTAACACTGTTCTTCCTGCAGACTCCGTTGAGTTCTGTCCTCATCCCGCTGCTCAAGATGTGCTGGTTTGCGGAACCTATAACCTTGTAAAAACTGAGGTGATCTCGGAAGGGTCTGCGCAAAAGAGAACAGGTCAATGCCTCGTTTACAAAGTTGAACCGTCGCCGTCCGCGCCGCTTGCAACCCTGTAGGCACATTAGCCAACGCATAAGCTCGCACTTCATTCTATTCTGCAGTCGGAAAATACAAGCGATAGATTTACCTGCTTTACCGGACATGAAATGGTACTCGACCATTATTCCGTGTGCTCTACCTCCATAGGCTCAGCCCATGCAGGTGTCACCGCTCTTGGTCGGCTTCTCCACTCCTGGGTGTTGCAGATTCTGAAGGAAATGTTTCTTTACACGAATGGAAAGAGAACGAGGTCACCCATATCTTACCCAACATATGATTTGTGGTCTGAATGGTGTGGTCCCAGCTTGAGAGCCACTCCTCCATTTCATGTGCTCCATCCGACGTTTTGTGCTTATCTCTGGACTGGTCGAATCGGCGATACCAGAGGTAGCATCTTGCTCATCTTGCGGGTGTTCCTAACTGTTGTTCGTCCAGCGCTATGGGATCACTCGTCGTTTCTCTTTCCAATGGGTCTTTATGTCTTTTAAATCCTAGTGAAGGGTCGATATCTGGTCTCTCAATCACCGATACTTGGCATGCTCACGACTTTGAACCTTGGATTGCCGCGTGGGATTACTGGGATTCCTGCGTCATATATTCCGGTGAGTTCCCCGTACGTTCCATCGTACACTACTGATCTGCTAGACATACAGGTGGCGACGATTTAAAATTAAAAGGGTGGGATACCCGCCAGGGATTTTCCCAACCAACCTTTACAAATAAACGGTCGGTTTTTAATGCAGCTACCTCCTCTTTTTTCCCTTATCCCATCCAGATTTGACGCCGGTGTCACAACAATTCAGAGCCATCCGCATATCGAGAACCAATTTGCAGTGGGGAGGTAAGCTTCCAATCATTCAATCTCAGGAAGACATGCCAACACCCCTGCTAAAGCTACGACAACACCGTACGTCTGTTCGATAAACGGAAACCGTTAGTTCCCGTCACACAAGTCGATGTTGGTGGGGGTGCGTGGCGCGTAAAGTGGCATCCTTCAGCGAGCCGCAAGACCGATCTACTGGTGGCCTGCATGCATGACGGCTTCAAAGTAGTCCGCTTCGCCGATAGTGACAGCGCTGGGCAAAGTGGGGAGGTCGCCAAACGATTTGACAGTCATACGTCTCTTGCGTATGGTGCAGACTGGTCCTTTGCCGATAGTGGAGGAGAAACATTAATAGCCAGTTGCTCATTCTACGACCATACTCTATGTCTGTGGACCGGATAACCTGGAAAGCAAAATATACAGCTACATACACTAATTTTCGGAGTCGGGTTTGGATACTACGTGCTGCTTTTCTAACGGGGTAGGTGGGGGGTCGTTGTTCTTCCAGAAGGCTACATTTGGACCTCTGACAATAAAACGAAGTCCCCAGCGAGAAAGTCCACGAAGGGTATGTGGGTGATGGCTGGCCGCTGTCAAAAGCGAAGACAAGGACAGAACGAACGTGATGCTGAAGAGACAGATAGATCGTCAGCAACACGATAGATCCAGACAATAATGACCAACCGCTCCGCCAGTCGCACTCCGGCATTACCACCTCGTACCCATGCGTCCGGAAGACATGCCCGCACCGCCTTCGGCAACACGTATAATGCCATCTCCCCTCGTCGTCTACCATTCTCAATCCAAATGCTGCTTCCACAAACTAAGCATCCCGCCAACACACCGCCGTACGGTCCATCCCAGAAATCGTGCGAGATGAAGGGAAACAAGCGGGCAAACACGACCGAGCGAGTCAGGCAAACGCTATACCAGTATGATGTCACGAAAGTGGTAAGGAAGGTCGCGCTCCGAAGGGCGCCCAAAAGTGCAGCCAGGGCGCGCCGTGGATCCAGAAGGGCCCGCGGGCGGCTCAAGACGACGGGAACAAATTGGACCTATGCAAAGGTTCGGAAGCAGTCACCAAGTTCACTCGAACCAACTCACAGGGAGGTATATTGCAATGGCTTTCAAGAAAACCCTGATGCCGCGCAGCCCAGTGTTGGCGGTGCAACTCTGTTCTAGACCGAGGCTAGCACCGACCTCGCCGTGGACCATCTGGCACGGGAGGCCGCCTACCCCGGGTCGGGAAGTCAAACCGAACTGCTTCCAAACGTTGTCGGCTTGAGCTCCGCCATAAGCAGGGAGGATGGCGGGATCACCCCACGCGGCTGGGTGACCCAGGTCTAGGGCGTACGTTCTAAGGAGGTCTGAATGTGATGGGGAGCCTGTACGGTAGGACCACTGTTTGGCTCGGATAAGACGGAGAACCTCCAGCAGCCGTGCATCTACTCCAGCGAGAGCACTAATCCATTTGACATACGACTTTGGAAGCCTATAATCTTCATTAGTTAGTTTGCCGCTAAGTATGAGAGTCCTGGCGTACCTCTGAGGCTCGTAAAAGAAACACCACATTATTCTGGAAACACGTTGAGTGCTAAATAAAGTACGCGGAGAACGCCACAGACCTTGCGCTGCACGCCCAAAACAAGAAAGAGTCTATCTGGCTTCTCATCGCCTCTCGTTTCAATCCGGAGATAAGGCGCTGCTGGGCCGTCTGCGGATGTTGTCCGGGGAGCTCTGCGTCACTTTCGCGCCTGCTCCCGGATTTCCTGGCGACAAAAGACTGAACGCCCGCATCAAGCGCTCGAACAAGTAGTAGCAGAGTGAGATCCAACGTCCGAGACGTGCCAGGTTCTTTAGAACGCGACGCGCCTCTTTGTCGACCCGACTGGAGAAGTAGGAGTCCAAGAGAGGAAGACAGAACGTTGGAGAGGAACGTTTTTTGTGCGGAAGACAGCTTTAGCACTGAGATCCATGCTTTCAGTTTGGTGGCGGCCACCATAGCCTGGCTCTCTGAGGCATCCGAATCGAAGTCGTCTAGGATTCTCCAGAGCTCGCGTATCATGGAGCCACCGCCGAGCGCCAGAGTGACGGAAAACGCAAAGCCTCTGAGGCCGAATTCGCGGGCCAGGACGCGTTGGAGAGCATTTCTGGAGGTTTTCTGGGAGCGACGGGATGCCACAAAAGGGATCAATGAAGGTCCGAGGGAGAGACAGAGAGATAGGCAGTAAGTTCGAATTGAAACCTGAAGCGGATGTTTGGGGTTGTCTGGAATAAGAGACGCGATTCGGTGAACCGTGAATGTGGGCTCGTCGCCGCATTCAGTGGCTCTGGCCTCGATGGTGGCCTTTGCATGAAGTAGAGAGAACGGGATTCGGGCACCAACCGGAAGTACATGTGATTATTCGATGTATTTACGTCATTTCCTCTCTACTGTAGAGTCCTCTGGTATTACAGGATTCCCAACCTCGTTCAAGTAACTCCAGAACTCGACCTCGTTCGACGCGCTCAACTCGGCATTCAGCTCCCTAAGGACTCCAGCGCGTTCAAGCATTTGGATGAACCGTGCGCGCGATTCGGGATAGATGAATGAATGTAGAATGGTGTCGCCCTAAACAACATGATTAATGACGGGGCAAACGTAGAATAAATTTGCTTGCATGTTTTCGAAGAGCAGGCAGGATGTTTGCGATCGGTGGTGGGGTGTGAGGGGCTGGAACGGGGGATTCAGGGGGTTCCAAGAACGGTGGGTCGTCATCCTCCGTCCACTGTTTCCGCTTCCCCTTCGTGTCCGTCTCTGGAAGCTCATCACCGAGCCACGAGCGCCACAGTTCTAATATGCGACCGTCTCTCCCCGCGCGCCACATGGCGACACGACATCGTTCCCAGTTGGTCTCAAAGTCGTCTGACTGCCACACCTCGTCCACGTTTATTTCGACAAATGAATCCTCCTCCGGATGAGACTCGAGGACGGAGGGTGGGAATGAGGGCGCCAGAGAATATCGGTTTCTGGCCGCATCTGGCGCGATACTTTGCTCTGGAGTAATTGGGGTGTTGAGGTTCGAAGAATCAAGGGGTCTCTTGGCGTCTTTGGATCTTGCGGGACGCATCATCAAGCGGATCCATCTCCGACGCCTGACCCAGCTCATGGCTCCAGCTTCGGGATGCCATTTGTGGGTGCGGAACATCCAATTGTATTCAAAGCCATCATGCTGGACCTCGCCAGAGTCGGAGCGCATGTCGACCATCCACGGGGAGAGCCACTTCCATGCGCCGTCGGGAAGAGGATAAACTGCGAGGGAGACGTCTGGTTGCTTGGAGCGTTTGGCAGTGGAATGTGGGGTCGTGAAGGGCGAGGGGTCAGTCGGAAGAAGAGAAGAAAAAGAGTAGTAAAGGGTCGAGAATATTTTGAGGCTGCATGAGGTGCATTTAGCTCGCTGGAAAGCAGGATGAAACCAGACTTGCCCCCGTTGGTTCTCATAGACGACGGCCCAGCGGTACTGGTCGCGATCGTCGTCGGAAGCTCGTATTCACATGAATTTATTTGAGAGTATATATACAAGGGCGGGCTCACAGGAAGAGATGAAAGGTGGTTCGATATCAATGAGTGGATCTGGCCCAGCGAGAGGTAACGCGGCTATGGAGACATTTGGAGGCGAGGGGGTATGGGATTTGCGGCGAAAGAGATTGAACTTTGGTTTCGCACGAAGACGCAGCTGGACCTCGTTAGCGGAAGAGTAGGTAGTAGTTGGTGGTGGACGGAGAGAGCTCATGCAGATCCATGATGTCAGTCCAGAAGCCTTTGCACAACAACACCAAACAACTTGCACTATGCGCCGTTTTCTCAGCACACTCAGTGCCCGGTGCTCGTCCTGCTCCCAGTCGTTGCCCACTCCGCTCCCCGCGTGCAACAGGTGCGGTTCCATATCTCCCATTCCTCCATCTACCTCTTTCCACGACATCTTCGCCCTGCCCTCGCGTCCCAATCCCTTTGTCGTCGACCCAGTCCTCCTCAAGCGTCGCTTCCGCGAGACCCAAGCAGTATGCCATCCTGATTCTTGGGCATCCAAAGGTCAAGTGCGTACGGGGCACATCCTCTCGAGCCGCTTCCTCAGATAGCCCAGCATAAGCAAGATATCGCCCAAGGACTCTCCTCGCGCGTGAATGAGGCTTACAACTCCCTTCTGCATCCCCTCCGACGCGCCGAGTACATTCTGGAGCAAAACGGCGTGCCGATATCGGAGAACGACCAACTCGATGATCTAGAGTTTATTTCCGAGATCATGGAGGCGCGAGAGAGCATCGACGAGACTGCCGACGCGGACGAGCTGGCGCACATTGTCGACGACAACGCAGGTGTGTCGCATGCATTTGACTTGCTGACCGAAATATATATACAAGTTGGGACAGCGAAAATCAAAGAAACGTTGGGGACGATAGAGCGAGCGGTGGGATTGCAGGACTGGGTGAGTGTCAAGGAGGGTGCTGTCCGACTGAAATATCTGGAAGGAATTGGGGCAGCGGGAGCGCAGAAAAGAGAAGAAATGGCGGACTAGATGGAGAAGTCACATGTTCTTTAGAAAAATATATAGAATTTTTGCTTCGTCTCTCTAGCTTTCGTCTGCTAGCTACATGAGCTTTGGGTTGATTGTCCGGCACAGGCGTCGCCTTCTCATGCAATTGGAGAAGCACAAGAGATCCGCTTCTTCCGCTGTAAAACGTTCTCTTGCCCAACCAAATCCATCCACTTCGTCCTCAAAACTTCCTCGTTTCGCAGACTCCCCCTCCGTCTCTTTCTCCAGACCCTTCTCTCTTCCCGACACCCCCACTTCCGTGCCCCCGTCTTCAAAATGCCCTCATCCTCCCGTGCCCACCGTGCACCTCCAGCCCGTAGTCGCCCTACTCGCGGCAACCGTGGTCCAAAGCTGCCCGTGCACCCAGGTCCCATGAATGATGAGCGCCGCATCCTAGAAGAATACGCCAACCCCAGACTCCACTTCTCGCGAAGCATTCCGATAACCCCAAAAGTTCGGTCAACAACTTTGCCGCGCAGGTCCTTGGTGGGACCCCAAAATATGTTTCCGTGCAGGGAACTTTGGACAGTGGCCGTACCATCTGGCGGCAAGTCGACACTCTTTTCACTTTGATTTTTTTTCTTATCCCAACTTAGAACCACTGTCAACTTGGAAACCACCCCGCCCGTAACCGCAATGGGGGACGATACCGAGAAATCAAAGTCCGTCCAGCTCGCTGCGTTGTCCGCTGCCCTCCAGTTGAATCGCTTTGGGGTTGTGCGTATATCCTCTTTGTTCAAAGTTGCCCGTCTGACCACCCGCAGCTTGACAATCCTCCCAAAGCAAAACCTCCTTCCTCGTCCACCACCATCGCGCTTTCAGATTCGAGCATAGCGACATATGAACAAGCTCGCTCTTTCATGGACTACTATTGCCGCCGTTTCGGGTTCGGGAAACCCGAGATATCCTTCGTCGAGAGCAAACATGGGTGGGAGGCCCTCATGGATGTTGGCGGTCGGAGAATTGGTCTGGGCAAATCCAACAACAAAAAGAATGCCCAGATAACATGTTATCTTGATGTCACGGCTTACCTCGAAAGCTGCGACCCCGAGCTGTGGCAAGCATATCTCGAGGCTTCCAGAACCGGCGCCGTGCTTGGCATGGGGCCAAAGATTTTCTTCGAGATGAGCGATCGATTAGACGATGAAATTCGTGACCTTTGTGTCGACGTGAAACAAAGCCAACTGTACAGAAGAAGGCCTGCAATTGCTGGTGATGTCCCTCCTGCCACCTCCGACGGTCCCCCTCCCCCGCCCACCGGTCCTCGGCTCGCTCATCGTCCTAATCCAGCCGCACTCGCAGAAAAGTCTGCCAAACTTCTGGAACAGCGTCAGAGCTACTTGATAAATCCACAATTAGAGAAAATGCGGGCGACTAGAATGTCCCTTCCTGTCTACACCAGGGCCGAGGACGTACTCTCGCAAATCAAGGACAACGACGTCACGATATGTATGGCAGCCACTGGATCAGGCAAAACTACACAAATCCCGCAATTGATCCTCGACAGCTACATTGAGCGCGGAGAAGGTGCATTATGCAATGTTGTGTGCACCCAGCCCCGCCGCTTGGCTGCCCTCAGTGTGGCAGATCGTGTTTCCAAAGAGCGCGGCGAAACCCTAGGAAAATCCGTCGGTTATCAGGTCCGATTCGAGGCCAAGCTCCCAGAGGAGCATGGCGCTATCACATTCTGCACCACCGGAGTGTTCCTAAAACGACTTCAGTCCTCCCTCGCAAACGACAAACGTTTCGCAGAGAGATCCTTGGATGATGTTACGCACGTCGTAGTCGATGAAGTCCACGAGCGGGATGTCGATACCGACCTCCTGCTGGTCGTGCTGAAGCAATTGATGGACGATAGAAAGAAGAGAAAGTTACCCCTCAAAATTGTTCTCATGAGCGCTACCATTGATCCTACGCTATTTCAACATTACTTCCCCGACGACAACGGCCAACTAGCCAAGGTGGTTGAGATTCCCGGTCGCTCCTTCCCCGTTACCAAGCACTTTATGGACGAATTCCTACCCGATATCCTTAGAGGTCCTGCTGCATGGATAATCCGGGAACAAGCTGTTGCAAAATACGTGGAAAGAGAGACGTCGGTCGCCTTTTCCAATCAGGAGGAAGATTTGGAACTGCCCCCTCAGCTGGTCGCAGCGACTGTCGCCCACGTCTTGCAGCTTACTGACTCCGGACACGTTCTCGTCTTCCTACCCGGATGGGACGATATAATTTCCGTCCAGAAGTCGCTTTTGAATCCGAAAGGTCCGCTCGGCATAAATTTTGGAGACCTTTCAAAGTATTCTATCCATCTCTTGCACTCCTCCATTCCGCTCGCGGAACAGCAATTGATCTTTGAGCCACCAAAAGAGGGTGTCCGACGCATCATTCTCGCGACAAATATAGCGGAGACATCCGTTACTATTCCCGACGTGGTGTACGTCGTGGACACCGCCAAGATCAAGGAACAGCGGTATGATCCCCAGCGCCACATGTCCTCCCTCATTTCTGCTTGGGTTGGGTCGTCCAATTTGAACCAACGCGCAGGCCGTGCTGGACGGCATCGATCTGGAGAATATTATGGACTACTAGGCAAAGCCCACGCCCAGGCCCTCCATCCTTATCAGACGGTCGAGATGAAGCGTGTGACTTGAGTAACGTCGTAATGCACGTCAAGGCGCTGAATTTCCCGGGATTGTCGGTGGAGGATGTTTTGGCTGCTTGCATCGAGCCCCCGCTTCCAGAACGAGTCACTGCCGCGATGAAGGATCTCCAAATGGTGGGAGCACTAGACGCCAGGAACAATTTGACCTCTCTCGGGCGTGTTCTCCTCCAGATACCGGTGGAAGTCCAATTGGGTCGCCTTGTATTATACGGCTGCTTCTTCCGCTGTCTGGATCAGGCTTTGACCCTCGCCGCGATCTTGTCCAACCGGGATGCCTTCATGGCTCCCATGCACCTGAAAGTGGAAGCGGCCAGGGCCAAGTTGTCATGGACAAACCAGAATTTCCGCTCAGACGCGTTGGCTGGGCTTTCCGCCTTCAATGCCTGGTGGGCCATTCAATCCAGAGGGGAGTATATTACGGCGAACCGTTTTTGCTCAGACAATTTCTTGTCAAAGCCTACGCTCTTGATGATCCAGAAGATCAAAGTCCACCTGCTCCAGGCCCTATTCCGTGCTGGGGTTATTGACGTGTCGGCTGGTGGCAGAGCAATGGGCCCACCGACCGGACCAAGAAACATGCAGGTTCCGCCTGCCCTGAACGTCAATTCTGACTCGCAACCTCTCCTCGCCGCCCTGATAGCCATTGCGTCGCAACCAAAGTTTGCTATTCGAACTGGCGAAAGATCATTCCGCACATCGCAGGACAAGGTTAGTCGTTACATGCGTTTGATATTCACCTGACTGAACAATTTTTGACTCGCAGTTAACCTTTATCCACCCCTCGAGTGTGAATAACCGCAAACACACCATGTCTGAGCACCAGGACGAGAAGCAACTCTATGCCTTTATGGAAAAGCGCCAAAATGCTACAACTTCTTCCTCACCACAGACGAACCTCGTCACCACGACCCGTTTGGACCCCCTGACCTACATGCTCTTTGGGGCGTATAAACTGCAGGTTACGGAACGCGGACTGGACTGCGATGGCTGGTTGCCAATCGTAGGCAATCTTGATGCACTGGATGATATCCAACGCTTGAAAACTTTGATGGAGTCGAGCATGCTGCGCGTTTTCGAAGGCATAACGATGAGCAGGCGCCAATCGAGGGCTGCTAACTTGCCTGTGCTTCCTCGGGAAGAGGAGCCAGAATCCGAAGCCGACGACGAGGATATCAAGGATCTTTCGCTGTCTCGTGAAGAAGTCAAAGAGCTCGACTTCCTCACGCGCGACATTGTTCGCATCCTCAATCGCTTTAGTGATGAGAGGATGCTTTCCCAGTCCAGGCAGTCATCACGGCCTGCGACTCCTTATGGTCGCTCAGGTTTCTCCACCCCTGGGAACGCATCTCGGCCTGCCACCCCAAGTCGGTCTTCCCGGCTCCCCTTCTAGACTATGGAACAACCTCGTAGCATATAATATTACTTACTGTATCCTATACGCGTCCTCACCTCACTGAAATTAAATACTTGGACTTGATTCGAATTGTGGACAAGATCACGTGAAATGACCGCGCCATACAGGGCGATCAGATTCTTCCCTCGTCTCTTAACGGTTCAACGCTAACAGTAGTAGTGCCTCCCCTCCTTCATTTGCACTCAAAATGGCGTCCAATATGCGTGGGCTCACGCAGGTCTGCGACTGTGCACTCCCTGGCATGCGACATCATCTCACCGCGGCGTGTAGTTCATTGCAGATATTCGGGGCGCTCGAGTCCGTGAGCTAGAGGAGAAGCGGATTAACAAAGAGATGGCCAATATCCGGAAGAAGTTCAAAGGTCGTGGATCTCGAGGTTGCAGGGAAACAAGGCTAATGTATCCCTTTCTTTAGACGGGAACTTGGATGGATACCAAAAGAAGAAGTAAGTGAATCCATTGAATGCGTTGTTCATACTCAATGTGATCTCCAACAGATATGTAGCAAAGATAATATTCACGTATATCTTGGGTTATAAAGTCGACGTTGGACACATGGAGGCCGTCAATCTAATTTCGAGCTCCAAGTACAGTGAGAAGCAAATCGTCTGTCGTTCTTACTTTCACGCGACATCGTCACTCTAAGCCTCGGGTTATAGGGCTACCTTGCAGTAACCTTACTGATGCACGAGAATTCCGATTTCCTTCGACTGGTTGTCAATTCAATACGGAAGGATTTGGACGGCAACAACGAGGTCGACAATTGCCTTGCGCTACATGCGATTGCCAACGTCGGAGGAAGCGAGATGGCAGAGGCGTTAGCAGAGGATGTGCACAGGCTCTTAATATCGCCGTGAGTGCGATATTAGTCGGAAGAAGCGTCGTTCTAATTTTCCTCCAGAACGTCACAGAGTTTTGTCAAAAAGAAGGCCGCGTTAACCCTACTTCGACTCTACCGCAAGCATCCCGATGTCATTCCTGCTGCTGAATGGGCGCTACGGATCGTGTCCATAATGGATGACGTTGACCTGGTATTATATTCTGTTTCCCCGGATACTCGTTCTCATTTGTACACAAGGGTGTTGTCATTTGTGTGACAAGCTTGGTCATGGCAATGGCACAGGACCATCTCGCACCATTTGCAGTATGCTACACGAAGGCTGTCGACCGCCTACACCGAGTGAGTTACACCAACTTTTTTATTTTTTGGACTGCTACTAATGCTCCTCAGCTTGTAATCGATCACGAGTATTCGGCGACTTACGCATACTACAAAGTACCATCTCCGTGGTTGCAAGTCAAACTCCTACGACTCTTGCAATACTATCCACCATCAGGTTTGTTTTCCGCTGCTAAATTCTAGAAATAACCCTGAGTTGTATTTTAGACGACCCGAACATTCGTTCGGTCCTGCACCAAGTTTTGCAGACCATTATGAATAATAGCGCAGAACCGTCCCGCAACGTACAACATAACAACGCCCAACATGCCGTTCTTTTTGAAGCTATTGGCCTGCAATACATCTTGATACCAACTCACCCCTCGTCGGCACGGCTGCCGTCCTTTTGGCTCGTTTTATCTCTTCAAAAGAAACCAATGTCAGGTATCTTGGCCTTGATACTATGGCCCATCTCGCTGCCCGGGCCGATTCCCTAGGGCCGATTAAAAAGCAGCAAGACATAATCATTCTTTCCCTTCGTGACAAAGATATATCAGTTCGACGGCGTGCTCTTGATCTCCTCTACAGCATGTGTGATGTAGACAACTCAGAGCTCATCGTCGGGGAACTGCTGAGATACCTGAAGGTGGCCGACTATGCTCTACGAGAAGAGATGGTCTTGAAAATTGCCATTTTAACGGAAAAATACGCTAGCTCATACAAATGGTATGTTGATACCATCCTACAACTGATCAGCGCGGCCGGCGACCACGTTGGAGATGAAGTTTGGTATCGGGTGGTGCAAATCGTTACGAACACCGACGATTTGCAGGAATATGCGGCCAAGGTTGTTTTCGAGCACTTGAAAGCGCCTTCTACCCATGAAAGTCTGGTTAAAGTTGGTGGTGAGTTCTTCTTGGTCTGTTTTTGAAAATTACTCAAGGTTATGAAAGGATATATTTTGGGCGAATATGGCCATCTCATTGCCAATGAGCCTGGGTATAGCCCTGTCGATCAGTTCCGACTCTTGCACTCCAAATCACAGTTCTGTGTTGCCGCGACGAGGTCGTTATTGCTCTCAACTTACATCAAGTGGGTGAATGTGTTCCCGGAAATCAAGCCGCAGCTCTTGAACATCTTCGAACGTTATCGGCACGTCCTCGATTCCGAACTGCAACAACGGGCATGCGAGTTCTATGCACTTGCTTCAAGACCGGACGAAGACGAGCTTCTGCAAAATGTCTGTGAGGAGATGCCGCCCTTCCCTCCTCGAGTCAGCGCACTACTTGGCCGACTGAACCAGAAGCATGGTGATACTGGAGATAAACGAACTTGGGTACATGGAGGCAAGGAGGCCAACCTGGATCGGGAGGTTACGAAGAAAAAGACATTGCTGGCGGAACCCAACGGTGGTTCAGCTGCAGCTTCTTCGGACAATCAAGACATAATGGGATCTCTCGCCGGCCTCGATATTTCTGGATCACCGAGTCAGCCCGAGCCCAGTGGCGCTTCGAACCTGTTTTCGACGATGGTCGAGAATGGCACACCCCGAGTCGCTGTAGGGCCTAATGTCGACCGTTGGTTTGACAAGTTGACCTGGAACGCTGAAGGCGTCCTGTACGAGGATGTACAGATCCAGATCGGTGTTAAATCGCGGTACCAGGGCCATATTGGACAGCTGGCCATCTACCTTGGAAACAAGGTTCCATCCCCACTCACTTCCTTTACCACCTCGATACACGTTAGTGATCCAGACGCGTTGTCTGTCAGTTTCGCCAAGATACCCCCGAGCACCATTGCACCCCGCACACAAACACAACAACTTGTCCACGTCGAGTGCAAAAAAATGTTCTCGACGCCTCCAGTATTGAGCCTTTCATTCTTGGCTGGCTCACATCAAACATTGTCCATCCGCCTACCCATTGTCATCACGAAATTCTTCGAGCATGTCAAACTCGGACAAACAGATTTCTTTGAACGGTGGAAGCTAATCGGGGCCCTCCGCGCGAAGCTCAAAGTGTCTTCCCTATTGAGCTCACCAGTGCGGGGCAGCTTGACATCACTAAACACCGACAAGTCGTAACGGGCCACCGTCTCAATGCCCTGGAGGAGATTGACCCCAATCCCAATAATATTGTTGCGCTGGCGTGCTGCACATGTCCGTTGAAGGGAAAGTAGGATGTCTGTTACGACTAGAACCCAATCGTGAGGCAAAGGTGCGCCTCCGTGTTATACACCAGTAGCAATATATTTAACATCCATCCAGCTTTGTCGAGTGACTGTTCGGAGCACATCAGAGGATGTGGCCAGTGAAGTACTGAAGCTGGTCCAAAAACCTTTGAAGGCCGAGTCATAACTAGCTCTGTATTATTAGATTCGCAGTCTTTACTTACATGGATAATTACACATAATGTTGTACAAACGGACAGTTAGTAGGTATTGTCGTCTCAGTCAAGGGTATGTATCTATCGACGCCAAATACCCCGGAGGAGTCCCTTCTTCTTTTTGTCGTCCGAGTCGGGTGTGTCCAGAGTAGTCGCGAGGGGCGTTGTGGCGGAAGGTTTCGGGTATGGTATCGAATCGGTAGAGGATGACTTCAGGTGCCTGCGCATACGGGAGGCAGAAGCTTCGGCCCAGCTGGTTTGGGAATGGGACGTGCTGCTTAACGGCGAAGTGGGCTCGGAAAACAGGCGCCGAGCATGGTCGGGATCAGAAGGGGAAGGGGCGGTCGCGGGTCGTCCATTAGATTTGCGTTTCTTTCTGTGACTAGTAGGCGATCCGGAGACCGACATCGAGGGGGAATGTTCCGCTCGCCGGCGGTCAGCAGACGATATCCGTGTTGCGAGTTGGCTAACCCGGTGCAACGCTGATTCTTCAACCTCAAAACACCGCGAGCAGAATTCGTTCAAGGGTCGATCCGAAGGGTCGTTTGGTTTCGCTCTCGCGTGGTAATCTCTCGAATTACGGATGACGGCCGAGGTGATGATGGCTAGTTGCTTTGGGATGTCTGGGATGAGGGGCATCGGAATCGATTCCCGGTTCAACACAGCCATTTGGGACGTTCGGTGGCGCAAGGCATTAACCACTGCGAGTCGTTCATGTCGTTCAGATGGATCTTCAGTGTTCCAAGAGTAAGATTCGCTGCGCACGGCACGTTAGTTTATAAGCAGGCAAATAAATCATGGTGAATATTTACCTCTCCGATCTTCTGGTTGGGGTGGACACCACTAATATATAGTCGATCATGGCAGGCAGACTGTCCTTGAGGAAATCTTTGACGCCACGCATGAATTCCTCTTTCTGAACATTCTAATTATCGAGGTAAGTTGACGTAGTAAGATAACACTAAATGCCGAGTACTAACCGCGTTCAGGTTAGCAAGACTCTGGATCACTTTTGCGATCAAGGTCAAGCTGCGTTGCACTGGAACACTCGGCATACCTGACAGCTGTGAGCGGAAAGGTGTCAGATAGGGCGCAGTGGACGTACCAGGACACAGCCCAAACAGATGGGGATGAAGAATGGCAGGTACGATGAAACGAAGGAAACAGAACGCCGAAACGCTCTGCCAGGGAAGCTCACGGCTCTCCGGCGAGGAATCCTTGATTCGGTAATGTTTCTCGACTAGTTTCCGGACGGTTTCGAATAATCTCCGCATCTCGCTGTTGTGCTAGATCAGTTGAAGGAATTCACGAGACGAAGCGGAACTAACGAAGGGCATTCCATCCTGACAGAATAAATCTGGTTCCAGAACTCCTGGCACCAGTGTATGAGGAGCTCCAAGTTGCGCTCGAGGTCTTTGGAACCCTTTCCGCTCCGCATGGGGTCCACCTCAATCCCAACTTTTTCGGCACATAATCGCCGTAAAACGCTGCCGATGCTGGCTTCCAGGAAAGCCTTCCCATACCAGTTCATGCAGAGCTCCATGACCTTGGTGAAGGTTGTGTTGCCGCGAAACAGTGTTTGATGGGCTTCGAGAATCAGCGACTCGGCGACTATGGAAATAAGGGGATAGGCTTACAAGAGGGGTACCATCGACTTCACGAATAGCAATGTCCTGCACCTGCTCGATTAGGTCGTTTCTGGCGACAGCGATGGATATAAGCTGGTGCGATATCGTTTTGAGCTTGAACTTGGATTCAAAATCCGCCATCCATTCCATGAAATTGCGAGAGTTGAATTTCTGACAATCTAGGTTAGGGCCAGCACGTATAGGAAAGAGTGAAACTTGCCTGCAATAAACTCGAGTATGCATCGTATGGAAGAATAATTTCCTCGTCCACTCGGATCTTCAACCGAATATCGCCTACTTGGAGATCACTCGCAGTCGGCCTTGGTGAAGCACAGGGAACCAGCCCTCTATAGACTCTCCCCGCCTGAAATTTCCGAGGGTTACCCGGACGCAGCCCATCAGGGTGGGCTTGAAGAGCTTCTTCTCCTTCCACACGAATATATCGAGTGTGTCGAACGGGGGAAGGTCCGTGAAGGTAAAGTTCTCGTGCCAGTCCGGCGAGCCGATGCCTTTCTTGAGCGTCGTCCGGCCACAGAGCATGCCGTTGAGATGTATCTCGCATGAGACGTCCAGGTCGACGGGATCCGCCTCTGGGTTTGTTTCGGTGCCGCCAATGACAGCCGCGCCATTAGAGATCTCGAATGGGCGGGTGTTGCCAAGGTTGCGTGCCTGAATGACCGTGAGTTCGACCTGGCGCCACATGCGATACGAGCCGCCGTCCTGGGGGAAGAATAGGCGGCCGTAGATCTCGGGGATTGCGTAGGACCGGAGAGCGCGAGCCAGGTGCTGCATGTTTCGGAATTCGCAAACTGCAAGTAGACGGTTCCGCTGCATGCGTGGAATTTGAAATCCACCGTTGCGAGCTACGGCAAGTCAGGAACGATCCAAGGGAGAGAGGTAGCCGCTCACCCGAGGCACGAGATACCGAGACAGTCCTTTCTGAAGAAAAGAGAACTGTCGGCTTGGCGGATGTCCGTGTGGTTTAGCAAATGGATGTAGAGCGTCTGGTATAGAATGTTTTCCTGGACGGCTGTCAGCTGTGGGTGCAGTTTACAAGTTGAGAGCACGCACGTCGACATAGATGTTGAAGAGACATCTATTGCCCTCCTCGCTTAGTTTGCAGGTCGCCGACCTCCAGTGACCCGTTCCGGACGCCCCGCGCGCCAAAGTAAGCCAGCTCGTTCTCTCTGTACAAAGACTGTCGGTGGAAGGAAGGGCATGAGCAGGTATGAAGTACCTTTGAGCCTCTTTTCTTCGTTTGGCCTGACCGAGTCGCGTTTATCATTCTTTCGTCTTGTGGGAGCCGGCGGCTAAATAGAGGTCAATCGAAAGTGTCTCGGGAAGGAGAATTGACAAATACCTTGCGTAGAGCGGCGCCGGCGACGGTGGAGACGAAAATCTCTGCTGAGACGAGGAACTCTGAGCCCTCAGACATGGAGGTCATGGGCGGAAAAGCTATCTTTGAATTGGATCAATTCTCAATTCCGCGCAGGCAACCGCATTTGTCTTCGCACTAGTTCTGGTTTTCAAACGCTGATCCACTGTCAACTACAGCATGGCAAGCGCCTCAACTAAGCGACTTTCTCGACAAATGTGGACAGCTAATTAACTCGTCGTGATAGCCTCTATTAGATTAAAGATATGGTCCCCGCTCTGCACCCGTATCACTCGCTTTTCACTCTGCAACAAGGAACAGAACCAGATCAGCGAAACGTCGCAGCAGCACAAGACCACAAACATTTTTCCGTTCGCATGACCGTTGGCAACGCCGTTGGTAACACCGTTGGTACGAGGGGTCTTCTTGAGTCCTTCTTCTTGTATGTTTGAAGGTAAAAGTTGATGAAGAGGCCGAGGTACGAGGTGAGAAGCCCGCAACCA
Source organism: Mycena leptocephala (assembly GCA_029378395.1). Classification (NCBI taxonomy): domain Eukaryota; kingdom Fungi; phylum Basidiomycota; class Agaricomycetes; order Agaricales; family Mycenaceae; genus Mycena; species Mycena leptocephala. The sequence goes on from JARJLF010000039.1 coordinate 132,735, forward strand.
AATAGGGCTGCCGTCTCGGAGCCAGCGCAGTTGCCGATGTGAGGGACGATACCGTCGTAATAGGTTGCCGCGAAATGGCTGTATGCTGGACAAGAGTTGAGCCGACCTCCCCGAAGACCAAAAAATACCCACTGCCAAAATAGACGACAAAAAGGTCGATCACGAACTGGATGATTTGCATCATTGTCAAGTACTTTTTCCACTGCGACGCCCAGGTGAGCCGGCAACGCGCAACATTTCAGAGTGACGCGACGTACCCAGATCCGAGCGCCCCCAGCAGTCGCGTAATAATAGTAATCTGGCGGAAAAGTCGGGATGTAGTGCGCAGGTGGAACGATGAAGGTACTGACACATTAGAACATGGACGGCAAGATTAAGGCCAATGACGGTCCACGACTACCAATTGTATGGTCAATGATTGTCCGGCGCGCACTAAACTATCTTACGATGCTCGTTTTTCCGATGAGCTGGGAAAAGCACAGCAGCGCGGTGGCTGAGTGGTGGAAGACGTGCAAAAAGGCTGGGAAACAGTTTGATACGCTGTCGGGGCAGCGCAATAGAACGCACGGAGGGGCTTTTTCTTGAAGGCAAGGAAGACCGTGTCTAAGAGCTCGATGTATTTGAAATAATAGTTGATCATGTAGTAAAATTCCATTCTCTGAGGGCTCTGGTGAGGACGCAGAACAAAGAGAGGTTCAAGGCACGCACAGGAGTCCATGATTCATCTGCACACATGGCTTTGAAGATGCCAGTTTTCCAAATGATCGGCACAATTTCTTCAATAAGAAGAACAAGCAATAAGAGGCTGCCACCGCTAAGGAAGATATTGTGGGCCTGGAAGAGGGTATTAAGCCGCTGTGGTTCGCGGTTTTTCATGACTGCCTGGATGCCGAAGATGAGGGCGAGATAGCCGGCCAGTGAGGCAAAAACGACGGGCGGGGTGGAGAGCGGGGTCTGGCCTTCGACATAAGAATACAGATGACGGGGGAGGGTAAAGGGAGCATGGGCGACGAGGAAATCAGCGAGCGACATGATGAGCGGAAAAGACAGGCCACGGCAAACTTCAAGCTTGAAGCTTGAAGAAAAAGTTTGGGGCTCTTTATGGCACGTGGGATTTGTGATACCAAAAGAGGATGCATGTGAAAACGGGCCGAATATCCCTCTCGTAGGTAAAGCATTACATAAATAATTTACAGTACGACTAGACATGGACACCCCAGATCGACGAGCAGCACATTCTGGCTGAAACGGGTCAGTATGGGTTCAGTCGTTCAATGAGCAAGCGCACCGGTTTTCCGGTAGTGGTGTTTTTTGCAGAATGTCCACAGCTGACGCCAGGTCTCTGCATCCTCCGGCACATAGAATGCACCGGGAGGAACTTGACGGAACCAGAACGTATGAGGCGGCAATCTGAGAGCGAGTTGTTAGTGCCTAGTTTAGTTCCGTATACATCCAGTACATACCCCAGAGGATCGGAGAGCCTGTACAACATCATGGATGATTTGTAGTCCCTTCGTCCGTAGTTTATGTAAATCATGCAGATCGACTGGCGACTTGAATAATAAAATAACGGGGTTGACGGTCGACATACAATTGTCTGACGAGCTCCATGTTGGGACAGTGCAGTAAAGCCGCAAGTCGGACGTGTGTGAGCGCAGTACCAGCCTAACACGAGATGAGTGTCTGAGCAGTGGCTGGGTCGTAGGGGACTGACTGTTTGAATGATTCCACCGCGTCGTTTGGAGGACCCAGCTGCGAATGGGTGAGACATGGCTCCTACAGTTTAAAGGACGTGCCTCGGTTAGAGTCAGGTAACTGGCGGGTCGTGGACAGGCTGGTGAGCGAGAGAGAGACGAACACGGTGCGACGAGGGCCATTGGAGAGGGGAAAGGGAAGTAAGGTTAAATTTATATCACGGGGCGATATTAATGCGGGACGGAAGTAACCGGAATGTGTGGCTGGTGCAATGGTACATCGAGAACCGCGAATCACTGGATTGTACACGAGGTAGGGTCGCGTCCAGACCGTAGCGAAAAGCCCGCTGAGAAGAGCAAATGAAAGAACAGCTAGCCTTTCCATATAAAGAAGTGACGTAATTCTAGAGCACCCCAATACGCGCTCGTATCCAACTCTGTCCAACTTTCACTCACTCTGCCACGACAGCCATCTCTCCCGTGCTACACCATATAGAGTTATCCGCCGATAATGTGGTGGCTAGATCCGGGCAAGGAGGTTCTCAACGTCGTCAGTTCATCTCGCCAATCCACCTCACCTAAACTTGACCGGAATGTCTCCTTAGCTTTTAATCGCGTCCTCGCCCGTATGTCGAGAACTTGGATCTAAACCAAGTAAACTATGGCATCGGCCAGGGTACTATCCACCCCATATTTTGTGTCTCGGCGTTCGTTAATTGTCATTTGGCGCGCATGCAGGCCAGCTCACGCTCCGAAACCTGCGTCTCAAGAAGGGCGCGCTCGACAAATTCCGTCTCCCGGTCGATGTACTCGAAGGTCCAGTGCCTCCCCTTGCGAGCGCTCACATTCTGACCCTGTTCAGGTCATCTCGGCAAATTCACACTCTCACTCCATTGGATGAATCTCGGGAACCAGCCCGTGGAAGTCATGATTGAGGATGTCTATTTGCTAGTCGTTCCATCCCACAGTCAAGCGATGATCCTGAAGAAGACGAGAAGCGCGCCCAGGCCGCCAAAGCAGAGCGTCTCGAGAACGCCGAACTCTTGCATATGAAAGGACAAGCAGAGTCATCCTCAGGCATGCCGGCGCATATTTAAATTTTACGCCTGCTCATCAGGTCGCAGAAGACACCCCACAATCTCAAGGTTTATTGCAATCGCTCACCGCCAAAATTATAAATAATCTACAAGTCACCGTCAAAAATATTCACATCCGCTACGAAGACAAGCTGAGCGTTCCCGGCGTACGTTCAACGATTCACTATTGGCCCATTACTGACTCCACACCAGCATCCTTTTGCTGCAGGCATCACTTTAGCCGGTTTCACGGCCGTGTCCGTCAACTCAAAGTGGCAGGCCGCGTTCATAGAGACTACTGCCGGCGCTATCCACAAGGCATGTCACCAACCTTCCTGCGATTGTCAGTATCCTGATCCATATCTTAGCTGGCCAACCTGCAATCCCTGGCGGTGTATTTCGACACTGACTCGCCTAGCATGGCTGGTCTATCTCCCGCCGAAGCCCTCAAGAAGTTCTCTGCGCTGGTCAGAACGTTTCTTCCATCGCCTGATTACATGACTGATACCTTGGCTAGATTTCAACCAGCGCACAAGACACTAACCATCAATTCATTCTGAAGCCCGTCTCAGGCGAAGGTCGGGTGTGTGGCATGATTTCTATCATTTCGCCTAGTTGACCGATGACTTTTCAGGTCATCATGAATCACAAATTCAACAACGAGACGCCGCAGTTCGATGTGCAGCTGCTTTTCGATGAAATCGGCGTCGCCCTGGACGACAAGCAGTATCGGGATATTATATCCCTGGTTGACATGTATCATGTTTATATGCGGCAACATCAGGTCAGTCGTTGTGAAACCGAAGTGGCAATCCAATTTATCCGTTATTATGTCTATAGTATCGCAAGTTCCGCCCTCCCGATGCCGAATTTGCCGCCAATCGCGCTAAATATAGACTCCGCTATGCGGGTGCGGCCATCCTTGAAGGTGTGCGCGATCGACGCCGCAAGTGGACCTGGGCCTACTTCGCCGAGCGTCGAGACGACAGAAACAAATACGTCGATCTTTTCCAGAAAAAAACGTTGAGCACATTGACTGGCCCCGTGAGTTCTCCATGTCGACGGTAGTTTAACTCTTGTTTACTCGATAAATCTGCAGGACCTCAAAACCTTTGAAACGCTGGAGAAGAAGCTTTCATACGAGGACATTCGATTTTACAGATCGATCGCGCGGTCGCGGCTTCGCAAGGATATGGCGTTGCGTAAAAGGCTTGAGCAAGATAAATCCAAGGAGCAGTCGTCCAAACAGGGCTGGGGCACATGGCTTTGGGGCTCTTCGTCCAATGCGAGCCAAGAGGACCCCGTATTCGGAGGTCCCATGACGGAAGAGCAACGAAAACAGCTCTACGATGTCCTCGATTATGACGAGAAGTCGGCAGTGGTCGAATCACTTGCCGTTCCCCGAGAGACTATGAAGGCCCGCATCGCTGCGAAGCTTAACAAAGGTTCATTTGCTCTCAGATTACACCCTCATGGCAAGCCAGCAAAAGACGTCATTTCCATCGTCTTCGATGTTTTCCAGGCCAATGTTATACAGCGGCCGGACAACCTCGAGGCCTCGGTGTCTCTGGGTGGTTTCGGGGTGTTTGACGGCACGACCAAGAACTCGCTCTATCCACAGATCGTGCAGGTCAAGGACCTCAGCAAAGAAGCAAGCGATGTCCGTATCCAAATCGAGGGCGCCGCGCCGACGCAAGAGCCGTTCTTGTTTGTTAAATTTGAACACAACCCACTCGATGAGCGAGCGGACAATGCGCTCACTGTGCGCATGCGGCACATGTCCATCATATATCACAAGGGCTACGTCGAGGCTGTTTATAAGTTCTTTAAGCCTGCGAGTCAGCTGGAATCCGTCGAGGCGTTGTTGGTATGTCGGCGAGGTTATTACTTGGATCATCTACTAATTTCGAGCTGTAGAGTGTCGCGAGTGAGACGCTTGAAGGTCTCCGCAAAGAAACACGCGCAGGGTTGGAGTTTGCGCTGCAAAATCACAAAACCATCGATATACAGATGGATATGAACGCACCTGTCATTATTGTCCCTGAGGAGTACGTACAGTTTTTGTCCCAAAGTCAACGGTGTTGCTCACCGCACTGTAGTGTGACCACCCACAACTGCAACACCTCATAATCGATGCTGGTCATATTGCAATCGAAAGTAATCTCGTGGACAAAGCTGCTATCCGCTCGATTCATCAGAAGCGAAACAAGCAGTACAGCGACGAGGATTACAAAGAGTTGGAGTCACTAATGTACGACAAGGTGTCGATCAGACTTGACGCTGCTCAGGTAAATAGAAACGCACTCATTCGTTGCGTTTCGCACCAACTCATCGCCTCCTAGTTTGTTCTTGGAAATGATTTGCAGTCCTGCCAGGACGCACTGACTTCGGATGCGAAGGATTCCCTTCATCTGTTGGAACGAATCAACCTCGACCTTCAAGTGCAAAATTCCATTGTACCGACCGCCTTTAACCTGGCACGATTCAAGGTCTCCGGGCATCTTCCCAGTCTTCAAGTCAACCTCTCGGACGCCAAGTACAAGGCCCTCATGCGACTGATAGATGTATGCATTCCCAAACTTGGGGACGACGCCGGAACATCGACTCCTCCACCGCTGGTTAAAAATGCATCCAGCGCGTTTCAGCTGCCTTCGGAATATTCTCGCAGCCCGAAACCGAGTACAATGTGGCGGACGAAGACGAGGCGGACGACGACCCGTCGACTGCAGATGAGGACAAGTTTTTTGAGGCAACTGATGGCTCTCCATTGGCGAGTGATCCGCTGATGTAACTCCTTTTGATCCTAACGTTTTCGGTCCAGCGGCCCGAATTGCACCAACACATATTCGAGCTCAATTTCCAGGTCGATAACTTGCGCGCCTCGCTGGCAAAAACGGGAAGCGACGGTGTTGAGAAGCCTCTTGGAGATGTGACATTGGAACGCTTTGCATTGCTTTTTGCCTTGGCAAAATTCGACATGAAGGTCGATGTGAACCTCCGGTGAGGTGTCGTCAAGATTCGTATTAATATTCCTGCTAATAATCTTTCCTCAAGATCCCTGTCGATGAGCGTCGTTCAACCGAGAGCCGACCCCATCAAATTTGTCTCCTCACCCGAGTCGGATTTATTGGAAGACAAAGATCTTCTGAGCCTCACTTACCGGCGTGTCCAGAAGGAATCTCCAGAATTCCTCACTATATACGAGGGAATTGAACAGAGCATCGATATGAAAATATCCACCTTCATTTTCTGCGCTGCGCCTGAACCAGTTCTATCTCTGTACGACTTCATCATGACCACTTTTGTGCCGCAATCGAATCCCGGCATGGTCGAGAGCGCACAGGAATCGCCTGCTGGTGTCGAACCGGAAATCGCTGCCCAAGCCCCGTCGGGTGGTAAAATCCGTGTCCTCGTCAAGCTCGCCAGTGTTCAAGGTAGATTATTTCTTTTCTCTGGAAGAAATGGAAGCTGAGATTGCGAACCGTCTAGTCACGCTTATTCACGAAAACACGAGTATCGCCACTCTTTCCTTGTCCACTGCCGATGTAGCCGTGCTTGTGCTTCCCAAAACACTGCAAGTTACCGGCCGACTGGGAAGTCTTGCGCTCAGTAACGACTCTCCTGCACACCCCGTTCGCGAAGAATTCAGCCAGATATTGTCCATCGAGGGCCAGAACTTCGCCGATTTCCGTTATCAGACCTTCGATCCCGACGAGGACACATATGCGGGTGTCAAGTCGTCGGTATATCTCAATGCCGGTTCTGTCAAATTCCAATTTCTCGAGGGGCCATTGCATGAGATGTTCCTCTTTTTGCTGAAGCTAGCAAAACTCAAAGGGCTCTATGATGCCGCTACGCAAGTCGCTGTTCAAAGAGCGTCGGAGATTGAACGCATGAAGTTTGATATCTCTGTCAAGTCGCCCATCATCGTATTCCCCTCAGATCCCAGCCGATCTCGCGATGTTCTCGTCCTGCGGCTCGGTGAAATCACGGCGAAGAACTCGTACGAAGGTGTGGCCAATAAAATCACAGCCAGTCTTACAGGTATACAACTTGTTTCCAATCTTTATGCCGATAGCGACTTGGCGACGCTCAAGATCGTTGACGACATCGACGTCAACGCAGATGTCCTCCAAACGAGTGGTATCGACCGTAGTAAAGACCTTGATTATCCTGACACGCAGGTACGCAGAACTTGTATCGAGACATGCACGGAGCTGACAGTAGACTAGATATCCATAAAAATCTCGGACGTCCGCTTGCATTTGACGCAGGTTCAATATGTACTGCTTATACGGTTGTCGCAGTCGATTCCGAGGATCTTTTCCGGAGGACAAGACGCTCCCGCCACAGTCCAGCCGCCACCATCTACGAAGTCAGTTCCACGCGTTGCGGATACTCAGCCACCACCACTCATCGACCTCCAACCCGAGCTTAAGATAGGCGCCTCCGCGAATGGACGGCGTTCCTGGACAACGATGGATTTGGTTGTCGCCGTCAATGCCGTCAAACTCCATCTGTACGATGCTCTCGCCACCAACACCTCGAACTTGAGGGAACATGGAATCGCAAGATTTGCTTTGAACAACAATACGTTGAGGCTGAAAATGTTGTCCGATGGAGCGGGAGAAGCGCAAGTTGTACTCAAATCGTTTACAGTCGGTAACACGAGACCCGGGTCGTCAAAGTTCCGCGAGATCATTCCTGCTGCTCAGCACGACAGAAATCAGTTCATGGTCCTGTATACTATGACGGGTGGCGCGAACCCTGCTGCCCTTGCCGTCCTTACTGTTGACTCTCCTCAAGTCATCTTTGCAGTTGACCCGGTCATTGCGTTGCTGCGATTCTTCACCAGCGCTTTCACTGGAGCTCCAGCGGATCAGCCGAATGAAGAAATCCCGGAAGTCGAAGTTGAGGAGTCCCAGAGTCAAACGACGATCGATTTCCGCGTTGATCTTCACGATGTTTCTGTCGCGGTTCTGGAGAATGACGCCGACGCCGAATCGCCCGCCATGAAGCTGACAATCAATCAGGTTCTTTTATCACAACAGGCAAGTAGAAATATGTGCCACATCGAAGTTTAATTGACCCAGTGGATGATAGGGAATAATGGCACTTACTGTCAACCGCCTTGGGATGTCCCTGATACGAATGGGCAAACCTTCCGAGAATGTTCGGTTCCTTGACGACGTCGACTTGACGTTCTCCCTGGATAGTCGCTCCTCTTCTGGCCAGCAGATGACGAGTATGGAGATCTCTGCGAAACCTATCGTCTTCCGTGCATCGTACCGCGACATCAACATGATCATGACCATAGTCAACAAGGCCATAGAACTCTCCAGCGATATGCAGGACCAAAGTTCTCTAGACGAAAAGGCCATCAAGCCGCAATCTATGCGCCCATCACAGACCCAGATGACGAAAGCCACTACCTCCAAGCGGCCAGTCGGGAAGGCTCGGGTGCTGATGTCCAAGGAATTGGTTGGTCTTATTATTGGACCTCTGGAGTCAATACTCACTTTATTTCAGCTGAAAGGGTCATTTGATGGTTTCCGCCTAGTTCTCATCGGTGACATGCACGAGCAACCCATGTTACATTTGAAAGTGAAACCGTTCATCATCGGAGCCAAGGATTGGTCAGGAGAGGTACAACTTTTGCTCTTGCTATGTTCAAATTATTGATCGTGCCAAATAGCTGCAAGCCACCACAACGATGGCCACTCAAATCAGTTATTGGAATCTGGCGAATTCTCATTGGGAGCCACGTGAGTCTCGAGTAGAATCATGAATAAAGCCTTATTCTTTGCAGTCATTGATCCATGGACTTTTACAACTTCGGTATTCCGTTTGACTTGTCTTTGTGATTATTTAGCTAACCTGGTCTCCGGTACAGGTGTCAAAAACTCCATCCAACGGAATGCACTTGACCTTATCTTCTCGCGAACGGCTCGATCTGAACCTCACCACAACCTTTGCTGAGTTGGCGACCAACACCCTGAATATGTGGGCGAAGCAGGGAGATTATGTTCTTCAAAAGGCCCGTGGAAGTTACGCGCCGTACCGTATCAGTAACCGCACCGGTTCCCCCATCTTTGTTTGGCCCGACATAGATGGCAGCACTAGCGCAAAGGATGTAGCTGCTGTCAAAATCCCGAACGATGAAACGGTCGATTGGCGCTTTGATGATTGGAAAACCATGCGAGAGGTACTTTTTTTTTGCTGTCCCAGTGATAATACTGATGTTCTGGGATTCAGCATGTTCCCTCTTCCGGGCAGCACAGCGTGGGACTGCAATTTGATGGCAAACCATGGGAGCAGTTACGCAGCATTCCAGTGGACCGCGAAGGAGAGTATGTTTTCACTCTTCGTCCACGCACGGAGAAGTACCCGCACCGCTTGCTGGTCGAAGTCAAGGTTGTGGACACTGTCAAAGTCGTGACGCTCAGGTCCACGTATAAAGTCGAGAACCTCACTTTATACCCCATCGAGCTCACTTTGGTGGATGACGCTGGTCACCCAGTTCAGTCGTTGGAGAAAGTGGCTCCCGGCGAACACTATTCTCTTCCGATTGAGGCTGTGACGATGTACAAACTCCGGATACAGCCGGACCGTACGTGCTTCGCATATTAGAGTATCCCTCGTCAATTCTCATCTCACACAGAGGGCTTTGGTTACAAGTGGTGTCCCGCAGTCCGTTGGGAGATCTCCTCTCGAAAAGAAGTTTCACCATAAAGTGTCCACATACCGATCCGAGGGAGGCTGCGTTCCGCTTCCAGGCTTGGGTCCAGACCGACAGCGACGATGCACGGTTAGTTTATCCGAATTGCCTTATTTGGGTGTAGCTGCTTATCTAATTGTAGGAAATACCCCAAAATCAACCTCAAACTACGTGCTCCCGTGGAACTTGAGAACTTGTTGCCATACAATCTGGAGTATCGATTTATAACAAAGATACTGACCAAAACTGGCGGAGCTACCTTCGCCAGGGTGGCGTTATGCCCGTCCATTCGGTTGAGCTTTCGCACCTGGTTTTGCTCAACGTTGAAGTGCAGGATACAGGTGAACTGCCATTCATTTTCACTGGCCCATTTATTGAGCCCGAAGTCTAGTCTTCAAGCCCAGCGATTTTGCTATCATAAATACAAACCAGCATTCAGACTTTGACGTAGAAAAGAGGCTCTCCCTCCGCGACTCGAACGACAGAAAATTAGACCTCAAGCTCAACTACGTGTTGGTTTACACCTTTAATTCCTGGAGCTCGAACTGATGGCTGTCCAAGGCGATACCCAGATTCTGGCGGAGCATTCAAAGTCCAGATCTACAGCCCATATCTAATCATCAACAAGATGGGTTTGCCATTTGGTGTGCGATCTCGATCCGGTCGGACAGGATCTCCTCAAGATGTCGCTGGGGATACTCGTCCAGGTTCTTTTACCTTTCCTTTTGTTCAATTCTTTCACTAAGATGGTTCCAGATGTACTAGCACAGCCGCTCCCTTTTAGTGCGTACCCCTATTTATCTTTCTTTTGTCCCATGCTCAAGCCTTCATAGTGCTTTCGCATCCTAATGAGAAGGGCCACGAGTATATATTCAGGGTCGGAGACTCTACCTGGTCAAAGGTTCATTTTTTTTCAAATCAGATTAAATTCGAGCTGATCGAGTCTCATAGGTTTTCAGCTTCGAGGCACCCTCCGCGGAGACGGAATTAGTTGTCGCCTCGCAAAAGCAGAAAACGGATGAGGTTCACATCGGTGTTTCGTGGAGCGAAGGACTTGGCAAGTACAAACTGACCAAGGTCATCACGCTCGCCCCTCGATTCTTGATCAAAAACAACCTCCCTGAAGCTATTTCGTTCCGTGAGCACGGAGTGGCTCCCAGAGAACGTTCGATCATCAAGCCTGGTGAACGCTGTCCTCTTCATTTCATGCGTGCTGGGCCAGAGAGATTATTGACGGTTGCATTTTCCGGCCTGAATGCACAATGGTTTGCAGAGCTTGAAAATTTCAAGGTCGTCGTTGAATATTTTCCACAGGTCCCCGCCTATCAAAATTGAAGACATTGGCTCTGTGCATCTTCGACTTCGATATCCTGGGCGAGAGCAGGAACCTGTCCAGCTAATTCGCGGCGACGTCCGAATTGATGGTCCCACGATATTCATCTCGTTTTCTAGTGCAACAGAGGCCTGGCCGTTTACGATCGAAAATGACAGTGATTATACCGCAACTGTTTGCCAAAAGGTGAGATCATTCAATATCTCGTACGCTCCTGCTCATCCAGAGTAGGATTCCAGCTTGAGGAAGAGGGTGTCTCCAACAAAACCAATGTCCATACACAGTGAACTCCAGGACAAGTCTTCCTTATGCGTGGGACTATCCTGCTGCCAGGGACAAGAAAATTATTTTATCGATCAACGGTTTCCGCCGAGTCATCGATATCATGGAGATCGGAGACCTCGTTCCCTTCAAGTTCAATGTGAGATATCATACCCTCTCTCTTTCAGATCATCTCATGGAGTATAAATGTAGGATAACCAACGAAACCGAGTCGTGTCATTGGATGTCCGCGCCGATGGTCACAAACAAGTCCTCCGCATCACGAATTACAACCCGGAATTCAGCTTATACAAGCCCAAAAGGGCCAATTCCGTGCCACTCTCAAGACAGGACACGATTTCTGGCAGCAGTGAAGCTTCGATGCGATTACTGAAGAGGTTCCCCCATCCCTCGCATTTACAGTAGATTTCGCTGGCATAGGTATATCCCTCGTCAACAAGAAGATGGTCGAAGTCATCTACATGTCGATGCTATCGCTCAAGTTCGAATACAGCAACAGTGCGGTCGCTCAGGCTGTGAATTTGTCATGTGGTACCTTGCAAATTGACAACCAGCTGCATGACGCGCTGTATCCCGTTATTCTGCAACCTACCCCAATCCCGAAGGAATCCAACGGAACTACTGCCCTGCCTACTGTGCAGGCGTCTGTCATCTGGCTCAAAGATCAGGGTAAGCAATATTTGGAACCGGTGACGACGATGGTCCACTTATGAACGTTCAGAACACGGAGTATTATTCGTTAAATACTGCTCGATACTGCTTCAAGCCTTGACAATCGAAGCCGATGAAGATCTGTTATTCTCGATATATGATCTGACACAGATCAAGGGTGCCTCTTGGGAGGCAGGTGTTGCGGAGTAAGAGTGCTGACGTCTCTCAATTGCTTGAATACTGACTGTGACCTTGCGCAGCGTGTTGATTCAGAACGAGGGAGAGATTCAAGAACCAACAGACACACCTGTTGGTGAGGACTTGTATTTCGAAGTCTTGGAATTGCAGCCTATCAAGCTTTCTCTATCGTTCATGCGCACTGAACGGATCAGCGCTGAAGAAAAGTAAACCATAATCAGGCATTTTGTTTTTGCTACTCATCGATTTTCTTTAGGCTCAGCATTCGGAATCCGTTAGCTGTAGTCATTAATGCGATCACTATGGCGGTGGGGAACATCAACGACGCTCCTCTCGAAATGAATGCTCTGGCCATCAAAGACATGCGTCTGACCATGCCTGAGCTTCAGACCCGAATCGCGTACCATTACCGACAGGACGTACTACGCCAGCTTTACCGCATACTTGGTTCTGCCGATTTCATTGGCAATCCTGTGGGCCTGTTCACCAATGTCAGTTCGGGCGTCGCGGATATCTTCTACGAGCCTTTCAATGGTGTGGTTATGCACGGGAACAAAGATTTGGGCATCGGGATAGCCAAGGTATGTGTTCAAACACATCAGTTTGGCAGTTCACACTAATCGGCTCCAGGGGGCTGCAAGTTTCGTTAAGAAGACTGTCTTTGGTTTGAGTGACAGTATGACGAAATTCACGAGCAGCGTTGGCAAAGGTTTGATTCTTTGTGTATCATACTCTCATCATTCACACTTCGTCATTAGGTCTGTCTGCCGCGACATTCGACTCTGAATACCAGACCCGAAGAAGACTGAACCAACGTCGAAACAAGCCAAGACACGCCATGTATGCGAGCGCTTGATATTATTATATTTTGACTGATCAACCCTTAAGTTATGGAGTTACTGCTGGTGGTGAAGCACTCGCTAGCAGCGTCGCCAGTGCGATGGAAGGCGTTTTGGTAGGCTCACTCGACCGCTTACAGTTCCCATCATAATAATGCTGTTCTCCAGATGAAGCCCATTGAAGGTGCTGAGTCTGAAGGCGCCTTTGGTTTCTTCAAAGGTGTTGGCAAGGGTCTTGTCGGGTCGGTCTTCTTCATCCGAACCTTCTGGCATTGCTCTTATCTAGAATAAACAGTGTGGTTACCAAACCGGTCGTTGGCGCGTTTGATCTGGTGTCCAATGTCTCTGAGGGTAATAGCTGCATACACTCAACTAATTCACTGTCTAACTTTTATCAAGGTATTCGCAATACCACGACCGTTTTCGATGGGCCGGCGCGCGACCGTGTTCGACTTGTAGGTCCCATCATGCATTTCCCGCTCAGATCTAATCCTCCATAGCCTCGACATGTATCTGCCGACGGTGTTCTACGGGTAAGCGATTCTTTAGATGTTATTAATAATGGCTAACAAACTGGCAGCCATACGATTCACGAGCGGCCCTTGGCCAATACTGGCTACGCGATCTTGACAACGGCACATATCGACAAGAAGCCTATGTAGCTCACATCAGTAAGTGTCATTCCGAGCGTGTGAACTCTAATACCAACTCGAGATGTAGACGCTCCTGGGGCGATAACGTCGTTCTCCTCACGTCTTCCCGTATACTATCGTTCTGGTCCAAGAAGCTGAGACTCGACTGGGAGCTGCCCTTTTCGCAGGTACAGGGCGTAACCGTCGAAGACACTGGCATACGATTTGCGCACAAGTCGGGCCGAGAACACGACAAGTTTGTTTTTATACAGGACAAGTCTTCGCAGTCTTGGTTCTTCTCCCAGGTTGCGACTGTAGTCAAGTCATTTAACGCGAAAAAGAGGCAGGATGTGTGATAGGACTATTTGTAGCTTAGGCATAGGAATGTATGTATTTATTTGCGTAGGAGAATATTTAAATTTTCCCGGTCAAAGCGACGTCTATGGTCTCTGTTCGGAATTGGTGTTTGGCTCCGCTTTGTGAGCTCGGATCAGGCGACACATTGCCAAAAGAAGTAATGACCCCTAACGCACGGACCAGTCCAACGTATGCTTCAACCAGTAACAACAAAATGATACTGGGAACAAAGAAGAAAAAATCGGGATATTCGATAGCAGTAAGTAGTACATGTAAAAGCAGACTATATGAGTTGTTCCTGTTCCGGATAAATGCGAATGAATGACGGCAGTTGGCAGAGATAGATGATGAGTAGGTATACTTAAGATACTTATGAAATAGAAAATAAATGAACGAATGACCGATATTTCACCGGGAAGGGAAACACTGTTTACCCTACAGTTTTTGGGACTGCGATTGCGTCAGTACTGAATGTGGGGCTAGTGGGCGTCGGGGTGTCGCCACTGGCGACTCGGACGCCGACGGCGGTAGCGGTGCTGAACACCCGGTCCCGGACCGCACTCTTGGACAATACACCAAACTCCTCCGACGGCAGAGGGCTCTGCGCCTCCTCCTCATCCTCCGGGCTGCTCCCCTGGCTGTAGGCACTCTGAAAGTCCGAGTCCGACTCATCCGTGGTGCCTATCGGCGAACGGGCACTACGTGCGCGGGAGACCGACCGCGACTCTGACACGGGTGGGGCCACAATGGCGGCAGGCGGTGGTGTTGCAGCAGCCGGCGCGGCCTTGGTGGCGGGAGGAGCTGCGGCAGGCGCAGGCGTCGTTTTAACTGGAGCCTTGGCGGCCGGCTCGGGAGTGCTCTGCTCGTCGCGGGCGTCACGGCTCTCTGAAGATGAATTCCGCGGCGTCTGCTCGGACTCTGCCGCCTTGATCAGCACAGTCCGGGGATAGGTCGGGGTGTCGGCGCCGCCCCGAGTGGCAGACGTGGTGGTCTGCGAGGATGACGCCGTCCCGCTCCGGGCACGCGTTTTGGGGCGGTTAGCCGACTTGGCTGGCCGTGTCGGGCGCGTACGCGTAGAGGTCGCCTCGGACATGTCGTCCTCGCTGTCCTGCACACCGTGCTTCTTGGTTATCGCGCGCCGGTCCGCCGTCAGCGCATTCTCCAGCTGTGTATCGTTGTGAGAGAGCGGTCAGCCGCGACGAAAATCTACACACCTTCTGCTGGATCTCCAGACTTTTTGTGCGATCCTGTCGCTCTTCTGGCTGATGCCTTCGTCAACTGCGTTCATCCCGTCTTGCGGCATGTCCGTCTCTGAAGCCGAAAAGCGCTTCTTGCGGTTCGGCGACGCCGGCGTCTCCTCCTCCTCCCCTCGGGGATCGTGCCCGTCTCGCGTTCCAGCTTGACGCGCTCGATGTCGAGGTCTGCCGCCTCGTACGACTCTGCGAGCGTCGACTCGGTGCCAAACGAGCGCAGCGGGCGTTTCGCGGCGTCGCTTGTCCGCCGCGAGCGGGACGAGACACGGCTCCCTGGGCGGGAGCTGAGGCGCGAGTTGGGCCGCGAGCTGCCATCATCATAATCCGACTCGATGTCGACCGCCATCGACGCGAGCGCGCGCTCGATTTGGGCCTCGACCTCGGCGACCATCTCGGCGCGCTCCTGCTCCATCTTCTCCATCGTCTCGCGCATCCGCTCCAGTTCGGCCCTCGCCTCCGTGTGCGCCGACTCGGTGTCCTTGAGTTCTGAAAATAAAAATTAAGCAAATATCCACACCAACGACCGTGCACACTCACGATTCTGCAGACGAGACTTTTCGGCGGCGGTGAGCGTGACAAGCCCCGACAAACGCTTCGTCTCGCGCTGCTCCTTGTTAATCTTGGTGCGAAGCTGCGTCGCCTCGGCGCTGAGCTTCTCCGCATACTGCTCAAACGTGACAAACTTGTCCCTCCACAGATCCGACTCTGTCATCAAAAAGTTGAGCCGGCGCGACAGACGGCCGATCTTAGTCTCGAGGTCATCCCGCGCGTCGACAAACGCCGTCGCGCGCTTGCGGATCGAGTACTGGATGTGCTGCTCCGCGGCGGTGAGCTGCGGCGCGCGCCTGGGCGTGCCGAACGAGCTGAGGCGCTTGAGGAGGGACGGCTTCTTCGACTTGTCTTGCAGGACACTGTCGAACGCCTGGATGATACGCGTCGAGTGCCACCACTCGGGCGGCTTGATCTGCTCGGCGACGGCTGCGGACGACGCGCCGCGCTTCGCCTGGATCTTGCACACCGGGCGGAAGCGCCCGGCCGGGAACGCCTCCTTGAATTCGCTGCAAAAACAAATTACGTACGTCAGGTGGCCGACCGGGGGACCAAGGAAAGGAAGCACCGACCTGGGGACGGAGTGGTCAGGGTGGTAGTGCGATTCGAACGCGGCGAGGAGTTTCTGCCGGTACTTTTCGCGCTGTTGCTTGACAGAGACGGCACCAGGGGGCGGCGACGGACAGCTCCTATGGATGAGGTTAACGGAGCATCCCACAAAAATTAAATCCATGCTGACAAGTAATTAATGTCCCTGAGACAACCAGTCAGCTCATGTCGTAAAGAAGGGAAAAGACTCACAGGTCGCAGACGCAAACTTCCGGCGCGGGGCGGATACTGTAGCGCGCCTCGGTGGCGAGACCCATGATCCACGGGCCGGGATCCTCGACGTAGATCTTGGCGTCGCGAGAGTGAACGGCGGGCAGTGCGATACCGTTCCAGCCGCGCAACTCGACGAGGTATTTGATGGTCGAGACGGCGATTCCGAGCATGGCCGGATGCCGTGAAAAGAAAATGACGCGTCCGGTCGGTGCGAGCGCGATCTGTGAATAATCAGCAACGCGTCGAAACGAGCAAAACGCGACGCACCTCGCAAATGGTCAGAATATTGTCAATGTTGAGACACTTGAAGAGCGGCCACATGGTAAAGTTGATGTCGACGAGGCCACGACCAAAGTCGAGCCACCAGGGAAGCGGGCAATGACCTCGAGGTTGGAGTCGCTGCCGTCGGTCTGGGGGCTCGCGTCAAGCTTGATAAGGTCGCCCGCACGGGGAGCGGGATGGGCGAGGATCTTTGAGATTTGCAGAGTATGTGACTGCACGTCTTTTGAGAAGCGGGCCCAGGAGAGCGTGAGGTAGTCGCGCATGAGGTCGTAGACCGGGTGCGCGAGACTAGGGCTGGTACGGTGTTAGTTGAAGAAATAGACGCGTGTAATGAACCTACTGAGTGCATACGGGAGCCAGAAGACGGTGTCGCCGGGGAGGAAGAGGGTGCTCTCGCCAGGACCATGGGTGCTGGCGCCCTCGTATTCGCTTTCGCTGGCGCCGCCAGCGTCTGTCTCTGCGTCTGTTTCTCCATCGGTCCACGGGCCGCGCGCGCCCTTCTTGGCATGGCGGCGGGCCAGGAGGGTGGGGTCGTTAGGGTCCGAGGCGTCTGCACGCAAACTCTTGATACGGGAGGCGACAATAGATTGGGCCGACTCTTTACGGGAGCGGCCTGCCTCGAGGGTGCGGCGGATGGCATTGCTCCGTTCTGCGTCGGCATGGGACCAAACAGTGAGACAGACACCGTGATAGGTGACGGTGCTTGCTGGGCGGGTTCTGGCTGACCGCGTGCGGCAGGGGGCGGACCGTGGCCGAGCAGGCTGGGGGGACCGAGATACGCAGAGGAGGGTCGGACGAAGGGGTCGTCTGTGTAAGGATACGCATAGGACGGGGTGACAGAGGTACGGTCGCCGGCGGAGAGGACAGACGCGCGCAGGAGGTCGCCAGAAGGGGTGGGGGCCAAGGGGGTATTGGGTGCGGGGAGGGTGAAGGTGAAGGTGTGGATGGTGGAGGCGGGCTGGAGAGTGGACGCGATGACCTCGACCTCACGGGTGAAGGACAGCTGCTCGGGGATCAGTATGTGGAGATAATGGAATGTCGAGATGATACCTTGAGGGCCTTGGAGAGCATCTTGCCCACCTCTTGCTTGGACAGGGCGCCGGCGCCTTTCATGAGCTCCTCCTTCCCGCGCTTTTTCTTCTTGGCGCCGCCACCAGCTGCGGGGAGTCAACAGCAATCCAAAAAAAAGACTTAGGGACGCACCTCCAGGGCTCACAGTCGAACCAAGGACCTCTGGGCGCCAGAAACGGCTGACGGCACCGTCTGAGTGGTGGAGACCGAGTACAGCGTCCGGGTCGGCCAGGGTCCATGTATGGGGCGACTTTGGGAGGCCGATACGACATAGAGAGAGGTGAGCGGGGATGTGGGGGTGAATGAGGGAGTTGGAGGAGCAGGACGAGCGGAGCGGGTGGAGACGATGGAGGTGCGAGCTGAGGCGGGGATAGGCTCCATGGATGCGCGGTGCTGTATGCCTAGGATACGGGAGGCCTTATCTGCGGGGGAATAGGCAGTTTAACGTCAACGTAGTCAAGCTCGTCTGCCAGACTATTGCGTTGCTTGACGGTATCTTGAGAGATTCGCGGAGGAGTAACGATCGAGGGGTTGCGCGGGTCATATTTGACAGACTTGCTCTCCAACGACGCGTCAGAAAACCGCGACCGCGGCCAACGATTCATCGCGGCTGCAGTACTAGTTAAAACGAGTGTGACGGTGGCGAAATGCACGAAAAAAAACCCCACGCAACCCGGTCTCTCGTATTTATTCTCTCGCTTAATTACCTCCGATGTTCCATGTCTAGCGAAGTAAGTAATTCATTTCCGCTTCTCTCCGTTTGTCCCCAATCCCTAAAGTATGCTCCCCACTGGCGCAGACACTGAGCTTGCAATAATCTAGTATTGCTTGCGACTTCACAACCATATTCCAATAACAACATTTCATAACTGGTGTCTCACAACACAGGGGCACACAAGTCCCGTAGGACCACCTGTAGCAACCCCCCTGAGTCAATGATAACAACAACAGCTGCTCGCCGTCGCGTCTGTACTCACCTTTAAAATTCAATATTCAAGGTCCACAATCCCAATTTGGGTTCACAGAAGTAAACTGCAGATCATTTCACACGTGGGTGCTGTCAAAGCATTTCTCAAAAGAACTCTTCGGAGTCTTCCCCGGAGTTCCCCGCGATTGTGCCTCGCAGCTGCAAACTCTAAGTTATCGCAGAGTCTCCCGTCGTGTATCCTGTCTAGGTCCCCGCCCCACCGCTCCAACGCCCAGTCTGACACCGCGTACTTCGCTTACCCCTAAAACTCACCCGCTAATCATTCCATCATTGCATCATTTCTCATCAGGGCCGACAACGGAATCTGTCAAGGCCAAAACTGGTAAAGTCAAAGTGCGGCCAGGTGCGCCCGCCATCTTATCATCGTCGCAGATAAGTATCTGGCAAGAAAGAATTACGAAAAAGCGAGGCCAGACGTGCCTATGGGCGGCGGGAGGGAGGAGACAGCAAGACAGAAGGGAAGGAACGAAGGTGTGCCGGGATCGTAATCAATGACTCCAGCGCTCAACGCGCGGCTTGCCGTATAATATATATCTTTTCGACATCCAGGGCGGGAGAACCAGGAACCTTGACCACCGTTTTCCAGAACATGTGCCATGGCGTTCGGCGTCTACGGCTATCGTCAGGGCGCGCCGCGGCGCGACTAAGTGCTAGTTCCACTCGCAAAAGTACTTGGAGGCCAAGGACCAATGCGGACGTTCATTTCCCGTCTTGGTAGTCTCGTAAACCAGGCTTCCTATAGTCTTATCCGTCCTGACTACGCAGTCGTTATCTTCGCCGCTTTCACGACGGGCGCCTGACAGAACAGAGCACGAACGGAACTTCAACTTAGCCGCGAAGGAACTGAACGGGGCGCGATCACGTGAGACGCCGAGCTTTTCCATTCGCGGCCCGGGTGCCGGATGGTCCATTTGAATTCCATTCAGTCCCGCCTCCCGAGTCAAGATACGCTGTGAATAGTTCGCGTCCGGAGTTCATTTGTCAGTCGTGAATTTTGGGGCATTTCAATTTCATCCAATATATGTATTCCTTTGGGCTTTGGGATATCGTATTCGTCGAGGATCTTTGGGTACCTTGAGCGCAGGGGCGAGCTTTCGCTGGAATCCTCGCGCTCCTTACTATGGTTCCCGGGCTTCAAGTCGCGTTCCGTTCCACTCTTGATAAATATGTACAGAGTCAAACCTCTATATTGGATCAACCCAATTGATTCAGTCCATCCGTCTATGTAGACTATGGCTACTAGTCCATTCCATGTCCTTGCAAGCTACGTGACTTTTAAAAGCGAGGGAGCTCAGAACCAGAGCAGTCGCGCCCGCCTGCGTCCCGCATTCGTGTTCGGTGTAGAAACCGGAGCCGACCCATTCACCGCCGCCAACCCCGTCGCAGCTGGCCCACCTACCGACGTCACAAACTTCGACGGCACAGGCGACGCCGCGACAGGCGCGTTCACCACCGATGCGACCGGCTGCGTCGGAGGAGGAGGCGCCGCAGCCGCCATTACCACGTCAACGCCTGCCCATGCCTCATCAGTACGAAAAAAAATCAAGACAGAAGCAAAAAGGCGCACAGTAATAGTAGTTCTGATCAAATGCTGGCGTCGCCCAAAAGAGCTGCACAACGCAGTCACCCGGGTTCTGGCACTTGTTGCCGATCGTCGCTGCGTTAGGGAGCGTGTACTTGAGGCTCGTCTCTATTTAAAAATACGAAATCAGCGCCTGAACGTCACATTCGTGCAAGCACTCACGGTCGGCGGGCGTCGGGCCCGAGGTCGGGCAAAAGTTGTCAAACGTCGCGAGGAAGCCCCCAACGAACGCGCCCGACCCGCCGACGGTGGTGTCGATCAGGGACACATTCGCGGGACCCCCGTGCGGGACCGTGCAGGCGATGTCCATCTGCATGTTTTGGGACGCTGCCGACACTCATCAGCATTTTACACACCACACAACAACGCAAGCGGCGCACGGTTCACGGTCAGCACGTTGCTCGCAGGCTGGTCCGAGAAGAGCTGTGATGGAAGAAAAAAAATCAGCGGGATTTCGCAAGGCGGGCGAAATTGACACACCATGCCACGGCACAGCGTGAGGTCGCAGCCCGCATTGACGGGCTCCTGCTCTTCGATGTGCCCCGTCGGGTCTTGTTGCACGGACGCAAACGACGCCTGCCCGCACTTTTGCAAAAAGTTGTTGCCGGGCTGAGTACGCCCCAGTTTAGTTTATCAGTTCACTCTCCCGAGAAATGTTTGCATACAGAGCGAATCGGGGGGCTCGAGACCCGCGCATGAGCTAGCACGGCCGGGGCGCGCGCGAGGCACAGCAGCGCAAAGGCGGTAGCAGTAACGTAGACCATAATGCAACCGATTTAATCAGCAAGTAACCAATGAGTCGTGAAGCAAAAAGACGGCGAGACTAGCTCGAGGAAGGACAGACACCGGGTCGGAGGAAGGAAGAGGAGGAGGGCGAAAGCAGAAAGCGGAGAGAACCTGTCCACAAATCTGAGAGCAAGATAGGCGCAGTCGTGCTCTTTTCCATTGGAGCCACAGATCGGCTTGGCAACAAAATCACAATCACACTGATACAATTTTATACGCGAGCCGGCGACCCCGTAATGGGCTTGGTGCGAGGGGGAGTGGACAAGAGAGGGCAGAAGGAGACGAAGGAGCGAGCCTTTTATAACAGATCGGTTATACCGACGGAACGGGCGAAACAAGATGTGGTACCAGTCTACTGGGGTCGCCAAGCTCCAGCATGGCCAAGACCGCTCTGGCCGAGTCCAGCTCGGAAAATTAATACTTTACCTCGCTATAATGGCGCGTCTGAGGGAGCGTTGGGGATGCAACTCGCACCGTGGCAATCGCCGACTCCAGCTCTCAAATTACAGGCAAAAGAAAAAACCGACACGGCCATAAACTAATGCACACAGTTGAAGGCCAAGCGCAAGTTGTACACCTTGGCACTCGCAGTTTATGCGTGAATGTCTTTATATTCTATGCTGTAGATAATTAGGTGTACAATCTGCAAGCTATAACATGGTGTGGTGGATAGGTATATGTCGCTTCACCGCCAGAGCGTGCTCAACCATCGCCATCGTGCCCTGGCCCGTGCCCGCGCCTGGTCTTCTATCTCTGAATCGCGAGGAAGCCCGCTCGATAGCAACTCCGCTCGCTCCAGCGCCAGCACCCGCGTCCGCACATCCCCCTCGCTCACCGTTCGTCTCCGTCTTTCCCGCGCAGAATCCCGCCGCCGCGCCTGGTCCACTACATCCGCAAATGCGTACGAGTGGTGCAGCCCACTCGCGGTCCGCCCCCGCTCCCGCGGCCCAATCCCAAACCCGGGGCTCACAGGCGACAGCCCAATCTGGAACCCCGCTCCGAGCGCCGCGACCGGATTTGGCGCAGGCGCAATCGTGGAATATGTGGAGGCCGTCGCCGCACGCAAATGGCTTGAACGCCCGGGCCGCCGCGACGGGAGGCCTGGACGTTGGATAGGAGGTGACATGGACGGAAGAGGCTGCGACATGGTCGAATGTGGGCTTAGCGCCCGTTCCGACAGGGCGCGGACGTTCGACTCTGACGTGCTTCTCCCAAAGATCGGTGGCCGGCCGTCCTGCTCTTGCCCCCGAGAATCTTCTGGTCCAACATCCGCGTACTGTGCTTCTGACTCCACGTCGGAAACAGCCGATTCTTCGTCACTCCAGGTATCTCCGTCGCTGGGGCTGCCGGATTGGATGCTGACCACCCACACCCCGCCAAGCAGGACAAAAATCCCCAGCACCACCAGCCCAAGATGCAGCGGCGGGATGAGCTCGAACTGGTCAAAGTAAACCAGTCCATTCACGATCGACGACAAATTGTAAAAACAAAACGCCGCTGTAATAAAAATTGCATCAGATACATCTCGTCTATCCTCAGCATAGCAAGACTTACAAGGACACACCAACGTCGGATCCGCGAGAATCAGCGCTTTGTGCAGGTACCATAACTGCAGCAACGCAAACACCACGAGGCCGAGCACGAGCACCCACGCCTGCCATCGCCAGAATTGATTCTGGCCCCGCAGTGTGAGCAGCAGCAGCTCGACGCCGCTCTTTGCAAACAACAAGCACATCCCGGATATAATCCCAGAAAATGAAGCATATGAAATGGCCAGGATGAGGCGGGTGCGGTTGATGGAGCGCATTTCAGGGGTATCGTGGCGAGGGGAGAGGGATGGAGACCGCGACGATGCCACCGAGGTAGACGACGGGTTGGATTTGGGGTCTATCAAAGGCGTGCGTTCGGTGGTGATCGCCTCACCGATGGTGTCCGTCACCCCCGTCGTCAATGTCGATGGATTCTCTGGGACGCTGAGGAGAGGACCAGTAGGTGCGCGTGCGGGCGACATGGTACGAACATTGTTTCGGGCTAATCGGCGGGAGAACGAGTACTCAGAAGCATGCGTCTGAAATCAAACCGTTCAGAAGTCAATCGAGGGTCGAGAAATCGGTACGCACGATGATAAGAGACACCAGGACAGCAGCTTGAACCAATGTACATTAGAAGACGGCAGATTTCGATGCGAATAATAACGCACCTCCCAAGAGCGAGAAATATACAATAAACGCTGGTCGCCGAAACAGTTCAAGGAGGTCCTCGAGCGACCGCGTCGGCTCAGGGACGATGCCGAATATGGCTATGAGGATAGCGCCCCCAGCTATAAAGAGAGTGCCGAGAACCATCCATGGCGAGAAGACGTCCCCAAGGAGGAGCCTGGCAAAGAACGCATTCCAAAGAAGAGACACTGCTCCGAGCGGGGCAAGAATAACGACTGGCAACGATGCGATTTGCACTAGGGATCCTATTATGTTAGATGAGATGAATATTGCAAAGCCTAGGAGCCATAATCTGAGCGGCAATGTTAGCACACGAAGAACAACATGCGATGGGTATTCACGGCCGGCGGTGCTCCACACGCTGTTCGTGCTCCGGGAGAGACTCGTTCAAGACGTGACTTTTCCGTTGAATAGTCAGTCCGAGACTCTGTATGAACGAGGCGAGCAGGCCGACGGAAATCCCAAGCGCAATATGCGAACTGGCGGTAATATCCATGTTGACGCAGCTTGCCGGTGCTTCGGAGCAAGTAAGACGGAGAAGGAAAAGAGTCTGAAAGAGTAGTATGTAGGAATAGGATGTAGATCGAACGCCGCCGAGGCTGGCGGCGGGAGGAGTCGACTGCGCCTAACGAGAAAGAGGTTTAAGTCACACGACGCGAGGCGCAAACGCTGAGATATTATGTAATGTACAGGATTCAATTCAATTTGTACAAGTGCTACTTTAGTCCATCTCTTCAATCTCAATGTCGTCGTCGTCGTCCTCGTAATCGACGTCCATCGCGTCGCCATCGTGGTTCGGCACGATGACGAGCCTATTCGAAGGTCCATCGAAGTGAACCCGAACAACCTCCGACTCCCGGACTCGGTCCGACAGAAGCATCCTCGAGAGCGGGTGCAGCAGCTCCGTCTGGATAGCGCGATTCAAAGGTCGGGCGCCGTACTGTGGGGACCATCCCACAGACACAAGATAGGCCTTGGCTGCCGCGTCCACATCCAGGGTTATCTTCCTGTCTGCAAGCCGCTCCTCGACCTCCTTCAACCGAATGTCGACGATCTTGAGCACATTCTTTCTCGAAAGTGTGCGCTAACAACGAATATCAACATACGGCCGTACTGGGGCGGAAAAAAATTGGACTTACGAATATCACCACACTATCGACTCTGTTGAGGAATTCAGGTGGGAAGTGCAGCTGGATGGCGCCCATGACAAGATTCTTGGTCGCTGCATCCACCTGTCCTTCGCCCAGTTCATTTAGGTATGCAGCGCCCAAATTCGAGGTCATGATGATGACTGTATTGCGGAAGTCAACCAGTCGGCCTGCGGAATAAATTATTAGCACCCAAGTGGACACCAAGCAAAAGAAATAAAAAACCTTGCCCGTCTGTTAACCGGCCGTCATCGAGAACTTGAAGCCACAAAGTGACAAACTCTAAATTATTCGTGTCAGTGCCGGCTATCCAGTCATGGAGTGACATACCTCGGCAAGCCTTCTCAACCTCGTCGATCAAAACAATAGTGTACGGCTTGCGCCGCACATATTCGGTAAGCTGGCCACCCGCGTCGTGTCCGACATATCCCGGCGGTGATCCTATGAGGCGCGATATGCTGTGCTTTTCGGAATATTCTGACCCATCGATACGGATCATTGCATCTGGAGAATCAAAGAGAAGAGTAGCGAGCTAGGAGAAAAAAGATACTCCACTTCAACATCTGAAACGACATCGGCCAAAAAGAAAAATTACATACCGTTTTCGCGAGGAGGGTCTTGCCCGTCCCAGACGGACCAGCAAGCAAAAAGCTCGCGATGGGCCGCTGGGGATTCGTAAGACCGGATCGAGAGAGTCGAATTGCATGGGCCACCGCCTTGACAGCCTCTGTTTGGCCGACCACACTACTTGCCAAAATTTTCTCCATTCCGAGCAACTTTTCTTTCTCCGACGACATGAGACGCGTGACAGGTATCGACGTCCATCGCGCCACGATCTCTGCGATGTTCTCAGAGGTAACCGTGTCGTTCTGATCCGCACCATCAGCTGCGTCCTCTGCGGCTTTCTTGACTTCTAATTGCTGAAGGCGGTTGGCAAGGTCCGGAAGGGCGTAGTATTTGATGTCGCTGGCCGTCTGTAAATCGTGTCTGGTAAATTCAGGTCAAGTCTTGCGTCAACAATATTTTTAAATGGGATCATACCTCCGTTCAGCGTCCTCAACTTTGGCCTTGAGTTCCTCCATTTTGCGTCGGACCGAAGTGATTTCATCTCCTCTCCGCTTATCGTTTTCGAATGCCGCTTTCAAGGGCTGCAGCTCGTCTTCCACGTCGGCAATAGCCTTGCGCGCCAGCTTGAGACGCTCTTTACTTGCTTCATCCTTCTCTCGTTCCAGCGCATGGATCTCCACCTCGAGCTCGAGCTTCCGACGCTGAAGCTTGTCGATATTTTCAGGCTCCGTTTCTCGCGTAACCCGCACACTGGCCACTTTTCAGCAAATTAAAATGGATAAGAAACAGAAACTCACGAGGCACAAGCTTCATCCACCAGATCAATTGCAGCGTCCGGCAGACGTCTCGACGTAAGGTAACGGTGGGCCAGTGTTGCCGCGGAAATCAAGGCGCCGTCGTGTATCCGAACACCATGGTGAACCTCGTAGCGATCACGAATACCTCTCAGAATACTGATCGTTTCCGAGACCGTGGGCTCGTTGACGATAACCTGCGCGAACCGTCGCTCGAGCGCAGCATCCGTCTCGATATATTTTCGGTACTCTGCGAGTGTCGTTGCGCCGATGCTTAACACGATTTTAGTTTATTTTTGATGACGGAGTTAGATTCTAAAACACGCACCATCGTAGCTTTCCGCGCGCCAGAAGCGGCTTGAACAAGTTAGCAGCGTCCATGCCTCCACCTTCTGAGCCGCGTCCTGCCATAAGAAGGTGAAGCTCATCGATGAACAAGATGACGCCAGGACCACCATCCTCGGCGGCCTTTTCGACTTCATTGAGGACTGCCTTTATCCGCTCCTCGTATTCACCTTGAAGACATCAGACTCGGTAGACTGGTAGAAAGGAAAAATGATGCCGACCTTTGTACTTGGCACCTGTGGTTACTCGTTAGCAACACATTCAAGGAAGCTTTCGGCAGTAATATTGACTTACCTGCCATTAGCGCACCCATATCCAAGGAGAAAAGGCGTGCAATCAAGCTCGCAGGGACATCACGATTCACAATTCTTTGTGCGAGCCCTTCGGCAATACTCGTTTTGCCGACACCTGGTTCGCCGATAAGAACAGGGTTATTTTTTCTTCTAAGCACCAAGTCAGTCACGGCAGATGGAAATGAAATTAAAGCCAAAAAACTCACCTCCGGCAGAGAATCCGAATAGCACGTCGGATTTCATTGTCGCGTCCGATAACTGAATGAGTTGGTTAGTTGGTTGTCCATCTGAGCAATAAAACGAGGCCAAGTACCTGGATCAATCTTGCCCTCCTCTGCAAGTGAGGTTAGATCCACGGCATATTTCTGCAGGGCGTCAAAGCCCTGCTCTGCCGTCTTGGATTCGACTCTTCGGTTTCCGCGGACTTGCTCGATGGCGGTTTTGAGGGTTGCCTCTGTGAGATTAGCCTCCTTGAGGATAGCAGCGATGCTGGAGTCCTTGAGGAGAGCGAGAATCAGATGGTCCTGCGCGATATACGAGTCGTGCATTTGCTTTTGCAGTGCCTGCGCTTCACGTAGGACCTTGAGCGCCGGAGAGCTGAACGTGGTTTCATCGGGAGGAGGGCTCTGAGTGGGCAGGCGGACGATAGCCTTTTGCACTGCTCGCTTTACGATTGTCTGGATTAAAAATGGTTAACACCCAACGTCTAAGAAAAGGGTTCAGAGTCTTACCGGATCGCCCCCTGCGCGCGAAATGACGGAGGAGAAGAGTGAAGTCCCAGTGGAACCAAGACCACCGGGAATCCCATCGCCGGCGCCTTCGTTGAGAAGAACAGATGCAATGTGTACAGGGTGGACCTGGGCATTAGCATAGTCCTTTGCTGCCTGGAGTGAAGCAGCAATAGACTCTTGAGCTTTATCGGTAAAGTCAAAGTTGGTAGCCATATCAGTGAGGCTGGCAACGGCCACAGAGGTCTTTTATACGAAAAAAGTCTTTCAGGTTATGTGGCGGAGGGTGTAGAGCTTTCGAGACTTGTATCGACCATTCTCGAATCCTATGACGCCCACTCGTCATATTTCCCACGCACAGCCACAATTCTACACGTGAGCGTGTACCACTCAGATGCTGCGTCGAACAATCCAGGGACTGGCGCGCCGCGACCCGCCCGCCCTTGCATCTTCTACCCCAGCAGTACCTGTAGAGACCCAAGAGCATCCCCCACCGTCCCCGCCACCTTCCAAGCCCCCAACGCCCCGTCTACATGGTCAACAAACCAGCTGCCCCGCCCCGGGCCCGCCAGCGGCCCCCGCTTTGAGCAGACCTCCATGGAGCTCCACCAATCCTCTCAGCGCAATGGCGCTCGTCAACGACGTTCCTCCTACCATGGTCGACGGCCGCAGGGCGGTCTGTGACGGTGGTGCGCTACTTTCAATATCCGCGACCATCTTCTCATCGTGTTGTACAGGTGGTGGGCCTTTGGGTCATCCCAAGATATACATCAACCTGGTTTGGCCTCTCAATCCATCGCTCGCAACCCAAACACTAATTCTTCGTTTCAGGATCTGCCAGGTCCTCGTCCATGCGGGTATGCATCTTTTATCTTTATTTGCGCGGCTCACAGCTTACTGACCATCTATTTGCTCAGTTACTGGTGCGATGAAACGCTTATCTCCATCCACAACGACAAACTAATTTATTTCTAGTGGTCTCCGTTTTGAGCAAGTCCATCATCATCATTAGATCCAGTCGTGCGCGCATGTACACGAATCCCAATTATATTTGGTTTCTTGCCCATCGCTGAGCGTAAAAATACAAGTTATAGTTGTCTACTTACTACTATGTGCTAACTCTGGCTTGCTTGCAACTAGTGAAACAACAGGTTAAGGTAAGGAGAAGGGAGTCGAAAAACTCGGATTAGAAAATAGTGTTAAACGCAGTGTGGTGTCGATTAATGCAGCGTTCAAGCAGCGAGATGCAGATGAGTAGTAAGAAATCGATGCAAGGGAGAGGATAATGAGCGTGTGACCGATGTGCAGTTGACAAATGAAAGCAAAGTGCAAACGATGAGGAAGTGAGGGAACGAATGTGATGCCCGGCGTCTACGTCCAAAAAAGAAAAGAAAAGAAACAGTTCAACCGGCCTCGGGCGGTCGCAAATGTACAGGGAGTGCCGTGCCGTACTCGCCGCCGGCTACAGCATCCAGCTGTGAGAACGGCGGCAGCAGGGACGACGAATCGCCCGAAGGTGATGGTCCAGGTAACGGAGGCTGAAAAGACTAGTCAGGAAAATGTTGTCTACAGATTCTCAATGCAACGCACCACTTTGAACATGGGATTTATAGCCGATTTCGGTGCTCCTGGACTCGAAGGGTGTCCATAAGGACTATGAGAGCGGCCCAGCATTTGCGCATTGAACTCGAATGTATTTCCGTTCATGGGCGAAGTGCGGGGATGTAGGGAATGTTGGGTGTAGGGAGCGCGCCCGTCTGGCTGAGGATGAAGCCAGGGAGACGCAGAAGGAGAAAGGGAGGGGGAGAGGGAAAGCATCTGCATAGGCGGCGGAGAGATGTTACCTGCAAACTGCCCACCCTGGGACCGGAAATCCTGCGCCATCTGACCCTCCAGCGAAAACGAGTTCGAGGACCGTGCAGACGGCGGGAAGTCTGGCGGCAAGTCCGGCGCAAAGTCGTCGAACGAGGTCACCAGAGACGACGAAGATGTCATCCGGCTCATACCCAGCAAGCTCGGTCGATTTCGTATTCGAGACGGACCGGGGTCGCTGTCGACTGTCGCGAACGATATCGTCGACATGCGTCCGATACTGTGCACGTCTGAGGATGACATTGAATGATCATCGTCAAACTCCCGTCGTCTGGCCTTGGCCATCCGCTCAGTATCTCGCCGCCACTCGGCCACGGAGACATCTGTCTGGTGGGTTGGGGCACAAATCGGCCGGCGGCGGCATTAACCGTCGTGGCGGGCACCTCTGCTACCCCGTTCTGCCGAACCGGGCCCGATGCAGCTTGCTTCCCCTTCTCGTCCCATTCTAAACGCTGTTGCGTACCACCGTCCCACTCGAATTGTCGTGCAGCATCCTGCGTCATCTGGTTACGCTTCTGCATGACCGCCCGAGCTTGTTCACGCTGCATCTTGACCGCAAGCGCACGTCGCTGTTTCTCCGCCTCACGCTGTATACGTTCTGCCTCCTTCTTGTTCTTCTTGGCATCGATATGGCGCGGCGGCTCGCGTACGGGTGAGGGTTCACGGAGAGACTTGCTGTCCGAGCTGGAGGTTTGCGAGCGCTTGAGGGAGGGGGTCGAGGTGGAGGCGACGGCGATCTCCTCGAGAGGCGCAAGACCACTCTGATGCGATTTGTCGCCACCAAACATACCTCCGAGACCCCAGCCGCTGCGTTTCTTGCCAAAGCCGAGGGATCCGAGCTTGCCCAGCTTGTTGGTTTGCGACTGAACAACATCGTGTACGTGGATGCCATTCGAAGCATCGTGCATAGGCTCGGTAATGTGAGGGCGTGCAGGAAATTCCTGGACAATCGGAGAGCCCTGGATGTCCATCGGGGCGCCGACAAACTCGTCAGGCTCCGAGTCGGACACATCCATATTGTAGTCGCCGTTGGCCTGAGCACGGTCTCCGTCCCAAACAGAGGAAGCCAACGCCCCTTGGCTTCGTCGTTCTTCTTGGATGAAACCGGACGCATTCGGCGATGGCTGATGGTACATCCGTACATCATGCGCGTACTCGGAAGCTTTGGTAGACGGAGAGGAATACGTCGAGACGGCCGTGGGGTTGAAGAGTATGTGGTGGCCGTTGGTTGTTGGATCGTGTGAACCAGAAGAGTGGGAAGAGGGAGATGACGGGACAGCACTACGGAGAGGCGAGGGTGCACTCGCTGCTACACGTAGACCTGGAGGTAACGGAATATTGTTGCGGGGGGTGGTCTCACGCAGATAAGGATGGTCGAGGCACTGGCGACTAGTCAATCTCGCTCCAGGTTCGTACTTGAGGAGGTCCCGAATACAGTGCACGAGGGAGACCGGAACGGCGGGAAAATGCGGCTCTATTGGAAATAGCGCATAGATGTTTTTTGGCGTTGTCTGGCCCGAGTTAGACACACATTGGAGCATACATAGTCAAGGAAACGCACCTTGCGAAATGCAAAACCATTCGAAGCCGCCATCTGAACTCCCCGTGGCCATGGGCCTCCTCCAACAGGATTGTTGTGCGCGTCGAACCCGTAGACGTCACTCGGATCGCCTAGTATATCACAGATCCTGGCGAGCTGATCCATGGTGTCCATGCCTGGAAACAGCGGGCGAAGGTTGATCAGCTCCGCCATGATGGTGCCCAAGGCCCACATATCGACCGGACTGGAATAGTTGTTGCTCATCAACAAGACCTCCGGTGCACGATACCAGCGAGTTGAGACGTATTCCGTGTACGGGGGCAGACTTTTGATCTCGCGAGCGAGGCCAAAGTCGGCGAGCTTGATGATCGCCACGACGTCCTTTTCGGGAGGAGCGTTGGGCAGAGCGGTCGGCGAGACGGAGGCGTAGTCATGCAGACCGGTGGTGGTGACAAGAACGTTTTCGGGCTTCATGTCGCGATGAAAATAGCCTGAGCTGTGGATGTGCTCAAGGCCAGAGACCATCTGGCGAAAGACGGAGGAGGTGAGACCGCCAGCGAAGGGACGACCCTTGCGGGCCTTGACGAGATGATAAAGATTGCCCTCCATGGGCTCAAAGACAAAGTAGAGCTCCTTGGAGTCGGGCTGGAGGAAGAAATCGTACAAAGGAATGATGTTGGGGTGAAACGGGATTGCGCGCAGCGACTGGTCGCGTCGGTCAACCGTGACCGATTAACGAGTAAACGGAAGACTCACCTCGAGCTCTTTGAGACGTTGACACTCGTCCCAGCCGCCCTCCCACTTTTTTCGCATCCGCTTTACTGCTACCAGACGCTTGCCGGCCCACTCCGGCTTTGCGCCGGCGCCGCACTGCATGGGGGAGAGCGGGGTATTGGGGGGTAGGGTCCCATGCCAATCGCAGAGCCAGACGGTACCGAAAGAGCCGTCACCGAGACTCTTGAGCTCTGTGTAGGAGCGCGTCGAGCCTGGAGGGGGTGAAAACGGGCCAAAAATAGAAGTGTAGCGACGTACGGGACTGTGCCGAGCCGACGACAAGCTGGTTATTCTGGATCTGGACGGCGGGGACGCCGACGAGGATAGTGGGGCTTTGGAGGCCTGGGTGGAGGGAGTGGTCTGCGAGCTGAGACATTGTTGTAGGAGGGCTGGGGATGGGGATGTGGATGGTGGACGGGGACGGGTACGGGGGCGGGTGCCAGGGATGTCGCGTACATGGTCTCAAGAGCATCCTCAGCAGCTGGCTAGAACATGGGAGGAGGAAGCGAAGGGCAGCGAGCTCAGCGCACTCGCGAGAAGGCTTCGACAAAGAAGCAACTACCAGAAAGTGATCACGCTGATCGCTCCAGCTTGTTTCGGATACATTGCAGTCCCACCGCTCAGACCGCGCTTACTCCCAAACACATTCTTCCGCCCCATATGTAATCCCACTAAAAAATCTCTTTATATTACTACACACACTAACTACGTACGGCCCCCGTTAAGGATCGACAGCAACGCAGGGTTAGCAGGGAACACCGGTGACATTGCAGGCGCAGACAGGGGTGGAGCATTCGCTCGCAACTGTCCGGCCAGTCCCCCCGTCCGCCGTTGGGATAAGCCGGCGGGAAGTACGGTCGGGGCACACCCAGCATCGGGGGCCCAGGGAACGGCGGCGGCATTGGCGCCATCGGCGTCCCCCGCTGTCCGTTCATCAGCGCCAGCAGCTGGCCTTGCGACATGCTCATGCTCGACGGGCCACCTGGATGCAAGGGTGGGCCCCCCATCATAGGTCTTGGTGGAACGCCTGGCTCGTCCATGGCCGCACCTGGAACGGGTCCTGCGAGGGATGCATCCCATTAAACCCGTGTGCGGGCGGCGGCGGGGGTTGCCCAGACGAATACAGCACCTGCATCGGATCGTGGGGGACGAAGGGTGGCGGCGGCACAGAGGCCGGAGGTAAAGGATAGTGGGGCATCATAGTGCTGTTGTTCATCCCTAGTCGCGCATTATTGACCAACGAAGGTAGTGACGGTCGCTGCGATAGTATCCTCGCCGACTCGTCTGCAACAGACTCGAGCAGTGCCAATTGCTTCAATCGCTTGGCGGAGCCGGGAACTTCACTTGATCGCGTGAGATACGGAGAAATGTCTGCCGTACTCGAAGTCCGTCGTGAGCCTAAGGCTCTCAGGGAGGCGACAGAGTGCGTGGGCGAAGCTGCTGAAGCGGGTCCATCGGAACTGGCAGCCGAACGTGGGTCCGCCACCCCGTTTGCGCCGTTTATGCGGGGGCTTAAAATGAGTGGTGAAGGGGACTGGAAAGACGTCCGAGGCTGTAGAGACTGAGGCTGTAGAGATGAAGGCTGTAGAGATTGGGTAACGACTGCAACAACTTCGTCTTCAGATGGAGATTGCTCCACAAGAGCGGCAGGTGTGGACGATGACCAGTCCGAATTAGCATGGTTTGGTGGCTGGGACAGTGATCCAGACGAAGAAGCCGTGACTGGAACTGGAGTAGAAGGCTCCGGGACGGGCTCGCTCGTCTTGATGGAAAGCGGTGCATCCGCGTCTTTGCCACTTGCTGCTGCGGCGGCAGACAAGCTTAATGACGAAAGAAGCCGCGCAAAATGAGGATCCAGCACTCCGAGTCTATGGCCGATTGCGAAAAACCGTCCTGTACGACATGTGTTGTTGGGGCGGCTGTGGAGTATAGCGGCGAAGGGGTATGCGGGTCGCCGTTATCGACAGAGGAGGATTGAGAGCTCGACTCTTGGGTCGCATCATGATACGGAACGTGAGGGGGCGGATCTTTGCGGGAATGATTAGCGCCGTTCTGAATCGGTTTCTTGAGTTTGGGCCCTTTACGGGGTTGAGCGCGGGGTTTCCGTTCGTTAATGAAGGCTTTCAGAGCGCTTGCCGGGGTTCAATATAAGGCGAGACAAGGGAGATCTGGAACATACCCAATGAACGGGGAGATCAAGTAAAACTTGCCAGGTGCGGCTTTGTTGCGTTTCCAGGTCGGTAGGTCTGTCAGCTTGAACCACTCAATTTTCTGAGTGCCAAGAAGGATGATTAGATCTTTTGCGACGTAGATTCAACCAGAGGCGGTCTCTTACGCTGATTTCCTTTCGTGTTTTCGTCTTGAATGGGTAGTCTTCCGATACTCCTGGAACTATATACAGAGAGATTTTCTGCTCCTTGATAGACATTTCTATCACGTCGTCCTTGTTGATCTGGCTCGCCAAGTTGTATCCCGTCTCCTCGAGCACCTTAAACGACTGCATTGAGCACCTGGCGGGAAATTCAAAAAGAACGACCACACACCTCGCGGATCGCGCAACTGTGGGCTGGCTCATCCTCGTTTATTTTGCCCTTGGGGAAGCCCCAGCCAGACGATGACTTCCACCCTTTGACAAGCACGCACTAAAATGGTGGCAATTTAATTAACCAAAATAAATCCCACGAGAACAAGGCGCTCGCACCTTTTCCCAGGTATCGTTGAGCATAATTGCGCCGCATACGGGGACCCGGGTCTTGTACTGCATAAAGGTGTTGAAAGCCTGCTCGTGGTCGTGGCTCCATTGGTGGAGCAGCGGGCATGCGTGGAATAACATGGCAGAAAATTTCTTGAGGGGAAGGGAAGGGAATTTGGGGTTTTCTTCTCGGATAAAGTCTTCGTAAAACCAATGTCTGTCCTTCGGTATCAGCGGCTGACTTGGACACAGGCCCAATATGGCACATACGCTTGCTCCACTTGGAAGCAGATACGCTCCAGCGACGCTAGCTCTTCGTCGGGAAGGTTCAGGATGAAGCGACTGTGCGATAACGCCGGGGATAAGCCATTGAAGGGAGGTCGATCAGGGACAGAGTTCTACCTTGAGAGGTCCTCTAGTACTTCGTCGTGAGTCGCATGTTTGTAGGAAAAGCGGTCTTGAGGTTCTGTCTTTGCTGCAGCAGATATTTCTGGGGATGATGAGGAGGAGGAAGTCATGGTAGGGTCAAAGGACTGAATGCCTAGGGTGGCACAGATTAATTGAGGTTGGTTCCAAGTCAAAGCGGATGCCAAACACGGCGCAAATACGGCATTATCCGGACCGAGTCACGCGCTCTCACCTTGTACTCCCGATTCGTTCAACTCCGGCAACAGCGTGTCGTTCTAATAGTCTATGAATAAAATGGCTCCGTCTCGTCGACGTACATGCAGGTTCGTAGATATGAACAAATTCTTTAAAAGAAATAATTAAAAATGCGTCCTAAATCACCTAAATCCCATTCTCCTAGCGTACTCGCGTTCCTCCTCAACCGTCAGTCGATCCGTGCCTGTCCAATTCGCCGAGCTCGTTCTCGCTCTGAAGCGCCCAGTTCTATTCCGGAACAACTCGTCCATCCTCAGCGGCCGTATAGCTCCGAAGACCTCGTCCGGATTGATCGTGCTTTGAATCTCAAGAGCCTGTCGCAAATCGGGAGACTGTGCCCATGACGGAGGATCAAACGTGCGAGGTCGGTCCTCGTCGTCCGAATCAGAATATTCGCTATTGATATCCGGCAATTCGATGCTTTCGCTTGCAATGGTGGGTGGTGCAAGGTTCGCCGCCTGTAGTTGAGCTTTTGCCCTTGCAGACATCTGCGTCTGCAAAATTTGGGAAGGCTGCGAAATGTCGTCATCGGGTATGTTCTTGGTAACGAGTTTCCCTTTGGACTTGGGAGCGCTACCCTCGGTGAATGACTTGCTACTCGATGCCGTGTTATATGTCGCGGACGACGCAAGCGCAGATGGCGGCTTTGTCAGAGTCGACTTCGAGGGGAGTTTCGAACTTGTGGATGCATTGAGTGCTGCAGGTTTCAGCATCGGCTTCTTTAACTCGGGCTTCTTGTCCATCTCCCCGATTATCTTACGCTTCTTTCCGTTCTCTTCCTCCTGAAAAACGAACAATGAGAAGGGTCAACAGCGCTGTTGTCGTACGATATACCTTCTTGGTTCCGACACTCTTCATCAGCGGCCGCTTGTCTGTATTTTCTTCGCGCTCCTTCTTTCGCCGGTCACTCTCCTCCTTGAGCCTTCTTTCCTCGTCCAACGCCTTGGCTTTCTCTTCGTCGGCCTTGCGCTGCAAAGCGGCTTGTCGCCGATTCTCCATTTCTTTAAGCCTGTTCGCCTTCTTCTCCTTCTCCTCTTGTTGCTTTGTGACAAGTTAGAACTTGTCGAATAAAGGCGTTGATGACATACCTCTTAGCTGCAACCGCGGCCAGTTGTAAGCTCTTGACTTCAGTCTTGCCCTTTTTGCTAGTACCCAATACGCTATTCATCAGCTTCGATGCATGACCAAGGAACCCGCCCTGGGACTGCGACTGCGAGGAAGCAGACGATGCCATAGACATCTGGCTTTGGCTGCGGCTGGCCATTGACTAGAAAAAAGAAGCGTCAGACAGCTAATTGAGGAACAATACTGCGAACGTACATCGACAAGACTGACTGTAGACTTTTTAGGATCGATCTCCATTTCACCCAGCACACTCTGGTCGAAAGCGGCTTCGTGATCATCGTCGTACTCCTCGTCGTCTATGTCCATATTGAACGAGCCCGGAATTGGCTGGCAGAACTCTCGGTCGTTGTTATGACTGACGTCCAAGCCATCCTGTGGCACGGGTCCCGTGTCACCTCTCTGACTTTCGGTAGGCAATGTACTCCAGGTGACGCTGTCTTCCTTGCCGTTGAGGTTGAACCATCCTCCACCGAGTTTCTCATCCAGCGGCCAACTATCGTCCTCATCCAACTCATTCATGGGTCCACGAGGCGGAGAACATTGTGACTGCGAACCGAACGCAGAGGTGTATTCGGTATCTTGGGTCGAGGGCATCCACGCAGGCACGTCGTCCTGACTATCAAATAGCCTGTCGGAGCGTATGCTCTCCAGAGTAGACTGAGCGGATAAAGGTACAGCAGTGGTGTGTTTGGGAGAGGGCAGTCGCGGCGCGAGACCGAGTGTCATGGATGCAGGTTTCGAAAACGCGGTAGGAGTAGGCAATTTAAAGGTCGGGGCCTCATTGGTAGGAGCAGGGGCGGGTGGCACGAATACTGGTGGCGGTTTATTAAAGACTGGAGCTGGAGCCATGTGGAAGACAGCGGGGGAAGGAGAGTCTGGAAGGGTGGTATTCGCATGCGTATCTTGCAGAGCAGAAACGGTGGGCGGCCCCATTTCTGTGTTGCCGACTTGTTTACCCTTACCTTTTTTCTCCGAAGAGGTGACC
Source organism: Mycena leptocephala (assembly GCA_029378395.1). Taxonomy (NCBI): domain Eukaryota; kingdom Fungi; phylum Basidiomycota; class Agaricomycetes; order Agaricales; family Mycenaceae; genus Mycena; species Mycena leptocephala. The sequence goes on from JARJLF010000039.1 coordinate 169,593, forward strand.
AACTCGGATACGCTTAAGCGATTATGAGACGAATGGAAAACGGGCACAGGTTTCGCTTCCAGGATAGGGCTTCGAGTCGGCGCAATTACTGGCGCTCCCAATGCGATTGTGGCCTCCTCTTTGTGATGCCGTTCCGCGATCCGTGCCTCAGCGGCAGCTCGTGCTTCTGCGAGAGCATTGGCGGCAGCAGCTCCGCCGAGAGACTTCCCCAGGCTTTTCCCAAATCGGGAGCCTAGGCCATCGACAGTCCTTTTGAGTTGAACGAGTAGACCTTCTTGCTCCTCCTGAGGCTGTGTGGGTGGTTGCTCCATATCTTGCTCGGGTTTTGGCTTTGCACTATCCGGTGTTTTTGGCTTCATAGGAGCGACATCACTCTCGACAGTCTTAGCTACCTTGGGTCTGCGCTCGTCCTCTTCCAAGCCCGTCACCCCGGATACACCGAACACATCTCCGCTCTTCCTCTTGTTACCACTCAACGAATCAAGGGCAATGGAAGGCGCAGGATTCGGTTTCTTCACCGTAATCTCCAACGCCTTGACCTCTCGCGCCCTCATCAACCACGACGTCCGCTTACCGCCAAGAGCACCTCCAGGCGTAGCAGCTCCAAGATGTTATGCGCTGCTGATGATTCGGGTGGGGCTCGAATAGATTTTCGGAGGAGTGGCGCTGGGAGAGAAGGTAAGGATGGTACACTGGCTTTATGGGCGAGACCTTTGGGGGACGTCGGGGCCGCCTTGACAGCGACATCCATCATTTCGACATTGCTAGCCTCCTCAGTAACCGCAGGGAGAGATGGTAGAGGTTCTGTCGTGTCCCAATGGGTTTCGCGGGAATGCCAAGGTGGTATCTCTGGTAGCGGTGCGGTATGGTTTTCTAATAGAGGGCGAGGATCCGAAAATGTTTCGGGCGATCTGTGATGTGAGACTGGGGCAGAAGAAACGGGGTTTGAAGGCTCCGCGGGCTGAGTTGGGGAGCTTTGGAGGGTATCTACAGACGACGAGGAAGCTGATTCTGTGAGGCATTCGCTTCGGGCAGTTTCCTGTCCAGCCTGTGGTAGTTGAGCAGCAGGTCGACTGCCTTGTAGAGAAGCGCGACTACGCTCCATTTCATCGTCCTCTGCAATGACTGACAGGTCGTTCTGATTGGTAGGTATTTCGGCCAGAAACTGGGGCTGCTCCACTTCCAACTTCTCGACGAAGTCTTTGGAAGTAGCGGCTATCGGAGATGGGGTTCGAACGGGTGTGGCAACAACAACGGCGACAGGTATATCCTGTGTCATGGTATTGCTGACCAACTCTCTGGAAGAGTCGAGGGCATCGCGGACGTTTCTTTCCTGCGGCGGGGGAGACCTCTCCTTGTGCGGCGAAGGAGACTTCTCTTTGGCCTCCAATAATGCCCGATGGAAACTGTTGACGGGAGGCAGATTTTCCTTAGAATTAGCATCATTTTCATCCTGAAATTCATCAGCCTGAATCGAAACGAGTGAGGAAAGATGGTACCTCCAGAGACACGGTAACGACACTCTTCAGACCTGATATAGCCGCCACTGGCCGTTTACTTGTCGCCTTTTTGCGACCGGGTGTTTTTACAAGCTCAATAAGAGGGCTAGAGAAAAGTTTTAGTGCCTTGCTGGTAAGATGCTAATAGCGAACTTACTCTCGACGGGGACCAGCGAGAATGTTGTCCAAGTAGTCGGTCAGAAAGAGGAAGCCATGCGTTTGGATCTGATCCTGGAAGAGCTGTCTTCCGGGATCGTTGACCATGGTGAATCTGGTCGAGTTGCACCATTCCAAGAGACCGGGCTGCTCCATCGTGATGGTTCAACTTGAAGACGCGTTGGTGGTTGTTTGTACACCTGTCACGTGGTCGAACTGCATTACGTCATTATTGGCGCGTTTGGCGCGCCTGTGTGCAACCTTGGTGCAGCCTCACCATGGCGTCCATACCTCCGCCCCTTCCCCCGCGCCCAACCGATGCCTCGAGTATCACATCCAGCGATGTTGTGGATGCCATCGAAAGGGACCTGTCAGAGCAACAGCTTCGAGACTTGTACGATAGCGAAGAAATTGACCGTTTCTGAGCCTTTTTTCTGCCGTTGAGTGTCCTTTTGCGGTTTCTCCCAATTAATCTGAATGAGAATGCAGTATGTCACCGAAGTTCACTTGCAGGACATTGGTCATGCAGGGATGGACTCTGCAGCCGTTAATTCGGCCTCCACATCAAGTCTGCGGCAAACAGAGTTTCCTGAATGGACATCTGTCGAAGTTTCTCGTCCCCCCAGCCCGCTCTCTCGGCCGGCAGCTCGGAACATCTCTGAAGCAATTGCACAAGTCAGTTCCACCCATTCATGATACTAAACATTGATCAGCCTCCGCCACCATATTTCAGCGATACCTCATTCCTATCCTTCCTGCTGCTTCCCCTCCCCTTCCATTGTTCACGCTTGGACGTCTCAGACTAACGACGCAAAGACTGTATTTGGCTATTCAGCCTGTCTATGGTCCATTCTTTGCGTCATTGCTGAATCTGGCGACGTGGAAGGAAAAGCAAAAAAGCTCAATCTATTGTATCGTTAGTCTCTCGAAACTATGAACTACCCAAACGTTAATGCTTAGGAATCAGGTGTTTTGGTTTCTGTGGTATCAAAACTTGCTGCTCCCGTGCCTCTTCCTCCGGATCCTCTATTCTCTCGCCCGACGAAAGTTATTCCTATATCCCACCTTAGCAGAGCTGAGGGCCATCGGCAAGAAATCGACCGTGCGAATGAATTTGGACAGGAACTTTCCACGAGAATCTCGGCGTCTTCATCCTTGGGAGTGAAGGAAATATGGCGACTCTTCAGGGTCTTCAACAAATCCAAAAAAGAGAAGGTTCAAAAGTTGGCGAGCGATAAGACAACACGAAATCGCGCACCTCAAAATCCGCTATTGGATGATCAGGATCCTGACAAGGAGATCAGTACTGTCTTGGACTCGGAAGAGTCCACCAAACTTTCCCAGGAGAACGATGTCAAAAGGGCAATTTTGCAAAGCCTGGCTGACATAGCGGACCTTCACGAAAGGGTCAAAAAGTACGTAGTCCACAAATATACCCAGTACAACGTTCAATCGTTTTCAGTATCTTTATATGGCGTCGACCCTCATCTTCTAAGATATATGGAATGGTATTCCCGTGTCTATCATATCGTTTTGTTTGCTGATTGGTCTATAGGTGTTACTTTTATTATTTATAGTCACCCTCTTCGTGCCTGCGAAATATCTGGCAAAACTGACGTACTTCATTGGTGGTTTTCTTTTCTGGCATGTTGCGCCGGTGATTGCGGCACTTCCTCCAAGTGACCGTGCTCGGTGAGTGACGTGTCCTCGTAGCGAACGAAACTTTGATATATTGCTCAGTTTGGCTCCTGCGTTTTCCGATGTCCCTACAGACGCTGAATATGCAATGGAGCTCATTTCGCAACGCGTTGCTGCTGGACTCGACATCCGACCGGTTCGATCGCACAGAGCAGAGGCTCGCGAGAAAAATGAGCGGGATGGTGGCGTGGCGGACAAGGATGCTGCCCACCAACCAGCGCCCCCCAAAAAAGACAAAGACATCGATTGGAAAAAGTGGGGCGAACGCGCTGCGGTAGGAATGACATGGGCCGAAGATGGGAAACGTATATTTACTGATGGCCAGGTATGTAGACAGACCATGCGGAATATTCTCACTTGACAACCTTTCTTCATACAGTGGCCCAAAAATACGAGTCGGGCCGCGTACTCATCGGTTGAAACACATAGTGCGTTATCTCTCTTATATTAAACAAATCAATCACCTCTTGCAGCTTTTCCCGCGCAGCATACATCGGCGCCAGGCCTTATAACACTGACAGCAGAAACATTATTCTTCACGCCACTTATGTCTTCGACCGCCAAACTTCAGATTCCTCTTGGTAAAGTTCGAGGAGTCAAGAAGAAGAGCAGCATATTTAGTGCACTCACGATTACCTGGGTGGATGTGCAGGGCAATGGGAAAGAGGAAAAGTTTCCGTGGGTGGGTGGTCGCGACGAGCTGTTTGCAAGATTGGTTGGGGCTGCAGATGGAAAGCGGTCGATTAAGATCTGAGATGTATTTTTAGTATTTTCCGATATGTATCAGTATTTTCCTAATATGTGTATCAACTTGCCGTTTTCGGCTTCGGCAAAAGCCGCCGATTCAGACTCCGTCGCTTCCGTTGGCAGTGTTGCTCTCTGTCTTCCTCCTTTAATGCGCATTAATATTGCTCTAATCACTGTATTGTCATATCACAGCCAGTAGTTTTTGTACCATAACCTGCCTGTGAGTCGCTCTCCATCCCGGTATGTGTCAGTCGAGGACGCGATGGCTCGCTAGGCTATTTTCTTTGCTTTAATATGTTCTTTTCTCCCGAGTTATTGGCAAAGCGTGACAGTGGGTTCGGTCTTCTGTGGTAAATCATTGCTGCGGCTGGACTTTGCCCGACGCTGATTCTTTTCTTAGGCTAGCCGCGACATTAGGCTCCAAATCGACCTTCAAGAAACTCCCGAAGCGATCAGTACTCACCGCCGACATATCTCAGCTATGCGGCCTCATAGCCACTCCTTCAGAGCCTTTGGCATTGAGGCAATTGGTATTTTTTCCTCCATCGACCACGCCTTTGATATTGTACCTAGGCTTTCGAGTAATCTTATGATTGGCGTTGCACGGTAAAGCAGCTTAGTTGACCGTCTTCCCAATCTAAATCAAATAATCTAGGGTTTACAAGGGTATATATTTCTCCTCCTCGGTTTGGCAGAACTAACTTGAAACTTTCCTAGTCAAGCAAGAAATTTTCATGACAGACGTATCGAATTGTGTCGCCTCCCTGAAGAAGGTCGTGCAAGAAATGCAATTAATTGCTGCTACAGGAGAACAGCTTCAAATGGCCCAACCCGCTGCTCGGTTCGTTTGATCTGGCCGCGCCATATCGCACGAAATCATTTATGTGTCGTTTCAGACCTTCCGCCGTAACCTTGGCCAAAGATCCTGGGGCTGCATATCTGATAGATTTCGATGCTCTTGTCGCTGTCAGTATCTTTGTTTTCCCATCATGCACGTTCACTCATTCGATTTCTTCAAGGATTGGGACGAATTCCTTAATATTGGAGGTGGAACTCCCCGTAACGAATCCGTTCCAGTCTCTCACGGCGCGTATTTTAGATCAAAATAAATCTGATGAGCTCGAAACCGATGACGAATTTGACCCGAAATCCAAATCAAGAAACCAAGCCGCAAAAACAAAGCTCCCCAGCCCGCTGAAGATCCTCGGGCAGATATGTACACTCTTAAAGAGCATCACGACCACTTGCTTTCAAATTCATTCGATCTCTCGTTCAATGGAAATGGTACGGATCCATCTTCCTCTCAAATGGGCGGAGGCTTCGCTCTGGACGATATCTTTTTGGCTGCCTCCGATGGGTTGGATGTCGGCGAAGGTCTAGGCGACGATTTGGCGCAAGAGTTAGGAGAAGGCTGGGGAATTTATCCCGACAACGCAAAGTAAGCATACTGTCCCTTTCCCAATCTTCGAGCTCACCACTGCACAGTGACATTCAGTTCGACAACCTAGCAAACAATGATGTGGATATCCCGATGGACTTTGATCTTGGTGGTGGTGCATTTGATGTGGGGCCGGCGGGGTTGCTCCCTAGGAATGAATCCGAACTTCCGAGTACCCCTAGAAAGAGAAAGGCAAGTCTATCTGATTTTCGATGACCTTTGTTTTAATTTGAATATTCAAAGGCGGACTCTAATTGGGACAAAGGTTGGTTTCGCAGTTGGGGCTTTAACTCAATTATACTCACTTCGTTTAGAAAATATACCTCCTTCCACTTTACGTAGATCGAACCCCATCCTCCCCGCCGCTCTGAGCCCTGCTACGTCTTTTTCCCGCCTGCTTTTATCTCAAGATATCGAACCACAACTTCCTCTCGTTGATCTTACCGCTAACGAACAAAATCAAGTAAACCGTGGGGTCAAAAAGATCAAGAAAACAACTCGACTGCTTCTCGACGCACGAACAGAACTGACTGACGATGAATTAAAAGTCTGTTATGGCCACCCCCGATGTCCATGTTGACTAACATTTCGCTAGGCGGCTCGCGCACAATACTTGAAGGCCAGGCCATACTGAGACGTGGACTCGACCAAAAAAAGGCAGAAAAAGATGGCGGAAAAATCATTCAAGACATGGTTTGGGGCGTGCCTCGAGGAGGTAAACGGAGTCCCGTATAGTCGCGACAACCATTTCTGACTCGTTACAGTCCAAGCTGAATCATTAGTGGAATTTTGGCAAGAGAACTTCAAAGTTCAGGTGGAGGCTCGAACTGGAGCTCTTGTGATCCATCCAGTCGGTGCGGCAGTTTTATTTTATGACATATCTGTATCCGACATCATACAGACGAGCCTCCTACAAAAAGCGCAAGATAAGGGATTTACCGAATATTGACGACGTCCCGCAAGATTTTGGGAATGACGTGAGGGAAGAGGCTTTTGATAATGATTTTAATATGCAAGATGTCGACCTGGGTATCGGATTAGGAGGTAAAGTGAACAAAGATGACAACTGCTTAGCGAACTAATAAGGAGCAGACGATTATATGGACGCTGGGGAGCAGGGCTCAAACCATTGGCGCTCCTCAGAGGTAGTCCTTCGTTCAGTACGAGATAGATGGTACGACTGACTGAGGGAACAGGAACCTGGTCAAGGCCGCCATGTTTCTCGCCCACTATCAGTACTTGGGAGCAATTTCGATATCGCTCCACAAATCCCGGTTTCAGGATCTCAGAGAAGTTCGCTCTTCCCATGGGACAATGCTGGAGGAGGTTCATCGAGTGCCGCTGAGTTCGCCCCGATGGGTAGTGACCGCATCAGTGTTGACCGAGCGGATATCAGAATGAGAGAAAGCCCCTTGAGTCGCAGAGATAGCTCGCTCGTTCCTAGCCAGGGCGGGAGTGCCATGGAAGGTTTGGAATTCTCCCCCGGTTTTGTGAAAACCTCCCAGGCGCTCGGCGAGGACTACGCATTTGACGGTATGTGGACTGGCCCTATTCCGCGACGCGAGACCGATGAGGGCAAAACCATAGTGGATAATCAGGCTGCCATTGATTCACAGCGCTCGGATATGAATCTGATTACCCTTGAAAGAAACTCGTTCAATTTCCTCGAGTAAGCAGACCGATGGAACTCGCTTGTAGTTCTCATGCGCTCTATAGATATGTTAGGATGCAGCTTCAAGGTCTTCCCAACTCGGTCTCCGATCTAAGTTTCGACGCCGTGGTCCCGATGACTACCAGTACACGACATGTTGCGGCCGCTGCCTTTTATCACTGTTTAGGTGGGGTCCGGGAATTTCTACTTGCGGCGTTTAATATTCTTTGCTAGTTCTCGCGACCAAGGATCTGTTGCACTTGAAGCAGGCGGAACCGTACGGGGCGTTGTGCATAACTATATGAGGGCCAAAAATATGGCGTGGGCAATTGTTAAGTAGCCAAGGTGGTGCTGATGTACTTTAAATATTCGCGTAAAGTTTTGTTGCACCCAAAGTTGCACCATTTATTAATCCCGATGGGGTCCGATAGACTAACCCCTTTAAAACTTTGTCTCAACGGCGTAGCCAGCAAGCTGCCTATCTTTGTCGCCACTTAAATCGCTTGCGCCGGTTGCCCCTTTCTTGCACCACCCACCTCGAGCTTCCATGTCTTCCCCTGCTGTCTTGGCTGCTCAAGCCGCTCTCGCAAGCATTGATCTCTCCAATTATGACCCAGAACAATCCAGGCTTATGGATGAAAGATGCATCCTGGTCGATGAACAGGATAACGCTATCGGTGCAATGGACAAGAAGACTTGTGTGTATTCGCCCCATATCCCTGTCTTGCCATTCTGACTGTGCACAAGGCCATCTAATGGAGAACATTAACAAGGGATTGTTACACAGGGCATTCTCAGCCTTCGTCTTTCGTCCTTCTGATGGCAAGCTGTTATTGCAGCAACGCGCCTCTGAGAAAATCACCTTCCCGGATATGTGGACGAACACATGCTGCTCCCATCCTCTCGATGACTTCGAGGAGGAAAAGGTAGAGCTGGATCAGCTCGGCGTCAGGGTTGCCGCGTCGAGGAAGCTCGAGCATGAGCTGGGTATCCCGCAAAGCCAGACGCCCGTCGATCAATTCCAGTATCTGACCCGTATTCATTATCTTGCACCCTCAGATGGGATGTGGGGAGAGCATGAAGGTATTTCACCTCCAAGTCTACATGTTCAAGGATTGATCATGCTCTCCTTGATAGTTGATTATATCTTGTTTTTGACTGCCGACGTTACCGTCGTTCCGAACGTCAATGAAATTCGGGACCACAAGTACGTGGACAAGGCAGAGCTGCAGGCCATGTTCGACGAACCGGGTATTTATGACCCCGCGTCCTAATTTAACTGTTTCCTCACGCAACTTACAGGGAATTTGTTCACTCCTTGGTTCAAATGATTGCTCGGGATTTTCTCTTTGGTTGGTGGGATGAGCTCTTCTTGCGCAAAAACGCTCAAGGCCACGTCGTCGCCAAAAGTCTTGCCGGCTTAGTGGACGGGTCTAAAGTGATAAAGATGGCATGATAGAATGTGAACATAAATTTTATTTAATCCAGCGACCACTATTGCGAAACGAAGCCTTTGAAGACGAGGAGTTCCCGGCGAGACCCCATCCCAAGGGGGCCACCTCTTGCCATGGGGACAGTCGCATTTAGGTCGAACTGCATATCCATCAAGGCTTTGAGTATTTGCATCAGAAAGTGGGAAGGCTTAACTGTACATTTGTTCAGCATCATGTTTGCGGAGACTAACTCGATCACCGACGTACCTCCTGGCCCACCAATTTCGCGCTTGGTTTCGACGATGAGCATGTCTTTGTCCTCGCTTACCTCAATTTGATTAGGTAAAAATGCTCTAAGCTTCGGACCAAACGCAACCGCAATGTGACGGGGAGGGTTTATCAAGGAACTATTGGTAGTTGATTATTGGCCCGACAACTTAGAATTCATATGTACGCACACTCGGCGTCCCCTTCGAGAGAAGTACGCCAAGAAAAAGACGGAACGCTTATCGCCAGGCGTGGCTTGAAAAATTAGTCGAGGTTGCTGAAGAGTTAGGGTAAATTGGAATCAAAGAAGGCTGTTGTGACATACCGTGGTGGTGCATTTGGTAGATGTCATAAACATGAATCCCTGCCGTTGGTTCCATCAATAGGCACTGTCGATAAAGTAGTAGAAACTTACCCGCTCCGCAAACAAGGTAAACAGTGCAGTGATCAACCTCCAGGCTCTGCAGAAGCGTACGTTGGAATAACAAGGAGGCGTGGCAGAAAGACTTACAGTGCTACGTCAGGTCCGCTCATGTTCCAAGGAGCATTTCGAAACCTGACTATCCAGTCGGAGCCACGGAATTGCGTTTCAGCGCCATGAGGCCATAGAGGAAATATCTTCTTCTCAATTTCTTGTCGGGCGTGTTCAAGAGTATTCTCCAACAGCAATTCGCTATCGCCTTTGAATGTAACAAACATGTGATCTGAACGTGTATTTAGGGTTTCATACAACTGACCGGAGGGCAAAGAAAGACGAACAAGACTCTCCCTTCTGGGCGGGTTCAACGCCTGGTTTGGAGGCACGCCAGCAGCATATTGGTCAGGCTTAACTTTTGAATTTGTGCGACGCCTGAGCTGGGAAGATTCGGCATGTGGCTCAGGCGCTACTGAGGGGACGTTTCCAGCTGCGCCTGTTTTTTTGAGCGCAGACTTCAAAGGCAACGGAGTGGTTGCGGCACGATGACTATGTTTCGGACGAGTTTTAGGCTGTAGAGTTGTGATTGAGGAGCAGGGGGTGTCTCAAGCATCGAGGCAGGTGGGATGAACGGCACTGGTTGTGGGGTTGTGCTGGCGCGTAAGGAGTTGCGGGCGCGTAGGGATTTGGAGCCGATGCATAGATCGGCATATATCCACCAGCACCAGGCTGCCCCATCATGTGTTGCTGAGGGTATTGTTGAGGGGCATAATTGTAAAACGGAGGATAGGACATCGCGGCGCGTTAATGGTAAAAGACAAGGTGGGTGTTGAGTGGCACACACGGGCTTTTGAACTCGTGAACATGAGGCTGTCACCGGATACGGGTGGAAAAATGCCTTTGTAGTGGGAATTTCTATAGCCTGTCGCATGTCCGTTTGGCTTGCGCTGCAGCGATCTGCAAACTGTCCAAGCGTCGATCCAAGCCGCGAATTGCTCAACGAAGAGCGTTGCACGTGACTCTCTCCGCCTCAACCTCCGACGACGATGGCCTCGACATTTTTCACCTGGGTGCGCTCGCCGGCTGCACGGGAATATTTCTTTAGTATGTTACCCATTCCATACCCCAAATATTGCTTACAGTCCACAGGTACACACTTTTGGGGACCTGTCAGCTTCTTTACCTTCACCGTTGTAAATTTCTGAGTTTTGGTCCAGGTCGCCAACTGGGGACTCCCCCTCGCCGCACTATCCGACCTGCGGAAGGATGAGGAATATATCTCCGGGACAATGACAACCGCTCTCATGTGTTACTCGTACGTTTATGGTCCTCTCTGCTTCGTGCACTACTGAGCGCCGGGCGCGTGCAGTTTGGTATTCATGCGTTTCGGTGAGCTAAGGTTTTGCTACTCTTTCTTCGCTTCAACTTGAATGTTTTCCTCAGCATGGCGTGTTCAGCCGCGCAATTATCTTTTGTTTGCGTGCCATTTCACAAATGCAACGGCTCAGTCTGTTCAAGACGCTCGCTTTGTGAACTATTGGTACTATGGCGGCAGAGAAAAAAAACTGGGCGTGACTATCGACGATGTTGCAGACAAAGCAACTGGCAAAGTCACCGAAGCTGTGAAAGCAGCGCAAGACCTTAAAAAATAGGATACTTCGTCGACTGCTCGACGTAGCTAATAATGTACACAGTAGATGGTTTGGATCACCAGAAACCGTCGTCCGCATCACCACCTTTCTTCTTCTTACCTTTGCTCTGGGCCAGTGCTTGGCTTTCGTACATTTCTGCAACCTAGTGCATATATCAAACAAGGCAGTCAATCGTCCAGGGATTCATTCGAACCTGCTCTGGCCCTGTTGCATCGTCCGCAGATTTGTCGTCTCGTATTCTCAAAAACCGCGGAAAACGGAGCGATATACCTCTTTCCTCCACCTTCGAAATCATTTTCAACGATCAGTCAACATGAATAAAGAAATGGTACAAACCAGGCCTTGCGCAGCAGTATATACCGGGCTCAAGCTCAGGTCGGCGGTTAACACCTCCCAGACAATTTGGGGCTCAAACCAAACGTCTGGCTTTGCGCCACCAACTTTGATATCCCCCCGAACTTTAGAGAGCTCCAAAGGTTTAAGGACATCGTAGTGCGACTGCAAGACCTCTTCACTGAACCCGGTCCCGATTTTGCAGATCGTTTGAAATTCTTCCGAGTCACTGTCATAGCATGCGAGGAGGAATGCGCCGTATACGTTGGTCCGTTTCCCTTTGCCGTAGTATCCACCGACGACAACGAGATCCAGAGAGTCGCCGACGCCGGCTAGATAGTCTTTCTTCAGCTGTTGAGGTGTCGGTCAGATGAGCCTAGTCTGTAAAGGTTTCACCCACTTTAAGCCAGTTGATACTTCGACGACTGGGCTCGTAAAAGCTGGCATCGGATTCGAGCATCTTCACCATCAGACCTTCGCATCCATCCTTCACACTTTGTTCGAGGAAGGTCTGGATTTCATCCGTGGTTTCACTGTCCGAAGACTTGGCAAAATCGAATTCGCCGGGACAACCTGGAAGTGCTTTCGCAAAAGTTCGCGACGTTCATGCAGCGACTTCTTGAGTAGCGGCTAGAGGGAAATGGTTCAATTTGAAAGATCTTAGAGATATTTAAAGATGCTTGCCTCGCCGTTTAAATATAAAAGGTCAAACGCGAACAGGCAAACGCGAACTTGAATATCTTCGACCTTGACATCCTTTCGCTTCCGTCGACTCAATTCCTGGAAGGGCATGAGTTTCCCGGTCGTCCGGTCGATGGCAACAGCCTCGGCATCCAGCACAAATGATTTTGTAGAATCTTTGATACACTGTATAAAATAGTCAAGCCTCAACCGACGCGAAGTTTATGAATAGTAGTACGCACGTTTGGAAGTTGTTCCACGAGATCAGGGTATTTTTGCTCATGTCCTCAGAATTCCTACTGAAGACGCCGACGGTGCCATCCGCCAACATGTGGACCTTCGGAGAGTTAGAATTCCCCATCAAGTAGTTGCAAAGACAAATCAACCTGTGCACGTTCTCCGTCATACTTGTACTCGCAAGTAAACCGCTTGTTTTCGAATCTGTCAAGCACTTCACCAATGGCCTTTGTGGGCTTCGCAAGCATAGGCTTGAGCGGAACTCCGGGGGTCAATTTACAGTGATCATGCAAGTTTTCAATGCCGAACTTAAGTAAGGCCGGGATAACTTCGTCATAGGATGGTAGTTCACTACCATCAATGTCAGTACCTCTTCGCTCAAGATGACACCAAACGCGCCTATAAACAGATTTAATGGTGTTGGCGCCTTCTTCCAATCGGTTCGTTAATTTTTCTTTGCTCCATTTCTTGCCGGCTGGCAAGACCGCGTCAACAATAAGTATGAAGGTTTACGGCGAGTCTACCTTTATCTTTCTCCGCAAGGACTGCGGCGTGTGCAAGGGCGACAACCACAGATCGCTCTGCGTTTCCAATGCGCAGCTTGCCCTCCAAACTTCGCACAATGTATTTGGCCTCGAAGTCTTGGCAGGCTGCAAGGAGTTTTGTGATAATTGAGACCTTCTTGGCTTGAGACTAGGAATGTGTGGTTTAGTGCAACCAGTACAACCCATTAAAGTCTCATCTTACGGAGTGACCCGATGTGAGAGCAATTTCGCGGAGGTTTGCGAACACAAAGGAGAGGGTGAGCGGTTTAGGCTTAAAGAGAACCTTCTGGCTGTTTTTGGAGTTCTGAAGTGAAACACGATTTAATCGAGACCCAGATAGAGAATGACCCCGAACCATCGCAACAAGCCCAAGATCGCCCTCTTTCTTGAGATCGGCTTTGACAACAGCGATACTCCGCCCGGTCGATTCACCAATAGCTTTAATGAGCAGGCTCTCTCCAATACCCAACTCAACGCCTACATAATCGGGGCTCAGCTGTGGTAGGGTAAATAAGCATGGAGAGACGGCACAGGAAACGTGGCGTACTCGGTTGATGCAGAGATATACGGCCTGCAGAAGTGATTTGGAGTCGCCGTCTGCATTACGTTGGATGACCAAATACAGGAAGGATGTAAGAAGCGCCGTTTTTTCAAGCCGCTTCGTGGTAGCTTCAATTAGAGCAAAAGTCTTGGTGAGGGCAGCATAGGGAACGCTGGGGTTCGAGGTTAGCATAGCAGGATTGAGAAAGACGAAGACGCACGGATCTCCAACTTTCCAGCCACCTTTGACATCCACGTCCTCCTTCCTTGACAGTGCTGCTTCGGCACTGGGGGCGCGTCAGTTCGCGCGCAATGGGGTGGACAGTGGCGTACATTTTCGAGGCCACACCGGTATCATCGTCTGAGTCAATATCCTCATCCGCCTCGAGCTCGTCTTCCCCTTCATCAGCGCTAGCTGCGAAACCACCCGCTTCCTCGTCCTCGACTTTTTCCTTCTTGATCAGCTTCTTGGCTTTCTGTTGACCTTTGGCTTTGGGCGAGCTATCTATTTCATCATCCTCGACTTTTTCCTTGTTGATCTGCTTGGCCTTCTGTTTACCTTTGGCCGTGGGCGAAGGTTTGGGAGGAGATGAAGAAGGCTTCGAACCCGATGAGGGTTTCACACGGACTGTTGACGCGTTTTGAGTGGCATGTGTATGGAGACTATTGGAACTCACCAGCGGGTTCGTCATCCTCAGGATCGGAATCGACGATTCTCCTCCGCTTCACTTTGGGGCCACTTTCTGCAGAAGGGATATCAGTAATTTTGAGGCCCGAGGTGAAAAGTCGCACCTGTGGCTGGTTCTTTACGCTTGGAGGTTTCCGCTGTAGGCGCGTTAACGGAGTCATTCCACGCGATTTGAGGTCTCACCTTTCGGGGGATCTTCAGAATCTACCTCCATGGCCGTCTCTTCAGGTTTAGGCGCGTCGGAAGGCGTGTTCTTTGGCTGTTTCTTGCCTCCCCACAGCTCCGCGAGGCTGGCTTGTTGAGGAGGGGCTGGCTTTACGGACTTGGGCATTTCGAAGAATTTACCTGACGAAGGGGATGGGTTGAGATGTATGGATGGGTGAAGGGGAGACCAGAACTGGACCTAGTGTTTGCTGACGGCCCATATAAAGGAGGCGTACGAACGGTGCAACGCGTCTGACAGGAACAAACATGGACATCCAACGCGTGAATACAAGGATACTGCTGTGATTCAAATTGGTTTCCTCCAGTCACCTTCCGGAAAGACTCGGACTCGGACTCGAAGAATATATTTGGGCTTGCTACAAGTCAAAGCCAGACAGCACTCCACTCAGACTGAATTTTAAAATAACGTGAATTCACAGAGCTTACGCCCTTGAAGTGGCCAAGGATATACATGAAGGTCGGGAACAATAGGGACAAGCAGAGTAGAGATTTGAAAGAAAGCTTCGGAGACGAAGACCATGTACACAGATGAATCTATGATTCCGAGTCACAATAATAATTCCAACATAGGCTTTGCAACGCCCAATCTTTTGGTCCATACATACGAACTCTCGTCCCGTCGACCTGGGTAGAGGATTTGGTGAACACGGCGTTGGTGGGTGCTTCAAATGAGGAGGGCGGATTACATAACTTGCTGCACGTGCAGCTATGCAGTCGAGCCAAATCAAAGCACAGCCACTCTCTCGAAAAGAACGCGCCAACCCCGTACCCGCCTCAAGACCCGCGACCATGGCTGAACAAGTCAGTGACATTTGCTCGGCCTCTCTAACCCACTGAAATCTGTCTCTAGATCGAAAAGGCGTACCAGAAGCAACCCATCTTCCAGAATGCCAAAGCCCGGGGTGTGTTTGGATCTCCTCCGCCTTTTGCGCGTGCTCATATCCCGTCCAGGCGGCAAGAAGATCTCCACCAAGGAGAAGCGTTGGTACAAGGATGTTGGTCTCGGTTTCAAGACCCCTGCAGACGCCATTACCGGCACATACATTGGTGTGTGCTGACTTGATTATATCTCGATATTTCTTTAACATTCTTCAGACAAAAAATGCCCGTTCACTGGGGACATCTCGATTCGTGGCCGTATTCTGACGGGCAAAGTTGTCTCGACGAAGATGACTCGCACCATCATCATCCGGAGGGACTACCTCCACTACATCCCAAAATACAGTGCGCATGGTACTTAATGCTGTCTGTTCCAGTGCTGACCGCCCTCCAGACCGTTATGAGAAGCGGCACAAGAATCTGGCTGCGCATGTCTCACCCGCGTTCCGTGTAGAGCTGGGGGACACCGTCACGGTCGGTGAGTATGCCCGCTTCGTTACCCGTTCTACGTCTGACGCGGTGTAGGCCAATGTAGACCACTGTCCAAGACCGTTCGGTTCAACGTACTCCGGGTGTCGAAGAGCAAGGCTTCGGCCAAATCCTTCGGCAAGTTCTGATTATTTTACAGCGCCCGAGGGTTGTTGTGGGGGGATGAAGCGGCGCGAGACAGACAACACGTCGTCGTTGTGGCTACATACGTCCATGCAATACTATGTTTATGCTGCAATTATGCTGTGAAAATTAGAGCCCTTGTGTGAAGGCGTTGGCGGTGGAATACAACACGCACAAACAGAAAGTGGTGTTGGCTCCCACAGACGTCGACTTAGTGTTAACGGAGTCCTCTCGTCAAGCTGGCTCCCACTCTCCTCTCCGTCTTCACCTCGCGCCTTTCTAAAGCGCGGCCAGCGTCGCCGCAGCCTCCACAGATGGGCCAGCAGCCCTCCAAGAAGGCAAAGAAGGGCGCAAAGGACACTGCTGTCGCGCCGTCCAACGACTCTGCTTCTCCAGACACAACCCCCGACGATACCTCAGAGAGTACGCCCCAGGCAAGTCTCTCCCGCGCAACCGGCGCACCCTCCAACGGCGCAGACCATCCAAACGGCGCTCCGTCCATCAGCGTGTCAGACCCAGAAGGCACGACTGTCTCCCCGGCAGCGACATCACGGTCACCGGGCTCCCCCCAGGCCTCGAAACCCGCGAATCTCAGCGATCAATCTCCCTCTGCCTCCGTCTCGTCTCCCCAGCAATCACCGAAGCCGTCACCTGCCCCCCTCGACATCCCTATCACACAAACCATCCTTTCCAACTCCACCGCATTCAGTCCCGGGTCCGCAGCGAGTAGCGTACCGCAGCCAGAAGTCGCAGCCAACGGAGGGGCAAAGGACAAGATGAAACAGTTGGATGTGGACGATATGATTTCACGGCTGCTCGAGGTCGGCTACACCGGCAAAGTCAGCAAATCTCTCTGTTTAAAGAACACAGAGATTACTGCCATATGTCTCGCCGCCCGCGAGGTCTTCCTCAACCAGCCCACCCTAGTGGAGCTGTCCCCCCCTGTCAAGATTGTGGGCGACGTCCACGGGCAGTATTCGGACCTTATTCGACTATTCGAGATGTGCGGCTTCCCCCCCGCAGCCAACTACCTCTTCCTCGGCGACTATGTCGACCGAGGCAAACAGAGTCTCGAGACGATACTCTTGTTGCTCTGCTTCAAAATCAAGTATCCCGAGAACTTTTTTTTGCTGCGAGGCAATCACGAATGTGCCAATGTCACGAGAGGCGAGTTTCAAAATATTTTTCTAGGTCAATACTTACATTGCACGCAGTATATGGGTTTTATGACGAGTGCAAGCGAAGATGTAATATCAAGACGTGGAAAACCTTCATCGATGTCTTTAATTGCCTCCCGATCGCCGCCATCGTCGCGTCCAAGATATTTTGTGTCCATGGCGGCCTTTCACCATCGCTCCATTCCATGGATGACATCAAACGTATACAGCGACCAACAGACGTCCCAGATTACGGACTGCTCAACGACCTACTTTGGTCCGATCCATCTGACACAGCATTGGACTGGGAAGACAACGAGCGGGGTGTAAGTTATTGCTTCGGCAAGGGCATCATCAACGACTTTTTGGTACGATATGACATAGACCTGATATGTCGGGCACATATGGTCGTGGAAGATGGATACGAGTTTTGGAATGATCGGACGTTGGTCACTGTGTTTAGTGCGCCAAATTATTGTGGCGGTAAGCTCTATTCTTGTCCTAACAATCGGAAGCCACTCATTCACGCTACCTTTCCTCTAGAATTCGACAACTACGGCGCATGCATGAGGTTACTACTCACCAGACATTTGTTACACGTTTCTGACTGTTGTTCACAGCGTTTCGGAGGACTTATTATGCGCCTTTGAGCTGCTCAAGCCGTTGGATGGTGCTGCATTACGCAAGGAGATGACGAAAGTAAAACGGAAGAGGTGAGCCTTCTTCGACCTATCTCCGTGATCTGCAACTTATCCCAAGCAGCTTGATGACCCCCGCTTAACCGATCCTCGCCAACGACCCCGACTTAGCATATCATATACGAATATAATAACCACGCTCGCGACTTTATGGTCGGGCTTCGTTGTTGTCCTTCTCGGAGGTTGGGATGGTGTGGGGTTGGCGACGGGTTTCGGCGACGAGGAACGGTGGCAGGTCCGTTCCTCCTGTGGCGGTGACTGCGGCTGCCCGTGGCGTGCTTTCCTCTTCCCTTTTTTATCTGTGTCGACTTGCCTTCACTCTTTCGAGTCGCAGACTCTGTACAATGTTTTATCTCGGGTACTTTGCTCATACTCTTGCTATCTGATAAGTCGTCAAGATCGCTGCTTTCGACTGGCATTAATAATGATCACTACAAAGACTACTGAGAACATCGGACGGCGAGGTATGTTCATTATCCATCTAACACGGAAATACTGACGTAGACAATTCTTTCGCTCTGCTTTAAAACTTCAATAAGTGGTATGCAGGCGTCGACCACTCTCAATTACTCTAACAATTGGGAACTCTTCCAGTGCTCTTTCTTAATGAACAAGGAAACGCAGAGGGCAATTCTTCATAAAGAAAGCAAGTCGGATCTATGCTTGAGGATTTGGCGTCATGAACCCGTCTGGATTGAAGGTTTCAAGATTCTTGTATACGACTTCTTCGTGGAGTATTACCCTTTTTTTTGTGGTTGCACCCTACTATATAATGAGTTGACGAAACGGTGGCCAAGTAACTCAGTAAGACGAGACCAGGATCTGTAGATGATGTCAGTCGATCATAGTTCGATCATCCAGTCTGACATGTGGCAGTGTATGTCGATCATCAAATGGGGCTCAATTATCTCGGTCACCAGAGGAAGGTCGAGGCGCCTAACTATCTACAATACATTATTTACCAGCCTTGTAGCATCCGAGTAAGTGGGGTAGTGGTTATCTAATGGGGTGTACTTTGTATATCAAAAATGGTTGAATCAGAGTATCCAAGCTCACGATATCCCGGCCTGCGGCTCGCAATCCAAATGAAAAATTACAACGACGGCGGCGACTGGATGGCCATGACCGTCGTAATCCCAATTTCCGTAAGTGCGCAAGAGATCGCTTTCGCAATGGCACCGTCCGTGAGTTGAATTCCAGCACCATTCGTGGATTTGGAGGCACCCGCGGACCCCGCTTCACAGCATTCCGTCTGCGGAGGTTTCTGCACAGCGACGCCATCAGCCGCATCGAGAGAAAGCCACGGTCCCGACTCGCCTTGGCCGGCGTTATCATTGCCAGCGGTCTCAGACTCAGCTTGCACTTTATCTGGGCCCGCCGGCTCTGACTCGGCTTGAGTATCACCTTCGCCAGCCGTCTCAGAGTCGCCTTGAACATCCTTTTCGCCAGCCATTTCAGAGTCGCCCACAGCGGTATCTTCAGCAACCGTTTCGGCTGGGCCCGCCGGCTGAGACTCGGCTTGAGCGTCACCTTCGCCAGCCGTCTCAGATTCGCCTTGGACATCCTTTTCGCCAGCCATTTCAGAGTCGCCCACAGCGGTATCTTCAGCAACCATTTCGGCTGGGCCCGCCGGCTGAGACTCGGCTTTAGCGTCACCTTCGCCAGCCGTCTCAGATTCGCCTTGGACATCCTTTTCGCCAGCCATTTCAGACTCACCCACAGCGGTATCTTCAGCAATCGTTTCGGAATCTGCCACCGATGTCAACGGCGAAGCAAAGGCGTCCGGCACAGGCGCGGGAGGAGGAGTAGCGGAGGTGAAGGGGCTTGGATGGCAAGAACAGGATCTGCCAAGGAACAGCAGG
The DNA here is from genome assembly GCA_029378395.1 of Mycena leptocephala. Taxonomy (NCBI): domain Eukaryota; kingdom Fungi; phylum Basidiomycota; class Agaricomycetes; order Agaricales; family Mycenaceae; genus Mycena; species Mycena leptocephala. The sequence goes on from JARJLF010000039.1 coordinate 189,006, forward strand.
ATCAGGCGTGGGCAAAGTCGAAGGCGAAGGCGGGCGGGGCGAGGGCGGACACGGAGCGACAGCACCGACTGCTCCCCAATATAAAAGGGTCCGCTTCCGAATCCGCGCTTCCGCTTCCCGAGTAACGGTGTCGGCTCGACGAACACAACGGGGTCAGGGCCCAGCTCCCAGTCATCCTGCACTTCGCCGATGAAGACGCGGCGTCGCAGCACGGGCTGCGTGACGACGACCTGGTTGTTACCATCTGCGCCGAGGAAGGTGCGCGCGACGCGCCTGCCGGTGAGGTCGTACATGGTTGCGTAGTACGTAGTCGGCTCGATGACCATCTGCTTAATGACATGGTACGGGTTCTGCTGGGCGTGCACCGCACTCGGTGTGCGTGGGATGCGAGACCCGAGCTGCTCATCCGTTAGTGGAATTTTCGGGGCCCCTCTCGCAAATTTATACACCTCCCCCCGGCGCGCGGTGCAATTGTCGCAGGAGCAAGTGTCATTACACCTGGGGCAGCCGTCATTCGGCGATGTCGGCTCAAAGGCGACGGTACCTTCTCGTATCTAGCGCAGAAGAGGATGAGGGAGGACGAAGAGCGAGAAGGAATTACGCACTTGACCATAATACATCCTACACAATAAATATGATTACAGTCGTCGAACCTCATGCTCAGCCGCCTGGTCTTCCTCCGGCATTGATGGCAAAACATGTCGGGATCACCGGGAGGCCAGGGGGGGCCGCTGTAGCGAAAAAACCTATCGGCGCTATGGACAGAAGGAATGGCAGTGTCGTTGACCTTAGTCTCATCGCCTTTGACTATGCGGCGCTTGACAGTGGGTTTAGATGTACGTTTGGGGCTCGGCGATGGGGATCCGTCACCGGATAATGTCTCGCCACTGCTGACTATGCGACGCCTCATAGCAGTCCGCTTCGGCTTGGGTGTAGGTTTGGGTGAGGGCGAAGAGAAATAGTCGGAAGACGACGTAGAGGCACTGTCATCTGAAGGGAGGAGATCGGTCCGGACCATATCGGCGGGAATCCGACGCTGTACGGGCCGCCGTCCAGATCTGTGAGGTGCAGGTGGGGACACAGCATGTTCATACGACGACGAAGACGCAACCGAGGGTGAGGGGCTGCCCATCTGCGACTCTTCGTCAAGTTCGTAGGAATCCACCATCCCGGGCTCGTAGGAATCCGGTACGTCAGGGTCCATCATTCCCCCGCCCAACAGCGAAGGATCGATCGTACCGTCGCCGTACGGCTGACTGTCGAATTGCGGATAAAGCTCTGGCGTAGGCAGCTGCGGCCCCGACAAATGCACGAAAGGAGTGGAAATGGGACTGGGGATCGCCGGCGCGATGGGATAGTAATGCAGGCTCTGGGGGCTGATTTTTAGGCCAGAAGTTTGCATCCTGGTCGGGGACGGGTCGAGTCCATTGAAATAGTGGCTCATGTCCTCCAGTGGAGAGTGTAACGCGGGGTCACCGCGTCCACGGCTCGCTGAAGTGCGCCTGCTTGTCGATCTACGACCACGGCTCAGCGACCTCCGTCCCCCATTACCGGAACTTTGGATCCACGCATCCGCTTGCCCCGGGCTCGGAGTCCTCACCACATCCTCGCTAGATACCTTTTGCTTGCCCCTCGCCTTCGCCGACATAGGGATCAAAGCCGCCTCCTCCATCACCGCTGGCTGCGCGAAGGAACCAAAAGACGCGAGGTCCGGGGGCGGCGCTGAGGCAGCAGTCGTGGGTGAAGTCAACGCCGTCGTTGGTGTAAGTTGCTGAGACGTCAACGCGTGCGATTTTGACGGCACAGGCGGCGAGCGGGGCTTTGGCCTAGATTTCGACAGGTCCCGACATATTTGAGGCTGCTCTATCTGAGAAATCACCTGCGTCTCGTGCAGCGCCGACGGTCCTTGTCTCTGCTCTGCCGGCGAAAGTTGCTTCTGAGCTGCCGCTGAGTCGTCCACTCCGTCGACCGCCCCCGCGGCTCTTCGGGCACTTTCTTCTCGACCTTCTCACGCACTCGCCGCTCATCCTCACCACCTCCGTATACCGATCCGCCCGCCGACACATCCCCGTCCACCCTACACCGCATGGTACCGGCCAAGCAAGACAAGGCGCGCCCGGGCGTCGCACTTGCGCACCCACTCGCGCCCCCACGCTCGCCGCAAACGCCTTGATGCCAGGGACGCCAGTATGGAGCAGCGCCGCGCACGCCGCGCGATCAGCCTCCGCAATTGAGATGTCAAACCGCAGGTAGGTCACGTCATCCGCCTCTTCACACCACACATCATCGCGTTGCACAGGTGCGGGCGCGAGCGCGACGCTTACGTCTTCGTCTGGCCGCCGCGGCGCCTTCCGCACACGCTTGGGTTGCTCACGTTCGGCCGTGGTCTTCCTCAGCATGATTCCTCCTCGCGGCGTCTCCTCCTTCTGCTTCCCATCCTGCCCGCGCTCGTCTGCGAGGTTCCCCTGCTTTTCTACCTCCAGCCCACGGCCCTCTGTCTTCGCACGCTTCCGCCCCCGTCGCACTTCCCCTTGCTTCTCCCTCTCGACCTCCTTGTGAGAGTTCTTGTCTCGCTCCTTCTCCCTCTCCTTCCTCTTCCCCCGCGCAGCTCCCTCCGCCGCTTTCCTGCCCACCGGAATAGTCCCCGCGGCTTCATTGTGCGCCCACGCGTTGTTAAGCGCGTCCCCGAGCGACATATGCACCTCGTTCTTCCCATTCGTCTTGTTCGTCAGATTCGTGCGCGTCGTGCTCCGGCTCCGGCTCCCAGTTAGCGCGCTCTCGTTGTCGCTGTCATCGTATTTGCTCCGCCGCGAACTGACGCCGCGCCCTCGGTCCGCACGTTGTATGCATTGGGTCGGCTCCGGCGGCTCTGTACGCCTCGGCTCGCGCTCCGCGTCCGCGCGATATGATCTCCGCTGTCGCTCCGTCTTGGCTGCACGCCGCGACTCCTGCTACGTCTTGTCTGTACGCTGCGGCTCGTGTTCATGCTCTCGCCCCGCACGCTGTATCCTTTGCTGGAAGCGGACCTTCCACCATACGCCCTGTTCACCTCCCTCCCCTTCCCACCGTCATTGCTTCCGTTCTGGCGCGCTTATACGCATACGGCGCCGGCGGTACGAGCACGTACTCAATCACTTCGCGCTTGCGCTTCTGCTGTCCTCCGTTCCTCTGATCCTGACTGGGAACGTTGCTCTTCATCGCGCCATTGCGTACCTTCCGCGCGATGCCCACTCCCGACGGAGGTGGCCCACGTCGGACGGGATGCGGTGACGGCGAAGGAGGTGGGGGCGTGAATAACTCGTCTGGAGGGGTCGGCGAGGGGCTAAAGAGTAGGCGCGCGTCGCCCAAGGCCGCGGGCAAGGTCGCCCAGACAACTCGGGCGGGAGGGAGGGGATGGTCGCTTTGGAGATTTCAGGCGAGAGGAGAAAGAGCTGCGGGGTTTCATGAATAGATTTAGAGCGAGAGGGATGGCACAGTCAGCCTTTGCCCCGGAGAAGAAGGACGAAGAAAGTAAGCGCACCTTGTTTCCGCTCTCACTCATCCTATTAACACTGCCTGTCGACACGTTGGCAGCCGTAGGTCTCGTAGTCGTGACCGCCATGTTCTTGCCTTGCTGTCCGCGGTGCTGTTGCCCTGCATATGGCGAGTCAGCAGCACGAAGTAGAAATAACGAGTGGAGAGGAGCAGAGAACTGAATGATCACGGCAAAAGCGAAAAGTGAAAGACAAGAAACGAGGGAAAAGCTGTAAAGAGTGAATGGGATCGGGCGTACAGTCAGAACGAAGGAGCGAGGCGATGGAAGCAAGAGCAAGATGGAGCGGAAAGGAGCGATCATACTGATCGGTAGCATGATCCGTCTCCACGAAAGCTGTCGGCGCGCGCAGAAGTAAAAACGACAACCCACCTGACCATACACGCCCACACCACTAGTCCACCACGACCCCGGCCGTGGGCTGGAAGCTGTGTCGACGCGCGACGATATGGGCGACGACGAGAGACTCGAGAGCGGTGACGAGGCCGGCGTGCGCAGATTTAAAGCTGAATTTGCGGTGCTTGATGTTGGTACAGGTGCGGATGAGGAACTTGCGGATTTCCATCCTGATTTTGCTGCACTTGAATTTGACGCCGGTGCGGTAATATGGAAGGGATCTTGAATTTGATGGGGGACATGCTTGTTGTGCGGAGTCTGTGCTGAATGCTGATGCGGATGAGTACGACTTGAATGTAGGATTGGCGGATTTGGGGGAAGAAAATGTTGACGAAGCTGTGGTGGGCACCGAGTCCAATGCTGGAATGGCCAACGCCGTGAACGATGCTGAGGCGGGGGGACCCGCAGGGCCGGGCCTGGCGCACCGAAGCCAAGACCTGCGACGCTTGTGGCACGCAGCACAGCGCCGGGCTGGCCAAACGTCGGAGTCGGGGTTAGGATCAACGGTGAGGTCGAACTGGCACCAGGCGCGCGGAGGGCTGGGCCGGGGAGCCGAACGACGCGGGAAAGAAGTGCTGAGGCGGATCCTGTTGCTGCGGTGGGGATCTTGTCAGCGGGCTCGACGGGGACATCGATCCCAAGTGAGAGTAAATAGCAGGTGCCGATCCAGTGGGCGTCTGTTACCCGTCAGCGGAGCGGTCAGAGAGGAGAGATATGGGACAGACCGTCAATATCTCACGCGGCGCGCCGAAGTGCAAAGACTACAACCAACATAACTTGTGAGCCACTGAAATCGAAAGAATAAAGCAAAGAAAAGACGTACAAGGGTGCCATCGGTGTTTAATTTCTGGGCCTGTATTGCAGCACGCGATTAGCGGACTTGTAAGTTGTGGCGGTACGTGTACGTACTGCGTGCGCGCTGGTGCCTCCCATGTTCAAGTACAGCGGAAGTTTCGGATTCACGTACGGGGGAGCCTGCGCGCCATTGTCAACAAAAATGCACCGGCGAGAATGAAGCGGACGTGCCTGTCTTGCCCGCCATCCGCGACACCTCCACTAGAATCTCGAAGCACGTCTACACCGTTCTGCTGCCCGAGATGCGCATCCTTCCCACTCGAAATCGAAATAGTGGCTGTGGTCGTGCAATTGGCGACGGAGGATCGTTACTACTTTGAGTTGGATTCGAAACTGGGACTGGAACCGGCGGAGTGGTCATCTTGGAAATTTGTGAGCCGTCCCAATTGGCGAGTGACGACTCGACCATCGCGCAAAGAGTCCACACACCGCCCGACAAAAGATAAAGACGTTTTCTTGCGCCTTGCTTGTGTGTGTTTACCTCGCGTCCGCATTGGGAATTTAGTCCGAAAACGTCACGAAGAAATAGCTCTATTGTTAGAACGACATATTGAGGGGCATGAGGTAGCTACTCTCTCTCAGAAATTTCCGACATCCAAGTTAACATTACTGCCATTAATTATTCTCGCAACCAGCGTCTCTTATCCAGCATGTCATATGCCAAACCCCAAATGCTGCTACGATGATACCACAACCAACCACGCTGCCCGCCGTTACTGCTGCAACACCAGCACCGAATAAAACGTCGGAAATAAAAACCAACACGATAGTGAGGAGGTTGCCGACAGAGGTGATTATAGGTCCCCAAACGCCCAGAAGCACCTGATTGAACGTGAAGAGATAAAATAAATTAAGAGGGAGAATACACACCATGAATCCCGCATTGAACACTACACCACTAAGTGCGATCCCGACAATGGTGAACGTGATAGTGAGGCTGCTAGGGAGTAAAAAGGGTTCTACACCCGTGTGGTGCAAGACGGGATAAATATCCAAAGCACACACAGCGTGCATAGACCTATCGCCGAGGTCAATAGATTTGGGTGAAGGCCAAAGGGAGGAGGGTAAACGGCATCGTCTATGTCAAGCGTGACACTCGGCGCCTCGTATTGGATATCGGGCGAATCATCGCTGTTTGGGAGGTGTTCGTATTCGGCTTCTGCTACAAGCTCTGGGTCGGACGGCAGAGCTGCGTATTTCTTGTACAGCACTTGGTATAACGCGTATCCGAGCGATGCGATGAGGGTCAATACATCTCCGACGAGTGGTTTGACAGAGGCACGTCTTTCGATAGGTGTTTCGTCAGCATCTGTTGCGGTGCTTCCGCCGTACACCACGACGAGGACACCGACGGTCGCTAGCGAAACGGCGAAAAACTTCCTTGGCTCCCATTTAAATTTAAATGTCATTAAATATGCGAAGAACGCGTTCGTGTTCCATATGGCTTTCACAGTCATGTCAGTCTCGTTATGCTCGCACAATCCACAACTTACCAGTCACATCGCTCACGCTAGTAAAAGTTGGTCAAGGTGGACATGGTTGAACTAGGCAAACTCACGATGCTAAGGTGATGCACAGAACCACAACAGGCCAGGGTACGTGATCCCGATTGTCAACGCGAGGATCAGACGTAGAAACTGAAATGTAGGGAACTTGGATGGCGTGGAGCGAGAAATTTGGTGCGGAGTGAGATGATTGACGAGGGCGATAGATAGGCCATTACAGAGTGCGGTAGCGGAGTATTTGGTGGTCGCCGTAAGATACAGTAGATGGCAAGGAAATATAATCGCAAATGAGGAATGCACGAGGTAACTGAGTGGTCGTCAGACCGCGTCAGACGGGTCTCCAATTAAATGAAGCGCACAAGATGAAGAAAGGTTGTCTATATCCGAGATTAGTTTGCAAATACTGGGAAACCCTTCAGTGGGCACGCATTTCGAGCTTTCAGGACCGATACCTGTGTCAACTGGGTCTCTACGACGAATGCGATGAGAGTGCAGGCAAAAATGGAGAAGGACCGGTAAGCGCTGACTCTGGGGGTAACACTGGGGCTCATGATAGATGTCGGCAAGCCATAAACCAGGTTTGAAGTACGTTGCCTCGAGTCGTGAAGGCTGCAAATCGGGAAGGAAGGGAGGCACGTGCTTTCCCAATTTATTAGATTTTCTTAACCCGGAACGCTCATGCTGAGAGCTCTGCTCGCATCCAGCCGGCCGCTGCTGTCGCGCGTTCACCTCTTTTCCCCTCCCCGCGCAATTCAACATCCTCTCCATGCTCCTCTCCGTTCCCCAAATCTCGCAAGAGGCATGAAAGTTCGCGCCTCGATCAAAACTATGTGCGAAGGGTGCAGTGTCGTCAGACGAAAGGGCAGACTGTATGTTATCTGTTCCAAAAACCCGAAACATAAACAAGTGGTATTTATGCTATCTTTTGCTTCGGTGCTGCCTCTAATAGCTTCACAGCGACAAGGTTAGGAATGGACGGCAGTAGAGGGTCTTCGATGGCGAGACTACGGCTGACGAACCCACATCTGGAACTCGTATTTGCCCCGTTCTCCTCCTGCTCCCCTTCGGCGACCTCAAAGCCAACCCATGCCTCCAAAGCGTCGTGCGCCGCTCTTTCCATCCATTCCCCACATTTGTATCCCCCAAAAAGTCGGGCATGAAAACATCGCACTCGTCAAACCCAGGTGATAAGATACGCGTGAGCAAGATGCGGTCCACGAATCCAACCGGCGATGATGAGGGTAAAGCGAGGCTTTCCGCATACAGACCCTCGCCTCCAGTAATAAAACCGCGCGACATTGGTTGCGGATCTGCATTCATTTGCGAGATTGCGGCCTCCAGACTACCCTCTAAACGCGCTGAGCCGCTGGATGGATCTAAGTACCCGCTGTCTATCACAAGAATGGCGAACCTACACGTCGTAGTCGCGTTCCGGCTGACTATGATGTTGATGCGATTTCGAAGGGGTCTGTATTTTGTTGGGATACTTTCCCATGACTTTCTCCCCATAATGACCGTGTTTGAGGCGCCTGCTGGCGCGTTCGACGTTACGCGCGTAAAGTATGCCATCTCTTTGGGCAGACGCCATGGAAGTTGTGAATTCTGGCCGATGCCATTGGATTTTGTAGCCGCGACAATGATGGTAAGACGAGACATAATGTGCGCTGAAATGCCACGTCGCGGCTCACCGATCGTTATTGATGGGTTCCGTGCAAAACTGATTTTTCGGTAATCTCGGTGTGTTAAACTGTACAAAAAAAAAAAAAAGCAAGATGATAGATAGCAAGGAGCGGCAAACACGTTCAAAAATCAGTTCCACTTCTTCCATTCGGACCCCGCAGGAGGCTTGACCTCCACTTTCCCGCGTTTAACCTCGTCCCAATTCGTGCTTAGAGTGGTGCCGCCGCTCTCTTGATAGCTCTTCATCATGGCTCTTTTCGTGTCTTCATCCGCGTCTCCAAATATCTTTTGGAAGAACCCGTTGAGGGTGCTGTCCCCGCCGACGTTGGGGTCCTCTTCGGTGGTTTTCTCCTTCTCGGACGTCAGTATTTCAGTCGTAATGCCATCCCAGTTCTTCTTGGGCTTTATAGAGGTGGTCGTGACGGAAGAAGATGAAGCAGCGGAGTTGGCGAGCGCTAAGTGACACGGAGTATAGGTCAGGCAGAACGTGTTAAAGCGACACAGTACTCACGATCGGGACTGTCTCCAATCAAGCCTCCCCACCTCCCAAACACGGTTTTCTTGAGACGAATCTCTATCTTGACCTTTCCCACAGTAAACTCGCACTCATCGGTGGTTATCTGACCCTTTAACGGCTCGAGGACGAGGGACTTGTCGCCGTTGGTGTATGAAAGCTGCCAATGGACCGAGTCAGAAGCTGGTCTTGGCACGACGCACGACGAACCTTTCTGGGCTCGAAATTGACCGACACCGCACCGGGATCGGCTCCACGGTCAAAGATGGAGAGGGTGAGCTTCTCGTCGGTCTCGTAGAATTCATGCCTGGAAAAGTTGGGATAATACCAGAGTGTAAAATGAGTCTGAAAATACCTGAGGGTGGTAGCCATGACTCAAATCTGCTGTCGGTTGGCTGTGCGAACCAGTGTATTTATGCGAGGCAGAGAATAAGAGAACAAGGGTCGAAATTCCTTGAGTTTCTACCTGTTTCTACGTTTCTGTCACGCGCCGTGTGACTGTCAATTCGAGCGCGTCGATGGCGACGCGCCGGATGTCTCGATGCACAGCAGTGGATGCCTCAAAATATTAACAACTGGCTACGTGTTGGATTCCAGCATCTAAATTTGCGTGGATGGTCGCGATACATACTTGCCCCATTTGAGTAACATCTGCAAACAGCGTCATCGCGTCTCCACCTTCCAACCATGTCTGTTAACGTCCCCAAAGCCGTCCTCTACTATTCTCCCGACTCCGTCTGGTCGTCCTCGGTGCTCCTAGCATTGTATGTCTTCGATCGTGGTCCATAATCTGCATGTATTGACGCGACTTAGAGAAGAGAAAGGCTACGCGGACGATGAGGTAGACCTCAAACTCGTGGATCTAGGTACATAACACAATTACGGTGGTCTTAAATTTGTTTGCAAACATCCATCCAGCCAAAGGCGAAAACTTCTCCGTATCGTTCCTTCGTCTCAACCTAAAAGGGACCGTTCCAACGCTGGTCGTTCCGTTTCGCGATTCGCTTTCCGATGATGTGGAAAGCAGATACAAGGCCGTTACCGACACCAAGGTGGGGGAAATGATTCATTTTCTGGTGTGTCCTAATATCATGCAGGCAATTATCAGTTTGCTCGACCAATCGCGGTCCCCGTTGTCCAAAACAAGGACTACCTCGACGGCACCAGCGCCGTCGTTGGCCCCTGCTACCGTCGCGTTTAGCGCCGCAAGCAGCGCGCTCCTTGATGTTATGCATGCCGAGGAGGTTTCGCCGGACATGCTCAAGTTCATTAATGCCCGCGACAGCGCCTCCTTGAAGACGCTTGCGACGAAAGTCGTCCCTTTTCTCGTTGGGAGACAAAAGGCCCTGACAGAGTGTATATCCGAGACAGAGGCGGGGAAAATTCAGGTCTCTGAAAAGGTAAAGAAGTTTTGGGCGGACACGCAAGGCGAGACACAGCAGTTGTTGGCTGTCTTGCTTGCTGCGGACAAGGCTGTACTGGACTCGACCGACAAAACGAAGAGAGACGAGTTCTTCGCCAAGGCCAAGACTGCCTGGGAAGTCACGGTCAAAGATGCCGTCGTGAAACTGAACAAGGATATTATTGGCCCATTTGCACTCGGTATGTGCGCAGCACTTGCAATTGAATGATAACAGATGCCGATGGGTTGGCAGGGGACCAGCTTTCGATAGTGGATCTTTCGCTCGCGGCGTGGCTCAGGAGTGTTGTGATACTGGCTGGAGGGGCAGATGGGGACGACGGAAGCACAGCTATCGGGAAGCTGGAGGCGTATCTTGGGGGAGACTTTATACTGCCGAAGGACTTTCAGGTGGTGGATGCGCGGCGGAAAGATAGTGCGGCGGTGAGCAAGCTAGCTGGGTTCTGGGATGCGATGAGCGAGCGAGGGAGCTGGAAAAAAGTGTACAAGAAGCAATAGAGTAGAAAATGGGATAGTTTGCGCAAGTTTATCAAGGGCTTCTGAGCGAGGGCTCCTCGATCCTGTCGGCCATCTGCTCGCCATGGCCATTCCCTCTCCTCGCATAGAGGACTACGACAGTTCGTCCAGCACAGATTCGGGAGACACCGCCCGCACCTACAAACCCCCAAAACCCCGAACAACGGGCTCCGTCGCATCCTCTCCCAGGTCCAATTTCCTCTTTCCCTCCCCGGTTCAGTCTGGTCGCTCTTCCATTAATTCCTCCGCCACAACCACGCCGCTCCCATCCAGGTCGACCTCTCCGCTACCCCAGTTTCGCACCTCCACCGCTTCCTCGTCGACCTCTGACACCGATAGTGAAACAACGTCCCCGCTACTGCGCCGAAACAGGCGGTCGTGGTGGCTCGACAGTCGCAAATGGTGGACCATATCGCGCCGGCGACGGAGGCGACACGGCAGGATCGTAACGTCCTTGAAAAAATGGTCTAGATGGCTACTCCGTCACCCATTCTTTCCCCGCCAGCCAATCACTATCGTACGTTTCTATGCGTCCGCCAGCCACGGGTGCTAACAGCCTTCCTCCAGATTCTGACCCTCATTCTGCTTTCCGTCTTCACTATATTCGTCACTCTTTCACTAATGTACATTCTCAATCCCGATAAGGACCCGCTGCCATGGCGCGCCTACTGTTCTGCGACTACCCCGTTCCCTCCATCGGACCTAGATGCCCTGCCCCCCGCAGGCGTCCTAGTTGGCGTATTTTCCGTGGACTCGGGCTATGAACGACGCTCATTGGTACGGACGACCTGGGCTAATCATCTACGAAGTCGAAACGGCGCTGGCGACGGCGACGGCGGCATGGGTACATCTAGGACTATTGTTCGGTTTGTAATGGGAGAACCCCGGAAGGATTGGGAGCGTCGGATTCAGTTGGAGATGGAAAGTATGTGAACTCTTGTTTTTTTCGGGACATATGCTGATATATATGCAGCCTACAATGATATCATCATTCTCCCGATTCCGGAGAATATGAATGGCGGCAAAACATATACGTTTTTCACTTGGGCCTCCCTCAACGCATGGGTTCCACCCGTCTACCCCGAGACGGGTGTAAAACCGCACCTGTTTTCCTACTCGAATCCCAGTTTCCCTCCTCCTCCCCTTGCCCCGCATGATCCAATTCAAGCGCGGCAAGATCGAGCTTCTGGCAGGCTCATGCCATGGGTTCGGCCAGACTTCGTCGTAAAGTGGACGATGACTCTTTTGTCATGCTTGCAGAACTAGAGGCTCGTCTCCGAGTTGAACTACTCGCAGATGCGAATAAATCTGCTGGGGTGTCCCATTCCTCCTCCTTCAGTTCGCCCTACTCTACGTCGAGTGACAAGGCAAACACCTCCACCGTCGGTCCCTTTTCTCAAGGTCTTTCCCCGGGCTTGGGGGATCCTTTGATATACTGGGGATATCTTGTCACGAATAACTTACACCGGTTCATGGCTGGGGAGCTGTACGCTCTTAGCTGGGGCCTGGTTGACTGGGTAGCAAAGGAGCCAGCTATTAAAGGGATGACTAAAGGTAAAGAGGACAAGCAAACGGCCAAATGGATGAAATTGCGAGCAGACGAGGTTCGCTGGGTGAGCGAACGCTGCTGGATATATAACCATCCAAAGTCGGCACTGTGTAAGTTGTGCATGAAGCGACAGAAGTTCTTACTGATTGGGAGCCTTCAGATATACGCATGGGTTCCTCTTCCCTTCGGAGGTGACCCGTGTCAAGAGCAGTCTCGTACCGTATCCGGACAAGGCGCTGCAGGACGTGTTAAACAGCAGTTTAACTGCTGGGGGCACGCCGACGCCTTCGGACTGGGCGTACTCGAGTGTTTCGACGTTTGGCGTTAGATATGTCCCTCCAATCCCCGACCTTACTATCCCGCAAAGCATAGAGGCTCTTGTGGAAGGCAGTGAGATGTCTACACTGCGTGAAGGTACATTGAGTCCTTTATTACCAGCCCGTGAGATTAAGCATATTTTCCAGGGAGTCCCAAAACACCCGAATACGCGTGGGCGCGGAGAGAAGGGCGAAAAACCAGATACCAAGGTCGCCGCGTCGGAGGGACCGTCGTTGTCCATTTCATCAAGAAGAACATGTGGTACCTCGAAACCGCCTTGGCTCTTCTCGAGGGCGATGAACTCGACGGGGAAGATCTGCCGCAACACGATTTACATCGACAGGGCTTGATCCGGGGACGAGGCTTGTTATTACTGAGCCCGATTCTTTGACGACGGACCTTATAGAAGTCGTTTCCTCGACGGCTGCATAACTTGCTACTCATTCACCAAGGTCGCACTTGGTATATACCTCGCTTCTTCATGCAACGGCAGACAGAATAGTTTCGAGAAAGTAGTGTACTTTATTGAACTCTCATTATTCTCTCCCTTTGCTGTCATAATAAATTATATTCAAGCACGGATCCCAGGGTAGGAAAGCAGGTACACCAGCATTATAGCGAGATCTACTTCGACTACAAATACAGAATGATAAAAAGGGGGCATCAGCCGGTTAATAACCATCGAGACCGTATGCCTGAGGAACTCCCTCTTCGGTTGTATTGTAGAGCGGGGTTGAAGACTGGTAACGATTGCATACAGCGCGCACAATTGTGGGCTGCCACTTCCTGAACCATTCTGCGCACATGTCAATAGAAATTGGTGGACAACATAATAATGGGCATACCTCCTTCCCTTACGCCAGAAAGACGACTGGTCCCAGCTGAAGTCGTAATTAGACTTCTGTCTTCGGCGGCAGGGGCAGGTCCTTTGCGTATGGTTATATCCTGTGGCTCAGGCTCTACGGGAACCCAGCTTTTGAGAGCGTAGGCTCCGCCGCATACGGACCATGTTCCACCACCACGAGAGTGGAACCTTTTGAAAAGCCAGACAAAGGGGAATATCAGAAGGATGATGGACAAAAACTTGAGCCATTTGTTTGAAAGCATTCTCGATAGTTTGTTGTTCCTGTTCCGGGTAGTCAGAATCGTATTTCCCTGGATCACCGGCGAAATACTAACGGCCTGATATAAATCATTGAAGCTGACGTGGAGAATTTAACGACAATGTCTCCACGATACGGAGCAGCGAGTATGGATGCACGGATCGCGTGTTCGAGCTGGCGTATGACCATCCGTACGTACTGGAAGCCGAGAATGAATGAGGGCATCTCAATGGAATGGAAAACCGTTAACCTTTTTCATAGGTAAATTCCTTCAAATGCTTAGGACTCGCACTTTGGATAAAACATGAGACAAAATGACCTCAATGCATAGAGAAATGCTTGCCAATATTCGTCCGCCCATTGCCTCAATGTTCTAGACGACTTCAAGACAGTAGGGTTGAGGGTGAGGGACTCGGAGTATCCATCTACGTTGGTAACCCACGGCGGCAACCCTCGAGCGGTGCGATCATCAACCCAGCCTTTGAATAGTTTGATCTCGGCGCGCGTAGCTTTCCGCTTTCCTTCGGGGGAGTCAACTTCGCGCACCATGCCGCCGCGGTAAGCAGGTTCCGAGTCGTCAACGGACCAATGGACTGGGCCTGAGAAGTGGCTGGCATCGATATAGAAGTCGAAATCGACAACCGTTTCGGTGTAGCTTTCATTTCGTGTCCGTGTCCTTCCGTCCGAATGACGATGTGTTACATGGCGATAACGTGTCTCCGTGTGAGTTCCGCGACAATGAAGACGGAATTCCGGATGAATGGTCGATTGCGACAAAAGAAATCTATACAGTGCTTCTGGAAAGGGATGAATATTTTGTTCTCTTGAACACGTCTGGCACGCACCGCCATCGGTATTGAGGTGCGGGTCATGGGAGACGATATTTCCCGAGCCAGTATTGAAGCACTCTGCCTCGTACGGCGCAAATTCAGGAGGCGGTTCTTCTCCGCCTAGACAGGTCAGGTTATGACTACTTTTTGTTGAAACAATGAGACATACCGGGACCTTGTTAACGTCAAAACTGGGCGTAGAGAATGAAGGAATGCGCGTACCAAGAATAACCTCCGAAGAGTCGGAAAAGTCGATCAGCATGCCCGATGGTGGGTCATCCTGAAACGCGGGCGGAGAGGATCCGGAGGCCTCAGCGAGCAAGAGCTGTTCTTCCTCAGAAGGCTGTTGCTTGTATGCAGGGAGGATCATAGTAGTACTTAGAAGAGAATTAAATAGACGCGTTAGTACGTGTAAAGGCGGCAAGTCAACGGCAAGTTGTAATATTGTTGCAATCAAACAGGCGTCAACAGTGGAGACTGCAAAGAAGATTGTCTTTCCTCCACACTTACACTTGTGCCTTTCATTTCGTGTCTCGGGCCATGCGATGAACACGCCCAGGCAGCTTCAAGGTATATTATTCCTCTTCCTTTCTTCGACTTCACCTCCGTTGGTCTCCAGCATTTGTGCTCATGCCTCTTCAGTCTCATTCAGTTTATAATTCTGACCATACATTTCTTTTTTCTTCCTCATGTCTTCCTCTAATTCCTCCTCTCTGCCCTCATCTACGGCTATAATATCGCCTACCACTGTATTTGATTCTGCATCCACTCCCACGCCGTGAGCTTGTCTCCGCGCTTCAGCCCCAAATAGGACATCCTGACATTATTTCCGTTCTACCATCAGTACTCCAACCTTGTCCTCAACAGAGAGTCTCTCCGCTTCGGCCTCGCTCTCTGCGGCCGCTTCTTCCACAATGTCCGCCTCCTCCTCAGACTCTTCCCCACCGGACTCTGCTTCGGATTCAGCAACTTCGATTTCCAGTAATCCACCATCATCATCCTCGACAAGTTCAGCGACCAGTTCGACGACATCTACCACGACATCTATCTCCACTACTTCTACCTCTTCCACTGCATCCACCACTTCGTCCCCGGCCACCTCCTCAGACACGAATACGAGGTCATTAGTCTCTGACCACACTTCCTCAACCGGTGTAACACCGACTGACCCACCGTGAATTTTTTTCATTGTCCATTGCTGCGACTTTCTGAATTTCGTCGCAGGGAGACCTTACATAGCACCGTATTCGTGACGACGACGGACAGCTTCGGGCACACTACGACCAGTGCACCGTCAGCAATTACCTCCATCATCACATTAACGACCAATGGTATCCTTGTCACCACAACGGAGGTTAAGCTTAACCCGACCCTAAGTTCAAATGGCCAAAACTCGGGTGGTTCATCGTCAGTTCGTTAACCAGTATCCATGGCGGGGATCTCATTTCGCAGTAGTTTCTTCAAAAACACCGGCGCTGTTGCTGGCGTGTTCGTTCTCGTGGGTCTTGCTGCAGCTGCCATAGTCCTCTGGGTTCTATTCGGGCTTCGACGTCGGCGTCGTAATCGCCGAATGGAGCACGACACTGCAGTCTCAGCCACTTTGGCTGCTGCTGGCTTCCATCGAGCGCCGCTCGACGACGATGAACACCAAGGGAACGACTCCAGGCATTCCAGAGCTTTTGCTTCTCCGGACATGGAAATGCGAACGGGCTCTGCGTTAGCTCTAGGAACAAGCAGCTCTATACCTAGCGCGGCACGGACTTCGGGTTATCAGGATTCACCGGGACATGATGGCGCTGGCGAAGGCTTTTTCAATCCTTACAATGAATATGACGCTGCCGGCCCCGTGGAAGGTTACATTCCCGCCCGAACATCTAGTCCACCTCCCACCGCGTTTGTAGAACCCTACCGTGACACGAGCAGGACCAACCACGCAATTCACCATTCTGGATCTCAAAGTTTAGGAAGCACCGAACCTTTACTAGCTTCATTCAATCGAGCCGAACCCGTTTCCCCTGCTCCTTCCGGCGCGCTCCAACCCCCTACCCCTCCACCCAGAAACCCAAAACGAGTGTCAGATAGACGTTCAGAGATATCTCCAGGGCCGCCCTCTAGCCCACCTCCAGAAAATCGACGTCAGAGCACCGCATCTTCAGTCTACTCTTCTGAAAGCACCGGGGATGAGCGCTTAAACCCAGCTCTTCGCAATAGCGATATTCGGGACTCCGAAGACTATTCACGGCGGGTCCTTGGAGTACGTGAAACTCAATCATCTCTTATATTCTGTCCTAAAATCCGGTTAAAGGTTCGGAACATCCCTGATGGAGTGAGCCAGGTCTCCCGGGAGTCCTAGCGTCTTGTATTTCACCTTTGTATTACGTTGGCTGTACGGCCCAGGACTTCGTATTTATCATAAAACACGATGGACCATTATATAGACATGTAATATATAATCCACATTAGACACACCTTGTAGTCGCTCTGCGAACGATGTGAAATTTGTACACTCTGTTTTTGGTGGTGAGTACCATTTGCTAATAAAATAATGCAACACTCCTCATGTAGCACCTTGATTTGATTTGTTTCTGCTTGTTCTCGTGCATAGACAAGATGTACTCGTTCATCCATTACTGAAGATGTCTCACAGAGGAAGGCATTATCTATCTAACTTTGATTGTTATCAACTGACATCGGCAAGACGTCGGGTAGCTGGTTGCCGGGTTGCCGATCCCGATTCCTGAACCCGATCCTGGCTGTCAGGAATAGGAAATAATGGACACCTTCTTGCAGATAACGACGGGACGGGGACCCGCTCGAATATATAGCAGGTAAAGCTTCTTCTGCTTTCCCTCGTCTCCTTTGCTACCCTGATGCCCCCTCTGCACGATACACCAATACTAGGAATGGTTGCTCGTCCTCGCGTTCAAGTTCCAACTGAATATGGCAGCGACGCGACGCCCCAAGGTTTTTGGACTGAATGGCCCTCTGGGCTGGTGGACGTGTCTCGGACCAGCCATATTCCGCCTGTCTCCGGGGATTCACAGGTCGAACCTCCCCCATTAACTTCGGCACTGCTCGACATCCCTGTACATGGCGACCGTATTGTACGCGTAAAGAAGAATTGTACCGCTCTCGTCATAATCGACATGCAAAAGCTGATACATTCATCTTCACTGTTTTATTTCAAGCTCTAACTGCTGGTATTTAAAGTTTCTTTCTCCATCCGGAATTGAGAGACCATTCAACCGGTCTGAAATGCGTCGAACCGTTAATGAAGGTTGTCCCTGCGCTTCGAGACGTAGGAATCAAGATCCTCTGGGTGTAGGGCATAATCTTTGCTTGACCAGAATTCGTGCTTATCTAACTGGTGTCGCAGAAATTGGGGGTTGACAGACCAAGAGCTTCAGACGATCCCTCCGTCCCTTGTTCGAGGTTTTATGAAGAATGGACGCGGAGGATTTGGCTCTGAAATTCCAGGAGGGTTTGGCAGACTCCTAATGCGCGATGCTAAAAATTCAGAGCTGTACGAGCCCCTGCACACCGAATGGTTGAAGGGCAAAGAGGCAGGAACTGATTTTTGGATCCACAAAAATCGGTATATCCCTACTTTACTACGGAGAAACTAATGCTCACAGCTCTCTCCCAGCATGAGTGGTCTGTGGGGATATCAAAGCGCGTTGGATTTGTTCCTCCAAGAGAATGGAATCAAAACTCTCTTGTTCGCCGGTGTCAATGCTGACCAGGTTACCTGTCTCTCCCTACTCTCACGGTGTCTGGCTTGCTGAAAGAACTAACTTACAGTGTGTTTCGGGCACATTGGTAGACGCCTACTTCAGAGGTTACGACTGTTTGCTCGTCGAAGACTGTACAGCAACCACGTCGCCAGAGGGAGGGTTTGAGAACGTGGTGTACAATGCTGGCAACTCCTACGGGTTTGTTACGGATACAGCTCAACTCCTGACCCTCCAGTGAGCGCAGCAAGGGAATCGTGAATCGTGAATGTATTCGAGTACAGGATATTGATACATGACATGCAGCATATTCCAGAGTATTTATCCTCGCTGGACGCTGTCTTGGCTTCGAGGTCGAACCTGAAGAAGCCACGAGTCAGATTTTTCACACAATCTGTCTGACCACACATACGTCCAAAAGCGTTCGCCTTCCGATAATCTCGTTCAGTTGCGGGCTTCCATGCTGAATGATCGGTTGTTCATGGTCTGCAGGGGTGAAACCAAAATGACCACCGAATTCAGAGACCGGACTGTGCGAAGAAACCGACGACGGGGGAGTTAAAAGTTGGCCCTTCGACGGGGCATCCCTTAGATGCGAACGACGTGGTCGGGGAGGGGCTGCGGACGTGTCGCGGTATGGTTGAGGCTGTGAATATGCTTCCTCGAATATACGATCCTCATCGTTCGTTGGGGGCAAAGATGGGGGATAAATGGAAGGGCTTGACTGTGCTAAGGAGGGTTTAGACTGATTGGTCGTGATAGCCAGTCCAATTTCATTTCGGTCTATTCCATCATAATGCTCCAGTTGGTGTTCCTCCACATGTTCATGCTGGTTGGCCGGTGGAACATCGAACAGTCCTAAACCACTCGTAGGACTGTCCCGAGGTGTTGCGCGAGGCTGCGTGTCCCACGCGTGGGTGTAGTGAGGGATTACACGCATCGGGGGACTCGGAGGACTGCGAGGGTCTTGGAATGGATCATCCGACCCATCTGCCATAGGACGCGGGCGATTAACGCTGATAAGCCAACGTCGATGGCGCTCCCTTTGGCGTCGTCTTCGGCGGCACAGAATAAATATAGCAAACGCGGCGGCCGCAGTTATAAGTGCTCCTACCACGAGGAACACGCCAGCAACGACTCCAGCATTACGGAAAAAACTAAGAGGTACGGTCAGGCAAAGGAAAGGCTATGGACAAAAATTATCGACTCACGAAGCATGGCCGCCACTGATGGCCTGACTGAACCCGGTGGGATTGGCAACAACGTGCGTGAAAGTAATAAATGATCCGTTGGCTTCCTTGGATGTCGAGAGGATAGTCACAAGAGGAGGAGCACTGAATGATATTTTCCCGTTGGAATCCACAACAGAAATGAAGCTCGGTTTGGCGAGTGTAGACTCCGGCGGAGGATCGGTGATTGTGCTCGTAGTAGTCCCGGTGAAAGAAATTGGCGCGTTATTTTGGGTCGTAGCAGGAGGACCCGGGGACAAAGCATGGCCAGTGGGGCTCGCAGAAGTTCCTTTTGGAGTTCCGCTGGTTTTTATGGCGACGTTCGAGCTGGATTTTACAGCGGTGTTGGTAGCTGTTTTAACAGCGGTCGAAGTATGAGCGGCACCAGAAGAACTCAGCGCAACATTGTCTGACTGACTGGGAGGTGTACTACCACACAATGAGCCCGATGAGAATAATCGATAATTTTCAGAGTACGCACGAAATCACTGGAGAATTTGGCCCCGTAGAAGAAGTAACAGCTGAATCGACCGATTGACTGGGCAGACAATGAGCACGATGAGTATATTTTTAATTTTCGGGTACGCACGAAACCATTGGAGGATTGGGTCTAGTGGCCACGTTCTTGGTGCTTGTCGAGGTCGGCGCGGATTTGCTGGGGGCACGATCGGGCTGTGTGGGGGTGCTATCAGGAACCGATAGGGAAACGGACGGCTGAGTTGGAGAGCCCGATGCAGATGTGGTCATTGACAGACTCGAGGAGTCGAAGACCGGCAAACTTGCAGTCGCTGTGCCAGAAGTACTCGATATCACAGTCTGTCTTTGAATCAGTACTATCTAGAGACAAAGATAGACGAAATAGCACACCGAAATCTGGGCGGAAACGCCGAATGAGGACGAAGAATTGGACGACACCTGGAAGAGAGCGTATTTCGTTAGTAGAGCGTCGGGAGTGAGGATAGGAATGTCTCCGACCGAGGCGGAAGACCCAGGGGTTGATATGTCTGAACCTGGATTAGATACGGGGAAGTCGAGTCAGTTTTCCGACATAAAGCCGCATCGGAAGGAAGACATGTAAGCAAACCCACTTGAAGACACAACACCGTTCATCATTGCCCAGCGGCAGCCATGAGCAGATCCTAAGGCTCAGGGAGAAACAGCGAGGATAAGCTGAGAATGCCACATAGCAAGCCCGCCTCCAATATAGGAATTGGTCGAAGCATGGGAACGAATTGCTCAAGGCCATTTGGAGCCATTTGGACGAATCGGAGCGTGTTCCTTGGTCAGTTGATGGAGGCACCTCGTCCGCAAGACCGGCGCAGACACGCAGGACAAATACCGTAAACGGAGGAGAACGCCAAGTTGGCCGGGCCCGCCTATTCCGTCGTGTTATCGGAAACAAATCGGGTGCAACGTGACCGTGTTCCGATGATCAGATGTTGCCGGCCAACAGTGAAAGCACACGATTGCAAGGCTTCCACGCAAGAATTGCAACTTGACTTAGTGACGCTGCTGTAACTGCGATGGAATTGGCACTGGGAACACATGTAATTGTAGGATACATAATCCATGGGTGGTACAAATTATCCGTAATTATTGAGAATGCGTAGGAGATATGAATCGAGCGAGCGGATAAGCAAGTATATACTGGAGGATATAGCCGAACGTGAGATTTACACACACGCGCACTGTGGAGTGAGAAGACGCACAAAAGGTATAGCAGATATATGGGTATGGCTTGATAAAATCCTAGACAATACTGGAGGAATCAGCACGAGCGAGGGAAAGAGAAGGAAAAGGCTCACAGTATTCAATGCCGGAGTAAACGCTAGCAGCATTTGTTAGTTCCCGGTATCCACCCTTTCGCCTTTAGTTTGATCGTCCCCTTCTTGCGCGCACCAGGTCCACTGAGACTACCGAAGCTCAGTCGGCTAGAACTGTTCACTCTTCTCAGAGCTCTGTCACCGTAACTGACACCACTGCCAGCCTTCTCTGGGTCAAGAGCGCCAGATTCGATTGAGAGTAAGATAGAGCGCGCCGCCAATAGGAACGGTGCTTCAACGTTATCACCAGTTAACGACGACGCTTCAAGGAAATGTACGTCTATTGCGAAAGGTTATGGATGAGAAATCGAAAGTCTGGAAAACATACCATTCTCAGCGGCCCATCGGCTGGCTTCGGCCCAATCGACTTCTCGTTCATCGTCTTTATCAGCCTTGTTGCCGACCAGAACGGCAACTAAATGTGGACTGGCTAAAGCCCTTGCATCGGCAAGCCACCGGGATAGATTCGTAAAAGAATCGCGACTGGAGGCCGATGTCAAGTGGCGACGATATATTTAGAGATAAGAGGCCCACTTTGTTATATCGTACACAAGCAGGGCACCCGCTGCACCACGATAATAGCTGCGTGTGACAGATCTATCGACAGTGTAAGACGAGGTGCGAGGTATGCAATGTAATACACACCTAAAGCGCTCCTGACCGGCAGTATCCCATAGCTAACCCACATGAGAGTGTGTTACAAGGGGCAACAGGGCAGTCAAGGGGTAACAGGGCAGTCACCTGAAGCTTTATCCTCTTTTCACCCAGTTTAACGGTGCGGCTAGAGAATTCGACACCAATCGTATGTTGTGAATGATCTTTGACTGGATTTGGAGGGTCAACAACGGAAGGATATATGTCGGAGGATCAACCAACATGAATTGTGGGTGAAATGGTGGAGCAGACAGGACTTTCCCGACCCGGCCTCGCCTGCTTGTAGCCTAAGCAGAGAAATTACGGGCCGCAGATGTGGGCGTACCAATAATGATGTACTTCATGAGGAAGTCTGAAGGGGATGGATGAGGTGGTGCCACTAGAACGGAGCCGACGCACCATAAGTCTCTAGCAGCTCGGTGGCTTCTGCCTCATAGTCGTTTGCTGGCATGCTTTAGCTGCAGAGGATGGAGTCCGCAAAGGACAGCCCGCCGCAGATCACGCCGCGATTAGGTAATACACGCGTTTCAATTCATGCCAATTCATCTTTTGTTTTATGTCCTACAAACTTATTTCACATCTCAAGTGGCAGCTATGGCCTCGATTTCAACATCGACCCCGTTCGGTAGCTTCGCCGCCTGAATGCAAGTCCTGGCAGGCTTGGGGTTAGGAAGAAGCTAGATGCACGCTAAGTCAGTGGTGTGCCAGAGGTCAAAAAATGGCGAACCTTCTCGTAGACTTCATTCTGGACACAAGGTATATCAATCTGCCAAGGATCGAAAGAGACGGCGCACCATGGCAGAGAAATTGTCCATGTTGTCTAGGTAGACATTGACCTGGATGTTTGATCATCTCAGATCGAGGTCATTTACGGGTTGAAATTGACTACCTTGACCACCTTCTCCCACGAAGAGCCAGCCGCGGTCAAGACATGACCGAGGTTCGAAATGCATTGAGCCTGCAAAGAGCCATGAGCTGGCGGCGATTTGAAGAGAACGACTTACGGTGTGCTCCTTGATGCCTCCCTCAACGACCTTTCCAGTTTTGTCGGTCGGGGTTTGACCGCTTAGAAAGATGAGGCCCGGGACCTTGGTTGCATGGGAGAGAATATGCGAAAAGGACGAGAGCTCGGGGGAGTTGAGTTTTTCGATGGACATGGTACAACTTGAAGAGTTCAGAAACCGTCGGCGGACCGTCTTCTGCCGCGTTATCGATATATATTTGATGACATTCGATCTCAAGATATTAGACATGGAATATGACTCGGTCACGATGTTTGTGGTGATGGGGACCAGAATATCACTGCAAACGCCATAACCGAGCAAAAAAAAAAAAAATTAGAAGACGATGGAAATTTTTTCGTCCTCTCAACATTTCTTTCATCTGGCCTTGATTGCGGGGATTACCGTTTTGGGACAGGTCGCTTGCGGACCGGATGACCCCGACCATCCCGGCTCGATCAATCGGCGAAACGAGGACTCTTGCACACATTAAGACAATTGGCTTTGAAGCAATCCTCTATGCATTTTCTAATGGCAAGATAAGTCTCAATCCTGAACCACGCGAACCAGTCGCGAATCGCAAGGCTATTAAGCGCGTCTCATCACTCTCGGTCCGCTACGCGCCTGTTATCGCTTCTATCCCAGTTAGGCGACTACCTGGGGTCGCGTTTACTTAAGTTGTCCGATATGTTGTGCTTCTTGTCTCTTTCCCGCAATGTCGTTGGATATGGACGCCATCGAGCGCAAGACTTCTACCCCGGATCGCTCTGACTCGGAGATACTGGAATTCTCGCGTGCTGAAGAACTGAAGTTGCTCCGAAAGTTCGACTTCTTCATTCTTCCGTCCTTGGCCTTTATGTGAGATGGATCGCCGTATTGACCTTTCCGTCTTATTTCTCGTCTTCCTTAGGTACCTATGTAATGCTCTGGATAAAGGAAACGTGGGGAACGCAAAAACGGCTGGGTGGGATAAGGTGCGACATTCATCTTTGCCGATGTTCAACTCGAACGAAAAATCAATCAGGATATACACCTGAAAGGAAATCAGGTGCGTGACTATCCTTTTCAGTCTGTTGACTGACCTCATATCTGTCTAGTACTACCTGCTAGTCATGATTTTCTATGTGCGTGTGCATATTGCCTTTCGAATTGAAGTATAATCCAAAATCGCTGCCAGGTTCCTTTTTGTCTATTCGGTACACCGATCAGCCTTTTCGTGAAGCGGTTTTCTGCCGCTCGGGTACTCCCGCTCATGATGATAGGTTTCGTGAGTTTGAGCTTTGTAGTGGTTGGCTGCGTCTTTACTAACTACTCCTGGCAGGGTTCAATGTATGTGGTTTCAAAGACATGTTTGACGAGATTTCAAACGTTGTTAAAAGGGCTCTTCTTGCTGGGGCAGCGAAGAATTTTTCTCGTACGTCTCCCGTCGTAACTCGTAGACGAATGCTTAGCAAATTGTAGAGATTTTCGCCATCGTATGTCAATTCCCCCATATTACACCTCACTAACAATGTGCAGCGTTTCTTCTTGGGTATCTTCGAAAGCCCAATGCTACCGGCAGTGGTAAGAATTTTCTTCTTCGGCGCTGTCCCAATCTCGTTGCTCACCAAACCGTCCAGGTTTATTACCTTTCGACTTTCTACAAGAGAAACGAGTTGGCGTCGCGAGTTGGCTTATTTTATGCTGCCGCGTCCATCGCAGGCGCATTCTCGGGGTTGATTGCATATGGTTGGCCGCTCCGTCACGGTGGATGATGTCTGTTTCATGGACTAACAAATATAACCAGGGGTTTTCCATATCCAGCATTCAAAATATCACTCCTGGCAGGTTGGTGCGGTCACTTAGCCTTTATTCCAATGCTGATTTTCTCCAGTTCCTCTTCTGGATTGAGGGCGCTGGAACAGTCATATTCGCTACCTTCGCCTGGTTCTGGCTTCCTCGTACCCCAGCAACGTGGCCGCTGTTAACGCCTCGCGAGAAAGAGATAGCACGAAGTCGCATCCTTGCTGACTCCTCTGTTGTGATCGACGAAAAAGTCGACATAGCCGATGCCTTCCGTCCCTTCAAGAGCGTACTTTACTGGGTTTGGATTCTCATCAGTGAGCTCGGAGTTTTATCCCTTCCTCAGAACCTCATTTTAGATATCTAGGCATTTCCCTCGGTGTGTCCTCTTATCCTTACTCCGTTGAACCGACAGCTGATTTTGTGGTGTAAGGGGTGCCGTTGGCATCGGTCAACAACTTCCTCCCACAGGTCAGAAGTCGAAATTATCACTTACAGCACTGCACTCAACCTATGTAGATTATCGCCAGTCTTCACTACAGCACGGTGAAAACGAATCTGTATACAGTCGCACCCAATATTGTGGGAACTGTGGCACTCCTCCTGTTGACATTCTCTTCCGATTATTTCAGAGAGAGATCGATTCGTGAGTCGCTGCCGCATTTTTCAAAAGATGGACTGACATTCTTTCCAACAGATATGTCAGTTTGTCCACATTCGCCGCCCGTTTAGGCGTCTTGATTAAAATATGCAGATGCATTCCGCTTGCCACGGCACTCACTGGATTCCTAATCCTACGTTTATTGATGTACTGGAGCATCTACACGTCGCCTATTTTGCCTGCTTCCTTCTCACTATCGGAGCTTTCGCTCCGTCGGTATTAGTCGCGACTTGGTACTCGTCAGTCAACTTCATCTCAATTTCTCGAATTCAGCGCGCTAACTTTCTCAAGTAACAACACCAATCAAGAAAGCCGCCGTGCCGTGGTAGCGGCAGTCATGGGTATGCATAATTGCTCACCTCTTCCTATTTTCGCGAAACTCAATTCTCCCTTAGTCGCCTTTGCCAACAGCGCAGGTTTGATCAGTACTAACGTCTTCCGTGCTCAAGATGAGGTGCTAATCATTTCTATTTTTTGTTCACGGTCGCTCACGAACCGCTAGCCGCGCTACATCCCCGCACTGGCAACTTCCGGTCGGTCCAAGCGCAAAATCGCTGATGACGTCATTGATTTCTATTGACAGCTGCATTTGGTGGTTTCTGCTTCATCCTGGTAGCGGGAACAGGTATTTGGATGCGCTACGAGAACGCCAAACGAAACAGGGCACAAGGGGTGAACCTTACAGCCAAGGATGTGGATACATCAACTTTGGCAGAAGGTCCGGCGTCGCCCTCATTCCGATACATGTATTAGGCTCAGGCCTCATTAATTTCTTACGAATGTTCCATGATGATGTTATGTTAGCTCACGACCTTAATTGCATCAGCAGGGACGGGTGTCTCTGTTGTTTTCTTACGTTTACATGAAAACTTGTACTTGTTACCGGCGCTTACCATGGAATCTGCAGAAAGCAAGAAAAAGAAAGTGGGCAAGTTGAACTATTCGTCCTCTAGTTAGTGTCCCACCAAACAGTGGCAAGAGTCTGGAATGCTACCTCCAGTCCAAGGTTATTTCTCAGAGTCGGGCTTCAATTGATGAAAATGCATGTCATTCGTTGTAAGGATCTAACGCAGAAAATGGGTTATTTTGTCAAGAAGGAAACCTGCCTACGTCTCGTCTGCCAAATTATGAGCCGATGATAGGCAAGACCTGCGCATCACATTCTTTTAGAATACTAAAACGCCAAGAAGAAAAAAGTAGTGCAATCAAACAAAACCAATTTGCGGTGTCTGTTCATGAAGCGATATTTAGTAAGGGAAAGCCAATATCCCACAGCTACTGGTGGGCCTGCATGATCGCGTCGGATATGAAGGCCGCCGAGACCTGGTTTCCGCCAAACCAGCGACCGTTCAGACCTTGTATGGCTTTCTTGGCGGATTCGATCGTATCAAACTTGACGTAGATTTCGCCCTGCAAGGTATTCAAAAGTCAACGTAATTTTCAGGATAAAGGTAAAAGAGAAGTACCTGCGTTTCTTTCTCGACTTTGATGGCTTCAACTTTGCCGTACTTCTCTTGACACTCGCCTTTAACATCATCTGCGAGGTCTTTGTCCCAATCGGGCTCGGTTTCTCTGCAATTGAAAGGATTAGGTCTGTATAGGGATCTGGAAGTAAACCGGCACACTCTTCGGGATTGAACATGTTTTTCAGGAGAACAGAACGAGACTGCATAGATTGAGGAATGTTGGGTCGCGATCTGCACAAACCGTTAGTGTGGGTGCACGGAACGATGGAAATACTGACATTGGCTCCGGCTGATGAGCTGGCTCAATTCTAGCAAGTTTCTGCATTAGCGCCTGACGGGATGCGGCATTCAAGTTACCGCCTATGGCATAATGAGCGTTAAGGGGAGGACAGATGTACAGATCCAATTACCGCCTGATTCATCAAGGGAGTCGGTCTGGGTATATTTGGCCGTCCCTTTCTCATGAACAGTATTAACACGGAGCTGTTAGAAGAAAAATCAAGGTGAGCATGAAGTCAGGAGAGGGATTAATACACTTACAGTACGTCCCGCAAGTTCGAAGCCTTCCATTTGCTCTAGTGCCATTTTAGCGTCTTCACCCCGCTTATACTGGACAAAAGCGTAGCCTTTGCTTCGTCCAGTCATTGGGTCCTTGTGAAGATCTACAAATTCTAGGTCACCAAAGGGTTCAAAGACCTGCTTGATATCGGATTCCGTGAGATTGAAATGCAATGAGCCAACATAAAGTCTAGAGCTAGGATGAGGTGCGCTCTTAAGAAAACAGAGGTACACACTGCATGGCACCGCCGTGAGGAGCGGTAACACCAGGGGGGAGATTGAGATTTCTATAGAAGTTGAGCGCGGAAGAACTGGATAGCAATGAGAACCGTACCCATCCCCGGGGTGAAGTTTGTTCCTTTCCGACTCGGTTAGCTGGATGTGGATGGGTCGCCCCATTACGACGGTCCCTGTCAGATCAATAGCCTTTTCAACCAAATCGACAGAGCGGAATTCGACGTAAGCGATGCTGAACGCGATGCTCGTCAGAAGGTTTTAGATCATGGCAGACGAGCGGAACTCACCCCTTAGACCGACGGGACATTCTGTCGGTCACAATTCTGGAGTCCATGACTGTTCCTTCCCCAAGTTTTTCTTCGAAAAAGTATCCTAGATCGCGAGCGGTGAGACGGGCAGCAAGCTGGGACACAAATACGGATCGAGCTTCGGAGTCGTCCTCTTTAGGTTCGTCAGGGTTGTAATCCTCGGGGGGCGGCGGCTCGTAAGTCGGGGACGGGCGTCTGAAAAAAAAATATTCAGAGCCAGGACACTACGAAGAATGATGAACATACTTGATTGGAGGAGGCAGAGGGCTGCTCATACGCCGATGACCGTCTCTGCCGTCTCGCCTTCCGTTTCGCAAGTCGGGCGAGCGATCTCTACGACGGGGACTATCTCTGGGTAGTGGAGGCAATGCGCCTGGAGGTGGGGGCGGGTCATCGAGCTCTCCAGATTTCTTTCTCTTTGAATCCCGTCCGTCCATGTCATCTTCATCGCCTCTCTTCCTACGACGATCAGAGTCTCTGTCGCGGTCCCGGTCTCGGTGTCTGTCTCCACCGTCTCGCCTGTCGCCACGATGACGGGGCTCTGGATCGCGACGCCGGTCCCGGTCTCGGTCTCTGTGTCTATCGCGAGACCTGTCACGATCCCGGTACGCTCTATCGCTGCCTCTATCACGGCTGCGACTACGGCGTCGTTTTTCGTCGTCTCTTCGGCGATCTCGTTTTTCCCTGGAGGGGGATCTCTGGGATCTACGTGTGCGGAGAGTGTCAGTTGAGTGATTGCGGGACCTTGTAAGGGTAAGTAATCCATTTTAGAGACGAAATGGCCACATACGACTTGTGGTTTGGGGACTTGTCGCCGTCCATGTCGTTTGGATTCAGAATCAGAGTGTGGCTAAACACAAGTCGATGCCAATCACGAGCAAACTGAAACAAACTACACGGTTCAAGTTGCCAACGCCGAACTTGAATTGTGCCGAAACCTGGCTTTCGCACTCGCTTTGCGGCAGGATTTCCGTCCTGTGCCTCTGAAACGCTCCCCCGCCTGCCCCGAGCCTTCCACAGTCCATTTTTCTTTTGTTCGACAAATCGCCAGCCAGTTGAGCCTTTTGCAGACCAGACAAGCACCAATGAAGCACGAAACATTGTACAATGCCTCAAAGTTGATTTGAACCTTGTGGCAGTCAAAATGTCGCGCCTCAATTCTGAGCATGGAAGAAAGTCATGAGCACGGTGGCGGGCCGGTAAGCGGACCGGATTTCTTTCCTCTCGTCGACAATGGCCCTCGTATCCAACAAAATAGTCTGCATCACTGGTGCATCGAGGGGAATTGGTCGTGGCTGGTATGCTCTTGATTCGTGCTCCAGCTGGGCCCTTACTGTCGCCGAAGTGCACTTGAGTTCGCGAAACATGGTGCATCGGGCTTGGTGCTGCACTACTTTGGGGACGGGGAAACTGAGCAGGAAATCACCTCTCTGAAAGAAGAAATCGAGAACGCTTCAAAATATCCTCAGAACCCGAAAGTAGTGGTGGTGTCCGGCGACATCGCCGACCCCGCGACTTCCACCAAGGTGGATGGAGAACTAGAACTAGCCCTATCGTTTCTGACATTTTGCCTCCAGATCGTCGAGATCGGAGTAAGCACATTCGGACGGATTGATGTTCTTGTCTCCAACGCAGGAATATGTCCGTTTGCCGAATTCTTGACTATGCCTCACGCAACTTGGGAACGGACACGCCAAGTGAATCTTGATGGATCATTCTTCGTGGTTCAAGGTCTGAATACCGTCCCATTAATTCAACCAGATCCTGACCCTCTGTCTAGCCGTGGCAAACCAAATGAAAAGTCAGACACCTCAGGGAGGGTCCATCATCGGAATCTCTTCTATCTCAGCCCTGGTTGGAGGAGAAATGCAATGCCATTATACTCCAACAAAGGCAGGAATTCTTTCGTTGATGCAAAGTTGTGCGGTGGCGCTCGGCAAATACAACATACGGGCGAACGCGATCCTTCCGGGCACTATCGCGACCGACATAAATAAGGAGGACTTGTCAGACGTTACCAAACGCGAGAATATGGAAAAGAGAACATGTTTAGGACGCCTCGGAGGTATGTGCATTTGCAAGACCTCGCTCGATTCATTCTTATACATTCTCAGTTCCTTCTGATATTGCTGGACCTGTCGTTTTTATGGCGAGTGACTTGGCCAAATATGTTACGGGTGCATCTTTACTTGTTGATGGCGGTCTATTTGTCAATCTCCAGTAAAATCTTGTATTTAAATCACGTCTTGGTTTCAGCTTGCAAGATCTTTCCCTCAACAACAGCGGGCTCTGCTGCGATGAGTACACACATCCATCGTGCCCATCCTGTGGATGGATTGTGCCAAGCGTGAAGAGTTCCTTTTTGAATGACGGCATCACCGGGATTCTTCAAGTGGGTCTCAGAACCGTCTTCCATTATTAGGATGAGTTCCCCCTCAACTATAAAATGCGGGATGAGTGTGTCGGGCAAGTGATGTCCATGAACAGATACTTGCGGAGGATATTGTAGTCCAAGGAAGTGGTTCGGTGCTTCACTTTCGAAATTAGGATGGATGGATGGTTTCATGGCGTGAAAAATTACCATCGGGGTTTGAGCACCAGGGGCAAGGTCAGTGCATCGCAGGTTCGTCCCGTTGGGCTGCACGATGCCATTAACTATCACTCTACTGGCTCCATCCTCACTTTTATTTTGACATCAGAATGAATAAGGGCATCGGAGGAAGGAGGAGCGACCTTTTGTTGTTGTCATTTGTCGGTAGTCCATCAGATGTGACCCAAACGGCTGCAGATTTGGCCCCCTCCATGCCTGGAATGTCCTTCCTCACATCAGTGCGAGGTTCACTAGCCGAGCGAATCATACTTCGAAACGCAATGCAGAGTCATTCTGAATGGTCCCAAAGCCCTTATCGTCATGGCCCGTTACAATTCGACGTATTTCAGGTAGTTGTCTGGGGCTGGACATGATGAACAAATTCAAGAGGTGAACGATCACATGGTTGTTCCCGGTCCGATCACAAATCGCAAGATCATAGCATTTAGAATACACCTGGAATACCCCGAAAGCTACAAACGAGACGAGAGGCTGATACACTCAAGGAGCGGTGTCTGGATATGGTTGGTATGGCCGAGTTAGTAAAGACCAACTGAAGCGGGGGATGACTGACAATAATAATATTCGTCAATCAAAGGCACCCAATCCTTGACCAGGGCTCCGAACAAGCCCAACAACGGAGTTTGCGCCGCCATGTCGGCGAAAGATTCCAGTTTAGGTCTAGGAAGACAATTCTTTAGTAACAATCATATTTAACCAAGATTCCTTACTTGGTGTAGGATTCCCAAATGGAGCCGCGTAAGAGGTACCAAACCATGTCGCGGTCTCTTCGAGCGTATTCGGAGCGCTCAAGAGCAGCGGATGGCGGCGGTGCTCGACGCAAATTGCGGGATATGAGCTCCATAATTAAAGCACAGACCAATGGTCGGCTGGATTTTCTATTGTCGGACACCAATAGTGAAACTGCGAAAAGCACATGAATTCACGTGTTAATGGAGAATCAGGCCGGACTTGCCGTAAACTAGAGGGCGAAGAATGTACAACATTTCTGCGAGCCAATCTCGGTGAGAGGACAAAGGCTTGAGCAGGGAATGTGATGGCTTCACAGACGAAGTCGTAAGGGCCTTTGGAAGAAGATAATCTTCGGCTGATGTCTCGGTTGGGTGGGGAGGCGAGGTGAGTAGCGGGTGGGGAGGCAGTGGTACGCGGTTGTTTCGCAGATGTGTGGGGGTTGCTGGAGGGGAAGAGTCGGACGAGGGGGCAATGGTAGAGGAGGGCGTGTCAGGAGAGGTGGTAGGGTAGCGGGATCGAAGTCGCGTTCGGGGATGGGGGGAGAAAGGAAGGGCCGTCGCGTGATACGGAGAAGGATAATGCGAAGGAGAGCTCTGAAAAGTGGATCGGTGACCGAAGGAGGACAAGCGACAAGAAAACGCACTTTATGATCTCAAGTAGAACTACACTTCGCCATCTGGTACGGGAAGAAACCTTGCGACGGAGGGTCATTTCAAGCACGAGCTCTGTGAATCGGATGAGCTCAAGTGCTCGGGCTGCCCACTTGTAGCGAGTGTTCTTGTCAGACCACGCGCGTGTGAAGCGAGTGTGCAGCGAAGACGGAATGAGTGGACGGTATTTTGGGTCTCGTTGGA
Source organism: Mycena leptocephala (assembly GCA_029378395.1). NCBI lineage: Eukaryota > Fungi > Basidiomycota > Agaricomycetes > Agaricales > Mycenaceae > Mycena > Mycena leptocephala. The sequence continues at coordinate 220,871 of JARJLF010000039.1, forward strand.
CGACCTTGGCGAGAAGAGTGTCGTGGTACATGCTGACGAGGTTGAGGGATGCCGCGACTAATGAAAAGAAAATCAGGGAGAATGGATTGCTGAGTGGAACAAACTGACGCGTTTCCGAGGCCAACTCGGCATCCTTGAAGCGACCGGGAAGAAACCAGGTGAGGGAGCGGAGGGAAGACTCGAGGGTGGACATGGCTGATATATTGTTTAACAACCAAGCCTCGTATCCCGACTCGTGTTTGGAGGCGGCCATGACGGCAAAACGGGAAAGAGGACCGGGCGTGATGCCGTGACTTGTGTGACACGGAGGCTCTCAAGGCTCTCAGCAGCGCCAGCCTATATGCATGGCATCCAACGTTCGATCCCTCGTCCACCGGTATGAAGCCGCCTCCACATCCGAGCTCCCCCCTCCATCTCCTGCTCGTTTCCTTCCAAGACGAGGTTCCAGCTCCATTCCCACGCCTCTCTCTCAACTTACGACCTCTGCAACGCTAATTGACGACCTTTCACGACACCCTGATTCCGATTCAGATGATGAGTCCTTTCACAAGCCTACCCCTTCCGCGGAGAGCCCTCCAGCCTCGCATTCTACCCTGCACCGTCACAGAAGTACTCCACATACCCCTATTCCCGCAACTGTTGTCTTTGCCCGAAACGCGCCTTCTTTGTCTCTTCCCAAGCTCGATGAATATTTGTCCAAGCTCATTCCTCCTTCCTTCGCCCATGCCACGGCCAAGGAACCTACCATGTTCCCTCCCATGGACCAATTGGCAAAGTCTGGGAGCACGATCGAAGATTTAGAGTACAACCTCAAGATTGCACCTTGGTATAGAAATCGCAATACTCTGCTGGGCTCAGCCGTCAATGCCGTCCTTGGGATAACCGTACGTCGTGGGACTATTGTTACTCGTTTATTTCTTAACAGCAAACAACAGGGATCAAGCGCCGTCTCCACGTTTTACAGTCTCCAAGGCCTAAGCAACACTATTCAGGTGTTCGCTCTTATATTGACCACGATAGGTAGCAACCCAGTCTAATAATTTCATTACTCTTCTAAATTTCTGCTAGTGCCTGTTGGAGACGATTTGACCAACAAATGGCACAATCTGTTTCTCGGCACAATGTCGGGCATTCTCTTCCCTTCCTTTGCAATGTTTGACAGTCTCGCAGACCCAACATATTGGCGCTCAACTTTGCATCGACTTTGAACCAGTCACTGTTGTTCTTGATCGCGTTTCTAACGATTACCGTGGTGTTACTGTACCTCTTTCGTCGCGCGTCCGCAAATTATGACCGCTATCGGGTCGTTGAGGGCTTGCAACAGTCAGATTCCCCGGGGAGTCGTACAGGCCTTGTGGCCATTACTTTCGTTCTCACTGTCCTCTACCTTCCGCTCAGCATTATGGCTGTTCATGGCCTTGTGTGGTCTTCCGATCTTTGGGTGGTACCCAATCCTTATACAAATGCAACCACCTTCCCGCCAGTGGTCCCCCCACTGGGTCCATCAAGCGAGTACAAGGATCCTTTGGATTTTTGTTGGACTACGACGATGAAGCGCAACGAGATCAACTATGCCCCGGTGCTAGTAATACTGTCTGTTCTCGTCCTTGCGTCTGTGAGTTACCGACCAGGCAACTCTCGCAACTCTTGACTGACCACGATAAAGCTGACAATCTGGTTTCCACTGGCATTGCGCCAGATCATCAAGCAGTCAGCGCCTGAAGTAGACCGTTATTCTGAACTTGGACGTCTTCGGAATAGCCGGGAAATGGACACTGAATATCACCTACTGCTGAACCGGGATCGCAACCCATTTGCTTTTCTGTATAGCGGTCTGTGTGCTTCGACTTGTTTGATTTGTGCTGTTCCAACTCCCTTTCCTAGGCTTTCGTCGTGAATGGGCAACATATGAAGCGATCTATCTCTTCGCTAAACTGACTGCCCTTTTAACGGTGGCGGTCATCGACCCCAATAATTGCTTTTTCCGAGCGCTTTCACGGACTGCTGTCCCTATAGCGCGGCAGGTCATTCTCTTACTGTTAACTTTGGGATTTTTCATCGCCCAATGTGTGACGGGCCCCTTCCTTGACCCCATTAATAATGCCAGCGAATGGATGTCCAGACTAAATTATGTACTGACTGCTGCATTGGCATTGGCTGTGGCTTTGGATATACCGGGAAAAGCTATCCTCGATACATATGTGCTCTACATGTTGGTCTTCTCCCAGATCCTTCAGCATTGTGCGAGCTAATGAACGCACAGTATCTATATCATAACTTATGGATTCAGTATCTGTAACTTCCTTTGATTTTTCCCGCCAGGACGGAGCTGACTATTTTCTCTAGACTTTACTATAATTCACGTCGTTTTAATGCAGCAAGCTGTCAAGCGTATGTTCATCCAGTTTGGAGCATATCATAATCTAATATTTTATAAAACAGGATTCACTCGGCGCATCGACTTCAGTTGGGTTCCAAGTTTACTTGAAAACGTCCCTACTGAAACTATTATCAGGCATTGACATTTTCTCACCCCGGTTCATCCCTTACGTTTTACAGAGTGACGAATTCTGACCAAGTTATATGTAGATTGGATATATCCGCGAATTCTATACATACAAGACGAAGGATTTGGCAGGAATCAATTACAACTCTATTTCTCACCAGCCCAGAATGTCGGATCCCCGTTAATCAACCTATGGAGTTCGCGCAAGCAAGAGATTCTGAATATCCACCATATCTCCTCGGATTCACCGGATCCCCTGCTGAGCGGCACGTCGAAAACATCAAGGTAAGAGTGATGAGACGAAAGGTTCGGCAGCTTAGACGTTCACAGATCCTTCGGGAGATTGGGTCTTTGAGTTACCACAAAGCTGTGGCCCTGATAACTGGCCCGGATTATGAGTGGTTCAAGTATCTCGAAGGAGAAATTCAACAGCACTTTGTTGGTCCAGACTGTTACTGGATGGGCCATAATACACCAGACGGAGTCACAAGTCCTTTCGGTAACGCCTGGTGGATTCCATTCCCCCCTACTCTGGTCATTCGATATGACGACGGGCCATTGGCTGTTCTTCAACGCGTGTCTGATCTGGAGACCTACATCAAACAGAACTCATCCCGGAGGATTCAGCGAAAGCGTGAAATCCGGATGGCTCTCCGTGCTCTCGACGGTCAAATAGTCGTGTGGCCGTATGTACACATTACGGTCAGTCGTTCATTATTCGTGATTTTCAATCCTCAACGATATGCACACAGCCTATCGGTTCGCATTCCATGTGGTGCTGCGACAGACGCTACAAAGCGGACAGTTCAGTGTCTTACCATTCATGTGTTCTACGCATCAAGCGCCGCGGCCACCTCCAGTGGGAGGGCTTGCAACTTGGGAGTGGCTTTAGTATAGAGCTCCACTATGCGAAGGACGTCCAGGTTGATGGGGATATCATCGGGCTCAACGACGATTACGATCTAACTCCCGATCTAGCCCGGTTCATCGCCTTGAATCAGGACCTTATTCCTCGGAGGCTGGAGTATATTGAGGAAGTACTTGCCAGCTACCGCCGCCACCACCGGAAAGAGTGCCGCTGGAAATCTCATGTGTTGACATATCGCTTTCTAACTCATGTCTACGATCGTCCGCGGGAGCCACCAGGGGTTGCCGAGAGCTCAATCCAGCTCGAACGAGACCTGAGGGTCAGGGAATTAATGGCGGGCAATCAAGTTGTCTTTCAAACTGCCTACGAACGACTGGAAGCGGTATCATCTTCGCCAACTACTGCCTGGTGGTACCTATTTTGGGTTAGTGGCATCCGCGAATTTGCTTCGTCTTACAATGAATTTTAAAGGATGACTTGTGGAGGCGTAACTACGAAACTATACGTGGCCTCTCGCTTCACGCCTCTGACTTCGATCCCCACTATCCGACATCTATCGCTTACAGACCTGTGCCCCGCGCCGCATTAGAAACCTTTCTCACTCAGCGAGGGGTCCTTTCCAAGCAGGGATTTTTCCACTCTGGATTTCTCAACAAGCTGTACTTGCGACTCAACGACACAGTATTCCATGGATCTAGTCGGGTGAGTAGAGGCTTCCGCAATCTTGTACTATTGTTCAATTTCCTAGGCCATTATGTTTCACCTCGGGGATCATACTTCCGAGTTGGAGATGGAAGAAGTGGACTTGGAAACACAGGGTCAATCGTCAACACTAGGAACAGGCGTTGGGACAGACCATGATGCTGCATCGATAGTTCCGCGGCCCACGTATCGTTGGGAGGGTGAGATCGTTCAATAATTCTCATTCCTGTTCCATGATAGACTAAACATTTATTTTCTGCTAGGACTTCTTCAAGACCCATATCACAGCGGCAAACGGCATCGTCGGTTCTTTGCGAAGTTTGGGGCATGGTTGGGCGTCACACCTTTGTGGAGGTCAGGTACACCCTCTAACGGCATTTCCCTCGATGTGCGGTTGGAGGGAGGTCGTTTTGTCCTTCTAGAGCCTGATGTTATATGGACACCGAAATCGTAGTTTCTTCAGACAATTTGTACAACGCATACAATATTTTCCATTGCCAAGTCGTCGGCTTTTACTATATGTCATTGTCACGTGCTCGTCGCTTTCCCGTAAGCTGAAAATCACTCAGATTCAAATAATGCCTCGACGACCTCGTCCTTCTTCTCGAGCAGCCCCAAAACATGATGTTACCAGTGGATTGACGCGCATCTCTTCCAAACCCAAGACCGTTTCAAACGCGTCCAGGCCGGAAAAGGTAGCTGTGTCAAGCTTGGACGAAGACAGCGACGAGGAGGGATCTGACGATGAATCTGGAACAAGTAGCGCTGAAGAATCTGCCCTTGGTGGCGATGATGACGAGGACGTCGATGCTCCTAGGATATCTCAATGGGTAGACGACGACGACGACGACCTGGATCCCACTTCCAACCGTAGTGATGAGGATGCTCCTGAACAAACTAAAGGTGCCGGTCCTTCGCAATTGGTAAAATCCATTCCACATATTTATGACATCCGTGATCTAATTTTTTTCCCCATTTCCCCAGAAATCTCTTGAAAACGGTACGTCCGCCTTGCTTAGTCGGCGACATGTAATGAACTTTTCTCCAGACCTTTCTAATCTACCCCTTGGCGCATTGCTCCGCGCGCAGCGTGCCCTCGCGCAGGCGAATGCCAGCGACTCTGAGTCGGAAGCCTCCAGCGAAAATGAATCGGATGGAAAGCCGGAGAAGACATCGTCGAAAGGCAAGGAAAAGGAAAAGCCGGAATGGAGCATACAACCCCGACCTGACATAGCTAAACGAGCTAATAAACATGCGTTTGTGCAACGTTTTCCGACCTGCAGCCTTCTTATGTGCATTTAGGCCCACGGAAGTCACTTCTAAACGACCTGTGACCCGAAGAAGAACGGTAGTAGAAGTAAAAACATTAGTGAGTTTGTTCCCAGTTTTCTATTTTCCTGGTTGACCCATCCTTGTTGGACAGCAACCACGCGACCCTCGGTTTCTCCCTCTGTCGGGCGAGTTTTCGCCGCAGAAGTTTCAAGAGCACTATGGCTTTCTTATGGACGCACACAAGACCGAACTCCGGACCTTGCGCGACAACTTGAAAGCGGCACGGAAACTCTTGACGTCATCTCCTCGAGATCTGCGACCTGAGCGAGAAGCGGAAGTTCGTCGCCTGGAGATGGCCGTCAAGAGGGCCGAAAGCATGGTAAATAAAGATCGCAGAGCCAAGGTGGATCAAGAAGCTTTGACAAAATTGAATGAAACGGAGCGAGCAAAGCGAAAGGAAGGCAAGGCAGGATGGTGGATGAAAGACTGTATGTTCATTCTTTTCACGGAGAGGCGACGTTGACCCATTTCCATTGCAGCGGAGAAGAAGGAATTCCTGGTGCGAGCCAGGTATGACGCACTGGCGGCTGAAGGGGGGAAGCGTGCAGTGAAAAAGGCGATTGAGAAAAAACAAAAGAAAATCGGGCAGAAAGAGAAGAAGTCCCGGCCATTTGCAAAAGGTAGCGGCTTGAAGCGCAAAGCCGGAGATAGCGAAGGAGGTCCTCCACAGAAACGACGTAGATCATAGCATGTTTACTTATATTGCCCTGAGGCTTTACATCGCATTCCACGAAGTTTATTCTCGTATGTAGCAGGGGCAGTTGCCGTGAGCCAGCGCAAGGCCAGCGTGGTGAACGTCGAACACTCATATGGCTACCGACTCTACTTGGGACGACTCAGACATCTTCAGAGGCGAACCCCCACCTCCACCTCGAGCTCCCTCTCCCACTCCCAGCCGTCATTCCACCGTCTCAACATCGTCCTCGGGGTCCTATCTTGGCGGACGACTCGGAGCCATCGCTGCTATAGTAGAGCTTGCGATCAGTAGATGGGCAGGAAATGAATCCTCTGGCTCTTCTTCTTCGAGCTCCTCCGACTCTGACTCCGTTGCTCATTCCCGCGCTGCTCGCCGATCTCACCGTAGCAAGTCTGAGCATGATATTTCTACCCGCATCAGTCGGATGCAGGCGCGTGAAGAGTCTAGGCAAATTCCGCGCCAGTTCGCACTATACGTACCTCCACCGCTGGCTTCGCCGGATGCAAACAGTGAACGCATCACCCACACCTCCGATTTATCCACGATTTTGGGGCAGCTGGATACTGCTCTGAAGAGGTCGACCAGGGCTAGACGCCAGCAGGAGCGGGAGCGTTTGCCGCGAGCAGATTTAGATCCTCCCAAACCTCAACATCTTCATTTCATGCTCCCGGATGTTGTCAAATCTCCAAGTCGAGCCGCATCCTTCACAGACCTCTCCGCACTTGGAGATGGTCAGAGGAAAGGGAAATATAAGGAAGGACAGGTCCCCCACACCACAAGTCGGTCGCCTTCCATGCCCAAAGCTTGGTTTCTGGATGTCTCCTCGCCCACGTATGCATGGCATACTAATTCCTGATCTATATAATTGATCATATTGCTTTACTTAGGTGGGACGATATGCGTGCGATTGGGAAGGTACGTTACTCCTGAAAGGGCTTGGCCGACCGTTGGTAACCTACCACGATATCTAGCTCCTTCATCTTCACCCTCTGACCCTGGAAGACATCTTGATGAAAGACCCTCGCGAAAAGCTTGAGCGCTTTCCCAAACTAGGCTATTACTTTATTTCCTTTCGAGCGATAGAATCCTGGGATAACCGTGAAAAATACCGGCATCAGGATGGCGAGGAACGCGATCACGGAGTCGTGGGCGAAGCCAATGTTTATCTCGTCGTCTTCAACGAAGGAGTTTGCAGTTTTCATTTCACCGACATCGCAGGTGACTTAGTTTTGTTGGGCTACAGCTCATAGAACTCACGGAGAAGAATAGATCATATCGATCGGGTTCGAAACCGAATTATGTTACTGGAGAAAGTGGTCAACATGTCTTCAGGCGAGCTCCCAAGTCAGAATTATTACCATTTTCCCTAACTCGTCAGGTTTCAGACTGGATAGCACATGGGATTTTGGACTCCATAGTGGATTCCTTCTTCCCGTTCCTTCAAGGTGGGTCTTTTTTTGGCCGTATTGTTCAACCTGGATGATTAAACTGTCGCCCAAGGACTCGAGAGAGAAGTGATGGCCATAGAAGACATTGTCTTCTCCGGTGCAAGCAACCAGCGTGCCTCCGATCCTGTCAACGTTGACTGCAGTGGAATGAGCACACCGGGACCGGGAAACACCGAGAAGACAAGTTCCCAAGTATGGCAAGTTGAACTGAGCGAGAAGGCCGTCGCCCGTCTCGATAAAACGCAGACGCACTTCTCTCTTCCGTGGCCCTCTTTCATCGGAAAATGGAAGATTCATATACCGAAACGCCGGAAAGCGGCCTCGCCGTCTACTTCCTCTGCCGGTCCCACTTCTTCCACGTTACACCGTATGGCTAGAGCGCGACGACTCGTGACGTCGTTATCCAGACTGCTGGCTTCTAAAAGCGAAGTAATTCTAAATTTCCATCCCCCAACACAGTTCCGTTAATGATAAAATCCAAGGTCGTAGCACAATTACGCAAACGGCTACTAACATCCTCACAATCTGGATCAAGTACTGGGGACGTAGAACGTGCAGAAGTTGCAATGTACTTGGGAGATGTGCAAGGTACTTCAAGTATCCGCTTCAGATATTTTCTGGACTGATCCCATTTAGATCATATTCTCGCTCTGGAAAATGCCCTCAGTCACTACGAGCGAATGCTCAGCCAGTCCCATCCTCTGTATATATCTCATATCCGTGCCACGGTTGCGATCACCAAAGGAGGAAGTGATAAAGCGCTTATATTCCTCTCCGCGGTTAGTATTGGTGTCCTGTGCATCCAAACCTTAATTGGTATGTCCCTTCCACGCCGTGAAACGTGTGGCCTCATGAGTGAGAAGGTCTATGTTCCATCAACGTCAATGTTCCGCATAATACTATTGATGGGCGGCGATTCGTAAGTCTTTTTTTCAAGGCATTGACTTCGGTATTTACTTGGGGATTTAGAATGCCTTCGGTATCGTAATTGCTCTGGCAATTTTGATACTTGTTTCGTACTTGAAGCTGGTTCTCCATTGGTGGAGAAGTGCCAAGAGGAGGACGTCTGCGGCACTCTAACTGTTGTGAATATCTCAATAATCTGTATTTACTTATCAAAATTTATACAACGATACGTAGAACAGTTTTAATTAATAATATCCAAAGAGCCTGTACAACCTCAAATATCCATTTTCTGGATGGAGGCCTTGATGTCATGAGCTAATTTTCCAAGCCAATTTCTCTCTCGCACGCGTGTCCCTGCTTCCGATGCCAAACCAGTATCTCTCTTCGTAACATGGTCCATCGTCCCGCTCAATGGCAAGCTTGGATCGCGGACCGTAGATGTCAAGACCGGCCAATGGCTACGAAGGGCATCCTCAAGAGGTGAAAGCGGGCCAACCAGTTCTGGATGCTCAGAAAGATGAGTGTCCAATGGCTCCGCAAGTGAACGTTGGTCGAGGACAGAGGAATGAATCGTTTCATGCGTCACATTATTGGTCTCTGTGGGCAAAGATCGCTGTATCTTATCCGCAAGCGCATAAATACCGGTAGTCGGACTAAGTGACCCAGTCAGTTAAAATAGTGAGGTAGGTCTAATTACGGACTTGTGCGGTGATTGCTGGCCCCATGGAGCGGTCGGATGTGGAAGAGACCCTAAGTACGCGTAGTCCAGGGACAGATGGTCTTGCAAATTAGCCTGAATAGTTGGTATGAAGGAAATGTTAGTAATTGGAAACTGATCGCTTACGGCCATCCAGAAGCTGCATTTTCGACGTCAATACAAGTTTCTAGATCGAAAAAAATAACCTTACAGGGTAATATCGGCAAGATCGTGACTAGTGTAACCCCCGCCTATGCTTTAAGATAAGCCACAAAACGACAGTATATTATCTTATACTGACCGATGTCAGCGTGACACCCTGGCGAATGTGAACTTCACAACTAGGCATAGAAATCAAAGAAAGCCGCACCGGTAAACCAGCATTGGCGCAAGACTTGGCCCTTCCGGAGCCCGTTTGGACTTTGCTCAAACTTGCAAATATCCTTGGCGCGAGTCAGGATCGACTTGGACTAGTACTCATGACTTACAAAGTCGGCTCTAGTCTCATTCAGAGCCATGGCATGGCAGGCATACTGGACGTGCTCTCTGGATATTTTTTCATCGAAACTGGGGAGCCAGAAATGGAAAAGACGAACCCTAGAACCCTATCATTGAAACCAAAGATATTTCTTATGTGGGGTGACTTGTGGGAGAGCTCTCCAGGAAGGCCGAGACTCCCGACGGTGTCAAAAACGCCAACAAACCTAATCTTCATCAACTACGAAGGCAAGGAGATTGAATCGATGACCAACTTCACAGAAAAACTGTCATCTCCCGAATCTGCGCGGCTTTTCCCTGGAGAGTCGTGCCTAGTCCAGGGGGCGAGTTCTTCATTGAGACGCTGGATCTCTACAGGGAGACGGACAGCTCTAGATATCGCAGCATACGACGCACTGTCACGTACCTGCTTGGTCTTTGCTTTTACCGAGCGTTTGGTAAGCCAAGAAAATGCCTGCAAAGTGGTCCATATCGGCGCGGTCGAGCACACCAATTTTGCCCTATATGGTCGCCTAAATTGCCGCACAGATACAGACATTGGAAAATAACCATACAATGAACATTGCGGTCATCCTGGCAGTGTATGCACCGCGCGAAAAGCCAAAGAGGAAAATCTAACGGTCGACGGTTTTTAGAGTCGTGTACTGGGCAGACGAGACGGAATCCTACCTCATCTCCGGGGAAATAATTACTGTGGAGAGCATGAGAGTCGTAGATGACTTATAACGAATTTACTGACTGTGCTATGAACGCATACGCCTGTACGATTTGAGATTTATTGAACCGCTGAGAGAAACTCGCATACCTCTTCAACTTTATCAGCTATGGAACACGATGAGCGTGATATGGTGCACATAGCGAAAAATAGATAATACCCAAAGTGCCTCCAGTCGTGCCTATATTGAAGAGGATAAATTCCTGGCGCTGTTAAAGGAATCTAACCTACCGATGATATATTCAGAGTAGAAGTTCTTTTCAGACCCTATCCCGGATTGATAAAAGACCTAAATGTTTATGAATGCAACCTCCGCACTTCCCACAGGGAGCAGAAAAATACAATTTGTGGGATAGCAGGCTGGGACCGAGTGTCTTCGTGATTGATAGTCCTGGCAAGGCGGAGTATATTCGTGTAGCTCTGACGATTTGTAGTGCTGACTCCTAGTAAGAATGGAAGTTTAATCGCGGCAGATCAATATTATTTAAAGTAGCTCCACCATCCTGCCAAGTCCTGTTGAAATGAAACGTTTATTAGCCAGTCGCCACGCGAAAAAAATCCAAGACGAGGTATTCCAAAAGCCCGAGACAATACAGGTGCGCCGGGCTCGAGGGATGGGCCGAAAAGCGGCCGCGGCATTTAGATATCATGAACGCACCCATCACAACATACAATGATCCTCTTCTTTACTCTGGTCGGCGCCATGTGAGAACCACCGGTCAAAGGCTGGGTGGGGGCATCTGAAAAGCCGGTGAGATGAGTCGACATGAAGCAGGATAAAGATATGGGATATTGATTGAATGGAAGGGACACTGCACGTTCGTTCCTTATATACTGTCTGTCCTACATGGCACAGCCCATAATGATGTTTATCGTCGGTGCTCGGCGGTCTCATTCAAATGCCGATCGAAAACTTCATTCGTATGTCTAATCCTTTATGTAGTTTTTATGTAGCAGCTATAATTAAAGCTGTCCGCCACGCTAAATATGAAGGTTGGACAGGGAGCCGGTCAAGGCGGGGTCTATTTTCCAAACCGCATCTCTGCTCCGGCAAATTCATCCAATGCCGCCCGAAAGTCCATCTCCGTCAACAATTGGGGTGCAGTTGGGTAGGTTTCACGTCTAGCGCTTAACCATTCGAGGAGTGGCCGTTGTTGGTAGCAGTGGCTGCAACGAATGATTAACGGAAATGCAGAATGAAAAGCATTTGCACTAACTGTATTTCCGTGAGTCGGATCTGCCACGGGGGGAAACCGTGTAGTTCCAGAGGGAGAGCGTAGTCAGACGGACAGAGATGGTGGACAATAAGAAAATCAGGCGCCGAAAGCGAATGTGGTCCTGCGATACGGTCAGCACGCTTGGATAACATCTCGGGCTTTTTGCTAGCCTTCTATAATGGTATTTAATCTCTCGGCAGTCAATTCAGGTTCTTGTTCGGTGTCAGTTGTGCGAGCTCGTCTGCGAGCCAGCGAAGTCGCAGCAGCAGCAATAGCAGGTTTGGACGACTGCCGGGATGCAATGCACAAAGTCAGAGGAGGTTTAGAAACGTCTGATTTTTCTCCTGCGTGAAATTTAGATGACATTCGAAAAATTGCATATAACACTCACGTTCTGAATGGCGTTTTTTGAGACCATACCTAGCGGTCTTCTTGCGAATGACTTTGGGGACGTGAACAGTTATTACTGAAGTTTCTTTCTGAAAGCCATCCTCTGGCGATAATGGTCGAGAATGGGAGCAGTCGGAAGACGGTGGGGTTAGTGGATATTCAATGTCGGACCCGGAGGATGATTCGTAGCCATCCAACTCGCAAGTGAGAGATGCCCGTTGTGATATTTGGTCCGCGCAGTCCACAAGTACACCTGATTGCAATGGCTCGTTTCAGCGCCAGGAAATACAAGCACCATAGGCCCCGACACACCTTTACTGTCATACAGAGTAAGCTTTTCGATTCCTGCAGTACGACACCAGCCAACGGCGCGGCTAGCACTTTCTAAGAAAGATTCCCGAGTGGCTGCTGGGTCATGGATGGAATCCGACACGAGAAGTAGAGCAAGGTGACGTGGAATGCGTCTGCGTGTAACTTGAAGAGGAAGTGGAGGGGTCCGATTGAGACGATGCCAGGAAGCAGACAAGAGGGCTATTAAGAAATGGAACGAATGGAGAACGCGCAACAAGACATGTACCAAGACCGCCATGGATTGCAAAAATTTCAAAAGGAAATATTCCCTTTTTGGGATGTGTTCGTGGCTACATAGCCATCCACAAAACTCGCTCGGACTCGAGGTTTTGCATTAATTAGAATACATAGTCAGACATGGTCCTACTACAGTTGGGCAGTTCACATAATACCGGCATCTGTTTCAGCCTCCTGCAATGCTCGCTTGATCTTGAGCAACATCCCCGTCTTCCAGTTGTCCAGCTTCGTCACTTGATCGAACTCTACGACTGCATTAGTGAATGCCTCTGGGTCGCCAGCTTCCACAGCCTCGATCAAGGCTTGGATAAACTTCGACTCCCGTGTACTTCCATAGGACGGGTCCTGGTTAGAGTACTTTGCGAGGTTTCGTTTCGCTGAAACGGTGTCCTGCTCTCTTCGTTAGCACATTGAAGCGACGATATTATGGCCAGTCCCACATTCTTCATGGCCAGAGAGCACAGACCGGATCTCAGCCAATATTCTTTAACGCTGTATTTGGTCAAAGCCGAAGACAGAGAATGGTTGGCGACCTGCTCATAACGAGCGATTGCCTGCGGATATTCTTCTAGGTCGGCATAGAGATCTGCGGCATCCTTGTAGCATGCATTGGCAGTCCTAGTGGCCGGGAGTTAATAGTAGTTGGATAGGTCATGAAAGGAATTAAATTACGCGGCGGCGTCTTCTTGAGCGTACCAATCGCCTGCTCTCTCATAGCTCTCACATGCCTTGCGCAGATCGTTGTTCTCTTGGAGATGTATTTGACCGATCTCCTTCTCGCGGTCTGCGGCCTGCCGGAAACGACCGGCCTGGGTGAGATGGACGATTGTCTGGGTCAAGGCCTGTACGGCGACTGGAAGGAGTTGAGATCGACTGGGTGGGGAGATAGCGCAGCTCACGTTGGGGGAAGCCTCTCTTGTATGCCTTGGCGGCGTTCCACCAGGCATTCGCGGCTTCATTCATCTCCTTGCAGTTCTCGCGACATTCTGCTTCGCGTGCAAATGCATCACCGGCCTCCTTGAAGTTCTTTTCGATCTTGAACGAATTGGCGGCCTGCTGATAGAGGTCGCCTGCCTCCTCGAACTTGGAGGTCGCAGAAGAGAACCAGCCGGAGGAGGACGCTGCCTTTTTGTCGGCCTTGTCTAGCAGAGCCTGAGCTGGGGATTTGGACATCGCGGTGGATCGTGTTAGAGGGATGTGGTGGTACTCGTCGTAAATAGGAGCACCGCATTACGTCATTGGTATAGCTTTCTCTATCCTTCCGCTTCAATGCTCGACGTCGATTCGATTCGCTCTCTGTCTGACCTCCATCCCAAGCCTGCTCACATCCGCTTTCAATATGGCACCGCTGGCTTTCGCACTCTGTACGCGTACACTCTAATTCAATCTAACCCCGTTCTCACTTCTCCGTAGCGCGAGCGTCCTAGATTCGGTGCTCTTCAGAGTCGGTGTCCTTGCTGGGCTTCGCAGCAAGAAACTGGATGGAAAGACCATCGGCGTCATGGTGACCGCGTCCCACAATCCTGAACAGGTATCTTTAATTGTTCTGTGCTGTTTCCATTTCTCAACTATTGACCAGGACAATGGTGTCAAACTCGTTGATCCCCGTGGAGAGATGCTCGATACATCCTGGGAGATACATGCCACAACCCTGTCCAACGCGCAAACCACGGACGAGTTCATCAGCGAATTAGAAAAGTTCGTCCAGAACCTCAAGATTGATTTGTCCAAACCCGCCCATGTTGTTTATGCCCGCGACACCCGTCCATCTGGTGACGCGCTGGTGTCGTCTCTCGAGGACGGTATCAAAGCAATCGGAGCCGAAGGGCGAAACGCCGGTGTTACGACAACCCCGATCCTGCATTACCTCGTCCGCGCGATCAATACCAAAGCACCAAGGAAAGCTACGGGGAGGACTCTGAGGAAGGTTATTTCCTCAAACTCACTAATGCGTACAAGAAACTTGTTGTATGTATCATTCATCACTTGTATGGTCTTACTCTTAAACTATTTCTAGTCGACGCGTCAGACCCCCCAGCCTTTGCTAGTCGACTGCGCGAATGGCGTCGGTGCGCCTATTGCCGCGAGATTGGCCGAGTACCTCGGAGGTACTTTACCTTTGGTTCTCGAAAACGCGTCAATCACGACGCCTGGAGCCCTGAACAACGCCTGCGGAGCAGATTATGTCAAAACCACACAGAAATTACCTCCATCGTTGGCGGGTCGTCTACAACCTGGCCAACGAGGGTGCAGTCTCGATGGTGATGCTGACCGGTTGATGTATTTCTATCTCGACGAGCGCAATCAGTTCCATATGCTCGACGGTGAAAAATCGCCGCCTTGGTCGCCGCCTTCATCGTCGAGCTTGTGAAGACTTCAGGATTAGACAGCCAGATCAAAGTGGGCGTTGTTCAGACTGCGTACGCTAATGGCGCTTCCACAAAATACTTGAGCGAGGTTGACATCTTATCTACTCTCCTCATTACACGTCTTTAACATGTCCTGGCAGCGTCTACCGGTCAAGTGTGTGCCGACTGGTGTCAAGCATCTTCATCACGCGGCAGAACATTACAATATCGGTGTTTATTTCGAAGCGAACGGACACGGTACTGTCTTGTTTTCACAGCCCACCCAAGAAACACTACAAACATACCAGCCTTCCACGCCGGCTCAGTCGACTGCTCTTGAACACCTCCGCAACTTGAACCAATTGATCAATCAGACAGTTGGAGACGCGTTGTCTGACATGCTTCTTGTCGAGGTCGTTCTTGCGCACAAAACGTACAGCGGCATTGAATGGGATTCCCTATATGTCGACCTCCCAAATAGGCTTGTCAAAGTAGTCGTCGCGGACAGAAATCAATTCAAAACTGAAGATGCCGAGCGGCAACTAGTTAGTCCTGTCGGACTGCAGCAGAAGATCAACGACTTGGTCCGCCGGTACGACGGTGGACGGTCTTTTGTGAGGCCCAGCGGGACGGAGGACGTCGTTCGCGTATATGCCGAGGCGAGCATTAAAGCCCAGGCCGACGGTGCGCCTTTTCGTGCTCCTGCTGTGCAACCTACACTGACTGAATACCACCAGAATTGGCGTTCCGTGTTGGGGGTCTTGTGTACGATGAATGCGGTGGAAATCCGGCGACGCGGCCGAAGGAGTTTTTGTAAGAATGGGAATATACCAAAGGAAGGACCTTCTACTGTAGATCTAGACAGCTGCAGTAAAATAAAAGGATTGCGCAATGGTTTGCACTATTTTACGTCATTAGCTGTTAGTGACTCACCGACTGTACTTATACTGCTAACGGATCCTTGTTTTGCTTTCAACCTTTCGTCGAATCCTTGACTGTAACATGTGCCGTTTCGTGATCTACAAAGGTAGAACATCAGCACACGACCCTCTCGCTTACGCTGACTGCGATCAAAGGCACCTCCCCAGTTCAGCTTTCTCACCTGCTAACAAGGCCATGCCATAGTATCATAAACCAAGGTTAGTGGATAATTACTCGTGTTCAACAAGTTACCCAAACCTTGTAGCTTTTGACTCTCGTCTACGTTTGGATCGTCGTCGACCTATGAATGGAGATGGCTTCGGCGTTGGTGAGCCTTGGTAATTCGACTTTCGCCTACTTTTCTGACAGAGATCAGGCTGGTACGACTCCGTTTATGACGAGGAACTCGGCACACAGCCGTGCATATTTACAAGTGTGACCCTGTGAGTAGACGGTCGAAATTACTTGTTAGAATTCTCATTTACGACTTTGAATTTAGGCATGGAACAACATTAATTTGACCCGCCTGGCCGAGAAGATCAAGTCGCCGCTGGTATTGTGAGTTGACTTCTAGTGTAACTTGAGAGTTTCTAACTGAAGTTCCAAGCGGTCATGTACGGGCGACGACAGCTGGTTCCCTTAGCTTGGATAATTGCCATCCATTTGTACATGGGAAGCTCATGGTAACGCCTTGACGGCACATAGGTCTTGCTTTTGAGACTGACTCGAAATTCCAGTTCATGCACAACGGAGGTATTGCGCAATGGGAACTCATCAAGAGAAGTTTACAGAAGGAGTTGCCCGATGTTGCTTTTAATATGGTCCAAGGAAACACAGGTCGCATCACGATGTCGAGCGGTTTACTTCCTGCTTATAATGTCTTCTCCAGACTCTGAATGGGCATTTGCACTCTTCATCTCAAAGGTTTGTTCTCATTCCTGCCGTTTTTCGTCATATAACCTGAAGATACAGCTTCCTGATCCAAACGCACGAACCTTCACGCCCGACATTCTACGCAGAGCCATGCTCGATACGATAGCTTCTTTGAACGTCATTGCTGAAGTTGCTGGCGTAACGGAGGTGCATATATTCCCAAATTCATCTATAAAGATTGACCACTTTTCAGCCGAGCCTGATGAATTTTTGTGTCACAGATGGCGACACCGTCATAGCGACAAGGTATATATCATCGGACAAAGATGAGGCGGCCTCCTTGGTACGTCTAGCACAAATGACGCTGCTGGCGCAAGTCTAATTTAGTAAAGTGGTTTTCTTCGGGCACAACATTCAGCGAGGACGCCGAAGGCGGTCACTATAAGATGTCGAAAGCTGACAAAAGGGAAAACATCATCATGGTGGCCTCCGAACCTCTAACATTCGAAAGAGGTGTGCCGCTTCATTCCATTTGCCGGATTTTAGTGACGTTGTGTTAGCTGACTGGATGGAAATCAAGACGAATACGGTAAGCTTCGGTTCCCCTTCCACTGTAGGAATGCTAATCGTGTCCTTCAGTTGGTGGTCATCACACCCCGCTTTAACCTTTTACAAATTCCGATCGTCGACAAGTTCTCTGCCCCCGGGACCGTAAGAGGTACAGACTTTGCGCAAGAGAAAGGCTTCTTGAACCCTCGCAAAGCACTATCTAGTCTTGTAAATATTACTTCCAGTCCCTCGGATTCTCTTAGACATTAGAATGTATTTTTACGCGTCGTTTCCGCGTCATAGCACTGCGCACTGAGCAACTCTCATTGTTATTGTCACGGGTCACACCGCGATTTGAGTCACGGCGCTTGTCTTAGACCTCCACCTCGGCTGAGTAGACGTTGTCTGAACGACTGTCTTCACGCCTCTTCACGCAGGGTAGAAGCTCTGATTGCAATCGCTTGCGATGACTTTTGTGCTATATGTCTCGTCGCACTTTGCCAGGCTTTCAACGGCTCTGCAGATTCTCATATTTTTACCTCTAACCCTCGCGACTCTTTCAACGAGAGCCTTTCTACTGCTTTCTCTTCTCCTTTCAATTCACTCCCTCATTCATGGAACCTGCCTAAGTACGATCGTTTATCTATGTGGACTCCGAACCCTGTTGACGGGTTCTTCTCAGTACTTTGGCCAGGTTCCAAAGCCTTGTCCTTTCTACAAGGTTCATTTTCTCGTCGATTAAAACCCTCCACGTTTCTGATATTATTTTTTTGAAATGAAAGTTCCCATGCACTCTTTTCTGCTCCTCGGTACGGTAGCACCTGTTTGTTACTGGCACTTCCAAATGATGCATTATTTGTTCAGTCGTCTTCAACATATTCTCTACCCCTGCCAATCCTTGGTTGCTCATGGCCGCCGATGCATGGGGGAAAATGTTGGCTTTCTCCGGGCCGCTTTTCATCCTATTGGAGGGTGTCTCCAGCCTCCTTGTCGTGCAGAAGGCTGGACAGATAGCAAAGGAGCTCGTCGCCGAGGGTGAATCCTACCAACTTGCTCTGCTCGTTGGTACCGCTGTGGCCTACGTCTCTTCGGCTTGGTGGATTGTTGTTTCATATTCCGCGGCAGCGTCGTCCCCGCTAGCATCTACGCTCTTAGGGGCAGCACTCTGCTCCTTCTTCTTTCTTTCCTGTATTGGATTTGTACTGCGAAGGTATGTCCGTTATCTCTTGGCTCAGCAGATCTGTTCATTCTTTCCATTTAGAACCAATGTCGTTGAATCGTCAGGAATGGCGCTCTTTATCGCATACAATGTCTGGCTGTGTGGGTTGGGTTCCGACGAGAAGTCGGTGTTTGATTCGGCGTTATCTTAGTACGTTTGCTTCTACTTTATGAAAGTATCCTCTAAGTCCCAGTGGTTCCAGTGCGCCGCTTCTGCCCAATATTATGCCTCACTTTGAGGCACTCTTCAATTTTATTCGACATACCCTACCCAAGCCGGTGCTTTTTGCCCTCTCGTATCGTCTCACAATCCTGCAACTGGCTTCCCGCATTCTACCTACAATCGGTGCTGACAGCTTCGACGATACATATGGTGTTGACGACACTTGGGAAGATCGACCGGTGTGTGCTCTAGTCACCAGTATCACTGCGAATATTAATCCATTATCCAGACTTCAGCCCTAACGCGTCTCTTGCTAACGTACAGGCAATCAATATTTGTAACCGTCTATTCACACTTGCTTCGTGAGTCTCCTCAACCTAAATATCGCCGTCTAAATCAACTATTTTTCAGTCTTGGACCCTTCATCGCAAGTGTGGTCGAGGTGGATGCTCATATTCTTTACTCTTCTCATTGGGCGGTGGAATTACTAGTAAGCTCAGCGGAGGATGACGTCGGTGGCGGAAAACGGCTGGATTAACATTGTCGCTGCCTACTGGTTAGCTTTCCATTCCGCTGTGTCATCACTCTCTTCTCATAGTACTCTCTCTTCCATATCGGAACCTTTGCTTTTACGTCCTCCAGAATGCGTTCGCAAGCGACGAAGGCTTCCTTACGATGCGGGGCCGATACGCTATGACTATCGACGGTTCGCCGACCGGAACGACCCCGAGACGATGGTGTACCGCGCAGCGGATGGTCGGCTGAGCTGCGACGGAGTCTCCTAGGGACACGGAAGCCTGCACGTCCCGTATTATGTTGGCCATTGTCTTTATCGCTAGCGTAGAATATGCTGGGTTGAATGATGAGATACTACCGCTTCTCAGCATCGAATAAACGACCTTGGTATTCCAGACGCGTTACGACCTTATCTGCGCGGACGTAAGTGGAGTCCACAACCCAACTATGCATTGTCGTGCACCACCTTTGAACGAGTTGCGAGTTGTCCCGATGAACACTGCGGTTGCGCCTGCCCATCGTGCCCACCGATTCGATAATCTTCTGGACGTCGAGAGAAAACGATAAAGCGCAGACCGCGTTCGTGAGTTCCAGGCTGGCTGCGACAGACGCGGCGGAGTCCATTGGTCAGTGGTCAGCACTTCAAGTTCGGCGAGAAAGTACTTCGGAGTTCGGCCCGTATACAATGTACAGCCACAGTCGCGTCTGCATCTCAGAGTCAGAGTCCATCCTCCGGATAGAATGAATAGTCTAACTCGACGCGCCTTTGGCCGTGGACATTGTATACGGTCTGCTTCGCGCTTGAGTACAGCATTTCATCGAGGTGCTTCTATCGATATACATCCCGAGGTCCTATTATCCTTCCAACGCACTTCTCTCACTGAATAACTCTCATTAGGTCCAGGATGCTCTAGCCACAGGGAAACCTGTTGTGGCTCTAGAAACGGCCCTAACGACCACGGCCTCCCTCCGCCCATTAATCTTCAAGTAACAAAAGATCTCGAAGCTGTCGTCAGATCCACTGGGTGTATACCTGCTACGATTGGGGTTGTGGCCGGACGAGTCAAAATCGGTTTGCAGAATTCGGATCTGGAGAGGCTGGCCGATGTTCATCGGAATCCTCGTTCTGTGAAAATTTCGCGGCGCGACATCGCTCCGGCACTAGCCCTCAAAGCTGATGGAGGTACGTTTTCCCCCTACGCGAGCATTCGACGCTGGCTGAGATTTATGATTTTGCGCAGGGACCACTATTAGTGCCACTTTAATTTTTGCAGCACTGGCCGGAATCAAGGTGGATATTTGACGGCTCAAAGTGCATCATGGGCCATTCTGATCATTCCACGCAGGTCTTTGCAACGGGTGGGTAAGTATACGGCGCTCTTACCTCGTTCAGCAACCTTATGCAACCCAGTCTCGGAGGTGTTCATCGCGGAGGAGAAACCTGTGACTGCTTCTGCCATTTTCCGTGTCAACCCACTCACTCGTTGCAGCTATGGACATTTCAGCCGACCTCCATGAACTCACTCGGTGTCCCGTGGGCCTTGTGTCCGCAGGGGTTAAATCAATTTTAGATATTGGCAGGTAATTTGCTCCCACTGTTTATGAATGCGTCCTTTGTGATCTATCATTTCTCAGAACCCTCGAATATCTTGTAAGTTGGCTTCGAGCTGTGGCCGTCAGTCCATTCACTCTCTTAGGAAACGTTGGGGGTGCCCGTAATACCGTACAGCAATACCAAAGATTTTCCTGCTTTTTTTTCTCCCCGAAGCGGGTTTCAGGTACGAATCCACACCAACCAACATCCATTTATCGATTTCGTTAGACGCCTTGGAATGTCAATGATCCCGCCGTGGCGGCTAGGATGTTATGTTTGTCCATGCAGTTCCCGTTTATCGCGTCGGTTTCTGACCTCGTTCCTTTCTCAGACAGTCAATGGCAACTAGGCATGGATAACGGAGCATTGATTGCAGTCCCTATTCCGGACGAGTACGCCGAGAAAGGGGAAATTATACAACAGGCGGTCAACCAAGCTGTACTCGAATCCGAAGCAAATGGTATGAGCAAGCGCGGCAAAGATGTGACGCCCTGGTTGCTCTCCCGAGTCGCAGAGTTGACACAACACGAGTCGATTGATTCCAATATCGCTTTGCTGAAGAATACGGCCCTCATAGGTTTGGCCTTTTCGTCTCTGCTACTCGTTAGTTTCCTCACACCGCCCTTGTAGGTGGGCAAATAGCGGTTCAATATCAAATTCTCGCCAATCAAGTAAGAGAATAAAATGTGTAGTGCTACATGATACAAAACATATTCTACCAGACGGTTAGTCCTGCTGGCAAGACATACGCGGCCACTGGCGGTGCCCTCGAGATCGGGGAAATCAATACCGCGATTTCTGGCCGACCAAAAGTGTTGGTTGTAGGTAGCGCAGCTCTGGATATATCTGCCCAGACCGAAGATACCGCTGGCTCGCATTCAACTAGTCCCGGAACTGTTGCTATCAGTTTAGGCGGCGTCGCACGCAATATTGCTGAAGCCTGTCACAGAGTCGGCACACCCACACTCCTGATCGCAGGACTCGGAGCAGACGCCTGGGGTCAGCTCCTGTATGACGAAACTAAAGTGATTGGGATGAGAACCGACGGTTTTATAAAGCGGAGCAACGAGCGAACCGCAATTTGCAATCTGTTTCTCAATGGCAGTGGAGATCTTGTTAACGGCGTTGCCGACATGGCCATCACCCAGAAACTCGATGCACACTTGGTCCTCCAACAAATAGCAAAACACAGCCCTGAGATAGTTGCGCTGGATGGAAATCTATCGGCTGATACCATCGGAGGCATTGTCGACTATTGCGTTGAGCGAAACATCCAACGTATGTCTTTTGTTAGGTCCGCTTCTCCCAGCTAATCCACGACCTTTAGTTTTATTGTAAGCTTCGGATTCATCTAGAGCGTCGATTTTAATTTTCGAATCTAGTGAACCCACATCGATCACCAAGTCAGAGAGAATCTTGCCTGCCCTTGAGCGCTATATCAGAAGGGGCTCTGATGCCGTTGTGACATTCTTCACTCCGAATCTACTTGAATTGAAGCATGTGCATGACAAGGCCAAAGAATACGGGTTAAAAACATCATCCTGGTGGACCATTGATAGGGAAGGGGAAGTCTTTCGGAAGGATGTGGCTCAACTCGCGAGGAGGGAAGTCGATGACCAGCAAATGGACGCAAAAAATGGCCACACTCTTGCATTTCTTGTCGAAGAAGGGGTTGCGCAAATGGCCACGACTTTGACACCTCGTTTCCGGCACATTTTCATTAAATGTGGAGAAAGAGGTGCTGTCGGTGTTATCCGACTCTCGGGAGAGGAGGCCCGGACATCACAGTGGGCTGGAATTCCAAGTAATCCTGACCGTCGATATGTTGTCGCACGTTCTATCTCAGGAGACGAGATACTGGTTTTGCAACATTTTCCACCTCACCCGACCAAAGTGGTGAATTCCACTGGCGCTGGTGACTCTTCGTTGGCGCTCTGCTTGCATCGTTGCAGGCTCAATCGCGTCCATTGAGCAGCCCAGAGGCTCTGGAACGTCTTGTCAGCACTTGTCAAACAGCAGCATCTCTAACACTCCAAACCCATGCTTCAGTATCCCCCTTGTTAAGTACACTGGGAAAATAATAGTTACTGTACGTATAGTGTATCAATCAGTTGGAAGTGGTCCGACACGGACGTCCTCCCTTGCACGACGGAGAACTTCTTTCTCCGACTTCTGTGCCGTCTTTATTGCTACTTGCACCTTTTTCTCATAGCGTGCCTGCGCGCCATGCTTCAGGCGTGTAATGATATTAGCAGCCTCGCCTTTTGTCAGCGTCGCAATCTTCTCAGCCTTGGTTTCCGCGTCCGAGTCCGAGACAAACATCCTTTTACCCCACCGCTTGGCAACTAAATTCTTTTGGGACTCTGAAGCTTGGGCCATTCTCCATCGCGCGGATCTGAGAAGGCTGTGAAGAAGAACTTGAGTAAGGATACCCTCGAATGACGAGACAACTTGTACCCTAACGCCATTTGCCCAAAAACAACTTTGGCTTTGACGTACGTATCACATCCGCGAACAGCATCGCTGAGGTCAGTGGCGGTCAGTATTTGCCGTTTACGCAGAAAGGGGCCAATTTTAAGGGCGGCAGCTGTAGCGCCATCCATCGCAGGAGTATAATGAGCCTGGAAATGACTTCCACCTTCGTCGTCTGTTTTGTCCGTGAGTGGAGTTTAGGAACGAGAGGTCACGACCCACCTTCAACTCTCTCTATCCGAATATAACCTTTTCCTAGACACTCCAGAACGTAAATGTCTCCTCCACAGCCGACCCAGGCATGTCTACTCATTTTTGCAATCTGCGGTGCTCCAGAGCCTGGCTTAAAAGCGAAAATGGATCGTCGTAGTCTTTATACGTCACAGACCGAGGCTCCGGAATATCGTCGGTGCTATCGAGGGCGATTGATTCCGCGGCAAGCCTTTCAAGGGACTCGGTTGTCTCGTCTGTGGATGTGTGACTCGCCGGGATCACTCATGTAATGTGTAATTTACCGTCGATGGAAATGCGTCGGGGTCAAGACCGAACAGAGTGGGCACAGAGACAATACCCGAAACCCGACTTGCGCT
Source organism: Mycena leptocephala (assembly GCA_029378395.1). Taxonomy (NCBI): domain Eukaryota; kingdom Fungi; phylum Basidiomycota; class Agaricomycetes; order Agaricales; family Mycenaceae; genus Mycena; species Mycena leptocephala. Next base: position 244,679 of record JARJLF010000039.1, read on the forward strand.
GTCAACGAAATCGATGATCCGACAGTCCGTCTTGCCGGTGCCAGGGGAGAGCCTCATTCCACGTCCGATCTGGGAGTCAAGTCGAAGGTGGTGGATGCTTCGCAACAATAAATACGCTTACCATTTGCGCAAAGACATTCCGAGAGCGGGTTGGTCGTGCGACAACGACGCAATCAATATTCGGTATATCGGCACCCTCCGTTAAAATAGCTGCGTACGTTATCATAAGAGTCGGGGGAGGGGGGGGGTCTGTATTTACCGCAGTTGACTAAAACAGGGTATTTGCCCGCTTTGAAGGACGCAATTAGAGCCTGGCGCTCACTCATCTGTACGAAAGACTTGAGCAATTGAATGAATGGCATCTGAACAACGCACTGGTGTGCCCGAAAAGACGTATCGAGCATCAATCCCAAAGGCACGAAACCTCTGAGTCAAAGCTTCGACATGAGCCACATTGACACAAAAAATCAAGGTGGATTTGCGTGTTGGCCCTAGGGTCGCTCAGGGCACAGGAGGGGTAGAGGATGAAGAATAAATACCTGCTTTGTCTAACCAAGTTTTAACAACCATGTTATTTATAGTGTCGGTGTTCACCACTTGAGCGAGGCTCGTGGGATTGAAATCACCAGTGCGACTGTTGACTATTACATTCTTCAAGTTGATGCTTGCTTGCACAGTTGTAAACCGCACATCACAAAGCCTGGTATATCGTCATTTAACTGTCTTTTCCATCTACTTTGCCTACCATGTTCCTTGATCATTTCGAGAAAATCCCTGTGATACACTATGCGCTCAAAAACCGAACCAAGCGCCAGTCCATCATGGCGACTGAATGTCGCAGAGAAACCAATGATAGGAATTTTATGTGCAAGAATAGGAGGCTTGAAATCGGCGTCTGGGTGTTTGATACCCGTATCGAAGTTGGCCAACAGTCGTCGATATCTGTACCGAGTGGGGTTACAACAAGAAAGGCAGCGAAGAGAGCTTACGAGGGGGCGGCCGCATGGTGAGCTTCGTCGATTATTATCGCTTTCAAACGCGCAGGATTGAACTTGTTGATACGTTCAGTTCGACGGAGAGTTTGATATGTTGCAACAGTGCTTTATCAGACGAACCGAGGGTCAGTCACAGGAGTTTTAACATTGTGTTCAGGAGATACGAACACATCGGCCAATCCTGACGCCTTATGTTTGGTACCTTGCTCAATCTCCACTGTCCAGTCTGGGAAAAGGCGACCAACTTGTTCGGCCGACTGTCGTGCAAGTTCAATGCTGTTCACGATAATGAGAGACTTGGAAGCACGGGGGTCGGAAGGAGGTGCAGCGATACGCGACAGCAGAGAAATGAAGACTGTTGTCTTTCCTGAACCAGTGGGCAGAGAGACACCTATACGAGAAGCACCACTCTCGAGAGCCTCGGTGCACGCAAGTAAGCATTGCTCCTGGTAAGGACGCAGTACGACATCCGATAGACTAGAAAACCGACGAAGAGGAAGTCGAAGATGCTCAAACATCGCATTTAAAACAAGTGTTCGACGCGACCCGTCACAGCAGCTTACTTAATGTCACAGCATACTTGTGTGAATTATGAGCGTCGCCCAGTGAAAAGAGAATAATATAAAAAAAGTGTATCGTCTAGGCAAACAAATTCGTAAGGAAGAGGGAACATAAACTAATGTTCCTCGACATATGCCATCCATTAGTCGAAAACTATTTAACCGGATCCTGAAAAACAATCATGAGATTAACAACTCATATAAGAGATGATCGCGACTCACCGCCCGAGTACACCTTGCCGAACATTAACTGCAGGACCCATCAGAAAGAAAAAAATAGAATGAGCACTGCAGCACGCACCTCTTGGAGCTTGTCGTAGAGAGACAGCACACCAGCACCGGCAACACCACGAAGAATGTTGGCACCGGCACCCTTGAAGAGGGACTTGACACCTTCCTTGGCGACAATCTGAAAAAAGGCGCGGTGAGCGGGAGGAACACAGGTAAGGAGAATGTATTACTTGAGATCCAGCGTCGAACATGGACTTGTAGTTAACACCAGAGCCAGAAGTCATCATCATGCGACGACTGCAACTCGGTTAGTATCAGAAAGTAAATCAAAAGAAAGAAAAACATACCGGATGGTGTCCAGAGGGTAGGAAGCAAGACCGGCACCGTGGTAACACCCCAACCAAGAGCGAAGGAGGCCAAGAAGGAACCCTCAAGAGGACCAACGAGGACAACAGGCTCTGCGCAAAGGTTAATATGGGCAGGAATTCCAGAAGAGGGGATAACTGACTGAGCGAGTCGTAGACACCAAAGTAAAGACCGCGGTAGACGATGATTCCAACAACAGACGGGACGAAGCCACGGTAAAGACCAGCAATACCGTCCGAAGCGAGAGTCTTTTTGTAGACGTCAACGAGGCCGTTGAACTGACGAGCTCCTCCACCCTTGGAGGACTTTGCGTCGTTGGCGAGACGGGTACGGGCAAAGTCGAGGGAGTAGACGAAGAGCAGGGACATCGCACCGGCACCGGAACCGGATGCGATGTTGCCAGCGAACCACGTCCAGTAGCCCTCGCTCTTCTTGAAACCGAACAGGGACTTGAAGTAGTCCTCTGAGGAGACGTTAGTGGGGGTTGGAGCACAAGGGAAAAAACGGACTGAAGGCGAAGTTGAGGGCCTGGGTGGGGAAGTAACGGATGACATTGGCGGTGTTGCCTCTCCAAAGGGAGACAAGACCCTCTTCCCTGTATGTGCGGCTGAAGGCGTCGCCGATGCCTTTGTAGGGGGTTGCCAGACGCCCTTGCTTGATCTGTCATGACGTGTCAGAGACGATACCGTGAGGAAAAAAGAGGACAAGACCATCTCATCCTGATTCTGGACCAGGAGCTTAATGCGCTCAATGGGAGCGGCACTTGTTTTGGCGACGGCCTAGCAAAGAGTTGAACAAAAAATCGAAAAAAAAGAGCAGAATAGAAACTGACGGCAGAGACACCGCCCATCATGAAATCGACTGTGGCATGGGTGAGCTAGGGACGATAAGAAGGACGAGGGACCGACTGGCAAAGTCCTTTGGGGACTTGGTCTTCTTGACTTCGGCCATTTTTAAAGTGAGTGGTGGTTTTTGGGAAGAAGAGCGGTGGGAGCGGAGTTGAAAAAAAAATCCTTATGGCTACACGGATATATGCGGAACGGCGTCTGATCCGATGATCCGAACACTGCCACACGATTAAATAATATACTACCGTATCTAGCCCTACCATCGGTGCACCCGATTCACAAACTGGTTCGGCGGCGGCAGCTGCACGCTATTCGTGCTGTTGCCCCGGTTCAAGTTGTACACCGGCGGCAGTACAGGGCCCGAATATCCGGCGGGCGGATATGCCGCAGGCACAGGCACCGTGGGTCGCGCCGCCACCACAACTGCAGCCTGCACTGGTGGTCGCACGTAATCTGCGCCGCTCGATCCACTCGTCGCCGTCGTCGGTCGCACTACTGCCATCACATCAAGTCGTCCCTTTTTCCATATCTGCTCGGTGGGAGACACGATCCCTGCCTCGGAAGCTGTGCGTTTGGCTGCTGGACGAGGCGCAGGCTCGTCATCTCCGAGTCCAGGGTCAGGTCAATCACGTCGTCGCTCTGTGACGCCGTCACCGTCTCCCCAGGGATACTCCCAAACGACCGGTTCACCGAGGACGAACTGGCAAAAGAAGGCGACAATTCACGCTTCACTCGCCCTTCGTCTTCATCATCTGAGTCCAGCACCACAATCTCGGCCGCCTTGCGTTTCCCATTCGGATCCCCGTTCACCCCCTTGGAGGGCGTGTGCGACGGGCTCTTGGCAGGGATAAACTTTCGAGGAGATGCAGCTTTTGGAATAGCTGCAGGTGCGTGTGACGCCTTCCATGCTGCTGATCCGTATTTGTTGTCAGACGTGTGCCACTCGCCGTCCGCCTCCACCACGACATCTTCCACACTTTCTGGACTTTGTTTCAAGATCTCGTCAAAATAGCTAAGAAAACGTATCAACCTCTGCAAAGAGAAAGGAAGAGTAAACGAACCCGTCGATTATCAGGTCTTTGGGGTCCAAAGTCCGTTCACAAACGGGACAGAGCCACGTTGTAGTCTGCTCCATGACCGAAAACCACGACGTCGCATCGAAACACTGTGAATGTGTACACTTGCGAGACCGACAAGGGGTATTGACACGCATATAACTCAGCTGAAGGAGTAAATTAAAGCAGAGGATTTTTATATAAAGTATATATACGCACGGGGCACTTGAGGGACATTTTTTGAGGTCCAGCTACGATATCCTCGTCGACAGTCATGCTAGCAATCACTAGAGAGATATGTCAGCAAGGTTGAAAGATAACAAAAGAGTGTCGCACTGACTCTCTCGTCGGATCTCATGGCCGCTCTTGTATCCCGTCTTCTTCAATTCTTGGACTAGAGATTCCACATTCACAGTCTCAATGAGCTGAACCAGTAAATAGAATTTCTAATCAGAGGGTGTGAGAATGAATGGGTATGGGCTGAGATGATTCGATCGCACCTTCGGCTGAACAGGCTGCTGACTGTTTACATAGATCATTTCAACCTTATTGTTGGCCGTAGTGAGTCGTATGTATTTGCTCAGATCAGGCGGCGGCGCTGTGCCCGGTTTCTTCTTGAGCCCCTTGAGGTTGGCGCCAAGTTGGACGTTATTGACTCGAACCTCGCAGGTCGGAGGGAATTCAATCAGGCAAGGGCCAGCGTTCGGCCGAAAAGAACTGAGAGTAGGCGAGTAAAACACGGAAGACGTGCAAAAGAGCCGAAGCTGATATTTTGAGCTAGGAACAGCGTCAGTGTACAAGCCCAAGCGGAGAAGAAGCGAGCCAACCTATCAGACTTCAACTTGGCGATATGCTCATTGGTAAGGTTGAATGTGAGAAGCTGTTGACGACGATCGGTAGCGCTAGAGGATTCTAAACACGAATAGTTTAAAAAAAAAAAAAGGTATGCAAAATAACTGCAGGTTCAGACCTGGACATTCTTGAACGGTCGACACCGTTTGCAGAACCCGGAAGAAGGGGGATTCTTTGAAACGCACGGCTAAATACCGAGGCGTCAGACTGGCATATGTACATAGGTTTGAAACGCCGGCTTACCTGCTCTTGTGCTGGGTGCACTGCTCGTGCTCGCGACAGGCTTGCGTGGCGGGGCATAAGGATCATAGCGCCCCACGGAACTTGTACTTGCTCCGGGAGAGCTGAATGAAGGAGCCTTTCCGAGACTAGTAGTTGGGTAGGAAGGGTTATGAGAGACTACTGTGGGGACGATTGGGGTGGAATTGGAATTGTAGCTGAGAAGGGCAGTCAATTCAGAGCAAACCACGGGGCTATGGCGTCCGGGGCTACTCACATTCCAGAGTATCGTACTTGGGCAAAGACGGCTTTCGCTTTAATCCATTTTTCGGTCATAGTGCCTGTTCGCCAATGATCTAACGTCACGACGATCCGGTCTATAATTTCCTGTTTCTTGCCGGATTTCGAGAAATTAGTTCCACACTGCTCGTTGAGGCCCGATAGGATTTGCTTCAGTTTATCGACTGTGTTCTGCTTTATGTTATGCCGGATCGTCTTTGGTGACTCAATAAGCGCGTGCAGGGTGGCAAGAAGGGAGAAGAAACTGACATCAAAGTCACTCCAGACGTCGTTCGTACTGGCCATTAGATTTCGAGCGAGGTCGCCGTGTACAGACGGCGGAGAGGGTCGCCGAAACCAAAGCACACCGAAGCGAGGTTTTTGTTTGGCGACGAAATGTGACCGAATGTGACTGTGACCGCTACAACCTGTAAATCTTGAATTTCGTTCCCGTCTCTCAGAGTGAGCATGTCGACTTCCCAAGACGATTACGACTCTCTATCCGCGGAGGAGCGTGAAGTCAGAGATAAAAAAGACCGAGCCAGGGAGATTGCAGAGCAGGCCGGTACGATCGATCGATTTAGTGCATTCTGCATCTCACAGCTGCAGCCCTGCCTTACAAATGGACGCAAGAGCTCGGAGAACTCGATATTGTCGTCCCTGTTCCTAAAGGGACGCGTGGAAAAGACCTCGTCGTTGTCATTCAAAAAAAGAAACTGAGTGTTGGCCTCAAAGGGCAGGACAAAATTCTAGACGGCGAACTCTGTCAAGGAATCAAAATGGAAGACAGTACCTGGACTCTCGGTTCGTATTACAACTGACTTCATTTCGATCGCTGTTTATGGGGTACCGTCAGAGGACAATGAGTCGGTGCTCATTCACCTGGAAAAAATAAACCAGCAGCAATGGTGGGAGAATGTTCTCACACATCACCCCAAGATCGACACCCGAAAGATAGAACCTGGGAACAGCAAACTGAGTGACCTCGATGGGGAGACAAGGTTGGAACCTACGTACATTGGAGATGTTTAGCTGATGTCTATTCCAGAGGTATGGTTGAAAAAATGATGGTACGTCTCAATTCTGCATTATCGAGCCCTCTAACCCATCATATCCATAGTTCGATAACCAGCAGAAAGTGAGTATTCAATTGCCGGTTCACCTTCGTTTCACTTATAATGATCACAGCAAATGGGAAAGCCCACGTCCGACGAATTAAAGAAACAAGAGGTAAAATTCTCTTGCTTCATTATCCAGTAATAAGCTGAAAACGTGCAGGCGTTAAGGAAATTCCAGGAAGCGCATCCAGAGATGGATTTCTCAAATGCCAAATTTTCGTATCTTTAAATTCGATCTTTTATACGCCCAAACCAATGTATCTTCTGTACCACAATGTACCCATTTCCCTCCAAATCACATGACCATCTATTGCCTAATTGGGAAACGAAATGTTCCGCTTTGACATTTCTAATCTTGGAGTCGACGACGTTTCCCACTATTGGGGTAGCCACAGTGCTACTTTTCCTTTTCACGCTCTCCACTAGACTCTGCAACGACCTGCCACTGTCGGCGATTGTTTTACGTCGCTCTCGACACTCTCCCCCTTGTGTCGTTGACGCTTGGAGCGCTCCTCCAAAAGGGCGTTCATCCCTTTGGTTTTCTTGAAACTAGAAAGGAAATCAGATGGTAGGCAAACAGAGTGATGACACAAACTCACTGTGGGTTGCTGGGGTCAATAGCGTACGCGTGGTTATCGTGCAGAACCTGGAACCGCGAATCATTAACATCAATGGTAAAGTCTTCCTGCATTTCATCTGCTGCATCCCTAGACACATTCTTCCCCCTTTTCCCCTTTCGTTTCGCCTGCTTTTCCGCCTTCAGAATAGCCTTCATGTCGAAATGCCGAGGTTCTGCAATAGGGTGGTCCGAAGCAACGAGAAGAGACAATTCCTCTGCTGTAGAAAGGGATCGCGATGTTTTTTCCACCGAAATCGTTGAGGAATTTTTGGTCGGGGCAGGAAGATCGTCTTTGTCGAAGAATTCATCCGCTTCAGCGCTCGCGTCCACGGGTTTGGTTTCCTTCTTCTTCTTCCGTTTGTCTCTCATTTTTCGTTCATACTTGTCAAGCGTGGTCTCATCGTTTAGTCCTTTGGACTCTGTCAACCCAGGCGTAAAAGTGATCTCCATGTCGACGTCTCTGTCGTCGTCGGCTTGATCACGATCCCAGCCCTCTGGGAGCTCATCGCCTCCACCTGCGAGTAACAGGGAACGGAGTTTGTCACGGGAAGCGCCATTGCGCTTGGATTTGCTGCTCGTGTTTTGTTCGTCGTCCGAGTCATCCTCCTCCGACGAAGACGCTAGGTAAGCCCTGAAGTCCGCTTCTTCAATTTCTTTCCGAGAAAGTGTACGACGCGTAATTTGGTTCCGTTCTGGGTCGTCTTCATCCCAAGTGAGTTTGACTTTAGAATGACGGAGAGCCTATTCACATATGCTTTTAGGGGGAAGAAATGAACGAGATGAGTCAACAGCTTACATCCGTCACAAAATCGACGCCTTTATGACTTGTGCTTGTATCTTCGGTAGCCTCATCTCTGAAGAAGATAAGAAACACAGTATGGAAGTGAGTGGCGGACACCTACCTGCACTCCTGGTCAAAAGCCATATCATCTGGAACAAAACTAAGATCGAATATATTTGCAGATCGTTCCAATTCCGTTCCCTCAAGTTCGGAATAGATATGAGCGGCTGCCTCCGTAGAATCGCAGGTTACGATAGCATAATAATATCTTGTGGGGTTGAAAAGTACAGACTATCAAAAGCGGCGAATTACATACCGCAGTCGTTCGAGCTGATATTTCCGAAGAGCGTCCTCGTCGTAATCATTTTCATCCCCAACTTCGTATATATTTTTCTCGTTGACTTCGTCTTCTTCCAACGTAGATGATTTTTTGAATATCTCGGCTGGCGGTCCCTCTTTTTCTTCGCGCGCTAACCGCTCTTTTCCGAATTCACTGGGATATATTCGAACACTCAACACCTTGCCGCGAACAGGGCGACTTGGAATCCCGTTAGGAGCGCGGTCCGGATTGTTTTTTGGGGGGGGCAGGGAAAGAGCGGAAGGAGAAACGAGAGAAGAACAAATTTTGAAAAGATGGACAGCCGGACATGATCCCAATCGAGGTTTACTGCGGCCAAACGGTTTGTCTGGGACCCTCGGAACGGTCTTCTTCTGCGTGCGATTGGAATACTCGGCAGCCTGGGCGTCGAGGTCTGCAAGTTGTCTTCGTCCAAGTCGATGTCCGCGTCGGGATCTTTATCAGTAAGTTGATAGGGCGTGTGGAATGGCGTCCGGCAGTGCTCGAATCGCTGTCGTCAGATGCGTCGTCCTCTTCATCGGAGGACTCGAGAAGAGCTTGACCACGGGCGTAGTCAGGCGCGGGCGGAGGAATGCCTTCTTCATTCTCTAGGCGATAGAAACGCTGCAAATTTTCGTGTTCATGCGTTCCAGATATTGGCCGCCCATACTTGTCGACACGACCTGAATGATGGGTTTCAGCTGTGTGCTCCGAAAATAGATATATATAAAAACTAGCCTTTCTTGATTTGCGGAGCGAAAACACCCTTGAAGCGGTCGTCGACGACGACCTTGGACTTTTCTTTACGCGGTCGACGGAAGCGAGGATCAGACCTGAGCCTGGCAAAGCGCGAGTCCATAGTGAAGATGAAGAGAGACAGAAAGAAATGATGGTCGTCCCATCAATCCAGGTCGGTACAAACAAGACCAACGACAGCCCACGACTTGCTCCTTCCTTTCAACTCCCATCTCCCTTTCCATCTTCTCGGCCGCAGGACGCCCTTTCCTAGCTCTTTCACTCGTCCGCATTTTGCCCCAGTACACATATCCTCTCTTTTTGCCATGTTTTCTCAATTATATGTCCTGGTTTCTTTGGTCGCCCTTCTGGCAGGTCCGGCCACTGCTAGCCCAATCCCGATGCCGGTCAGTTTGTTATCCATGCGCGCATCAACTGTTCACATCCTCCAAGCGTGCTCTGGCACAACGAAACGCTCAGCCTCTCGATATTATCCCAGCCTACGTCAAACGCGCCATCAATACCGTTCCCGAGGAGTTGGCTTCCACTTCGCCCGACGGGTTGTGAGGTACGAGTATATCACGGCGGAAAGGCCATTTAAATGAACTGGCATTAGGCCGTTGGCTCGCGCCATCAACACCGTTCCTGAGGAATTGGCTTCCACTTCGCCCGACGGTGTTGTGAGGTACGAGCTTACCACAGCGGAAGAACATGAATGAACTGACATTCAGGCCCTGGCTCGCGCCATCAACACTGTTCCTGAGGAATTGGCTTCCACTTCGCCCGACGGCGTTGTGAGGTACGGGCTTACTACGGTGGAAAGGATACTGAATGAACTGGCATTCAGGCCGTTGGCTCGCGCCATCAATACGTTCCCGAGGAGTTGGCTTCCACTTCGCCTGACGGCGTTGTGAGGTACGAGCTTACCACAGCGGAAAGAACACTGATGAACTGACATTTAGGCCGTTGGCTCGCGCTATCAACACCGTTCCCGAAGAATTGGCTTCCACTTCGCCCGACGGCGTTGTGAGGTACGAGCTTACCACAGCAGAAAGAACACTGAATGAACTAACATTCAGGCCGTTGGCTCGCGCTATCAACACGTTCCTGAGAATTGGCTTCCACTTCGCCGATGGCGTTGTGAGGTACGAGCTTACACGCAGAAAGAATACTGAATGAACTGCATTAGGCCGTTGGCTCGCGCCATCAATACCGTTCCGGAGGAGTTGGCTTCCACTTCGCCCGACGGCGTTGTGAGGTACGAGTATATCACGGCGGAAAGGACATTGAATGAACTGGCATTTAGGCCGTTGGCTCGCGCATCAACACTGTTCCTGAGGAATTGGCTTCCACTTCGCCCGACGGTGTTGTGAGGTACGCGCTTACCACAGGGAAAGGAGACTAAATGAACTGGCATCTAGACCGTTGGCTCGCGCTATCAACACGTTCCTGAGGAATTGGCTTCCACTTCACCCGACGGCGTTGTGAGGTACGAGCTTATCACGCGGAAAGGACACTGACGAACTGGCATCTAGGCCGTGGCTCGCGCATCAACACGGTTCCGAGGAATTGGCTTCCACTTCGCCCGACGGCGTTGTGAGGTACGTGCTTACCACAGCGGAAAGGAGACTAAATAAACTGGCATTTAGACCGTTGGCTCGCGCAATCAACACCGTTCCTGAGGAATTGGCTTCCACTTCGCCTGACGGCGTTGTGAGGTATGAATTTTTTCATGTCCTTTCAGCTGTATGGAGAAACTGACATGATAATCAGGCCATTGGCTCGCGCTTAGGTATATTTTGACCATGAGTCGTTGACTTTCGTGACCTTGCTTTACTCGGCTGGCCTGTCAGATGCCTCCTGGATGAATATTTTTGAGAATTGTGTCTCAGGTGCCGACATGCGAAAGGATGATGGCTTCACACGCGGACACCCAATACTATCGTAGACCGTAGTATTTGTTTGCCGTCTTTTCCGCTGGATTGGGAGAATGAATCGTTTCATAGGAGGCACCTGCTTTTTGACTTGCAAACGAAGAGGCGTGATCCTGTGACTTTTTTTTCGATTCACTTCACCATCACCACTCTCACAGCCGACAAAGCTTGTTTTTGAAAGAATCACTCGTGGTCACGATATTTTTCATATTGGCAGTTAGGGTGTGCAGAGTCAAGCTTGTGGTCAATGTGGGCGCAGGCACAAGGGGGGAATGCGAGTTTCAGGAGGAACGTTAGGGCCCTTCGGGCATCTTACTTTGGTTGCCTGTCCGCTTTCCGAAACTTAGTTGTGTGATAGACACAACAGGATTCATAGACAGACAGTCACCAGTCTAGTTGTCATCCTCCCAGGCAACTCCGAGAGAGATCGGAATATATGTCGGTTCGCTGAAATAGTTAACTTGGAGTGAACGTCAGTCAAAATTCATCGTGTCCCAATTAACTTAATCTGAATGTCGGGGATTCCTAAGCGGTGGCTGGTCCGGGAAACGGGTTGACGCTGCATATATATATATATATATCACCCGCAGCGTTGTTCTGAATTCGTGGGATCTTATTTCGAGGTGCCGACAACTTGAAGCTGAAAGGATGTTGGTTTCATGCGCTGCTGGACTTGATCAATACGAACATGATATGTAGATCCGCGCTTTCCACGACGGGATAAATCGCGTGCTTATTTATAGAAAGGAAGACTGTCCTTTTTGAAGTACGGATTTTCGCATATATTCATGGCTGCGCTGTTACTAAGAAACCAGATCCTTCCCTTGGAGTCTAAAATCACGACAGTTTTTGAAGGTGTGAGTGTACACGCCGTGACCTGAACGTCGGGCTCCAAGTCATCGAATCGAAATAATTTCTCTGCAAAGGGAGTCCCTCGCGCGCTCGTGGTCGGAGAAGAGAGATCAGGTTCTAGAGACTCGTCTAGACGAATCCTTTTGGTCATCTCGACGAGACTGTCACCATTGTTGTGTGAAGGGAGCGTTTTTGCTGCTAATTTTGAAACGTTTAAAAGAATACCGTCCGTCGAATGCGGATACACAAGAAGGAAATATCCATACAGCCCGAGCATTTGTGGCTGGGAGATGGTGGATATAGGTTCAAGAGATGTTTGAGGTTGCAGACGCTCTGTCGACAGTAACGTATAAGACTCTATTGGAGACGTAAGTCTCTCGCTGTACGATTCATCGAAAATCTTACTGCTTTCCTGGTAATCCTATCGTGAAGCACATTAGAGCTAGATTACACCGGAAAAAAAAGTCCTACAGATGCCCCACCCCGTACTACGGGATCAGGAGCAAGGTCGCCTTTCGGGAAAAACCGTTTCAACCCGAGCCACTTGAAGACGTCGATCGTTCCCGGTTCAATGTCGGACGTCTCTTCTTGGTCGTCATCGTCATCTTCGTGAGGTTCGAGACCTGTTCGTATTGGGGTAGAAGTCGTTGCGGTGTGCATCAACAAAACATCCTCCGCCAGCCTAATATTCAATGAGGCACGAGACCCTGCACGCGTCCATGAAAACCCACCAAGCGACGGATAATACCCGCGATGTCGTGATTCGGGCGCTAAACAAGGGTTTATCATCTCGAAACACAGTGTCGCTCTTGTTGTAGAGGAGCCGCCATATTTGACAAATCTGTCTGCCTGGTACAAGCATGAGTGAACGACAAAAAATCTAACAGGCACATACTCCACAGGTCGCTATGAGCGGCAAGTGAGGATGAAATGCCTGTATAAAACATTCAAGTCCGAAACCAAAACGGAGAGCTTTGATCTTACCGCACCCAAGACATCCCAAGAATGTCCACCAGATCGACCACCAACAAGAATTTGTACACACTGACCCAATCCAGACCCTGTTGAATCAGACCCGTCCGTGCCATGGGCGGCGCTCCCGTGAGAAGGCCCATCCCAAGGCGGCCATACAGGATTTTCCGTAGTTTGTGCACCACGAGATCGAGATTATAAATCCTAGGGTTTTTAACGAGACCGTATGAAGCCATGTCCCCAGACATTCCGTACCTAGTTGTGAAATCCGAAGAAGTAGTCGCAAAGATATTAGGAGACATGGGATGGACGGCGATTGAAGTGATTCGCTGGATTAATCCACATGAGTACGAGGAAGAGAAGACTGTAAAATTCTTACACCCCCATGGCCTCGAATATAGCCAACAAACCTCTTCTGTCGAGCATTCAAGACAAAAATTCGCCGATGGTCGGCCACAAGTACTAGTGGGTCGAAAGGGCGAGATTTTCTTAAAGCCCAAGCAACTTGAGGTGTGTCACCGTCTTCTGAATCCTACCTCAAAATTAATGGAAACAAAGATCGTCTAAGTCTTGTAGCGCACGGTGGCATTGAGGGGGAAACAGGCCGGAGAGTCAGTGCGAAAATATATAGGTTGCTATGAAGTTGCGGATTGCTATTAGCAACAACAGCGTATGCATCCATAAATTCGGCGACCATTGAAGACCACTGGTCCGACGCGCGCCATTTAGCATTGAAAAGATGTTCCGCCGAACCGATCGTCCAAGGAAAGAGTTGAATGGACCCCTTCGTTGAGCCACCAGGCAAAGTAATTCGTCTGGTTAGATTAAAACGGGCAGGCGCTACGTTTGTCATTGATGGAAGAAAAGCAAGGAAGAGTTCAAGTTCGCGATATTTGGACGGGTTTGTGGGCATTCCTGATTGGGTAACAACGCGTTTAAACGCTCAACCACCATGTCTGAAGGCAGTCCTGCTGCCCAGATCAAAGAACTTATTGCAAATGCCCTGAAAAACAAGCCGAAAACGGAGGCCTCTTCTACCGAGTACCAACCAAAGCCTTCACTTCAGAATGCATTTCTGCTGGGTGGGCAGTCTGCGATCGCTGGCGCCATTATTGCAGGACTTCGAAATGCGCTCTCTGGGAGGAATGCAGGGTTCGTGACACCTATCGGTATCTTCAGTGCGTCGCCAGCGGTCTTGTACTCGTCACCCCGACAAACATTCCTATAGCTGCCGTCGGCGCGACATTCGCGATGACGGAGTCGGTCGTCGCAAACCAACGTCAAGCCGACGATGCAATCAGCGCTGCCTCAGGTTAATCTACACTCTTGCGCGTATTTCTTCATGCTGAGCCGCCTGTTCCAGGCGCATGCGCCGCTGGTTTCCTGCTCGGTATCGGCGGTACGCATCGCATTTTTTTAAGTCCGTATTCTTACTGATTCACCAATTGCATGCAGCACGATCCCTGCCAATGGCAGTCGGTACCTGCGGCATCATGGGTGGGGTCATGGGGTTGTACAAGTATACCAATGGGATGAAGATGCACGATTCAAAACCAACCGCTGAAAAGTCTTTCTTTAAACCAACCGCTGTTGTAGAGGCCATAAAGCGCCAATAATGGTATTAATATTGTGCAAGATCGTTGTGTATGCGAAGGCAATTATCTACTCGGCGGTGCTCGTGGACTCTTGTGCCGCAATGAGCATCTCATATCTGTTCGGGATTCAGTTCCTATCTGAGGCGGCAATTATTATACTTACAGTTCCAAAATCCTAGTATGATGCTTATTGTAAAAGACCTCCCAGGACGATTCAGTTCTGCAAGCGGTCTGAATGTGGGGAGTAAGGACGATGTACGGCGAGTAAAAGAGTAGCGTTCACCTTGGCTGTCAGTTTCTGCCAAACGTGTGCATCCTTGACGCTCTGTTCCTCGTCCCCCTCTGGTTGTTCTGCGTCTCCACCATTCGCGAAGAAGTGTGCAACTACGCTAAGATCTTGCTCCACCTCCTCGGAAACCACCTGCTGGCCAGCATCCGGATCTTCACTCAGTTTCGTCCGTTTCACAGGCGGTTCGTCTGGGGTAGATTGCTGAGATTGCTGATGCTGTTTCTTGCGGTACGCAATAATAGCTCTTTTCCGGATGTCTTCGATATCGTCTCGCAACGCCTGCGAGATGTGGTTATTCCAGCCCTTGTCAGTGTGGTGCGGCATCTACGAAAAAAGTTCCAGTCACTTCATCCTCGAATGCGAAAAATGCTCACTTTGGCGTGCAGTTTGGCAGAGAGGGTGGCGTAGGATGTTTGCCTGTCTCTGTCGAACAGGACCGCTGCATAGCGCCGGACATAATCGTCTTCGACCTTTAATTCAAAAGAGGGTTTTAGTTCTTTACGGTTCTGAGTAGCTGGGTTTAAACACTGACCTCGGGATATCGCCACTTGTCGCCATTCCAAAGTACCCGAGTATGCGCGGGTGGTGGAGAAGGGGAAGGAATATGAGGACGAGGCAGACCAGGACTAGTCCTCTCTTCCTTGACAGCGGCCTCTTTCCTGGCTCTTCGTGCATTCGCTTTCCGCAAACTTGCTGCTTGTTTCTTTTCCACGTCCGTTTTCGTAGGACTAGATTTTTGGACTTTGCGCAAGAGTTTCGGGGGCACCTCGTACTCATACTGGGAAGAATCCAACAACGTGTTCCGCTCCACGGAGTCGAACACAAATGCTGGTTTAACAGCCGTGCCATTGGAGGAGAGGATAGTTTCAAGAAGAGTTTCAAAGTCTTTCGAGCGGAAAGACAGGATGGCGAAATCGGCCGTGGTCTGAGTCGATATGTGGCCGCCATGTTTCTGCATCACATTTATGAGCCTGGACCAAGATCGAGTGGTTGTACATTACACACCCGGATGTTGGTTAAAATATCGGATCTTTTGTTGACATCGATTGCAACATAGAAAGTCAAAGGTAGCCCGGAGTCGGATGTGAAGATCTTGTCTGAACTCGCGGCTGAGCCCGACGGGCCATGGGATCCGTAAGAAGTGGTGGCTTTGCCTTTGCCCTTCAAATCCGCAGAAGATCTGTGATTGAGGGACGGGGAAAGTGGGGCAGACGCTGGAGGCGAGGCCAAGTGGTCGTGCACTAGTGGTATTAAACCAGGAGGGTGGGAGGGATTTTGCATCGGATTCATCATAGGATTTACACCTTGAGGAACAAAGAAGCCGGGGTGTATGCCATTCTGCATGCCTGGGCCTGGACCGAAAGGAGGACCGCCCCACGGCGCTAGTAACCCGCGCTGCTGC
Organism: Mycena leptocephala; assembly: GCA_029378395.1. Lineage (NCBI taxonomy): Eukaryota > Fungi > Basidiomycota > Agaricomycetes > Agaricales > Mycenaceae > Mycena > Mycena leptocephala. Next base: position 260,718 of record JARJLF010000039.1, read on the forward strand.
ATAAGATCTGCCAGAACCATGTTAAAAACCTGTGGGTCTACGTTCATACCGGGAGGGAACTGTTGCGGTGCCGCTTGGTAAGGGTAAAACGGTGGTTGCACACCCGGTTGCTGAGGAAATTGCGGCAGCTGGTTCGGGTGAATTGGCTGTTGAAGTGGGACCGAAGGAACATTATTCGAGAACGAAGGCCCATTCATCCCGGATGGTTGCTGTGAGGAGTGGGGCGAATGCGGAGGCGGATAACTATGAGGGAGTGGAATTGGAGCATTGGATGGCCGAGCATTGGGACCCTGTTCGACGGGAGTGATTCGGGGTGTGGGCAAATGACTTTGGAAAATCTTAGTATCAATCCGTTTCGATTAAAGGCTACGACTTACTTTTCATCAAGATCTTCGAGGGCTAAAGAAGGATCCTCGACAGCTAAACAGCCTCCCCACTGGTCCTGGAATGATTATTAATTTGAGGTCTTTTCTTTGTAGAAACCTGAGTTCTCACCGACTCCTTCAAGAGTCTCCCAGCAGATATGGATTTAGACACCCATGTAGCCTCAAATTCATATTAATATCGGTGCAGGTATGCTTCTATTAGTTTCGAAATTTACCTCCAGGACAGTTTTGTCGCCGCGCCAATCGCGGACGAAATGTTGCCCGGTATTAGCATCGGACTGTACGAGGATGAAATCGGACGTCTGGCAGCAATCTTTAGCCAAAGAAAACGTTTCTGTGGAGAAAGGTTACGTACTTTGGGATCTGAAGCGATGGTAGCGCCGGCGCTCTAAGAAAAATCTATGTAGATAGAGTTCGACCGAGATAAAAGAAACTAGCCTTGAGAGTGCGGATAAGTTTGGGGCGCCCCAGTACACTGCCAGGATCAACGAAGAACCTGATAGGTGTCCCGTCCTCCACGAATAACTGAGGACGGTTTTCTGCGGTGTGGGAGAGCTCGGCATCCATCACTGAGATCAGGTAAGGACAAGCGCGCGTATATGTTTGGCGAACGTCGACCAAATAATGCCACACGCGGACCACAGAAAGAACGCTTTGACCTCCTCTGATGTCGGAGGTCAAAGTGTGAAGTCTCGTTATAGCTCTCAAATTAGGGTCGAGTTCTGGTTTCTTGAACCGTTTTGAGTTCTGGTTTCTTGAACCGTTTTCGTTCCATAGTGGGCAATAAATTTTCTCTTTCTCAAAGTGGATGATACAGCAGGCTTCGCTGAAATTTCCGGTCATGGCACATCATACTGCATATTATCATAAAGCCTAAGTACGACGACGACAACACGAGTACTGAGACATAAGCACCGTTTAACGGTAACTGTGATTGAGGATAGTCAGGAAACGGGACAAGACACGGGAGAATAAAACGCACCTCTTTTGCCTGCGAGCACGGGCACCTCCACCACCGAATTTCTTGGGCTCCATCCGTCTAGGATCAGCGATCAAGAGGGTTCGGTCATAGTCGACGAGTGTTTTCTTGAGGCTCATGGCGTGTGCCGCGTCGATGTATTTGGCGTGGTATGCGACGAGAGCCTTGGCGATGGCCTGGCGGATGGCATACACTTGGGACGTGTGTCCTCCACCCTTGACGCGGACACGGATGTCGAGAGGTGCGTACTCGTCCTCGCCGACGACGAGAATGGGCTCGTAGATTTTGAGACGGAGGATCTCGGGCTGGACGAGGTTTATGGGGGAGCCGTTGATACGGATGAGGCCACGGCCCTCCCGGGCGTGTGCGACGGCGGTTGCGGTCTGGACAAGAATGAGATGGCAAAATATTTTTTTAAAAGACGTGGTCTTGCCTTCTTTTTGCCGAAAGTCTGGACGGCCTTTACTGATGAGGCCATTTTGAGGAGGAAGCCTGAGATGTGCGTTAGGGAGGAAGGTATACGGTGAGTTGGATCGTACCTGGTCTTGAGATGGAGGCAAGTGATTACAGGGCCGTGAGAACCTCTGCCTAGTTGTGACATTGCCCGTGACGACATAGCCACAGTGACACGTGTGACACCACCATCCATGCTCAGGCGGGCAGCAGCCGCGGCAAAGAGCAGACGGCCCCTCCGGCGCAGCGCGGTAGCGCCAAAGCGACGCGTCTTGGCAATAAAATACCCAGAACCATCCTCTCTGCCCCGTATGTCGCGTCGTTTCGTCTCGACACATAAATTTATTTATTTTCAGCCACCCCGGTGGCCTCTCCAATCTATCTCACCCTCACGACTCCTTTCAAATGCTCAAAGAAGGACCCGTCCCACCAGTCCAAACTGGTTGTCCTTGACCCAACCGTCTTTGACCATCCCATCCGCCGTGATATCCTTCACCTCTGCGTAACACACTACCGCGACGCTCTGCGCCAAGGATCGGCCAACACAAAGACCCGCGGAGAACGCGCCGGAACTGGCAGAAAACCATTCAATCAAAAGGGCGGTGGTCGGGCGCGCGCGGGAGACCTCCGCAGTCCCATCCAACATGGCGGTGGTGTTGCATTTGGCCCAAAGCCTCGCGACTTTTCCACCAAACTGCCCCGGAAAGTCATTCAGATGGGCATGCGAGTCGCTCTCAGTCTGAAAGTGAAGGAGTGTCTGCTCGGCGTCATGGCGTCCATGGACTGGCCGAACGGCAAGACCAAGCACCTTTCTCAGAAGATCGACGCACTGGGTTTGCGCCGCACACTCTTTGTAACCGGCGCCCCACCGCCAGTGGGTTTGGAAAGGGCTATGCGAAACATTCCCCTAACCAAACTCACAACCCTCGACCAACTCACCGTTTACGAGATTCTCAGATGGCAGAGAGTGGTCATGGACATAAAAGCTATAGATATTATTGAGCAGACGCTCGGGAAGGATGTCCCAATTGCTTCCGTAGAGTTGAAAGAATAATAACAGCCATTGTGGAAAGCATGTATTTGTATGCCTGTAAGCTCACAACCATCCCACTACGCCTTCCAAGCCATCATCGTCGTCCTCGTCGTCAAAATAGTCATCCACCTCATCCTCCATGCCATCATACTCAAAGTCGTAGTTGTCCTCGTCGTCGAAGAAATCAACTTCGTCTGAAAAGTTTGAATCTGAATACTCGTCGTCTTCATCTTCCTCCCATTCTGCACGTTGGAAGTCCTCTCCTCTGATTAGGCCTAAAAGATCGTCAGACAAGACCCGCACGTCGTGAGTGCGGGCGATTGCAACAACATCGTCCTTGCGTTCGTTGGGAACTTCGAGCATGAGACGTGGACGGCGATCCACCATTTTTTCTAGCCACGAACAGTCTTCTTCGTCCGAGAATCTGCACCGAAGAGTTTGAAGATGCGGCCAAGGTAATGCCCCATTCTCGTCCGGCGCCGTCAGAAGTCCCATGCCCTGAACATTGTACAGTTCCAGGCAAGTTATTTTGGTAAAGGAGCGATAGATCGTCGTGTCAGAGGCTGGAAAACTCATGTCGCGTAGACATATCCTTTTCAACGCAGGAAAATCCTTCCCGGAAAGTTCGCCGTAATCAGCTCTGGAGCCGACGACTTCAAGATATTCGAGGTTTGGCATGGAGAGGAATACGAGCAGGGGCTAGGCCAGCCTCAGCTAACACAGGGATTAGGGGCGTGACCACTTACGCGGTCCCTGGTCAGGATGAGATCCACGTTCGTGAAACCCACGGCGAAGAATCTTAAAAATGGCGCCTCAATCAAAGCTCGGCGCGCGGGAACAGCGTCCGACAGCGTCTCGTTTCCGAAATGGTCCAGCAACTCGCCCAAAATGAGTGTAGTAAGATTTGGCGAACCTGCACACGTTATTTGAAGAGCGGCTCAAAAATAAAAAAGAAGGCTGAACCTTGGATGAGGTCACGGAATTCCTCGTAGGTACATTCTAAACGGAATATATTCAGTTTGGTGAGATGGGGAAACGAGGCGAGGCAGCTGATGCAGCCATGCATTGTGAGCGTGCGTAACGCATCGGACGCGCCAGAAAGGAGGGGTAGGTGCTCTCCGGCACAGTCGGACCGCTCGCGGGGAAGTAAAGAAACCTCTGAAAGGTGCGGTGTTGGGATGTCCACGATTGCATGCAAAAAGTGCTTGACATAGCTTGACCGCGGCGCACGGATGGTCAATTTGCGCCATCGCGTAACGGCGTAGCTCTGGATAGCAAGGGGATCCAGAAAGTCGAAGTAGACTGACACCTCGAGCAGACAATCTTGGGAGCGCTGGATGAAGAGGTGTACGCCATTCATGTCACGGTCGATAGGAAGGGAGCGGAGATGAATATGGGACCAAAGAGTAGGAGAGTTGATGGCAAGAGCGCGCAGATCTCTGCAGATGCTGCAGACACAAGGTCAACTTGGAATTCCATGGCGCACGCCATTGCATACGAGGACAAACGCAGAATGACAGGTTCAGGAGGAGTATCGCCCAGATCTACAATGAGCGTTTCGAAGATATGGACGATAATTTCTGGTGGGAGGGTGAAAAATTTGGAAGATTGTGGCATAGTTTGCAAGAAGATGGAGTCAGAAGTGAAGGTGGTAGACACGCGCACATGTGACTGGAAGTTGTTGAATTCCCACGCCCTTTGTTCCAAACACCCATCCACTCTATACACCGCAGCCATGTCTCAATCCTCGCAGCAAGACACCGAAGACGAGCAGCAGTTCTCCGGCCCCATCCTCGTCAACAAGCTCCAGGAGGCCGGCATAAACGCCAACGATATCAAGAAGCTCATCGAAGCGGCCTCAACACGATCGAATCCGTCGTCTTCACCCCCCGCAAGCACCTCATCGCCATCAAAGGCATCTCAGAGCAAAAGGCAGACAAGATCATTGCCGAAGGTGTGTCCTTTTCGCTTTTTCACGGTCCCCAACGCTTACACGATCATCGCCAGCGTCAAAGATCGTTCCCTTAGGCTTTCAGACCGCTACCGAAGTACACGCCCACCGCTCAGAGCTTGTCCACATCACCACCGGTTCCAAACAGCTCGATGCGCTTCTCGGAGGTGCGATTCTGTCGTGCCTTTGTTCGGACTCTGGCTGATTGCGACCTTAGGTGGAATCGAGACGGGCGCGATCACCGAGATGTTTGGCGAGTTTCGCACAGGAAAGTCGCAGCTCTGCCACACGCTCGCCGTCACCTGCCAACTGCCCGTGAGCATGGGTGGCGGCGAGGGCAAGTGCCTTTACATCGACACCGAGGGGACCTTCCGTCCCGTTCGGCTGCTGGCTGTGGCGGAGCGCTTCGGTCTCAATGGCGAAGAGGTGCTCGACAACGTGGCGTACGCGCGCGCCTACAACGCAGACCACCAGAACACGCTCCTGACCGCCGCGAGCGCGCTCATGGCTGAATCGAGGCACGCCTTACCAAGTGGATATATGCGCGTTTTTAACCGTGTCTGTTTCGCAGATTTTGTCTTTTGATCGTCGACTCGTGTACCGCGCTCTACCGTACCGATTTCAGCGGACGAGGCGAATTATCTAACCGCCAGAACCACCTCGGCAAGTTCCTGCACACGCTGCAGCGTTTAGCAGACGAGGTAGCTGTTTCGTCCCCCCCGCTGACACCGTAATCTCACGCTCCGTCGAGTTCGGCATCGCTGTCGTTGTTACGAACCAGGTCATGTCGAGCCCGACGCCGCCCCCGGAGCCTATGGGAACGAAAAGAAGCCGATTGGAGGCAACATCATGGCGCACGCGTCTACTACTCGGTATGTGCGCTCACCCTTGAACCTTGTTCGCCTTTTGACGCGTCGCAGGCTGCAACTCAAGAAAGGGCGCGGGAACAATCGTACTTGCAAGATTTACGATTCACCGTGTCTGCCGGAGATGGAAACGACGTTTGCGATTCTGAACAGCGGTATCGGTGACCCAGAAGAAGAGACCTAGTTGAAAGTCATTGATTCTACCGTTGTAATGTACACTATTCCAGTTGCTAATCGGATCGCAATGTAATATACAAGTGCACTTGCTATTCTATGAGGGAATCCAGTTGAATGGTAGTAGTGGATGCCCAGTTGAGTGGACATTCGATAGCAGCTATATGCGATACAGAAAGTAACCGTCCGTTGTCGGTATTTTTTTTACAGCCGGAGTCAATTCAGGCGAGGAAGCGGGTGAGGATGTTGGCACTCGTGCTGCTGATGAGCTCCCTGAGCTTGGCAATTTCTTCGATACTGACATCAGCAATGTCAGCCATGAGATATGCGACCTCGCCCTTGGAGTCCGAGTACTGCTTCTCGACGTTGTACGGTGAGAGGGCCTCGTTGACCTGCTTGAGCACACCGGGCTGGTTCTTGTGCACGTGGCAGACACGGACACGGTCGCCCTCCTCCTGCGTCATGGCGCGCAGGTCGACCTCGGGGAAGTTGACCGCGCCGACTGTCGAGCCATAGTCGAGATAGCGTGTCAGAGACTGCGCGACCTCTTCTCCGATCAGTCTCTGTGCTTCCTCCGTAGAGCCTCCAATGTGCGGAGTAAGAATGACGTTGGGGATGGCGCGAAGGGCGCTGGCCCACGGATTGAGCTGGTCGTCAACGGCGCGCCGTTAGAGCCAGGCTCCGAGGGGAAGACGTCGATGGCTGCGCCAGCGAGGTGCTTGGACTTGAGGGCGTCGATGAGGGCGGGGATGTCGACGACCTTGCCGCGAGAGTTGTTGATGAGATACGCGCCCTTTTTCATGAGGGCGAGCTGCGGCTGGGAGATCATGTTGATCGTTTCCGGGAGCTCGGGGACGTGGAGTGTAACAAAGTCGGCTTCTGCGAGGAGCACGGAGAGCGAGTCGACCTGGCGGGCGGAGCCCAGGGCCATAATATTGAGGACATCATAGAAAATGACGCGGATGCCAAAGGCCTCGGCGAGGACAGAGAGTTGAGAGCCGATGTGACCGTAGCCTACGATGCCGAGGGTCTTTCCGCGGACCTCCCAGCAACCCTTGGACTGCTTGTTCCAGATGCCGTGACGCAGCTCGTGGGCGCGCTCGAAGAGCTGACGCGAGAGTGCTACGAGCTCTCCCATGACAAGCTCTGCAACAGAACGCGAGTTGGAGAAGGGCGAATTGAAGACGGGGATGCCGGCCTGTGCTGCTGCGGGGAGATCTACCTGATTTGTGCCAATGCAGAAGCAACCAATGACGAGCAGCTTGAGGCAGGAGATGAGGACGAGAGAGACGACGGGGTTAGCACGGCACTGACCTTGGTTGCAGCCTTTATTACACGGGCAGTAATTTTTGTCTTGCTGCGAATACCAATCGCGTGGTATGCGGGGAGGGCAGCAACGAGCTCGTCCTCAGACATGGCCTTTGTGTGGTGGTCGACATGGAAGCCCTGTGCACGGAAGGCTGCGACGGCGTCCTGGCTGATATTTTCGAGGAGCAAGAGACGGAGATGGATGTTCTCGACGGGGTGGAGGACCTTTACCTTCATCTGGGGCGAGCTGAAGGACGAGGTGGGGGACGCAGACGCGGCGACGGCACGACTGGGGCTGGCGGGGATTGCAATTGGCGAGGACATGGCGGTAAGGACAATAAAACGGAGAATAGGTGGGACATAGTATGGCGTGCGTTATAGTTTTCTCGTGGTGTCCAAATTTAAAATAAACTCGACTCATGCCAGCAAATATTCTGCTAACTCCTTCCCGTCGATTGCCGTGTAGACTCCATTCAGGGTTAGGGTAAGTCTCTTGTCTTCTGCGCATTAGATATTTAACGCGCTACAGTAAGTAGAAATCGCACGCGTTATTCCCGCATGACTCGGAGTCAGAAATGCTCTTCCTCCTCGACTACGGCGCTGGCAATGTTACCAGTCTTGCCAACTCGATTCGCCAGCTGGGACACGATTTCAAGTGGATAGAGACCCCCTCCGACTTTGCAGACGCGACAGTCAGTTCCCCTCGTCCTTGACCTGCACAAAAATGCCAATTTCTCCCGACAGAGCCTCATTTTCCCTGGCGTCGGCGCGTTTGAATCCGCCATCCAGCATCTAACTCGTCGCGGACTCTTGGAGCCCTTGCGCGACTACATTAGTTCTGGCCGACCTTATTTCGGAATATGCATTGGCATGCAGGTTCTCTTCCAATCCTCCGACGAGTCTCCTTCCCCGGGCCTTGGCATAATCCCCTGCCCCATCCAGCGCTTTTCTGACCACGACAAGTCTGTCCCCCACATCGGCTGGAACTCGGCAGATCTCGTCGACGCGCCGCTCGAGGAACCCGCGTACTACTACTTTGTCCACTCGTACTGCGCGAAATACAGCCCAGAAACGTACCCCGAGGCTGCTCAGTGGGCCAACGCAACGACCCAGTACGGCCAGGAGCTTTTTGTGTCTTCCGTCCGCAAGGAAAACGTCTTTGGCACTCAGTTCCACCCTGAAAAATCTGGGGCTGCCGGCCTTGCGCTTCTAGATACCTGGCTCGGCGCGCCAGATGTCGCGTACACGCCTACCGAGCCCCGCGTCGCGCGCCCGTTAAATCTAAAACACGGTCTCACGAAGCGCATCATCGCGTGCATGGACGTGCGCGCCAACGACGCGGGCGACCTCGTCGTGACCAAGGGCGACCAGTACGATGTCCGCGAAAAGGACACATCAGTCGCGGTCACCGCCGCTGGCGCGGTGCGCAATCTCGGCAAGCCCGTCGCCCTCGCCGCGCGCTACTACGCCGCCGGCGCGGACGAGCTCTGCCTCCTTAACATCACGTCCTTCGCCACTCACCGCTGCAAGACCAGCCGATGCTCGCCGTCGTGCGCGCGGCGCCGAGCGCCTCTTCGTCCCGCTCACCATCGGCGGCGGCATCAAGGACTCAGTCGACCCCGACGGCACGCAGCGCAGTGCGCTCGAGGTCGCGTCCGCGTACTTTCGCGCGGGCGCGGACAAGGTCAGCATCGGTTCCGAGGCCGTGTACGCCGTCGAGCGCCTTCGCGCGCGCAGTGGTGTGCCGGACGGGACGAGCGCGATCGAGATGATCGCCCACGCGTACGGGCGCCAAGCCGTCGTCGTGTCGATCGACCCGCGCCGCACATACGTCGACGCCGATTATTCGGGCCCGCACGCGGCGGAGCTCGTGCGCGGGGCGGACGGCACCGCGTGGTGGTACCAGTGCACCGTATCCGGTGGGCGCGAGTCGCGCGAGCTGTCGGTCGTTGAACTGGCGCAGGGGGTGGACGTCCTCGGCGCTGGCGAGATTCTGCTCAACAGCATCGACCGCGACGGGACCGGACTCGGGTTCGACCTCGATCTGCTCGCGCTCGTCAAGCGCAGCGTGCGGATCCCAGTCGTCGCGAGCAGCGGAGCGGGCAAGGCGGCGCACTTTGTCGAGGCGTTTGCACAAACCGGCGTCGAGGCGGCGCTCGCTGCGGGTATCTTTCACCGGGAAGAGGTGGGCATCGGCGAGGTCAAGGACGCTTTACGTGCAGCAGAGATTAATGTCCGACGGTAGAGATATTCGATTGTCACTAAACTACACTTTGATGTAAGGTAAAAGGTATCCTCCATCCGAGGCGGGGTAAATGGGAGTAGATACAAGGGGGGGATCAGTTCAAGGGGAATATGGTCCACGGATATACAAGTGAAGCGTAGTCTACACTCAAAGTGGAAGGCGTAATCAAGGGCATTAGAAGGGAACGAAAAGGAAATGGGCATAAATGATACAAGTACTGGTTCACCTCGTTCCCCGCACGACCCGCCCCACCTTCTTCATGAGACTGGTCTTTCGGCCAAGACCGCCACCACCTGCGCTCGTGGGTATCGCCTCTGGCTCTTCAAAGTAGCCGTTTGTCTGCTCCGGTGAGCTGGAAGCTGAGGCACCGGGGGTGGGTGGGAGGTCTTTGGGGTCTTTCGCGCTCGTTTTGGGCTCGATAAAGACGTACGACTCTGAGGTCTCGGAGGTGGGGGACATATTGGTGGCGGTGCGGCCGTTGTTGCCGAAGCGGCCAAGGAAGGAGTTTTGGGAGCGGTGGGTGGGCCGCTCGCCATTGGCGGAGGGGTCTGTGGTGGGCTCGTCGTCGTTGACGGGGACGTTGGGGGCGTCGCGCATCTTGCGGATGCGATGCATGAGGGATTTATTGCGCTTGGGGTAGCTATCCGGGGAGCCAGGACTGTCTGGTGGATTGTCGATGATGCCATCGGGGACGAAGATGGGCATGGGGGGCGGGAGCTGGGAGCGGCGGGCATGGGCACGCGGACGGGACGGCTCTACAGGCTTGCGGGAGGACTCTTTGCCGTTGTAGATGGAGCTAGCAGGTGTGTTACCCGTCGTGCCGCCACCTCCGCCGGCAAAGAACTCTTCGTACGGCTCTGGCTCGTGGATGCCCCATGCCTCTGCGATAGCGTCGACCTTTTTCTTGGGGGGCTCGTACTCGGAGGGGGAAAAGGCAGAGTAGGCGTTGGGGGACGGGTAGGGGTTATCGCCGTACTCCTTGGGGGATGCTGGGTCATCTGGACGGGCACTCCAGGCCATCATGGGTGCGCGGTTCTTCTGACGGTTGCGGGAGGGGGCGCATGCGTCAAAGGGGCCGTCGTGGTGGAACACTGTGTGGGGCGATGGTGATGAGATGATCAGATGACCGCACAACGACGAGAGACAAGGACGTACTGGGACCGACGCCGGTGTAATCCAGTCTGTCGATTACGTCGGCGTGCTTGGAGCCCTTCTTGTTTGCTTTTTTGGATTTGTCGACGGGGACGGAATCCTGGGAGAGGGATCGGGGCCCGAGTTGCGGGGCATTCTTGGGAGCACTGGGTGATGGTGCGTTTCTGGGACAAGTGTGAGGGGCTTGAAAACGAGTAGAAAAAAGAGACGACAGACGTCTGACTGCGAGCAACGCGGTTGGGAGAACCTCGGACCACGACGGTGTCACGGACCTCTTCTACAATGTCCTTGGGTTTGGGAGTCTGCTTTGTCTTCTTGGGGGGTGGAGGGGGAGATTTGGGGGTGGTAGGAGAGCCTTTGTCGTCGCCAAAAGGATCGGAGGAAGCGCGAGCGCGCGAGCGTACTGCAGCGGACATGATGGTGCGGTCAGAGCTGCGACAAGCCGAGCCGGCCCGGCTTATACATCATCTGCTTGTTCCTTGGCATCAAGCAACCACCAAATTCGACCAGGTCGTCTATGTTAAGGCAGCGCTGCATCCGTGGGTTGCATCTCTCGACAATCCCGTACCTTGCATACCATAATTTTCCTATGTCGTGTCTTTCCTGTTCATCCCAGATTTCTCTGCGATTACTGCAGCTATACCATCCATACATAACTAATTTGGAATTCTTTGCGTACATACTGTATGACCCAGAAGAGGAGTCTACAGTGACGGCCAGCGGGGTGATGGCCGCGGCGACTGTCTGCTTTCAGAACTTTGAAGGAAAGTGATTAGCGGCGTATAGCAACTTGCTTATGACCACGACTTGGACGCGGGACGCGGTGGCAGCAGAGATCCTTGCTGGTGCTCACCTCGTCGTCTACCACGACCTCCTTCTCCGTATCCCCCCTAAATGGCTTGACCAGCACCCCGGAGGCGCCCTCTCTATTCTCCATTTCGTTGGTAGAGACGCTACAGACGAGATCGACTCGTACCACCCTGACCATGTCCTCCAGCTCGTCCGCCGCTACAAGGTTGGCACTGTAGAGCTTCCCTGGGGCCTCTGGTGCCCCCCGTCATGTCTGGCTGGGTCCGAACCAGCAGCAATGCCTGGTATAAGGAGGCCGACGCCGTCCGCAGTGCCAGCAGCACTCAAATTCTGCTCGTTTCAAAGCGTCCTGACGGCCCCGACGCACCAACCCGCGACACCCTCGAACCCTCCCCGTCCACCCTCTCCGCCGATGACCAGGCCCGCCATTCCGCTGCCTACAAGGTCTTGCACAACCGCGTACGCGACGCCGGCTCTACGACACCCGCTACATCACCGGCTACGGCCCCGAGCTCCTCCGCTACGCCTTGCTGGCCTCTCTCTCCGCGTACGCGTACTGCATGCCTGGTTCATCACCAGCGCCCTCTTCCTCGGTCTCTTCTGGCAGCAGCTCACCTTTGTCGCCCACGACCTTGGTCATGTCAGCGTCACCCACAACTGGGCTATCGACCGCTGCCTTGGCATTCTTGTGGCGGACTGGATTGGTGGTCTCAGCATTGGCTGGTGGGTTAATGTGAGTATTTCCTGTTTCTTGCGCGTTCCTCGCTCACGTCCTGTAGAACCATAATGTCCACCATCGTAAGTCGCGTCGCGTTTACATTTAATTCCCATACTGAAATGCTGCTAGTCGTCCCCAACCACCCTACTCAGTGCGTCCGTCTCTGTGCTGTCCCCTCCTTTAATAACCAGCTTGCAGCGACCCCGATATCGAGCACCTCCCTTTATCGCCATCTCACCCGTTTTCTTTGACTCGATATGGTCCTCCTACTACAAGCGCACCCTTCACTGGGACCGCTTTGCTCATTTCTTCGTGCAGCTCCAGCACCGCCTCTTCTACATCGTCCTCCTCCTCGCGCGCTTCAACCTCTACGCCAACTCGTACCCCTTTGTCGTGCGCCAGGCGTTTGACACCAAGCGCGCAAGAGGCGGTCGCTGGGCGTGGGGCCTCGAGGTCGCGGGCATCGTCTTCTTCTGGTGCTGGTTCGGCAGCGTCCTCGCCGGCTGTGGCTCCTGGAAGACCAGTCTTGCTTACCTGCTTGTTAGCCACGTCGCCGCCGCGCCCGTCCACATCCAGGTGCGTTACATCTTTATTTTTTTCGAGCTACTACAACTCGAACCATTCAGATCGTGCTCTCGCACTTTTCCATGTCGACCGCGGACATGGGCCCGGCCGAGTCGTTCGCGGACCGCCAGCTGCGCACGACGACGGACGTAATTTGCCCCGACTCGATCGGGTGGATCCACGGCGGGCTTCACCTGCAGGTCACGCATCACCTCTTCCCGCGCCTCCCGCGCCACAACCTCAAGGCCGCGAGCTTGCTTGTGAAGGAGTTTGCCAAGGAGCAAGGGCTCGTGTACGCCGAGTTTGGCTGGATTAGCGGAAACCAGGATGTGCTCGGCGTGCTCAAAAGCGTTGCGGACCAGGTGAAAATTATTGGCACCGTTGCGGAGGCGGAAGCCAAGGAGGCGGTGACAGGAAGCTTGGGTTGTACACGGACAAAAAGGCGTAGAGTGCATAGATTAAAAGGCACTTAGACATTTAAATCAAGGACTTGTGTTGACCCAAGAACCTCACAACTTGCTTTGACGGGATGGGGTGCGCGCATAATATTGACTGCATAGTATGGTACGGGCATGGAAGGCAATATACTCGCGTGATATTTTGGGCATGACGAGAAAGAAGAACAACCCAAGCTCCAGTTTACTGAAAGAAAAACGAATAAGTATAAATCCTGTAAAATGTGAATGAGACATACCTTCTTCTTGTTTGCTTCCTCCTCGTCTTTCTAGAGACAGCGTTAGAGAGAAATAGGATCAGCGGCGGCAAAAGACGGACCTTGGCCTGGCGCGCTTTGCGGGCACCCTCGTGTCTCTGGTTGCACGAGCATCACGGAGAGCACGGTATGCCTTGAACTCGCGTTCCTCGGCGGTGATTTTACGGGGCGCTTCGGCCGGGTATGCTTCAGGCAGAGGGAAGGAGGCGCGGGTGGTGGAGGCAGTGAGGTCGTCGCCCTGAAAAAAAACCCAAATGAATACCACAACGTACATCAACAAGGACAGAGACGCACCGTCGAGTCACCCTTCTTGGGCTTACCCGCCTTGCGGGGGAAGACAATCAACTTGGACTTGTATGCCAACAGCCGCTCCACGTTGATTTTTTGCCCTCCTCGCTCAGATTCCGCCGTCTGTGGTCGACGACGATGCCGACACCGCGCGCCTCCTTGCGGCCGATGCCGGCCTCCTTGAGCTCGCCGAGGGTGAAGCCGCGGCCCTCACGGACTTGCGGTTGTAGCGCACGGTCTGCGCGCGCACAGCGGGGCGCAGGGGCTCGATGGGGCGGACGCCGAGGGTGGTCGCCTTGGTCTTGCGGGCGGTGCGGCGGCGGAGCTTGCGTCCGGGTTGGTCAAACCAGGTGCGGACGCGTCGCTGCCAGTCCTTCCGGAAGTGGTTGGCGTGGAGGACTATTTTTTTGAATCGAGAAAATGAGTACTTTTTAAAGCCATGGACCCGCGTATATGCTCACCGTTGTTGTGCGCAAAACCCATTGCTGAGGACGATGAGCAAGGAGACTCGCAAAATATAAAACTTGGACGTACCGAGGTCTTGAGGGTGCTTGAGGTGATGAAGGAGGGTGTGGCTGTGTGGGAAACTATGCAGAACCTTTCCATGCTGTTGCCAAACACAAGCACACAAACTCGACGCGTCGGATTAAATAAACCGTGCCAGTGGTGTCTGGAGTCTTGTAGACTCCCATTCTCCGTGTAATTCTCGCATGGCAGGACGCGTCAAAAGAATAATGCAAGAAAGAAATATGGGCAATCGCGTCCATCGGTCAGGCTCTAATAAAATCGTACCCCGTTTGATACTATAGACACCGCACCTGCTCTCATCCTCCTCTTCTTCCGCCTGATTCATCTCCCTCACCCTGCAGCGTTCATCCAGGGTCAACGGCAAGGTTGGTCGAACCCTCTTTTTTGGCTTGCCAATGCCGATATCCCAACCTACTATGCACCCCGCAATGTCAGGCCGGCACGTAACTTGTCTGTAAGCATTTCCACCTCTACACTGAGCACATTAATGTGCGGTTTATAGAGTTCAACTTTAGACTTCCGCGTCAGGGACCACATAGCAATATCAATTGGGGCGCGTTTTTCAACGTTGTACGCGTTCATTTCTTACGCGGGCGTCGTGGACTTTGTCGTTTCGTTGCGCCACAGGTCCGCGGCACCGTCGGATACTCCGATGCAACCGCGTCTCATAGCGTCCCAAATGGGTCGGTCCACTTCAAAAGCGCGTTAAACACGCCTTCATTTCAAACGTCGCATGGGAAATAACTCTTCGTTTATCATGACAATGTTCTCTGCAACCTGCACACCTTCCGAGCAGAAGCATCCCTTCGCACCCATGCCACTTTGGGCCTTGCTCCGCCATTGCCATTTATACTTTAATGTGTTGCTGCTCTGGATATAAACCTGTGATCTCTGTTTTTCTTTTGCGATATGTCTACTCTCAAGCTGCGCCCTCCCTTCCGTGTCGAGCACGTGGCTCCCTCGTCCGCCCCAAGGCCTCTATGATCAGCGGGTCTTGCTCGAACAGGGAAAGTGCACACACGAGGACATTCTAGTTGCAGAGAACGAGCCGTCGAGTCGGTGGTCAAGCTTCAACGCGACCTGGGCCTCGGCACTATTACCGATGGCGAGATGCGAAGGTCCCCCTCATGCTCTCCCTCTCCGGCGCGTTCCTCGACTAACTTCCAAGCAGAGAGGTGTTCTTTGAGGGCGTGTTCAACAAGCTGGAGGGAATGACCGATCTTCCGCACCGTAAACCACCTTCTCCCGTCTTCTATGATCGTGCCCACTGACGATGACTGCACCCGATAGGGCCCATGACCGAATTCAAGGTACGCTCGCTCTTCCCGTTAATTTATCGCTGGGATCGCATACTCTCGGCAGAGCTATATCCCCCACGTCAAGCTCATGAGTGCGATGGGGTTCACGGAATTCCCATCCTTCTACTGCTCGGTATGTACGCGCTGCAGTTCCCTTCGCGCACTTTAATGAACTCGCGGTGCCCAGGGTAAGATCAGGCGGACTGTTCCCTTTTACGTCGACCACTTCAAGGCCCTCAAGGCTATTGTGCCCCCGGAGGTAATATATTTTTTCTGTGGAGCCTGTCGAGATCTCACCCGGAGTTTTTTATCAGGATGTCAACCGAATCAAAGTCAACATGTGCCCACCGACATGGATCCATCAACGACACGGATCGGACTGGACTTACGACCCTGCTGTATACCAGTCCGACGGTAACTTCGGTGGCGACGCGTAATTCACGGTTCTGACGCGTTGCAGATGAGTATTTCGACGACCTGGGAATCGCCTATCGTGCAGAGATCAAAGAACTCTATGAACTGGGATGTCGTAAGCTGTGTTGCATCTTTTTTAGCCGCATAGATGTTAACAGTCTTAGGTAACATCCAGTTGGACGATCCAACTTTTTGTTATTTTTGCAACGATGGTATTCTTTGCATCTCGTGCAGAAATAGACGACTCACGACAAAAAAAAAACAGACATGATTAAAGAGATGGAGGTGGCCGGTGTAGACCATGAAGCGTGAGTCGTTCATGCACAGATCTGTAATTCTTTTCCTCAGTTCTTTTCAGGTTGTTGGACACGTATATCCGGGCAATCAATTTGTGCACAGTCGACCGTCCACAGGATTTAAATATCGGCTTGCATATGTGCAGGGGAAATTTCAGGGTATGTTGACTCGACTTGTGCTCCATCAGGATATTTATTCCTTCAGGGTGGTATACATTTCACGGAGGTACGCTTTGTTGTGACCATTCTTGAATCCTAAAAGACGCGGATCAAGGGAGGCTACCATCGTATCGCGGTTAAATTATTCAACTCGGTGGACGTGGATACATTCTATGTTGGTATTTTTTTGGGGGGGGTCATTTTCCTTCAGTTGGTTAATGTTTGCGCGCAGTTGGAATATGACAACGAGCGCTCTGGAGATTTTTCGCCGCTCAAATATCTTCCACCCAACAAGGTCGCTGTTCTGGGGATCGTGACGACCAAGAGTCCTAAGGCAAGTTACCTGGCAGAATTCATAACGACTGACCAATCGTGTATGACCAGCTGGAAGATGCTCAAGAGCTCAAGGCTCGAATCCACGAAGCTGCGGAAGTGGTGGCAGCTGGGGTTCCGCCTCGCTCGAAAGAGGCAGCACTAAATCAGTTAGTCGTTCCCTTGGGTTTCTCTTCTGTCTGTACTGATCCCTTCCGCGATTAGGCTTTGCATTAGGTTAGTCGTTACGTCGGATTTTCCCGTTCGCTCTTAACTTTTCTCCTCGAAGTCCACAATGCGGCTTCGCCTCGGTCTGGCAGGGAAATCCTGTCACAGAAGAGGTGAGCATCACGGCCTCATTTTGGACGTCATGCTAATTGGTGGCAGGATGAGAAGCGGAAGTTGCAACTGCTGCTAGAGATTGCCAAGGAAATTTGGCAGTAGAGGACAAGACGAGAAAAGTAGCTACCGGAGTGTATATACCGCGAATCATGAATTTTGTGATGTGGTGATGAAGTGATCGTGATCGACTAGTGTCTTCCTCTCGTACTCCATGTCCGCTCTTTTCTTTCTAGTCGGTCCACGCTATCGTGGCTGTGGATAGCACGCTCTCTTCTCTTTCAACTCGACCGGCCTACGCAGTGCGATAAGCTCCAAGTCTCCTGGTCAGGTCTGTGCGCAACCAATGATAATCATTGACCACTATTCATTCCCTTTATTAGGGGGCTCGGGAGCAGGTTATTACCTCTCCATTATACCACGTATGTACGCGTGCCCCTTCTTAGTATGTCATTGCTAAGCTCGTTCGCAGAATTTGGAGTGCCGCGGAATATATCGATACCATCCACCGATGTTGACGGGACATTTTCAATAACTCCCTTACAATTGGCCGCAGCGGACAAATTCGTGCTCACCCTTTCCGATGCGACAGGCTTCGGTGCAGGAGGTTCAACCGGGCTACTATCAGTTGGCAATTCCCTCGGTGGAAGCAGCTGTGATACTGCATACCCAAACAAAACTTTTGATTATTCGTTCGGTAGTAATCTAGTCCAATGCCAGTGAGAAAGCTCCCGTCGTCTATTTAGGCATCATTTAACTTTTTTGCCAGGCCTTTCGAGTTCACCGACTACAATGATGGTGTACCACCTTTCACCATCTTTGGCGTCATCCCAGGAGGGGATTCTATCGTGCTGAATGTCCCAGCGGGACGCAAGACCTTCACCTGGTCCGCCGCGAATGTTTTCAATGGCACTACGATCATATGGCTCATGGTCAGGCTATTGTCTCCTGTTATTCCTGCGTGGTTTAACGCCGTATAGGTCGATTCCACTTTGAATCAGGGCGGAAGTATCCTGAGCACTGTCGGGCTATCAGGCGATGCGTCCTGTATAGATGGGTCTGCCCCTTCCTCTACCATCACCCCTTCCTCCACTTCCACTTCCTTCCACTTCCACTTCCAGCTCTGCACCAACCACGTCTTCTTCCACTGTTCCCGCGACGCCGCGATCGAACATTGGCGCGATTGCAGGCTCTGTTCTCGGCGCCCTCATCTTTCTAGCAGTGCTCATCACTCTGGGTCTCTTTTTCCTCCGGCAGCGACAGGAGAAAAAGAATGCCAGAATGGCGGGTGGCTCCGAGTTCCGTCGGACGTCGCGGCCCATGAATTCGGAGCTGGATTTGAGTTACGGCGCTCATCAGAATGTGTCCTCCTACATGCCTACGCCGACCAGCTCTTCATTCAATGTTAATCAGTTCCCGTCGTTCCAAGGAGCCTCGCCCCCGGTCCACTACCAGCCCCATTCTCGATACCTGTTACCAGAGAGCGAAAACCCATTTGACCCGCCACCACAATCTGCTTCCTCCCCTCTGCTCGTAACTCAGATATCGATCCGTTCATGGAACGGCAGTCTGACGCTGTATCAGCTGGTCAACGAAAGTCGGGGATGTCAGGGCTTACTGGCTACAAGCCGTCGCGCTATATCGTTCACACCGACGCTGAAGACGAAGATTTTCCTCCCAACGAGGATGGCGTTGTTGAACTTCCTCCCCAGTATTCCGCAACACGAGGGCATGCCAAGGGCGGACCGGGACCCAATACGCTCAAGTCTCCACCGTTATGACATTCATTATACATCTGTATTACCACTGTCATTTATATATCGCGTGCTTTGACAAGTACAACCGTCCCTTACATTTTATTTATTTTCCGTTATCTTAATACACCCTCAAGCACCAGCTCCGTCGTCGGCACTGGATATGAACAGCTTCCTTATGACCCCGCCATTCTATGAAGTCGTGATCATGAATTGAATCTGGAAAGCGTAACAGTGCAAGACAAATCTAGTAAAATACATATGGGTCCATATTCGAAAGCGACGATCTAGCAGTTACAATAGGGAACCGTTCCCAACGAAACAGACTAGAATGGGGGACCTGCCTCCACGGGACCAGGTCCACTGTCAATCGTTTGCTTTGAAAACGCGTCAATCATGGCGTCCTGGTCTTTCCTCCTTCTGTGACGACGTCGTCGGTCATCTTTAATGACGCGCTCGATTCGACGACGGCCTTTGGTGTGCATGCGTGGATCTGCCAGGGCTTGCTTACATTTATAGCAAGCAAGCTCAATGCTAGCGAGAAGTCGAAGCGTTTCCGAGTTGTTGAGGGCCTGAGGAGGGTAAGGATGTGCACCAGTGATAGATGAACACTCACGTTCAAGGACCAGGAAACGACGCGTGAACCTTCCACACATCCGATGACGACAAAATTGCCTCTTTTTTCGGCTTGGAGCTCGGATCCCTTATAGACCGATGCTAAATCGACTGTTGTACTGGAATTGTGAAGGGCGCACACTCACCTCGCTAAATAGAGCCATAACTTTTCCAGTCGAGACAGCCCGAACCACTGTGAAGACGTCAGAAGCGTTCCACCCGTTAGGCGACAACACAAACCGACGCGGGACGAATGTCCATTGATATCTTGAGATACAACGCCTCTTCCCATGTACACCCACGAATCTCTGTCAGGCCGTCGAATATGAACCTTCACCTGGATGTCTCTGAACGTGTCACGAGGTGCAGGGGGCACCGGGGACGCCGCTGGGACAGATAACTGCATGAGCGCTGGGAAGCGTGAATTCTACAGGATACATACACTGGGTATTGGAAATGTCGGAGTGTACAATAGGCATAGACGTGAGGCTCTGGGATGCTTGCGCTTGCGGAATGCCACTACCCATGGCATCATCGACTTCCATTTCGGACTAGAGTAGAGCAAAATGAAGTGCTGTGAGGGTCGAGGGAGGACAGAGATTCTTACCATGTTAAAACAGAGCGTAAAATCTCAGGAGGATTAAGTCTTGTAGAGGAAGACGCGAAGCAAGCCGCTAGGTGCACGTGCCGTTCCACTCTGAGATGATCGCGATTCGCGCCGCGTCTACTTTAGGCTTTGCATCCAAGCTCCTGCAATTCAACGGATTACAAGGACTGAGACGATTATATTTTTGCGTGCCCATCCGATGCAAGGCTTATAATTCGAGGCTGAGCAGATGATACAGGAAATTACATTGAATTTACAGTTAAACCGCAGGCGTCGCGCGACATGCATTTGGGAGAATATCTAGCTAACGAGTGGTTCACGACACAGTGGATGCATTAGCGAAGGAACAAGAAAGCGTGGAAGCATTGGGATTAACATACATACAATGGGCGATTCAAAGCGTCCAATACATCATCGCAACTCAGGAGACAGGTAGTTACCTGCTACTAAGCAGAGGTTGCGGGGAGTGAACTGTACATTTGTTATTGGTGTCCGTTTGGTGGGGAATGTCGCAAGCAGATCAATTCTAGCAAAGGGCGCGAGCAGTTGAGTTTGCAGACAAGACCGAATGTATGAAAATAACGTACGTTTCCATACTTTCCTCATCTCCATAGCTGAGTGGTGCTGCACCTTCACCAGTGGCCAAGCCCATCGGTGTGTACGACGCGTTACCATTCTCTCGAGGCTTCCGCCGAGTCCCACCCGCACCTTTCACATCCCAACACCGTACAGTCCAATCTGCACCACCACTGACGAGTAATGATGATTCGGCACTGAAAGCTAAGGAATAGACGGAAGCCGTGTGGCCGGTCATTTTCTTAATTCTCTTTCCAGAACCGAGATCCCACAGATTGATAGCGAGATCCTCCCCTGAGAATAGTTGAGAAATAAATCGCGATCAGAAAAAAGGCCAACGTACCAGCGCTCGCTAGATAACGCCCATCGGGACTGAGAGCCAAAGATGAGACCGCACCCTGATGTCCGATGAAAACTCGGACACATGAACCACGTTGAACGTCCCACAGCCGTGCAGTCCAGTCGCTGGACCCGGTCGCAAGATACAAAGAATTTGGGTGAAATTGCACACACTGGCAAGTAAGGATTTGATGACAGCGACAAAAAAGTAGGCTTACATCGACGTCGCTCAAATGACCAGCGTAAACTCTTAAACACGAGATTCTGTCGGTTGACCACAGTCTAGCAGTCCGGTCACGACTACCGGTCGCGAAATAAATACCGAGAGGGCTCCATTTGACATCCCAAATAGGGTTCTCATGGCCACGGAAAGCGACGAGATTGGTCAAGGTCTCCATCGACCATAACCGTGTTGTAGCGTCAGCCGAGCAAGAAAGGAGGTATTTCGGTGCAGCAGCAGATCCGCTTAAGGGATCGAATGCAACAGAGTATACAGGTCCACTGTGACCAATAAGCTTTCGTGTTGTAGTGCCGCCCTTTTCTCGAATTTTACGCAAGATGAAGCTGAAGTAGACGATATTAGCATAATTCACCATCAGAGCAGACGTACCCACAATCTCGTACCGATGTTGACGTGAAGTCGCTTCTCAGACCCGCAGTTTTTCACCCTTCAGGCTCCATAGTCGAACGTAGCTTTCGGCAAACCCGGCGGCCATCAACGAGGTATCTGGGGAGAATGTACAGCATGGGGCACTTGTGCAAATTCAGACAGAGGTAACAAGGGAAACTGCAACACATACCCTTCAGGGACATCGTGCAATGTATATGCGCATATGCTAGGCAATGCGCGCGCCCGAAACGCGGCGCCCTGAGCAGAATTCAGATCGGCGTTGGCGAGGAGAGATGGCTCTAGTCGAATGCGTTTTCTTGCATCGCGGACGTGGTTCGCCTCACGTTCCACATCGATGGTCCGAAATGTGGGCGGATGAGGGAGAAGGTCGGACTCGGTTGGGGAAATAACTCCAGGCATAGCTTGTCTCGTGCTTTGTACATCGTACGCATTCGGGTCTCGGTCAACCAAGGCCTGATCTCGCAATACACGCTGAGTTTCAGCTTTAAGTTCGTCGGAAATTGGAGCAGGTCCGAGTTTGAGATCTCCTCTAAGCATATTAAATGCCTGGGGGTTAGTTAGGTTCGTCGTTCCCCCGTTCGCACGTGGAATGAGTGACGAAAGTAGTCCCGTCGACTCTTCCCAAGAATTTGGTGCCACGGATGTTGTGTTGGAGGATGTGACTGTATTACAGTGAACCCATGCAAAGGAATCCATGACAAGACTCACCATCAAATCGCAAGTGGTTATTGACGACTCGCATGACTGACACCCGGCCGCGCTTTCCCATTTCACCAGTAAAACCGTCACCCGCACCGAATGCCTCGCCTCCGACACCTTCCGTCAACCAACCGACAAGGAGACCGAAACCGGAACGACTCATGCGCACGACATATTTTTCATCTCTAAATCGCTGGGCCAGCTCATCGTTTTGAACATGTGCGGGGAGGAGGAGAGTAGATATGTGATGTAACGTTGCGCTATGCGATGGGGCGAGCGATGAGGCGAAAGTGAATAGAACTTTATGGCTAATGATCTTGAGCACCTATGCAGACCGACAACCAGTCCACGTACCAGCTTCTTTCAGACCGCGTTGAATGAGATCTAGATAGAAATGACAAATATTGGAAACAGAATCGGTCGAAATTCAGGCTGGACGGGCGTCAAGGAACGCGTCGCATACATTTTTCTGTTCAACGTACGCGATACATGTCAAGGGACCCATCCACCCATGCCTCTAGTTCCCGGAAGCCTTCCTGCTTGTCGGTGGGGTCGAGAGAAGAATGTCCTCGGCGCCCACAGAGCCGATGCTAGCGAGAAGATTTTGGATGTTGCTGGGATTACCCATCGCGGTTAGTTCCTGCAATACATTCGCGGATTCTTTGAAAACATTTTCGCCGGGTCGTGAGGGTTTCTGGGCATATACAGCCAGGGCTTTGAGCAGTTCATCGGGAGTAATTATTTCTGCCGCCTTGTCCGACTCTTTGCCTTCTATGTCTTCGAGCAAGCCCTTTTCTGCGGCTGAGTAGCCACGCGAGCGGTAGTATTCGAGCATTAGCCGTTCCTCCGCCGATGCATTCTGGACGGGGTCGCGCGGAGAGGGTGACTGCGACGAGCCAGACATGACTGTTGAACGCGACTGGTACTCGGGTTAGGGTTAAAGAGACGGGAACGTGATGTGTCACAGTCGCGAAACCCAACAAGTCGCGTACAAACCAACTTCATCGCGCCACTGTCTCTTCCCTCCGACCATTCTCTTCATCGCTCATCGCACCAATGGCACCGAAACAGGCCACCCGCCATGCAATTACGCTCAAGGGCTCGACAGCCCTCGTCACAGAATTCTTCAAATACGCCGTCAATACGTGAGCAGTGGCGGCATCTCGCAGGCTTAATTCTCAACCAGCTTTGTGTCTAGGATATTATTTCAACGCGAAGTGTACCCCTCCGATGATTTTCATATGGTCAAAAAGTATGGACAAGTAGTATTGGTGACGCAAGACCTCGCTCTTGAGAACTATCTCGACAAGTATGTATT
This sequence comes from Mycena leptocephala, assembly GCA_029378395.1. Classification (NCBI taxonomy): domain Eukaryota; kingdom Fungi; phylum Basidiomycota; class Agaricomycetes; order Agaricales; family Mycenaceae; genus Mycena; species Mycena leptocephala. The sequence goes on from JARJLF010000039.1 coordinate 284,242, forward strand.
GTTTTCTTGGCGTCGACTCACCATGGTACCGTGATTCACCGCGATACAAGGATCCTCAAGCAGGTGCAAAGTGAGTGGCATGCCAATGCATCATGCAACGCCCCTGGACTGACGGTGGCGTGCAGAATGGATCCTGACCGGTTCAGTGACACAATTGGTGCTGGTTATCCTTGCGAAAGATACGCGCACAACGCTCGAGAGATGGGTGTTTGATGTCAAGCTGGTGGAACCGCCGGCAGACTCCAAAGAGTCGTGCGTAAAAAGTCCGCGTATGAATTGCAACTAACGCTGATCTTCCAGAATGGCAAGCCCGAAGCGGAGATCCAATCAGAAATCCGGGCAATTTTGAAGCAGATCGTTTCAATGGTGACATTCCTACCCGTGATGCAGGAGGATAAAGTGTTCAATATCTTGGCGTACACTTCGGACTCTGCGGACGTACCTGCGGGAGAGTGGGTGGACACTGATCCGCTAGCAATCGAGGCCAGTAAAAGCCAGCAAGTGAAGATGCGGAGCTTCAGCACGGACGTCCACCGGATCGAGGCTATGGTCGCATACCGATATGAGGAGTAGGCTGTACAGTTGTATTTATGTATGCCTGTTTCACTGTGACTTTTTTGATCAACTGTGATGGATATCGGTGATCCCGAGCAGTTCCCTCGCCCTGGTTGAGTGCGGCGGGTTACAGAATATGATAAGACGGTGTCAGTTGCACTTGTTGAGCCCCGGGTCAGCCGGAAAACCAGGGGAACGGGACCCAAAGCAGGGGTCAGATTGTCATGGTGACTTTCTATAAGCAGTTTGGACAGGCTGTTTTCGCATCTTTGGATCACCCCCTTCCCTCATTTACCGTCAGGCTACGTCTTTCTTTCTAACGCCCATCTCCCTCCCTCCTTTGTCTGGCCGGGCCACACATTTATCTATTCTCAAGAGCACGCAGTAGTTCACGCTTACAATGGGCGAGAGTTGGTTTCAGAGAGAGTTCTTGACGCCGCGAAGGCTCGCCTTCAACGTCATTTTCTACGGCCTCCATTTCTTCTTCTTTGGCTACGGATGGCACAGTCAGGTAGGCTCTTTTCGTTGGTGCCGGTTTTTTTCCCTGATCCCACCTCAGGCAGTCAACACGAAACTTGCCGCCCTCAACGGGCTCAAGTTCTCCGTGTGGACGTCTCGCGGGGCTGGTCTCGTCCTCGCATTCGACGGAGGTCTCATCCTCATCCCCATGTTGCGCAATATCATCAAGGTTGTCCGGCCGAAATTGACTTGGCTTTTCCCCGCCGATGAGAACATCTGGTTCCACAGACAAGTCGCCTACTCCATGGCATTCTGGGCCATGGTCCACACCACAGCTCACTACGTCAACTTCATCAACGTCGAGCGTACCCGTAAGTGACTTTTCAAAATTTAATTTGCTGGCTGGAGATTGACCTTGAAACCCATTACTTGCAGAGGTCCGCAAGCAGATCGCCCTCCAAATCCACTACACCCAACCTGGTGGCATCACGGGCCATTTCATGCTCCTCATCATGTTGCTCATGTACTCCACCGCGAGCGCCAAGGTTCGCAACCAGTGCTTCGAGGCATTTTGGTATACGCATCATCTAGCCTTCTTCTTCATGCTCGGTCTGTACACCCACGCCACTGGATGCTTCGTCCGTGACTCCACTGACCCCGACTACATCCCGTCGTTCCCCTTCTACTCCACCGAGCACTGCCTTGGCTACCTGAGCTGGCGGTACACGATCTGGCCTGGTCTCCTCTACTTTGGAGAGCGTGCGTATAGGGAGTACCGTGCTCGCAGATCCACCAAACTGTCCAAGGTCCTTGTGCATCCCAGCGGTAAGTTGTCGCGCTGCAACCATGCGGTGATCTTATCATATGATGGATAGGTGCGATGGAATTGCGCATCATCAAGCCCAGCTTCAAATACACTGCCGGCCAATGGCTTTTCATCCAGGTTCCTGAGATCTCCAGCCTCCAGTGGCATCCGGTAAGACTCTTGCAATGTTTACTATCGTTCAGTTGCTTATCCGTCTTAGTTCACTATCACCTCAGCCCCTAAAGATCCGTATGTTTCGGTCCACATCAGACAAGTTGGTGACTGGACGCGTGGTCTTGGTGACCGTCTCGGTGTCGGCCCATCTGTCGTCGCTGCCATGACCTCGGCTGCAATGAAGGGCTCGGAGAAAAACGAGAAAACTGGTTCCACTCGTGGAGACTTCGTCGAACTGGATGCGAGCAGCGGACTTTCTCTTCCCCAGGTCCGCATCGACGGTCCTTTCGGTGCGCCGGCCGAGGACGTGTTCGATGTCGAGGTTGCTATGTTGGTTGGGGCTGGTATCGGTGAGTAACAGCAACATTTGATGGCATTTATCTTTGTCCTGACATATGGTGGATAGGTGTCACTCCTTTCGCCTCCATCCTCAAGGACATATGGTACGCCAGAGATCGGGCAACTGTGGCACCCTCCGTCGTGTCGAGTTCTTCTGGATTTGCCGTGATGCTCCTTCGTTTGGTTGGTTCCAGAGTCTCTTGTCGGAAATTGAGGCTGCTCAGGCTGACCGTACGTATCCTTAATATCCGACTTTTTAGCTTAAACTCATAACAACTTCAGCCAACTTCTTGCGTATCAACGTCTACCTCACACAAAAGATTAGCGAGGACATGCTTTGGAACATCGCTGTGAATGATGCTGGTGCAGAATATGACCCTCTTACCCTTCTCCGCACCCGCACCATGTTCGGGCGTCCCGATTGGATGACCATCTACGGCCAAGTGAGACAGGCCATCGAGAGCGGCCAATACATCCCGGGTAGCACCTCCCAGCTGAAGACAAAAGTCGGGGTACGTGTCACCTCGAGTAGCCCGTTTGATTTTCCACTCACCTTGACCCCAAGACCTACTACTGTGGACCCGGTGCCATCGCCAAAGCTCTTAAGGAGGCGACCCTTCACCACTCCTGTTCGACCGTGGAGTTCACTCTCGCCAAGGTCTGGATATTCATGTTTATTCGTCTAACTGTCTTGCTGACTTCCTCTTAAGGAGCACTTCTGAGCATTTGACGTGGAGGAGTAGAGCTTTCGTTCCATACCCCTATTTTATTGTACCGCTACTGCGCATGTCGATCCCTATTATCCACGAGAATGGATTGGAGGTTTTTTTCATCGTGAACGCTTTGAGAATCTGAGATTTTTCACTTTGAATGTCATTGAGGATATTGAGGATACATATTATTTCCCAGTTACACTATCTATCGCCCATTGGTGACCTCTTCGCCCCTATAACCCCAAAGTTTCGTCGTGGCTGCTCTTCGCAGATTGGGGTTATCTAAATTGGTACGGTTGATTTCAGCAACCATTCGAATACTTCTCGTCCTCCGATGTCGGTCAGAAGTTGGAGTGACAATGGCTTTGTCCAGATCCACGCGAGGAAAGAAATCCTGTAAGTGTGAGTAAACGTCTCGAACACCAGGTCTTGGCGCCCAGGTGGAGTCTCGTTTAGTTTCAATTATGCTTCGCCGGTGGGCGAACTTGTCGGGTTTGCTGGGCGAAGAGGACTTCTGCAGTTCCACTGGTGGTTTCTTCCAATAATTAGTGCCGGCATTGCTGTCGCTATCGCTCTCAGAATAATACTCGTCTGCTCTAAACGTCGACTGCCGGGACGAAGAGGACCCGACGCGACCAGCGAGGTCTTGCATGGACGAGATACGCCGTTCCTCTGCTTTGAAATCGGCCATAGATGCTCGTGACCGCAACTCACGTCGTCTTTGGGACCCTTGTGAGGGCGAGGGACGGAGAGTCTCGCCTGCTGGAAGCGGAGGAGGGTTATACACGAGGGACGGCCGTTTTTCACCAGGTTCCGGGTCAGGGTTCACTATGTAGAAGGATTTCTTAGGTCGAAGCGACCCTGAGGTCCTCGTGCTCTCGGAAGTGGGAGGGGATATCGAATTGCGGGAGGATGTTCTGACAGGCGAGCTAGGGGGTGTGATGTAGACGATGGGGGGCGGTTCGCTAGAAGGTGGCCTGGATGGTGACCGAGATGGGCGACGCTGGTGTGAGCCCGGTCGCAAGGTGGAGCTGTCCCTTGACGGCAGTTCTAAATGATCACTAGGCCGGACTGTAGGCCAGTCTCCCCGTTTGGTCGGAACTGGTGGGGCGTCGGGATTGGTTGCGGACCGTCGATGTCGAGACGCAGGTACGGACGAGTTTCGATATCTGCTGATGCGTTGGCCCTTTGTATGCCCAATAGACAGGCGAGCAGTCGATCTTTCTATGTCCGATATCTGAAAGACCCAGCCGGGAGGGAGTTTGAGGTAGGGATGTCTCCGCAACATGCCGGCCGTAGGCCGCTCTTGTGGATTCACAGCGAAGCATTCGCGACGAAAATCCAATGCAAGGTCTGAAAGACCTGCAAGAACATCTGGAGGTACCGGGGGCGGTAGCTTCTCATTAAATAACTAAAGAGAGGTCTCGGTAAGCCAATGGAACCTTGTAGGGCGGAAGCATCACCTTCATCATCACTGGTATCATCTCTTCTCCAGCCCATGGTCGTTCCCAGTCCACATCTCTAACACCACGCACCCCACGGACCAGATGTCAACTTTCGAGTCATATCCCCGTTTATTATTATTAGAGTCGAGCACCTCTGGAGCCCTGTAAACAGCCAATGAGATGTTAGAGATCGAGAGGAGAGGGCAGTGACTTGCATCCAGAAAGTTGTTCCCTTCATCTGTGTAAATGCTTGACCTTGGACGTCTTCCTTCTTAGATATGCCAAAATCGGAAATCTTACAAACTCCCGTGGGCTCAACAAGGATATTGTCGCCTTTCAGGTCACGATGGAGGATACCAGTTGAGTGGAGATACTCCAATCCGGCGAGGATTTGTTCGGCGAACCACTTGGTGACCTCTTGGTCAAATCTTCCATGCTTTAGAAGGCAGCTTCCAATAGTTCCACCGGGAACGTATTCCAGGAAACTGGCCAAGGGTTAGAAAGAGGGACACAAGCAACACGGCAAAAGCGCACATATTGAGCGTTTCTGGCGTCTCTTCGAAACCCAAATATTGGACGATGTTTGGGTGTTCAAGATCCTTCAGAGAAACGTGAGGGACCACAGCTATGATATTGCAATAGATCATACCTTTAGAGTTTCACGCTCAAATTTCAACGCCTCCACCATTTCCAGTTGGCGCGAATCGGCACGGTCACTAGCGGTCTGCGGCGTCTCTACTCGCTTACGGCCATAAGCTCGCCGTTATTTGCATTGATGGCCTACAGGAAACGAATAACTCATCCCGGATGCAAAATGGTGTGATCAAAAGTACCAGGTAGACACGGGCATAACTTCCTTTCCCTATCATCTCGCCAAGGACGTATTTGAATGCTAAAATATTGGGACTAAGAAGCGATGACAGAACCACGGTAATATGCAAGACCTACTTGGTCTGGAAACAGCGGCATTCTCCTCGACGGCTATGCGGGAAGATCGGGGTTTGGAATAGACCTCGGTGGTCTCATTCGGCAGGCATCTCGGGTAATACAGAGTTGATTCAGAGGTCGGCCGAACCCACGTCTGAGATTGGGCGTGGACTGTGGTCATGAAGAATGAGAGCGACTTGAAGACTACCAAACTCAGACAGAATATTCAGAAAGTAGGTTCCTGCCCGGGCTCAACTTGGGAGACTATCAAGTCGACATGTGCTGAGAGCGGGAGCAAGCAAGGTTGTCAAGTCGGTTAGAAGGGAAGATCAGGTCGACGATTTACATTCGGAGATCAAGCGAGTCGAATCAGAGCTGGGCGCCCGGCATCGTTACCGGCCGCGGCGTAACGGCGTCGATTTTAACAGCAATCCGCTTTTGGTAGCTCTGTACACAAGCCACAATAACGCGTTCTTCATCCTTGCCCTCATCTATGGAACGCGCAAAACAAGTGTTAAAGGTAAAGTTCACATCCAGTCACTATATGTATACGTCGTTACGTTGGATCCAGGATGTTTTCGGCCTCCCGTCGTTCCGCCTGTCCCAAGAAGAGGTGCGCGTAATGCTGGCAAAACTCTAACGCGTCTCAACGTGTCTTGTCTAGGTTATATCTCGTTTGATTGAAAAAGACGAGAATGCGCTAGTCGTATATCCCACTGGAGGCGGAAAGTCTTTATGTTATCAGGTTCCTGCTCTGTGTTTGGACAGCGGAATAACGCTCGTTATTTCCCCGTTGATCTCATTGATGAAGGACCAAGTCTGCTGTGTCTCTTAATCTTCTCGAGCTTTTCTAACACGCGACAGGTCGATGGGCTCGTTCAGCGCCAAGTCAAGGCTGCGAGTCTGGATAGCACTCTGTCTATGGACACAGCATCGTGGGTCAAGGCAGAAGTCTTATCAGGTGTGTCATTGTATTGCATCGGCGCACTGCTTCTCACTGAATCGGCAGGATCTATGAAAATCCTTTACGTTGCTCCTGAGCGTCTGAACAACGAAGGATTTGTGCAGATGATGAGCCAAGTGAAGATTGCCCTACTAGCCGTCGACGAAAGCCATTGCATTTCCCAGGTACGCGGTCATCTGCAGTAAGTATATCATTCCTCCCCTGACTGGACCAAAGTGGGGTTCCAGTTTTCGGCCAGAATATCTCAAGATAGCTCGCTTTTGCGAGGAGCAGGATGTTCAGCGAGTTTTATGCCTCACAGCAACCGCGACCCCTGCGGTAAGTCTCTCCCAGATAGACGCTCTCAGGTTACCAACTCGTTCTTTATAGGTAGTCGATGATATCTGCAAATCTTTCCTCATCAAGAAAGAAGGCATATTTCGTACCCCTGTCTTTCGCCCCAAGTACGGCAATTCTAAACCATAAAACATCGACTAGTATCTGACTTTGATGCAGCCTTTCTCTACGTGTCGAAGTCGCGGAGACCCTACATAAAAAATTGGATATTCTAGTACCGCTCCTCCAGTCACGCACCGGACCTTCCATCATCTATGTTACTTTGCAAAAGCATGCAGAGGAAGTCGCAAATTCCCTGCTTGCTCGTGGATTGCGGGATGTGATGGTGTATCATGCAGGACTACCGGCACCGCAACGCCAGGAAGTTCAAGTGAATCAAGTTTTTTTTGTATCATCGCTTCATTCTTACCATCCAACCGCAGGAAACATTCATGAAGTCTGTTGATAGTATCGTCGTCTGTACTATTGCTTTCGGCATGGGTATCGATCGACACAATATCAGACAGGTAAATTTATCATTCGATGTTCGCACCCATATTTTACATAGACATCAGGTCATCCATCTTTTCATGCCTAAGACGCTGGAGAATTACAGTCAAGAAATAGGAAGAGCGGGGCGTGATGGTGGGCATGCTTATAGTCAAGCTGCGTATCTCTTAATCCTTAATATTAACTTAAAGGGCTGCGTTCCTCGTGTGTCATGTTCCTCGCGGCGGCGGATATTCCTATACTCGAAGGCTTTTGTCGCGGCGACACTTGCGCTAAGCGGGACTTGCAGCTGTGGTTGCAGGAAGTTGCATTGAAAACACCATCTAGCGACAGGACCATCGACTTTAACTTGTACGAACAAAGCAAAAGGTAATCAAGTCATGCCACTGCGGGTCTTGATTTCTAACTTTTTTCTGTGCCTTCTTACAGTTATGACATTCGAGTAACTTCTTGCAACCATGTTACGAAGCTTGTACTGACTGCATTCTAGTCCAATGTCCTGAACCTGTGCTATGCTCAACTGGAGCTTGATTATGGGTTTATTCGAGCTGTTACGCCTTTTTACTCGGTATACGAGATTACTCCGCGTGGTAGTGCGGAACGAGCCAGCCTATTCAATGATAAGAGCCAAGAAGCAGTGACCATTCGTACTAATTGGAGGGACAAAGGGAATAAATTCGAGGTTGGGCATCCAGTGTTGCACCGTATTGAGCTCATTGACGCACAGATCAATGTCGTCGAGACCGCTACTCGAACAAGGGCAGATCGAAACGACCTTGCGAGGAAAATCAATAGATGGGAGTTCGATGGTCTTTTTACCCTCCTTATCCTTGGGATTAAACTCATATTCGGTCCAAGGCTTCGTCCAGACAAAGCCTTCGCAAGTCCGATCGGTAAGTGTTTCTGCTCTTGCTGATCTCTTATTCATCTTTGCGGGCAGAGATACGCTCTGCTGGATAATCCTCTTCCTAAAACCGCAGATGGTATAGAAAAGATTGCCGACAAGTTACTTGCAGGCATGCAGAAAAGAGAGGAAGACGGTCTGTAAACTTTCAGCTGTGTGGTCGTGATTGAATAACATTTCTCCAACAGGTGTGGCGAGGCTCAAGCAGGTGCTCGACCTTGTCACAGATGACGAATGTACCTTCTTCCATTTAACATATCGGTTATTGGCTGACTGTCACTAGGTATTCCTCGCAATCTCTCGAAATATTTCGGCAGTGAAGACACTGTACCTGAAGATGGTTGCGGGATGTGCACTTTCTGCACCACGGGCCAGGGCGCGACGTTTTCTCCGCACCCAATCCTTGACGTCGACAAAAAGCAAATCGCCGCTATTCTCAATGCGTGTCATGAACGAGATGACCCTCGGCTTTTGGCCCGGATGGCTTTTGGAATGTGAGTCTCCAACTGCTCAACTTGGCAAGCCTGACTCCGCATAGCACTTCTCCTCGGCTTGCTGCTCTGAAATGCTCTACCAGCCATCCTCTCTTCGGAAGCATGGTCAACGCCGACTTTAATGCATTGGTGAGAAACTAGCTTTTGTACAAGCAAAAAAAACTTGACCCTGGCGCTTCAGCTTGGGACTTTTGATGCCGAATGTGCAAAGGCGGGCTATCGCGGCACAACTCCGCCGCCGGTGGCAACTAAAAAGCGAGCATATTCCCAAACTACGTCCGGAAGAGGTGGAAGAGGCGGAAGTAAACGGGGTCGGTACTGAGTTGAACCGCCGCGGGATAGCGTACAATGGGCTAAATTATTTCAGCTAAAGTCCAACTAGTATATCTTAAAGTGGATCTATATGTATAGTCTTATAAACCTGGTTTTCCTTGGATGTTTTCTGAGTCTTGCAGCTGACTGGCAGCGATAGATGATTTTCCAGTTGGCTGTGCTCGATCATGTCGCACGTGACCAGGCATCCTTGTTTCGAACTCGGAAGTTCGACGCGTCCAAGTGGACGAGGCATGGCCACCACTACACGCCAGATACCTGCTGCAGTCGATTTGACTGCCTTGCAGAACGCAAGCACCGTTCTTAACAACCAGTTCACTAAAGACGCCCAAGTCATCCCGGACCTTGGGGACACCCTGACTGCTCGTACGCATCATCCTTGTTCTCCATACGACCAGGTCTAAGCTACAATGTAGCGGGTGGGCAGGCGTCGGCATCATATAGCGTGTTTCCGGATGATATACGAGTTCCCTTCCAGAAACGCAAGCTCATTGGCATTCCGGAGGCTTTGTTTCAGTTCTACAACAGTGGGTGGTTCTTTATGGTTCATTTAGTGATTAACTTTTATGGTAGGCACCAGCGTAAACTCTCACATGGGATTAATGCCGGAGATAGAGCGTGCCTGGATATCCATTGACCATAAGCTTTTCCTGTGGGATTACATCGAAGGGTGCGCTTTTTTCGAAGTCAGCACCTTTGGCACATGGTCCTGACATTTCGTAGTCAAGAGATTAGTTCTTTCGTGGACCAGCCAGACGTGATCACAAACGTGGCTGTTGTGAAACCAAAGCAGGGGCTATTTATCGAGGAAATAACCTCTCTTCTCGTCATTTGCACACCGGTGTCCGTCCTCCTCATCGCCCTTTCTTCGTCTCCAGTTCCTGGGGCCAAGCGAAAGGAAATCAAACTATACGCTACCGACTTCACGGTGGCTACCGATATTGAAATGACATCGGTCGTTGGAACAGCAGAGGGTCGAATATTTATGGCAGGCTCCCAGGACGGTAACTTGTATGAACTGCACTACCAAGAAAATGAATCCTGGTTTGGAAAACGAGTACAGCTCATCAACCACTCTGTTGGAGGCGTGCAAAGTCTCCTTCCTCGATTCGCTTCTTCGAATGCTGACGGTAGGCCTCCCTTTCCACCCTACAAAGAGGTGCCCAATATTTATGTTTAGACCGTATCTTATCGGTCGTTTCCGATCCTTCAAGAAATTGCTTCTATACCCTCAACACAAAAAATAGCATTTCTATATACCGTCCTGACGGAGATAAATCCCTGCAGCACGTTCAGACAATTACAAACCTTTATAAGGCGGCCCAGGATAAGGCTCCCGGATCCCCTGCTCTTACCCCGAAAGCCTTTCAAATTGTGGCCCTTCACGTTGTTGATCAATCCGAGTCGCGAACAGGAATCCAGCTTCTTGCGATCACGAGCAATGGCGTTCGCCTATATTTCTCCCCCTCCATGGGCTACAGTTACTCGTATGGCGGCGCCAGCAATCAAGCATCTGGCGCCCGGACACTTCACCTCATGCACGTCCGGTTGCCCCCACCCAATTTACTTCATCCAGATGAACAGGCCCATCCATATCGACCGCCTGTTGCTTCATATGGTGCTTCTCATGCTCCTCCTCCGCCGTCCCGGCCCTACATTGTCTCTGCCCTGGAAAGCTCCTGCTACGTTGACGGTCTGACTATTGCGGCGCAACCTGGTGATACTGACGGCACGGACTATATCCTGTGCATGTCACCCGACCTCACCCGTATTGGCACTCTTGGCCAGTTAAACCTGCCGCAGCTGCCTCCCATCCAACAGGCGCCACATTTTAGCAATACACCCGTCGCTAATCGGCCACCCCTGACCGAGTACGCTACGTTACTTGCTATTCCTGGGAGAACATGGGCCATGGCTTCAGTACCACTTGCTGGAAATGCCTCTGGTTCCTCTGGCGCCCCAGTTCCAGCTGTCACGAATGAACTGGCTACCCAGTTCAGCGCAAATCCGCGTCAATTCATGATTTTGACGAACGTTGGTTTGACTTTCTTGGTCAAGAGACGCGCTTTGGATTATTTGAAGGCAGTGATCGAGGAGCTTCAATCAGAAGGAAACGTCCAGCCCATTATCGAATTCAGAGATAGGTGAATACACTTCACCGCAGAAGAATGGTTGGCACAAAATTAACTTGATTTTCGCAGTTTTGGAAGAGATCAGACATGCGCGATGCTTTTGGGTCTCGCTAGTGGGAATACTTTTTTGGATTCGACGGATGATTCAATGTCTGGAACAATCAGTATGATCAGTCCTGACGTGGCGGCTGTCGCGAAGCAGGCGTTTTATGATTTTGGTGAGCGGCCAATGTGGACTGAAAGGGTAACATATGGAACCAGTAAGTTTGCAGTTCTCTTTCCACGAATTTATACGTGACAAGTATTCTTAAAGCGGATAGTCAAGGGACTGCTATTTTTAGTGGTCGGAGAGAAGGACTTGCCCTATACTTGGCTCGATTGGTACGACCGCTGTGGAAATCCAAGTTAACATCAACTGGGTAGGCCACTCGACTTCGTTTCCACGTCACCCTAATAGCCGCCAGGCGTTCCGGATTGCAGCAGTCTGCAATCTCCGATAAAACTCTGGTTATTATCCAGAAAAATGTCTATGCCCTGAAGGATTTCTTGGATAAGAATCCTCATCTGTTCCATTCTTCTCCTGGTGACACTGGTAACACTCGAGCTGCCGTGAGCGATCAGGAAGCCTGGAAGGTGTGTTTCCCCGTCTGCTGTTTTTTTGGTCCCTCATTCTCATACTTGTTTAGGCGGAACAGACTTCGGTTTCCGAGCTCTTATCGCTGGCAACGAGGATAATTGAAGCTCTATCGTTTGTTCTTCTGCTGAATGACTACAAACTCGGCGAACTCGTGGCAAAGTGTGTTATATTCTTTGTGGATGTCCTCTCATTAATCTTGGTCGAGATGCGACGCCGAAACTCAGAAGATCATCACTTCACTCACATACCAGGATCTGATCACTACACAAAACGGAATGACAATCTCCAGGGCATTAGTAAACGTGGTAATCGACCAACAGATCGGGCAGCAAATTAGTGTGAGAACGATCCCAAACTGCTGTCCCATCATTGACTGCTGCATTCCAGGTGGACACAATCAGCGAGGTTCTGCAACATCGATGTGGTTCCTTCTGCAGTACCGATGACGTAATGCTATACAAAGTACGCAACTGCAGTTTCCAAAAGAGCAAAATCTCAATCGTCCCAAGGCCAAGGAAAATATTCGTAAAGCAGTTGAAACCCGGAGCCCTACAGAACGGCAGAACTGGCTTGCGGAATCCTTGCGGCAAGTTGAACATCTTAAGCGCGGCGCTTCGACTAAGATGTTCTGCTCTCTAGATTGTTCATCAAAGGCGCACGAATCCTGGAATTCGATAAACTACGGGAGATTTGCGGCGACTATCAGCAGCTAAATTACGCCAAAGGTTGTTACATATACTCATCCCGAATCACGGACTGAATTGTCCTCAGGTGCCGTCGAACTTCCTCTAACATGCGCTCGCATAGTGGACGCAGACAACATCGGGCTTCAGTGTTGGGCTTCCGGCCAACCCCCGAACGAGCTTTACGAGTATAGGTCTCGGTGTTATGCTCTAGTGTTGGACTCGTTGGCTGTTTTCGAAGAAAAGGGGTCGGCCGTCGGAAATACCGTGCCAAGCGAAGACCCCGAGGTGGTGAGAGGGCATGCATATGAGTTGTCTTTCGCAAGCGACGATGAAATGTTCCATTCAACGCTATACGACTGGCTCATTCATCGTCAGTTGGCGGATGAGCTGCTTGAGGTCTGTGCCCTACTCGAATACATAGCTGTTTCTTACGATCCTTTGTTTTTATTCATTCAGATGCGACCCGCCTTTCTCGAGGCTCATCTACGGCGCGAACCTGCTACGGTGCAAAAATACCAGTTATTATGGCAGTTCTATGTGAAAAACGGCCAGCCTTTACGAGCTGCCGAAGTGCTAGGTACTCTAGCAGAATCGACCCAGTGCGTGGCCCTTGTCATGCTGAGCGTCTGCATCAAACTGACATGACGTTTAGATTTGAACTCCCCCTCGAGTCTAGACTCGAATATCTAACCTTGGCCGTTGGGAACGCCAAGGCACACCCCATCTCCATTGGCGGCAAACACGAAACCGCCATTGCATTCTTGACTGACCTGGAGGAGAAGCTTGAGGTCGCTCAGGTGCAGTTGGAGATCTTCAATACTTTGGCACCTCATATCAATGATGCGCCGGCGGTTGGTGAAAGAATAACGGCGCTTTCAACGCGTCTATTTACAATGTCAGAGGTGCGATGTTCGATGAACTGCTGTTTCCCTTGCGTCTAATTGCTCTTAATATATATAGTTGTTTCAAGACTACGCGCAGCCCTTTGACCTGCCGACGATGAAGCTATTATGTTTGCATGTCTCTGAACATCGGGACGACACGATTGTTCGGCCGATCTGGAACAGAATATTTCAAGACAGTGCGTTCGCTTTGCCTCATTGCTGCTGACAGCTTACACGAATTGCCGTAGTCCTCGAAGGAGACGATGATACACTCTCCACAGCGGACCAGATCATAGCCAAAGTGGTGCCATTAGGTCAACGATTTTACCCGTCAGAGAGTGCATTCCCGTTGCGTAAGTTCTGCTTTCTTCTTGGGACTGCAGTACCTCAACTGGATTGTTAGGGCACATTGCGACTCTTCTGGTGAGATTTTCGCTAGCCAACAAGGGGGCGTTACCATTTGGCTGGGCTCCGCGGATCTTGGTACAGTGTGGCGTCCCATTCCCAGAGGTATGGGACGTGTTACATGAGATGTATGAATCCCATGTATGTTGTCTCACAATTTTTTGTGTAAATGACTCATGCCTTGGTTATAGGTTCCTCCTTTCAACGACCAAAACAACGTCCAGGCCGTGTCTTCTGATATTGCGGTCCTTCTAGGCGACTGGATTGAGGATGCCAAACGACCACAGTCATCGACTGGCCGCCGAGTCGACGAATTTCCGGTGGGTCGGATACATCTTGCGGTGGAACAGTACCTTGTGGAATTGGAGGCCACTCGGACAGAGACCAGGGAGGCCTTTGAGAATATCAAACGGCAGCTACGGCGGAATTGGTAGAAAAATCCGTTGTTTTTTAATTGATTTACATGACATGTATGATACATTCCCGTGAGATTTGACCCCTTATAGTCACTGACTAGACCTCCAAAATTGCGTCCTCTGCACGAAGTAACAGGCGCTTCGTCAGTGATTCTGTGAAACTGTATACTTTGAGCAACGCTCTGTCTGGATGTCAATCGAGTCCACTCGGATAATTAGTAAACACACCTTGCAGCGCCGATCAAGACCAGACCGATGATAATTAGACTGGCAATATCTCGCGACGACTCTCTTCTCCGGCTGTTAGAGCGGTAGCGAGCGAGGAAGTGGACGGGGCTGAGAAGAGGGAGCGAGAGCAGCATGTGCACAACCGAACTAGCACCGATAATTGGGAGACCAAGTAAGAATCGGCGGATGAAGGACTTTAAGAGTCCAGGTTCGGAATGAGATGCGGGCGTATCGGTCTGGGTGTCTCCATTACCAAAGATTGGGCCGTCTTCTCCATCTTGATCCTGCAGGATACGCAGCGCGGCTCGGATGAGATCCTGTGCAGTGTCGAAGGGATTGACAAAGAAGCCGAAGCCATTGTAGAAGGAGAAGCCGGAGCGATAGTAATAGTTTGAGGAGGGCTCCTCGAACCAGGACATAAAGTATGTGGTTATGAAGGACGAAAGCAAAACGAGTATTGTGAAAAGAATGGCGGATATTGCACCCACAACGACTGGCAGAATAATTCAGTCTTGGTGATTAAATGTAGAGAAAGGGAGGATACCAGGGTTTGTCGCAATGCCGACTATTCGAGTTCGAGCGAACCGGTATTTATAATGGCATTGGGGGCAGGAGAAAAAAGCGCTCTGTGTGGCGGAAGAGTTTCTCCAGCGCTATGTAAACATCTTTAGTCGGCACCTAAAGTTTAGCGTTTTGAGAGGATTAACCTGGAGGCACTTGACATGAACAAACGAGATGGATCCTGTTGCAAATATTGTAGTTATAGCAATGAATAAATTGAACCGACTTGAAACTAGCCTTTGCAAAGACAAGGTTTGATCTACGTCCAGTAAAATGAGAAGAGAAAAAATAGAGGATAGAAAGGAGTACAAGTCGACCCAATGAAGACTCCTCTACTCCAGCTAGGCATATCCTGCACTGGCGCTCGTCCACAGACATCGTCAAGAGAGAGAACCTTGAATAACGTGGAAGCACGGTGTTGTGACTGTAACGCGGTCACACGTTACGAAGTTGAAATGACCAAGCAAGGATTGTATGCCTTGCAATGAGGGTCGCGTCGGGGGGCTAAGAGAGCACCTGCACGCCGTCAGCCTCGTTGCTGGCTTTGCATCTGGCCTCACAAAGGTTCCGTCGCCCTATTATTTATTGCCCGTGCTTGCCAACTTTGCATACAGGTGGTCGTTGGCCATGGGTTCGACACGGTAAATAAGACGCTTCCCAGCATGCTAATAATTAATTGGAACATGGTATAGGTCAAGACAAGGGTCCAGCTTAACCCTGCCTTCATAAATCATAGTGCTATCCATGTCTTGATGACTACTATCAAGCGAGAGGGTTTTGCTGCGCTATACAAGGGTGCGACTCCCCCTGCCGTCGGATGGGCCGTAATAGACTCAGTCAGTCTTGAATCTTCTCGATAACGCGACTTAAACTTATCTGTTCAAGGTACTCCTTGGTTCGCTTCACACCTACCGCCTCTTCCTCTTGGACCGTGGAATAACAGAGGATCCGACTGGAGCGGGTGCTCGATTAACTCTACTTGGCCATGGCACCGCCGGTCTATTTGCAGGTCTCACCAGGTAGCCTTTTGAGTGAAACTGGAAGTTCACTCTGATGATTTCCGTCTTAGTGCTCCACTGGCGACACCTATCGAGCTTCTCAAAGGTCTATAGTTCCCCATTGATCAGTGTTACACGCAACTCAAACACATCCTTCAGTTAGGCTCCAGCTCCAGATGCAGAAATCCGTTTCGGACCGTCAGTTCAAGGGTCCTATTGATTGTGCACACCAGCTTGTACGCTCCCAAGGAGTATTTGGTTTGTGGAGTGTGTTTGTGCCCCATTTCGACTGCGTTTCACTGTTGACTTGGTACGTTTTAGCTGGATTCTCCGGTGGACTACTCTTTAGAGCCAATTTCTTTTACATGTTCTTAACCTTCGAGGTCGATTCATCTCAATCGTAGCACCATCTTTCCTGACCCTTTGGTAGGCTAGCATGCGGGGTCTGTCGAAACTGAACGGCACCCCTTATGAGGTCTTCAGCCCCCATATCTCCAGCTCATCGCTCGCTCACTAACCCTTTCGACAAAGCCCAGCGTTGGTATCGCACATTTGCTCTCGGGAGGAGCTGCCTCCATTGCTTTTTGGACCATGGCCATCCCATTTGATCGAATCAAAAAGTCAGTTTGACCGCCCCTTGGCGACTCGTTCTTGCTAAGTTTCTATTCAGCCAGATGATGTCACATCCGTATCCACTGCCTTACCCAGAACATCTTTCCGGCACTCGTCCATCCTTTCTCCATGTCGCGCGCCAGATCCATGCCAACGAGGGTCTAAGAGGTTTTTACCGAGGTTTAGCACCATGTTTCATCCGCGCCTTCCCCTCAAATGCTTGTGCTTTCTTTGTATACGAAGGACTCCTTAGAGCGCTCGGTGCGCAACAGGTCCGTCTCCCTCTCATCCAACTTGAAAGCAAAGTAAAAGTTGAACCGAATAATGCAGACTCGACACTGACGTCACCCTTACTCTAAACGGTAAAATCTTTACCATATAAGGATCTATACAATTATTGCCCCAACTCAAAAACATAAACTAGACATTAATACCTCCGTAGAGTACTGAGTTCAAACAACCTTTTACGAGTAGCATCTAGAAAAAGTGCTTGGAGGAAGGCAAGAGGGCCAGGTGGCATTCGAAATGGCCATTTCCCACTCGTTGGCGTGCGAACGGTACAGATCCATGGCTGCGCGTGCGTTCTCGGTCTATGTGTCCATTCAGCGCTTCCTGGGACAATTACGAATTACAGAACAACGGACTGGATCGATAAGACCTTCTTGACAGCGTCGACGCATGAGCTGCCAACATAAAGTCTGGAGGCCGATTATCTGATGCGGAGAACGCAGGGCGTTTCTAAATGGCTGCACGTATTGTCAATAATTTGACAAGATGCCAACGGTCCGAGTGTACTCACTTGGTACAAAGCGACGTCGCGGGTGGAGACAGCAGGATGTGGTATGCCCAGTACTGCAAGTACCAAATCAGACTAATACGTGGGCGGGAAAAAAATGAACAACGGAGACTCACCAGACAGGTCGTTCCAGACACTGTGTCCGACGATAATCTTGCCTTTGATCAAGTTCGCGACGTATTGCTGCAGGACAGTAAATGGTACTGCTTCCTCTAGAGCCGAAGCGGGTAGAAGTTCGAGCCAGCTTTAGGATGCAAAGAAGCATGGGACATCGACGTACTTGAGAAGAGCTGCCAATTTTTGATGCCGGTTGTCGCTTCGCGGTAGTCTACGACTTCCATAGTTGGCCGAACAAATTTATCCAGGAGGGGTTCGCCCTGCAGGATATATGTTCAATATCTGCGTACCGCAAAGGGCGAGATGGAGAACACACGTGAAAGTTAATTACTGGCGACGACATTTTGAATCAAGACGCGTCGTGAACAGGGCGAGACAACAGACATACCAACGATCCGCCTGTGTAAATGGTTAGTTTGTGCAAATGCAAAAACAAAGGAGCGCGTACGCCAGCATAGAGGTGGTGCCTCCAGGCCCGACGCCTACGCAGACAGTAGACAAGGAAATGATATGTTCAGGGGAGGGATACCGGGACATTGGAAATTGTTAATAGTGGATGGCTTTGTGTAGGAGGGGAAAATGGCAGAATCGCCGCGTCGAGCGAGAAGCTTTTTAACACATCCGACAAACCTGAGATGAATTTGGTTAATTCTTTGATTTGAAAGTCGCGGACAGTCGAAAATGAGCCGGGGATATTGTTGCCGTTAGTCGGGTGCGAGGCGGACGAAGCTTGTCATCGAATGAACAGAGACATGTTTGGACGAGACCTGTCCCTTCGATCAACGTGGCTAACCCTGCGGGTTGGCCTCTGGGCGCGCCTACACACTCGGCAGCAAATCCGGGGTGATCGCGCGGAATGGAAGTTGCTAAGCTGGAACGCTGAAATAGTTTGAGACGCGGGGGAGGTCACCTTTCTCGCAAGATCCAACGTTTGGAGATGAGGTGCCGAGGTAACGTCGAAAAAACGTCTCAAGACGACCAGATCACCCCCACCATCGGGCTGGATCACGATAGGAGCGGGCCCCGCCCATGGACAGGTATTAGACAGCCGACTGTTTTTTGGCACTCTTGACCTGAAATTTCCTCGGGTTGATGGGTCCGAAGCATGTCTTCTTGAGGCCCGAGACTTTTCTATTTTCCTTGGTCATTTTCATGCCACAACCAGACAATACAGGTGTTCGGACGGCGATATTGAAAAGGATTAGTGGTGGTAGGAGTGGTTATACCGACGAGATTCGGCCCTGGTTGTCACACGTTTAAAAGGTGCTTCCCTGGAATCCGGATATCGCTTCGTGACCGTCGTAGTCGTATCCTTGTCATCATTGACTGAGCCGGAGTAAAATCAGTAGTTAATGCTATTATTCGCCCCGTCCCGGTACCGTCCGTTGTACAAACCTCTGTCCGAGATGACCGTCAACTGTTTGACTATGTACTGGCATCAGATAACTCTATCGTCTTTCCTTTCCTTCTGTGCACGCAATTGCAATTTGACCTTCAGGGCTCGCATCGTCAAAATTTTCCACAGCCTTTCCTCGTAACCGTGTCCAGGAAACATCTCTCGGAAGGCCATTCGCCTCGACGGCACCGATTGCGGTTGCTCCGAGGTTCCCGCTTCGCGTGCGAGCTTCCGAGAACGCCGCTCAGCGTCAAAAACCTTGTCGAAAATTTCGAGTCGCCGCTCGATGATGGCGTACGATGCCACCCGTCGTCTAGCACGCCGATCCTCCACCTGGGGACCCCATCGTGTTTTGAATTTGGTTAAGGTCTGCCAAGATACTGTTCCGCATTGTTTGGCCTGCCGAAGAGTGCCTAGTAAGAGGTATAGGGTTTTCGGAGTGGGTCGAAAGGAGGATGAATTGCCAGCAGCGAGTTCAATTTTCTACGCGCTGCATAAAAATCGAGTAACCCCTCTTCTTGGCTTCAAAAGCAATGAGCGCGTCAATTACCGCGACACATTTCTTCGCCCATTCGACACTAACATGCCGCGGGAGACCGTTGAAATACCGGGTTGCAAGCGTCAACGCGGACTGCGGCCTGTTGAGAGACAGCATCGCGCGCACGACAATATGGACTGCTCTGACAGACGCCTGGACTTCATTCGGCACGAATGCAGGAAGTTTTGACATCAGAATTTGAAAGCGCTCCTGGGGTGAATTAACACGCGGCGCATTACGGCGAGTTGCCAGAGCACCCGCTTTCGTCCCATGAAAAAATCCAACCACAAGGGTAAAGGTATGACTTTCGGGTGTGTCGTGGTAACATGTAGCCACGCATGTTCCCAAAGCCCTGACCGCACATACCACCGGGTCTTCAGCTTCTCCGTCTCGAAATTGCCAGAAATTTGGTCGGCGGTCATGCCATTCAAAAGGAATTCAACGGTTCCATAGGCGACGTGTCGAATTGCGAGCGAAATGAGGAGATTGTATGATCGGACTGAACGGAAGCCGTCATGCAGTTCGTGGTAGTCCAGTAGAATTGGAAGTGACGCGGTGCGAGGGGATGACAGAAGGCGCAAGAGGTTTTTGTACAAGGATTTTCGACTGTCGGCCCGCTCCATCGTGGAGCCGACGGAAACAATATTTTTGAAGGAAGTGAGAGGAGATGAACCGCGGTTGGCCTTCGATGGCGCTGAATCAGAGCCAGGACGCGCTGAAACGTGCTTTGCATTCCGCGGGCCTCTTTGTTTCGGACTGGATGAATACGTTTGTTAAAACTTGAGGAAAATCGGAGGGGTAGACAACGTACACTCTAGGGGCTGATTTTCGATGAAACGAAGAGCTATCGCGAACCAGATGCGCGGGCAAAAAATGAACACGGGGGTATCCTAGGCGCGTAATTTTGAAGACAGGACGCGCAAAAATCGCTACCACAGAACAGACACGATGAAACATCCATTCTGCTTGGTGCATGCATGGGAATGAAACAGAGGGTACGACCGCCACGCAACGCCAGTTGCAACCTCCACTTGAGATTTTGACGAGGCCCTTGCCAAACAGCGTCAATACAAAGTGATCTGTTTTCGTGAATGGCCCAAGCCGTACAAAATTGGCCCAAAAATCTCAAGTAACCCCGTTATTCAAATTCCGATGCGACGCTTTGAATTGCAGGGAAACAGTGGGTAAATGACACAACTAAAAAAACGGCGTTTCTCGTTACAGGGGTCTATAGCTCCTCCATAGGCTGGCGTCGTACTAGCCACCCGACTTTGAGATCCACATATCCCTCACAGTACGCATCACTTCCGCTCCTTCACCCCGAGAGTCCGAAAAGGCATCCAGACCACGCTCCCATGTCGCCACAACATCGCCTGCAAACATGCCGCCCTGTTGGTTCACTGTCATATCCAGCTTTTCCACCCATGCCTTCCATTCCTCCGAAAGGCGGGGGAGAAGGAGCGGCGCCAACGAAGACTGAGTCAACGAGGGCTGCGAGAACAAGTGCTCCGTGAGCGCCGCGAGAAATTGGTAGGTTTCCGAGGGGTGAATTTGCTCCTTGTGCATGGATTGGAGTGTCGTAGAATGTGATTGTGCCGTGGTTGACGCCGACGTGGATTGCGATGGGGCAGCAACGTAGGAAAAATATGGCATGTACGACATGCAGGCGGCCACAAATTCCGTTATGTGCGGCCGCAGTCGGGAAATAATATAAGAGTCGCGCATTCCGCCATTCTGAGAAAATCCAGACTGGGGTTGGGGCAAGGGAGGTTTCCCAAATGCGCTGAAAACGGGTCGAGTGTTACCAAATCCGAAGCCTGCTGATGAACCCGGCTGAGAAGCCGTTGAAGTAGTGGAATACGGGTACGCATCGCGCAGCTTTCGAGCCGAGTGCGACAGTGCATGTAAGGCGGTTTCCAGGGTTGGACGGGGTATCAAAGGGAGGATTATTGATTTAAGCGATGGTTGGGCAGAAAGAAGGGACGTCAGTAGAGGCAACAGTGATTGGGAAGGCAAGCTGGCTGCATTGATAGTGTGAGTTGAGTGAAAGGGTACGCAAGCAAAGGACTCACCAAGCAGGACGCCGACATCAACGTCGCTGTCCTCTGTGCCACTGGGGGCTTTATTCTCCTTTGCATCTTTGGAACCCGATTCACTGGACGGAGAAACACGGGCCCGCTTTGGGGCAGCACGTTTAGGGCGCTCGGGGGTTGGGCTGCGATCCATCGAGTGGTCGCGAGAGAGGGTTTGTTCGTCGTCCTCATACCTCCTCTTCTGGACCCTGATGGGAGAAGGCTGGTTGAAAGAGGACGAGAGCTGGTGGAAGGCAGAGGTGGTAGGGTTGATAGCAGACTGCCATGCGGGAGCGGCGACGACCGAGCCACCTAATCCAAAACCAAAACCAAACTGGGAGGGGGCATGGTTTACAGGACGGGGATGAAAGTCAATGGAGGGGAGGACGTTGGCCATGGAAGGACGGGAGAGAAAGGGCGACGGTGGCACGTGCACCATCTGCACGTGGCCAAAGGCCAAGCTATAAAAAACATGCGACAACAAACTTTTCTTGTGTTCAACCTTTTCGTGAACCGTCAAGGTATGTCCGTCTTCCTCCTCCATCTCTGACGAGACAAATGAATCGCTACTTCGAGGCCCCGCGCCGATGAACGTCATTCATTATACCCAAATTTCTGATCTCTTCTCATCCACTCTTGTCTACCGTCGCTCACTGTTTTCCCCCGTCCTCAGACGTCCTTTCACCTGCAAGTACCCCTTCAAGTGAGTACCACTTTCTTTTCAGTCTCAAGGATGCCACAATAGAAGTCAAGCACTGACTAACGTATGCTGATCCAAATTTTCATGCTAATTCTGATCTTTTCGCTCGTCATGTCCCCGTCTACAATCTTTTACTGACTTACTTCCTTCTAGTTTGTAAGCATCCAATTTCTTCTTCAATAAGATGATTATAAAAATATTGGGTAATTCCGACTGTTGGCCTGGCCTTCATGACGACAAATATTTGCAATGTCTTCAACCTAATGATCTCTTTCATCCTGTTTTCATCACCTATTTTGCACGAAACTGATTCTGCTTTTTCTTTCAGGAATGTACATATCCATCGTATTACCCGTTGTATTTTTTAGTTACCAATTGACCATCCACGTATTCCTGAAACAACAGGCAGTTTGCTTTTGAGACCCCCCGAGTCAGAAATCTTGCCATCCCTTCAGTATCAGTGGATTCAAAAGGCCTGTTCTCGGTTTGAGGATGGGTGCTGACGCAGTGTCATTCTTCAGCTCCTTCAGCTAGCTAGTCAAGGATACATACTCGACTTTCCTAATGATATGTACTATAAATACATGCAAGAAACGATCTCCATGATTTGTGTCCATAGAATTA
Organism: Mycena leptocephala; assembly: GCA_029378395.1. Lineage (NCBI taxonomy): Eukaryota > Fungi > Basidiomycota > Agaricomycetes > Agaricales > Mycenaceae > Mycena > Mycena leptocephala. Next base: position 306,981 of record JARJLF010000039.1, read on the forward strand.
AATATGCAGGCTCGTCCATTGAGCATTAAACTGAATTCGTGGTGGTCAAGCCTAAAAGAATATTTTAAACTGCAGCAAAGGATAGGAAAATGACACATACCAGTCCCCTTACAATAGCCGTTCGAACTTGTGGGAAAGCACGACAGATACCGGCATCCTTCGCAAGCTGCGGCAGCCTCAGTCAGATATGGGACAGGCGGACCAATGAAATCTCTCACCCGCATAGGGATCCGAGGTGTAAAAATTCCTTGTTAAGAGCACGAACAAAATGACTGCCACAGGAATCGCGAGGATACGGGCAGTAGTCATGAAGATTCTATGTCTCTTGGTGACGCTTATGACCGGGTAGAATATGGTTCCAACGAATAATGCCATCACGAAACCCCCAAGATGCGCTAGGGAAAAAAAGTGAGGATAAAGGTCATCGTATTTTGGATGCGAGCCATACCGAAATTGTCCACATATGGAATGTAACCTTGGGGTCGGGCGGCTTAATGCTGGTGGTTTATGTAGAAACGAAAAAGTACGTACCCACAGCGACTCCGATGATCAGTTCAAAGGTCATAAATATGAGCTGTCGAACGTTAAGACGGATAAAATATTCATGGAAATAGAGAGTTACCTTTCGAACAGGCCGATAGTGATATGACCAGTGCGCAAACAGATCTACCCATGTAACCGCGACTGTGCCAAAAATCGCCCCACTCGCCCCAACGGATGGTCGCCCAACAAGAGCAAAATTAGCGCCCAGTACATTGCTGACGCAGTGAGTCCCAGGCGACGCAATGAGCTAACCAACTCACCCGAAGATACCAGCTGCGAAGTAAGTAATAAAAAAACCACCAGAACCCATTTCACGCTCGACCTGGACATGTGTCAGCAACGCAACTAAAGCGGGCGAGCACTGGTTTACTTGAGCTGAAACCGTCAACTGCGCGAGCATATTCAGGATTATGTGAACGAAACCGGCATGAAGAAATATTGGTGTGATGAATCTGCGAAGCAGTTAATAAATTTGCCGACTACAGTAGTGTTAAACAAACCGGAACCACTGATTAGGGTCTTTATCATGGAATCCGCCAAAGCCACAAATATCTTCGACTGTGCAGATCTCAGTTGCTGGATTCGCGGTATTGTTCAGACCTGAATGAATGGTCAAACGAGGCTGCTGGTCTGAGAAGATCAGAACCCACATCCTATTGGAGTCGTAGGTGGTACTGCTTCAATTAATTTCATACACGGAGGGAAGCGGGCGCCAATGTTGATCAGGGTGGTACTTGAAGGACCGAGCATGTAGTTAACGACTGGCTTGAAGGATACCGGTGTGCCCTGAGCCTTGTTGTTGGCCACTAGCTCATAGATGAATATTGCAACCATTGCAGCAGTCAATATCCAGACTATTCCAGTTTATCAGCAGGATCATATGAAAGAGTGTAATAACGCACCAACAAAGGGATATCGTTGTCGGCCAATGCCCCGTTTCTTCATATCTATTCGTTGCTGTAGCGTGCCTTTACCCTCGCTCACTCCCAAAAACTGTGCCAGGGGGACGCCTTCTCTGCCACAGGCTTTGCACGTTCAGCATTATACGGATCTGAATAGTCTGGATAGAAATAAGGACCACGTATTCCCGGGCGTTCGACCAAAACAACGCACCTAGGTCTTGGTAATTGCGACCTCCTACGTCGGCAGCATTGTGCACAAGAGATGTACGAGAGTCGTCCGGCTCTCCCAGGGGCTTCACGTTGTCCGACGCGTGTTGGTGCATAGGGTAGCCTTGCTCTTCGTCGTTGTATCTGTTTGCAGGCACGTCATCATATGCCATGGACCTTTCGGGGATTGAAAGGTGATTGAAGCCTTCATCCTCTGGTATGTGCTGCTCGTTTCCCGCATAGGAGTGATGAGGGTATGCGTCGAAGTCGTTTGTTTTTGCAGCCGAATAAGAATAAGGTTCGTAAGGTGCAGCCATAAGAATCGTGGTCGTGGTTCAGGACGAGAAAAGGATATTCACGCGATGTCCGATGCGGTGTCCAGTGTCCGCGAAAAGCGATGTGACATGTCCGCAGCTGCCAGGCGACATCCGTTCACACAGCATTACGTCGGCGAAGTCCCAATTCAGCAGTTGTTTGAAAGTTCGAAAGCGAAATCTATGAATGCATGCAAAAAACGACAGATAATGCACAGATGTGTAGTGGTATGCTATAGGTGTTCTACAGGGGTTATTTCTTCCGCCTCCGCGCCTTGACTTGGTCTGCCTTTACTCCTGCCTGAAGGCTTTCTCGTGAGGGGCGTGATGTGTGTCTCTACGGTCAGTGCTCCTTCCTCCAGCTCAGCGTTCTGCATCTCGTCGTCATCCGGGTTCGTCAACCGCGTCCAACGTGCAGCGGAACGCACACCGTCCACCCACTGCAGGGTTCCGACGCCAACCTGGCGCAGCGTCCGATCCCGCGATCTCCAGGGCATAGCACCCCGGCTTCCCGCGCTTGCGCGACTAGAGCTCCGTGAATTGGATGTGGGGAGGGGCGTATGGGGAGGCTTGTCATCTGGAAGTATGAGTTTTCCGGGCAGTGCAGATAGCATTCGGGGATCCGAAGGAAAAGCCAGCGGGAGCATGTGCCGTGAGTCCAATAACTCTCCGAGGACTTGAGGAGGTTTAACAGGCTCCCAGGATGATTTTTCCTGGGTTTTCTCAAACAGCATGTCGATTCCGTGCTGGCCAGCGGAGCCCTCGGAGGAAGCTATGGAAGGGGTAGTAGATGTGGGCCCACTGATGCTCCGAGACTCGGTTGCAAACGACGAAACACTCGCGTTGTCCGTGTCACGCTGTATAATCTATGCGTAAGTTTAGCAAATGGAACGAAAGTCGCGTAAAATAGGACCTCTTTCCGCAGGGCTTCAACACCAAGCTTTACCCGATGTCTTTCCCAGTCTTTTTGGAGCTGAGTGAGATACTGGATGCACTCTTCCGTCATCCGACCCTCGTTAACTTCGTATCTGTACTCTCGCACAGCGCGACGCATCTATGAAACATTAAAATGGCTATAGACGCGCAAGACTGACTGACCTGCAGAGGATTGAGGTGACTCATCGTTTGGATGGTCGCGACAAGGTTGGCGAAATCGGTAATCGAGGAAAGACACTGAATGAGAAAGGAGGTCAGAGAGCGACAGTAAAATCCGCGATATGCATGCCTGAAGCCAATTCACGAGATCGCGAACAGGATTGAAATGCGATTGTACACCGCGCGGGAGGCCCATTTGTCCAACCCATTCTTCCAGCGCGCCCAGATTCATACCGATTTGCACTGCTCTTGACCTGTTGAGGAAAAATCAACACCGCCGCACGCCGCAATGGAAAGGACTTGAGATTAGATACCGGCAAAGGTATTTCTTCCGTGTCAGAATGCGGTTGAACATCTCGCCTGCACTGCGTTAATTGTGCACAGAACAGATGAGCGCTAGGTCTTACACGACGTCCAATACAACACTTGGGACCACAGTTGAGTCGTAAGCGCAGGATTCACGTCTGAGAGGGTAAGTAATGTGTGCAGGGCAGTAAGGAAAGACGTGATGTCCGCCGGAGAGGTTGGCGGGGGCCCATCGGAAAAGAGCGACTGGAGGGGTGTTGCTGCAGAAGAAGCGCGTGCTCGCGAAAAGCTCTGTTTCAGAGAAGAAAACCCCCTCGAGGTGGAAGTGGATAGGCCAGCGGGTGACGCTGGAAGGCCATTGGGACTGGGTGGCGTGGGTGGGATTCGTGCGGTAGCCGCGAGAGTGGCAGGCGCCTTTTTCTTTCCAGTGAAAGAACGCAGAAACGACCATTCCGACTCGAACTGAACCGAATCAAATTCTGATGCAAGTGGTGAGTAGTCCAGCAAGGCAGCATCGAGGAGTTGGTCTATCCGTCGCTCGGCGAAACGTATAATAAATACTAGGAGGAATTGAGACATAGAACCGACAACCCGGTTCGCAAACATACCAAAGACGGAATTTATGACCTCTTCTATGAGCTCAAATGAGCCCAGCATTTCGCATGCCTCATTTATTGAGTTGTCGCAGCTGCGGATTGTTGTTGACGATACAGATAGGGCGGTGATGAGACATACCGTAAAAGATGCAGCCAAATGGTGGTATTTCTCAGCCAGAAGACCAAGCAGGTAATATCATCTGCTCGTTCCTGCGTCTGGTCGTGAAAGGAGCCGATAAGCGACTGATGTCACTTACAAAAAAGGTCTCTTCTATGGCATCCGTAGCACCAATAACAAGGTCCTCCAGCCATGTGTGGTCGCAGGTCAAGCAGGCAAACCGCGCGAGCATATAAAGAGTATTCGCTGGTTGTGAGTCTCGGAACGACGGTTGAAAGTTAGTAATGAGAGACTCGAAAATCTGAGGGAGGGATGGTGGGGAGAACACGAGCATCGAGGAATAATCTGGAGAAGGGGTCTGGAAGATGACATGGGCGATCCGCTCAATGAGATTTCGTCTTAGGCACTCACATAAACGTCTTCATCCACTTCCTCGTCGTCTGACTCTGAGTCTGAATCCAAGAAATCCGACTGGTCACCCCACCATTTCGAATTTACTCCCAGCGTCCTCCCGACGGTGTCCCTAATGGCCCGTTGCTTCTCTCGGCGCCTCCGTCTTTCGTCTAATAATCTGCGCCGCTCCTCCATTTTACCGCCGGTCCACCCCTCACCACGCATTGCCTCTTCGAGCAAGAGTGCCACATCCTCTCTGCCGGGTAGAACAGAATGTGCGGTGACGATATCGAGCGGGGTGAGGTTCCGGCGCGTCACGTCGAACGGGGAGCAGCCATGGGTCATCAGATGCGAGATCAAGGTTGGTGGCGACAGCAGCGCCGCATGGTGTAGGGGTGTCCATCCGGCTGCCGAAACACGCCGCAAATAAGCAACCGACAATGCAAAGGAGGGATCAGAGAGTGCACCGGGCGCCTACCTTTGTCTGCGTTGAGGTCCGCGCCTTGTGCGATCAGTAGCCGGACGCACTCCTCGCGCTCAACGTCGCGGTCCGACTCTGCGCCGAATCCGTGAATCGCGAGACTGACGAGCCCGATGCCGTCCTCATCCCGCACGCCGAGGTCAATGTACGTCTGGGCCTGCTGGTCGCCTAGCAGATACTGCATGACTGTGAGCTCGCCAAAGACGCACGCACGGGCCATGCAGTGGGTGACGAGCTCTGCGCGCTGGTCTGGGGCGAGCCCTGAGTGGGAGGAGAGGAGCTCCGAGATATAGATGATGGTGGGGTACAGCGGGTGGAGATCTGGCTCTGGAGATAAGTCCAGAGGACTGTGGAGGGACGAGGACGCCATAGTGCCAGCACCAAACGAGAAAGCTGCGCCGGCTCGGTGAGCCAAGGGAGAAGAGACGAGTGCGAAGGCGGCGCGAAGACGTATTATGAGCTAGAAGGCGGCTACAGATTCGACTTGAATGCGAGTCTGAGCTACAACGTTGTTTGGCAATCACCTCGCCGATCCTGCCAGTGCCAAACACGCCTTATGCCTCCGCTCAAGCGACAAAAACTTTCAGACGATCCTGAGCCTCGCGACGACGAGCCAGCGCAGTCTAATGCCTCGGAAGACGACAGCGATGCGTCAGGCGGCTTCTCTGGTAGCGACTCGGACAGCTCAGACGACCACATTGAAGGCTTGAAGCCACAAAAATCGCGGCAGACGAAGAAACGGAAAATCAGGGCCTCTGGGACGTCGACCTTCGGAGCAACGCTGCAGTCGCTGCTGAGTACCGATGCACCCTCGACATTACCGCTGTCTCTCAAGCCCTCGGTGAGCAGAAAACGGAACGACGAGAAGCTGGAGCTGCGGGCGAAAAAAGTGCTGCAAGTAGAGCGGAAGGAAAAAGAAGACAAGGGCCGAATAACGGACGTGATTGGGGGCTGGGGCGGGGAGAGCGAGCGGGCCCTGCGGAAAGTCGCGCAGCGTGGAGGTACGTCGACTTTAGCAGCTGCAATGATAGTCGAATTAATTTGCTGTTAGTGGTCAAGTTATTCAACGTCATCCAGCAGTCGCAAGCATCCGCTTCTGCTGCGGCCGAAGAGACCAAGGCAGCTAGAGGTAGCGGCAAGCCTACGCTGCCCGCGCCTGTCATTGCCGACGCGAAAACGAAAGGGAAGGGAAGAAGAAGGACAATGTTCTCGGGCGGGCCAAAGAGGGTCAGTCGCGTTTAGTAGGGCTGCTGCTCTGGTGCTAATTCGCGTCTTGTAGCCGCCGTCGAGAAGGACGAATTCTTTGACATGATTCGGTCGGGCGGGGTTGTGTCTAAAGTGTAAAATAGGCCCGGTACCATTTCGCGCATGAGGATCTTTTCTGTGGTCTGAAATCCTCGGAGGAATAGCATACTCATTGCACTCGGATATATTTTTTTTGGAAAAACTTCGAATTGAAAAGGAGACGCGTTCGCGCCGCGGCAAAGTCACGTGCAACAGTTTGTACATATTTGCCACTCACTGGTCGGAGTTTAAAAAGCCTTTTTTTCTGAGAGTCCTAATGGTTCGTTTCTACCACCATATGTCTTCCGTCTGCCCACGGTTTACCAACATGTGTTCCTCTTGTCCTTGTCGTGCAGGCCTCACACCCTCACTCGAGTTCCACTCCGCGGTCGCAGAAGATCTCGATCCGGACAGAGGAATGGGACCGGCGCCTCCATGAAGTTCAAGTCACGAAGCAGTGAGTGTCGTCTCCTTGCTTTCCTTCTAGGATGATAAAATCATTGGGAATCTCTCTGAATTCTCTGATGAGATAAATTTTATGCATGTATTATCTGACTCCTTGTGCCCCTTGCCTGTCTTCCATATCTCGTACTGAATACGCTCTGCAGTGACCTGAATCGACTGATCATGGATTACCTTGTGATCGAAGGCTACAAGTCCGCAGCGGAAGAGTTTTGCCAGGAGGCGAACCTCGCACCGCCGGTAGATTTTGACAGCATCGAGAGCCGGATGAACATTCGTGATGCGCTGCAGCGCGGCGACGTCGAAGACGCTATAGCGCGTGTGAATGACCTGAACCCCGAGGTGCGTTTGTTATTCCTGTTCACCCGCGTGCCAGAGTGTCGCAGGATTAAACCGTTTCATGCACCACTCTAAGACCTCCGGGTCGGTGATGAGATTCGTAAACACCAAAACTTCAGTCTTCAATATGATTCGATACTCTATATATACTCCAAAGCTATGGCGATTAGCACTGACGCGCGTAACAGATCCTGGACACGAACCCGGCGCTGTACTTTCACCTACAGCAGCAAAAGCTGATCGAGTTCATCCGTCACGGGCGCATCGCGGAGGCGCTGCAGTTTGCGCAGGACGAGCTGGCGCCGCGCGGGGAGGAGAGCCCCGAGTTTCTGTCCGAGCTGGAGCGGACGATGGCGCTGCTTGCGTTTGACTCTGCGCCGACTGCGCCGAGCGGGATTGCGGAGCTCCTGTCGCCCGCGCAACGGATGAAGACGGCGGGGGAGGTGAACGCGGCGATCCTGGAGAGCCTGAGCCAGGGCAAGGAGGTGAAGCTCGTTGGACTGCTAAAGTTGATGAGCTGGGGCGAGTCGATGCTCGAGGAGCGCGCGGACTTTCCGCGCGTGGCCAGCAACTTGTAGCATAGGGTGTATTTTATTGGTCTAATAGTGTGTAAATGAGACTGTCGGGCTTCCGATTAATATTTTGACGTTGGCCACGACTTATTTCGCTTTGTTGAAGGAAAAATTCGACTGACCTGCAAAAGCAGATGCTCTCCATCTCTTCATTGACAGTCCCGTCATAATGCATTAACCGCCCCTTGTCTGTTGCACGGGTAAAATAGATTTTGTCTATTAAATTTATATACAAAAATCACCGCCCCGTATCCTTCTTCATCCCCAGCTTCCACCACGCCGTCCCAAGGAACAACACCCACGCAAAAACGAACAACCCCGCACTCATCGTCGCGAACACCTCGCCCCTCCTCATCTCCTTCTCTGACACCTCGCCCTCCAGCGGAACCTGTATCCCCGACCGCGAGCGCGACCCGGGCTCGGTCGACGAATACCGCCGGTGAAGCGGTTCGGACGACACCCGAGGAGGGGCCGGCTGGGGTCGTCGGACGCGGGCACGGACGGGCACGGGCGGTCCGGGGCGCGGGGACGACACGCTGGACGCTCGTCTGTCCCTGCGCATCCGCCGGGGCGCAACTTGTCTCCGGTGCTGCAGATACGCGACACCGAAGATGCTGAGCAGTTGCAGCACGTTCAGTATCAAGAAGGCGTTGATGATTCCTTGGGTGGAGGACCCGTCTGGGTGGTTTTTCTTGGCTTTGTCCATTCCGAGCCCGGCGAGGGTCTGCGTTGGATCGGAGATTTGATTGGGACTCACGATGGTTCTAGGGTATTAATTACATACCTGGAAGATCGTCGCTCCGGTTTGTTCGAGCTGTCTCGAGGATGAGATGCAGTAAATATGCCGAGTAAATTGCTTACGCTCTTGTGCGCCCCGAGGGCTGTGGAAATAAACTTGCTTGGGACAATCTTGGGCACCAACAACACAAGAAGCACTTTTCAAAAAATCTGTGAGTGGCAACCTGGACGGGTATTATCCAACGCACGCGGAGAAAATCCATGGCCAAGCCAAAGAGAGCGATGGTCGGATTGGGGCTTGAGTCCAGCTTGGGGGAGGGCAAGCCACGAATAGGCACCGAGGCTGGATACCGAGGAAAGTACGAGCAGCATGACGACGATCGGCTTGCGCTTGAAACGGTCTACGATATAGCCAGACATCGGATACAGGCTATCGAGGTAGTTAGTGAGTGTGAATCAATAAAAGGACGAATTCGCGGACAAGATGCTTCCGACAAAGAGATACGAGGCCGTGTTTGCTGCGTCTCTCTCCGTCATTTGGTACCGAAGCTCGATAATATTTCTGGGCAGCGAAGACTCAGCCAAGAGATGATTGTCAATCCTCATTACACTCACGCAGCGAGATGAGTGAAAGGTGCCCAGATCGTCCCGCAGAAGATGTTGACAGCGATGTATCTGGGGCCGGCTTCAGCAGACGTCGCGGGGATAGCACGAAATCACATACGCCCAAAAGACATCACCGAGCTTGGTGATTTCCCTAAGGTGGACGCGACGTTTCGCGGCCACCTTTTCAAGCGCTTGCGCCTCAGAGATATTGATCACAGAGCGCCGCTGGGCCTCCTCCGTGATATCTATCGGCTCTAATTCCGCGCCAGCGCCGTCTACGATCCATTTGGAGGCCGCGATATAAACGAGGTTTATCACGACCGACATGCCCGTGAGGAATGTGGCGACATAAAAAGGCGCGCGGGGGCCGAAACGCTCGGTGAGCGGGTAGGAGGTGCGGGCGGAGATGAAGGACACGCCCTTGCCTGCGACGAGACCGAAAGCCATGGACACGCCGAGGCCGTGCGACTTGAAGAAGCGGACGATGATCATTTCTTGCACGACGGCAAGGGGGCTGACTCCGAGACCGAAGACAAACATTCCGGCGGCCATGAGGCGGACGTTCCCCCATATGTCTCCGAGCAGCAGGAAGACGGTGCCTGCCAAAGTCAGGGAAATACCGGGCAGACATATTGCAAATATTACCAAGGAAAACAACGCCGGTCGCTAGGATGCTCGTGAAGGTCTATGTATAAAATTGACTTTTTAAGTTGTTGAAAAAAGGATGGACCGACTGTGCCAAGGGTGCCGGCCAAGATTCCTCCAACCAGAGGTGTCCAGGTGCTGTTGAGGCTCAACGCCGAGACTAACAAACTGTATTCCGCATGGCCAGTTCCGAGGTCTCTAGAGATTCTGGACTTGAGAGGCCAAGAACGTAAGAGGTGCTGCGTCGAAAGGTGAGGCAAACGCACTACGTGCAGCGGGCAAGCTTACTAGTGGCTGCCGACACTGAGCCAGCACGCGAAGAACAGGGCAAGGGATCGTATCAAGAAGGCCCTATGATCGATGCTTATACTAGAGCGCGTGGGAGGCGGTGGCGACGGCTCGCGGGGGTGGTGCTCGGACGTGTTGGCTGGCAGGTGGGTTGAGGATATGGAGTCGGAGTCGGAGAGAAAGTCTAGCTGGTCCTCGGCAGGTTGGACGAGGAGGTCGTCGCATACTGAGCGGCGGTGCTCGCTAGGTTCAACGTGAGCGCGCAACATTGGAGAAGAAGAGAGAATCAGATAAGATCGTAGCCGGCCCGGAGTCTGACCCGGATTTGGCAATTGCAACCTCTGCACTCAGAGTCATCGATTTCGCAAATACGACGGTCGTATTTGCGAAAAAATAGAGTCGAAAAAGATGGCTGATTCAAAACGACTAACACAGTACAGGAGCTGAGAGAAAGGTAACACGAAGCCAACAAGAAAGCAATTACAACAGACACGCGGCGCAGCCGCCCGTGTACAAACGCGACAGACGAATGCTCGTAAGATCGGTACAACGGCCACTCCGACAGTCCCACTCGCAGTTGGGATCTAGAAGGACGTCGACGAGCGCGCAGAGAATCAGATAACATCAAAAGAGCGGGCCGCATCCGCGCAACACCGCTGAGATGACTGCGAGGTAACAATCATTGTACTTTGACGTTGCCAAATGCTCCGGGTTTCGAGTTTTTTTACAATTCAGTGGCCAACATGAACGCAGAGGACATTTGCACACTTGGGAAATTGAGGATTACAACACATGCGATTTGCATGGACAATGTATGCAGACGACAGCGATGGCAGTTTACCCACATGAGAGATGGTCACCTAGAAACCGGCGAACCGCGCCGAGGAGGACTGAATTTACATTACCGCGCGCTGTTGCATACGACACTTATCGAGGTTGTAACCGCTGTCTAACTTTGCGGATGTTATAAGAAATAAAGTGTCAATATGAGTAGAAAAGATATTGACAGTTGTTTGTCGTGGACTCTGTCTTGGTCTATGTCAGAGGCGGGACGGAAACCGCGCAAAGTGCAGCTGTTCGTGGCCAACCCGGGCTCCGACAGCTCAGACGACGAGCCACCCAGACACTACTACCACTACAACCCCCCGCCCCTTCCCCCGGCCCGCCCGCACCGCTGTCCACCCGCGTCCCCCGCTACCCCCCTTCCCACCCCTCCTCTCTCTCTTCTCCCTCCACCACCAGCGACCCCGCCCGCGACGAGTCCACCCAGTCCACTCCCCCGCCCAGCACCCCCGGGCTCGGCCAGGATGAGCCCTTTCAAGATCGCACAGACATCAGGGCCTTTCCCCGCCCTCGTATCCGTCCCCAGTCCCCCATGGACCCCATCGCAGACCGCGTCCTCATTCTCGTCACTGCAGACTCGGAGCGCTATGTCAATGTCGAAATCAGCGGTGCAACAAACCCCGCATTCATTCGGGAGCGTGTATTTACCAAGGTGCGTGCCTGGCTTGTATTTATTCTCTCTTTCTGACCTTTTCTTTTTGCAGCTGAACATCTTCGACGAGGAGGACCAGGCACACTTTTCGATCTACAGGACAGAGATCGGCAGCTTTGCCATTGGAGACGCCCTGTCCGACGACCGTCTCTTTGAACTCTGCCGCGAGATCGGCGACGACAAGGGCTCCCTCAAACTCCTCGTCTCCCACTCCTCCGCCCGCGTCCACGAGCCCCTGCCCCCGCATCCTGCTGCCCTCTCCCCCACCAGCTCTATCCTCCCCCCCTTCATCCCCTTCTCCCATGCGCCCCTCCAGCCCCGCCGCCGCCGCTCCCGTTCCCGCACAGGCTCCGTCTCCTCCACCAGCGACAACCTACCCCCAGAGACCGCTGGATACGACGCAGACCTCGACCGGGACCGCGACCGCGGAACTGCCCGCCAAGAGCGCAACGGCCTCGTGGTTCCCAATGGCCACGTTCAGACACGTCCAGCTTCCCCGCTACCGTCCCGCTCCAGCTCCCCACTACCTCGCACTCCCTTGCTGTATGACAAGTTCGGTAATATCGTTGCCCCGCCTCCGCCTCCGCCCCCGCTCTCCCCCAATCGAGCCACCTTTTCCGTCAACGACGACAACGTCACCCCGCCAGGCACCCAGATCCGCGTCCCATCTGCCGAACCCGACCGCGAACTGGATGGCTTGTCCCGGCGTTGGCGCAACCAGCCCCAGCAGCGCACACGGGTCGACACCTCGAACCGCCGTCACCGCAGCAAGCCTCCGCCCCACAGCGACGTCGAGGAAAGCCCCAGCCAGTCCGAATCGTGGATCATGGTCAACGGCGGCTCTCACCTGCACGATCCCGACCATCCTCCGACCCCCGTCGACGCCCGCAGCTCTCCCTCCTCCTCCGCCGCCTCCTCCGCCGCTCGCGCCCGCCAGCAACTCTCCCCGGCCCGTCACAAGCCCGCGTCCCCGTACGGCCGTGCCCTCGTGATACCCACACCCCCGCGCAACGCCCCGCCTCCTGTCCCCGCGACGTCCCCCGACACCCGCCCGCCCCCGATCCGCCTCGCCGGTCAGCCCGTCCCGGTCAAGTGGGCCGTCACTTACAAGGGCCCCGACCGCGGCGAGCAAAAGGCCATGCCCACGTCGTCGTCCACCTGGAGGCGCCTCACCAATGGCACCAAGAGCATGGACAACCTCCGCGGTTCCGCCCTCGCGCATCCCGCCAACCTGCAACCCGGCGGCGGTCGCAACACCGCCCGCCCGCCGCTGCCCGTCACCCGCAGAGGCGACCTAGGAACCCCGACATCCGCCATGGGCACGCCCAAATCGTACGACGGGCGCCATGTACGGCCCCTGCCAATCCAGGGCTCGTCCCAGGGTTCGTCCCACACGACTATCCACGAGTTCAGCCCCCAAAGCCAGAATCCGTACGGCCCCCGCACGCCCGGCGCCTACTCGGCCACCCTCATGTCTCCCAGCAACGATCCGTATCCTCGGCCACAGTCTGCGTTTGGCGACTCGGTTACGTCCCCGAACCGATATCAGCGGTCGTACCAGACCTCTGGCTTTGGCTCGAGCCTCGAAGGCGACTATGGCCGCTCGCAGCGCGCGCCGTCCCCCACGCATCCCTTCCCCACCTCCACGCTCCCGTACCGAAGTCGCCCAACCGACGCCCGCCACCATTCCGAGCGCCACTCAGACCCGCTCCACAGCCCCGCCAGTCCCCGGAGCCCGCGGTTCATCCCACCACGCGACCCGCGGCCAGGATCGTCCTCGAGCACAAGCGATACGCCGGAAATCACCACCACCGACGTGTCCGAGGAGGCCCGGTGGGCGGCAGGGCTCTTCACCAACACCATCGAGTCCGAGTCGGCGACGCTCATGCCCGAGGTGCGCACGTTCATACCTTCCCAGAGCGGGACGATGGTCAACACCGGGTCGGATGAGTCGGACAGCGACGAGAACGATACGGGCACGGGCATATGGAAGAAGGCGCCGCGGCCCAAGTCGATACTGCGCGGGCCTGTGCTCACAGTGCAGACCGACTCGAACGGCCTCAAGTCGCGCGATCTCCACGCGACGTTCGCGTCAGGGTCCACACCCGCGTCGCAGCATCGGCCACGCTCGTTGTCGCCGTCCGCTGTGCCGGCGCAGCCGGCGAAATCTCGCGTGTCCAAGGCGTTCACCGCGTCCGAGGAGGACACGTGGGCGCCGCGGCCGCCCCCGAGGATGTGTACGAGCGTCTCGAGGATTTCTTCCCCGAGCACGACCTCGACAAGCCCGTGATCGAGATGATCTCTGGTGGGACGTCGCCCACAGGAACAAGTTCAGACCTGACGCTTGCGCCTGCACCGCCGACGCCGGCGCCGACGGACAAGGCTCGGGTGCGCGGGAAGAAGTCGATCCGGTTAGTGGCGCAGGAGCGCAAGCGGTATATTGACCGCACGTCGCGGATCGGCGGGGATGCGTTTACGGCGATCCAGCGGAAGCGGAGCACGAAGTTGTGGGGTAGCCGTGTCGAGGAGGTCGATACGTCGAATTTGCCCGAGTCACCGTCGACGAGCGAGGGGGCCAGTGCGTGTTGTGTGCTTTTTTCTTTTGAATGTGAACTGACAATCTATTGCAGCGACGTTCAAGTGGGTGCGCGGCGAGCTCATCGGGCGGGGGACGTATGGGCGGGTGTACTTGGCGCTCAACGCGACGACGGGCGAAATGATCGCCGTCAAGCAGGTTGAGATCCCACGCACACCGAGTGACAAGAACGACTCGCGGCAGGTCACCGTTGTGCAGGCGCTCAAACTCGAGAGCGAGACGCTCAAGGTCCTCGACCATCCTAATATTGTCCAGTACCTTGGGTTTGAGGAGACGCCGGCCAATCTGAGCATGTGAGTCTTTTGAATGTTTGACGCCTCACGATTTTGACCTTCTCTTTCTAGTTTCTTGGAATATGTGCCGGGCGGGTCGATTGGTAGCTGTCTGCTCAAGCACGGCAGATTTGACGAAGATGTTACCAAGTCCTTTACGTCGCAGATCCTTGGTGGGCTGGAATACCTCCACTCCAAGGGGATTCTCCACCGAGTTTGTTATTTTCTCCTCCTAAACCGCACGGAACTGACTCGTGTTTCCAGGATCTCAAATCTGACAATATCCTCGTCGAGATGTCCGGTGTGTGCAAGATCTCCGACTTTGGGATCTCGAAGCGCACGGACGACCAGAACGACGCGCACACGGCCATGCAGGGCACCGTCTTCTGGATGGCGCCCGAAGTGATCAACACACAGAAAAAGGGATACAGCTTCAAGATTGATATCTGGAGCATTGGATGCGTCGTCCTCGAGATGTGGGCTGGCACGAGGCCGTGGCTCGGGGAGGAGATCGTCGCCGTCATGTTCAAGCTCTTCCAATCCAAGCTCCCCCCGCCCGTACCGGACGGTCTTGTGTTGTCTCCGCTGGCGGATGATTTCAGGAAAAAATGCTTTGCAATGTGCGTTCCCTCTCGTCCCCTATTTTTCGAGCTCCCTACTCACTCGTTTTACTCGTAGAAACCCAGAGGAACGCCCGACGGCGACGGAACTCAGAAGGCACCCATACCTGACGCTAAGTCCAGGATGGGTGTTCGACGGCTTCGCAGCCAAATAGTTCAGCGCTGCTACTCTATTGCCTACCTACTAACTCTCCCACTCCCCGGTCGTCCATCTGTCTGTGTCATGTTTTTTTATTTCGCGTCCTCCCTTCATTCCATCCATCCTTGCATTTCATCGATCTAAGCACACATCTCTGTTGTTCATGTCGTCAGTATAGCCATACGGTAAACCATCTGTAGCAATTTTAATTTTTCTGGTAAACATAATACCCAGACTGCGCTGTACTAGTACTAGTGAAGTCGTTGCTTTGTAAATTGAGAGGATCTCCCTGAAGTATTCCCGATTAGGAAGGTAGAATCAAAGGCTTGGAGTGACGTCATTGCTAACTGCTTAAACTCTTTTTTCATGGCAGACTCTGAACTCGATCGCGCCGCGCGAAGAATACAGCGGGTATGGCGAACGAAACGCAACCAGGCAAACGACTTTCTTACAACAACTGTGCGGCTCAACGACGCGAGGTCTCATGCCACACTGGCGGTATTTATTTCGCGACTACTACGAACGAATGAGTTGAATTCTTTTCCGTGCAGGCAGCCCGGAACGCAGCCGACGTGGGCAACAATACACCACACGCGAGGTATGTTCGCGTCCCCACACGGCTTGGCGCACTCTCATTTCGTTTCCATTCAGGTGGCGGCGAGCGATCGCCTTTGCAACCCTACTGCAAGACGGGAACACCATGCTCACGCAGAACGGCGTACAGGACCGCGCACCGTCAAAGTTTCTCGAGACGCAGCACTGGCTCGAGCTCGTCGATGGGTGCGCTGCCGTCTAGACATATTCCGTTCTTCTCGTTGGCTTACCTTGGCTGGCAATAGGAAGCACCGGTATGGATCTAACCGTTGAGTGCCCTCTCTCGCGTGTCGGTGGACGTATGCTCACCCCCCGCGGCAGTCAAGGCAAGTCGCGCCGATCGCGTGGAGCGAGTGGTTGTTTAATTAATTAATGGGTGGAAGTGGTACCACAGGCGGTGGCAACGGGAGGACACCGCGGAGAATTTTTTCCGGTGGTTAGTGTGACCGTGCGCGTTCGCCGCAAAGCTCACGTAAATTTAATAATGTAGGCTCGACAAGGGAGGTGGAAAGTCGCTGTCGCTAGAAGAATGTCCGCGGGAGCAGCTGGAAAAGGAGGCAAGTCGAGTAAAACCTCAGTGTTCGACAACTTATATTTCCATTAGCGAATCACGTAAGTTAAAACCTTTCTGCAGCTTGTATTTGACAGTATACATCGCCTCAGCTACCTTTCCACGGAACAAAGTGTGTGGGTGCTGCTCTAACGACTTATAACCACCTCTCTCACAGGACTAAATTACCTGGTGGAAATCGACAGTGAAGGACGACTCCGCTGGGCACGAAATAAGGAACTCGTTGATACCACCGCCGGACGCTGGAAGGATTCGGACAACGGGAAAGGCATCATTCCTGACGAGGTTTCTCTGCGGCAGGCTCTAATCCGAGGACAAAGTTTGGAGTCGACACCGAGCCGCGTTTCAGCTGACCTCGATAACGCTGCGACGCATTATACGGGCTCCGTCAAGGGTAAATATCGGTGGACTCGCGAGTTGCGCAAGCGCTTTACGTTGCATGGCATTGTGGATCGCCTGCTGAGGAAGACGGTGAAACGCAATACCTGGATATATGTTTCTGTAAATTTGTCTCACTCCGTGTTCCACGCTGAACGTTGATAATTTGCCAGGACAAGAATTGTCTGTATCGTACTTTCTGCTTGATGCGAGGAAGCTAACGCGTCATTTTCAGTTAATATGTTTGTCGGTATAAAAAAGACAGGCACTTTTCAGCATTCATCTTTACTTTCGGGCGGAGTCGTAACCAGCGCTGGTCTCATATCCGTGAAAGGTAGGCGTTCAAATGGTGAATCTAGTGGCTCATTTTTCTGACCGCCGAAAGATGGTGTAATACACACGCTTTCGCCCCTCTCTGGCCACTATCGAACCTCAATTGAGGCACGTATACTGTCTGGTTTTATCCTCCTCCTTACTTATTTTTTGTGTCCAGCATTTCCATCAATTCATTGACGTGCTCAATGAACGAGGGGTCGACATGAATAAAGCAAAAATCAGCAAAGCTGAACTTGCATTATGGGGGTGAGGAAATACGCTCGTTAAAGCACTAAATCTCATTGAATTGAATTTCAGCATCGAGCATATCAAGCGAGTTCAGAAATCGAAACAACGGCTAGTGGAAAATGGAAAGCAGGGCATAAGCGACACTTTGCACAAGGTCGGAGATGTGGCGAACATCTCGTGGAAGCGAGAGTGCTCGAGGGCCGGCGGAAAGCTCCGCCAGAGAAGGAATCTAACCAGGACATTACCAAGGACGCACAAGGACCTTAAAGTGTACACTGATTTATTTTTATTGGGTAGTACAGCTACATTGTAATCTTATTTGCCTACATCGACTTTGTACATTGACATGACTCGAATGTTTACAGGCGTTCCTTCATCTTGGCGCAAGTCGCGGCGAGAGCCTCATTCTCCGCCTTTTTCTGAGGCCAGTTTTCGAGAGTTATGACCAGGCCTTCGGTTGCGTTTGGCTTCGGGATGACATGAAAGTGGACATGCGGAACGTGCTGAAGGAACACAGACGCCGGTCAGAACGATTAGTGAGCCCCAAAACGATCATTGACTTGCCTGGAATGCCATTTTCCCGTTGTTCTATCGACACGCTTAGTTTCACGTTACTGCTGCGAGGAACGAGTGGGTGAACATACCTGCACTATGTTGTATTGTTCAACGCCCGTGGCCAGAGCGATTTTCTTGACAACAGGCCCGATATCGCGAAGATATTCGTCCGGAAGATCGCCGATGGTTTCAGCATGGTCTTTGTTCAGCGGATTTAAGAATGCTCCACATAACCGCCCACATCACGTACATTAGGGATGACTTGGGTATGCCCCTCAGACACCGGCATAATGTCCAGGAAGGCGAGGCTTGAAGAATTGTCGAATCATCAAGGACCGAGGTACACATACGCTACCTGTATTCAGTTTCATAGACTTTGTGGCATGGAATTGCTCCTGTTATGTTCATCGAACTCTTACGCTGGACAATGCTATTGATAGTTTCGGCCCACCTTTCAGGATTGCGCAAAACAGACAGCTACGAGAGTGAGAGTAAATTCCAGCCTTGAGGTACAAAATGACCGCCTACGATGCATCTTCGTTGGTGGCCATTGCTGTTAGATGGAAAGAAGCAGTAGAGAGTGATGTTTGCCGCACCGGCGGGCCGAGCCCCAAACATTGAGCGCTTAAAACGCCCACAAGGCCAAATAGCGATTATATTACAATCGAGATAGCGTGGTTGTACATGCATGGTCATTATTTGTCGATTAACCGCTACGCCCTTGTCCACTGGCTCTTGAATTCAGAGATACCTACAGGAAGTGCGGCCTGGAGTAGAATGTGAAAACCCGGTAGTTGAAAAATATACTGTGCACTGACTTTCTCGTCATAATCGGTCCACTCTGGCTCCCCCAGGTCGACTTCTGGGAATACAGTACCCTTCATTCCCTTGCACTTCCACATACCCTACTCGATCGGTCAAGATGGATAAGAACAAGGATCTTATTCAAAGTTGGACTCACCTTCGGTTCAAAGTCGATAAATTCAAGACCTGAAAGCTAGGTGAAGCGTCGACATGTCAATACTTGAATAAGCCTTACCCCGACATTCGATCTGAAGAAGAGGACCAAACTGGCCGTTCTCGGCAGTGTAAGGTTGGATTGGGTAGGCATCCTCGAATTTGGCCGAGCTTTCACGTTTGCCTGCAGTGGCGCATTGTCGACAAAAGAACTTTCATCTGCACAATAACAATTGCGCACACTCTCCGCATCGCCAGACAAAATTTGCAGTGTTGCCCTTGCTCCCCGAAAGTTCGTAGGTTTCCTTTCGGCATCGTCAAGAAACCAATAGTCACAACAGACAGAACAAATACGAGGCGGTTGAGTGAAACAAGCTTGGGGTGGGTTTCATGGCAGCTGTTGAGAAAGACTGCGTCACTGTTTGAAATCTATGTGAAAGGGTCTAGTCATACCTGTTACATTTTACCTGACGAGAGGAGTGCTGTTGTTGGTGGGCGGTGGTGACTGAGGAGTGTAGCTAACCTTGAAGAAAAAATCGAAGTCGGCGGGAGGCTCAAGACTAGTGACGTTCTCCAGTTCGGCTTAAAATCCATGTCAAATGATTGAGAGCGAGTTGCACGAGCCAATTCTACCTTTAATTGATAGCAGCAGACGACCATTTGAAAGAGTTAGGCTGTGACACCGTCACAATCCAGTCACACAGCAAAAGTAATTTGACTTGACCGAAAGCCAGAATGTCGCTCTATCTCGCGCGGAGAGCGATGCGGACCGCTTCCTTGCGGACCACCCCTTACATCGCCCCATACCATCCATGTCCCGTGGCGTCAACACAAAGGAATCTGTTTCTCCTGGGGTTTCTGACGATGAATCTATTTCTCCTGGCATCTCAACGGACCCCGACGCTCTGGAATATTATGCTGAGATCCTTGAAAGCCAATTCGAGGATGATGACACTGCGTCTGTTGGCCATCTCATGCTTCGAGAGCAGCGACAGGTCTTATACTATCTTCGCTTAATAGAGCATGAAATGCCAAAACTCGTCGGTAAACTCGTTGCTTTCCGTCCGTTGCCGGCCACTGCTTACATGCAACAGCATACCGCAAACCTTTTGTGCTGCCTCCCGACTCGCCTTTGGTCGTTCGTTCGATGGACTATGGTGGAGAGGAGCACCCTGCGACCGCAAAGCGCGTCATCGTTGCTGCAGTCGATCACTTGCCATTAAAAGACAAAAATGCGATTCATCGAATAAAAGTCCTTGCTGGCCCGAGATGGACTCCTAGCCCGCCGGCAGATGGTGGATTCAGCGGACTCGAAGAATGGAAGAATGGGTACATCAAGATCGCGTGTGAGGACTTCCCCCAGCCTGCCATGAATCTGAAATGGGCCAGCGACACCATGGACAGGCTTGTGGCTCATGCGAATGTGAGAAGAGGTCTTTCTGCGCCCGTAGACGCTTATTATGTTTCCAGAATCCTAAACACGACTTGAAAGACGTGCCGGTCGACCTGCGACACGTCTACGCCAAGGCACGTAAAGCCAAGAAGGGGGAACACACCCGCAGTCGCGTCTTTGCGCGCCCTTCGATACTGGACTTTCCTCTGGAATGGATTCCAGAACGTCGGCGAAAATACGCGTTATCTTAATTGTACAAGACTTGAATGCGTTGTTCACCTCCGTGAATTTTTGAATTGTCCGGTTCACTGCATTTTTCACTGTTCAGAATTGGTTCAGAATTTTTCTCTCTTCGCACGTGGTCATATGATCCGTCGCCGGTCCGAACCTGGCAGAATCAACGAGTACATTCCTTCAATGGCACCAGGCCGAACGATACGGGCGTCTGTTGTCCAGACGTGCACTCAGGCCTATTCTCTAGACAACACTTTACTGAAACTTGATCAACTAACGCGTCTAGCTCGAGAAAGAGACGGATCCCAGTTTGCTGTCTTTCCAGAGGCGTTGTGAGTGCAAAAGCTCAACGTTCGTTTCACCTAACATCCCATAAGTATCGGGGGGTATCCGAAATTTTCTACTTTTGGCGCGGTGGTCGGCGAGAGGTCTCCTGAGGTCGGGAAGAATATCTTCAATATTACAATGCAGCGATCGAGATCCCCTCCCCTGCTACGACTCGCATAGAAGCGATAGCCAGGGATACCGGTGTCTTCCTTGTCGTGGGGTGATTGAGCGAGACGGTGGTACCCTCTACTGCACTGTGTTGTTCGTGGACCCCTTGGACGGATATTAGGCAAACATCGCAAGGTGCTCCCCACCGCATCGGAGGTAGTCTCACACATTCAATCGCTCGATATTAGTTCGCTGAACCATTTCCGTTTTTAAAGCGTCTAATCTGGGGCCAGGGTGATGGTTCAACTTTGCCTGTATTCGAGAGGCCCTTTCCGCAGCCGGATGGCACACAATTCACAGCAAAAATATCGGCTGCCATTTGCTGGTGAGTGGTTCCATTCTCTTGTCTGATTTTGGGGCTAAGCCGAAACAGGGAAAATTATATGCCGCTCTGTAGGCGATATCGCAAGTTTGTGTGCTGAAAACTGAAAGTTGGGCTTAGTGCGGCACCATTACTATTCTTTAGGGACGCAACTATATTGTGCACCCACTGTCGATGCCCGTCCGCAATGGCAGAACTCGATGATTCATATTGCGCTCGAGTCGTAAGTTATTCCTTCATCTCTTACACCATGCTCCTCTTACCCAGTGCATTCGTAGTCGCGCCTTCGTCCTCTCTGCCTGTCAGTACGCTAAAGAGAGCGATTACCCTGATACTCATGCTGTCGGCAATGCTGAAATGCGCCATCCTGACAATGTCATGATTGCGGGGGGCAGCGTGATCATCAGCCCGTTGGGAAAAGTTCTTGCAGGTCCTTTGCGCGATAAAGAAGACGTCTTGACCGCAGAGCTCGACTTGGACGAGATTATCAGGGGCAAATTTGATCTGGACGTCGTTGGTTCGTATTCTCGTCCAGCATCGCACGTCAGTTACTAATTCTTGAGCCAGGGAGCTATGCTAGACCGGACAGTGAGATTCAGTTTTTCAAATGCTCTCCACTACATAATTTGATTATCTGGTCAGTTTTCAAAGTTCAAGTCAGGTTGGAATAGGTTCGATGCACGACTCGGAGTTCCGACTCGCTGGGTAGTTTTTAAAATCCGAATAGTTCGAGTAGTATATCGGACGTATGATTTGTAGCTTAATACCAGCAGGGCCGCACCACAGCGACCGGAAATGAAGCTGCATGCAAACGGACACCAAGATAGGCACGTGGCCTGCAATAAGTAAAGTGACAAACGGACGCAAACAATTGGCCATCGTTCTTCCTATCCTCGTCCAGTTGAGGTTGGCCTTTCCCGCTTCCCTTTCTCTCCCTCTCCTCATCTTCTCCCAGATGTCCGACTCGTACTCTTCCCGCAACGGGGACATCACCCCGAACGGCATGGCCAACGCCTCGAACCCTTCCCTCCCACATAACGGCCTCCCCTCTGTCATTCGTAAAAAATTAATGGGCTACGTCGGTTTCGCCAACTTGCCAAACCAGGTCCACAGGAAAAGCGTCAGGAAGGGTTTCCAGTTCACTGCCATGGTTGTCGGTGCGTTGTCCTCATCACACCATTTTAACTTTACCTTCTTATCTCCTTTCGTTCGTTTCTCTAGGCGAGTCTGGCTTGGGCAAATCGACCCTCATTAACACCCTCTTCAATACTACTCTTTACCCTCCCAAGGAGCCCTTACCTCCCTCAGCGGAACGGCCAAAAACTGTCGCTATCGAGAGTATTGGCGCGGGCAAGTTTCGTGTCATATTCCGGTCATCTTTTTGCTCACCTTCTTTCTCACGTATAGATATCGAGGAGAATGGTGTTCGCCTGCACCTTACCGTCGTCGACACGCCTGGCTTTGGAGACTTCGTCAACAACGACGATAGGTCATTGGCTATATCTAGGGCTGATTTCTTTTTATTGACATCTTTCCAGTTGGAAGCCCATCGTCGAGAACATCGAGTCTCGATTTGACTCCTACTTGGAGCAGGAGAACCGGGTCAACCGTATGAAAATCGTCGACAACCGCGTTCACGCGTGTCTCTATTTTATTCAACCGACTGGACACTCGTACGCCGCGTGTTATGTCATCTCACTCTCGCGCTCAACCTTGATATACCTCCAGTTTAAAAGAGATTGACATCGAATTCATGCGCAGACTGCACACCAAAGTCAACCTGATCCCTGTCATAGCCAAGGCCGACACAATGACTGACGAGGAGATTGCCGAGTTCAAAGAACGGGTAGGCTGCCAATCATCCGCCGGCTTTGGCTCTGATTAATCTTGTTGCCAGATTCTCTCGGACATCGCTCATCACAATATTCACATCTTCCAAGCTCCCACGTATGACAACGAGGACGAGGAGACCATTGCCGAGCACGAAGAGATTGCCAACAAAATCCCCTTCGCAATTGTTGGATCTGACAAAGTTGTCGTCACTCCCAATGGCCGAGAGGTGCGCGGGCGCGCGTATCCTTGGGGAGTTGTCGAGGTGGATAACGAGGAGCACTGTGATTTCGTCAAACTGCGACAAATGCTTGTCCGGACATATATGGAAGAACTCCGAGAGTATACCAATGACGTTCTCTACGAAAACTGGCGAACGGAGAAGTTGGTGAGCATGGGGGTGGCTCAAGATTCAACGGTCTTCAAAGAGATCAAGTGAGTGTCTCTAAATGCATGACGTCCATATTCCTGACATTCGGCAGCCCTGCGGCGAGAATGCAGGAGGAACGTGTCCTTCACGAAGCCAAGTTGGCCAAGATGGAGGCCGAGATGAAGATGGTATTCCAGCAAAAGGTGCAAGAAAAGGAGGCCAAGCTCAAGCAGTCGGAGGAGGAGTTGTACGCGCGGCACAAAGAAATGAAGGACGCCTTGGAGAAGCAGCGTGCCGATCTCGAGGAGAAGAAGAGGAAAATCGAGAGTGGCCGGCCGATCACGCCCGAGAAGAACACCGTAAGTCTATCTCTCTTACCTTGTAGTCTGGTTGCTTATCGTTTCACAGACCGGCAGACGGAAGGGTTTCCTTCGCACTTAAGCGTCGCTCCCTCTAATTGCGGACATGTGGCTGCATTGCTGTATGTACCTTGCATTTTTATTATTGACATTTTCTCGCCACTATATCCTTTGGTCCTTTGTGTCTGTACATATCTCCCAGCGTACTCACTCTTTTATCTTGATTCCCTACGAATACCTACGCTCTTTACGGATCTACTCTTCTGCACCCTAGTTCCTTAGTTTGCCTACATGGAAAATCGCATCTCGGATTATACCACATTCCAAGTTTGATGAGGCGCAGAAACAAAGGCTGTGATCAAACATGTGCAAGCACCGATCTCCAACTTGATTTCAGCACACCATGGCAGAAATCCAGGCCGTGCTTTCTGCCATCGACGTTTTCAGTCGTGCCCCGGACAAGGCGTCTCTTGACCAAGCAAATGCATGGCTCCAAGATTTCCAGCACTCTGTAATTGTCTTTTCGCCTATGGCCACTCCCGACGACACCTCTGACTGTGATCCAATCCGCCCTGCCTAGCCTGACGCGTGGGCGACTTGTAATGTCCTCCTCCTCAGTCCGGATGTTCCTCCGGCTGCCAAGCTCTTTGCTGCGCAGACGTTCCGCGCAAAAGTCAGGGTTTTTCGAGCATTTATATGAAAGACTCATTGATTGCCCGGATAGGTCACCTATGATCTACACCAGGTGGACCCTGCCAATTTACCTAGCTTTCGTGACACCCTCATAGCGGCGTTGGAGCGACATCACACTGGGCCTCGGGCGATCATAGTCCAACTGTGTTTGGCAATTGCAGGGCTCGCATTGCAATTCCCTGCGTGGACAGATGCCGTCCAGTTCATGATCAATTCGTTTGGGAGAAACCCAGTAGCAGTGCCAACTCTGTTACAATTCCTCACCGTTCTCCCGAGGAGCTAACCAACAACCACAAAATTCCCATCACTGTGAGCCTTCTTTTTTTTGTGCTCGTATTCGTCATCACTCACTTGACACCAGGATGACGAATATTCAGAACGAACAGCGCATCTTCTTACGGCCAATTCGAAACAAGTGCTGGATTTGTTGTCTATTTATATTCAAGCTAGTGGTATGTCCCTGTTGCTGAATGTTTGTCGTGACTCGAACTTTAAATCAGGAGTCACTCATGCGGTCCAGTCGCAAGTTTTCGACTGTCTGCGGAGCTGGCTGATTGCAGGAGAGGTTCGCGTAACACAGTTAGCGAAAACTCCTTTGTTTGCCTGCGCCTTTGAGGCTCTCGCCTCGGACGGCCTGTTCGACGCGGCTGTCGATGTTGTCTGCGAGCTCATTCACGAGACACAGGAAATAGACGAGAACATGCCCGCCATCGAGCTTGTTGTCCCGCGGCTTATAGTTCTTAAGCCACAATTGGTGAATCAGCGAGACGATGCCGACAAGATTAGAGGATATGCCCGCATCTTCAGCGAAGCTGGGGAAACTTATCGCATGCTTCTACTGCAACATCCCGAAACGTTTTTCCCCATCGTAGAGGCTATCGGGGAATGCTCCGCTTACCCAGACCTCGACATTGTTCCTATCACGTTCTCTTTCTGGATGCGGCTGGCTCAGACCATCGACAAAAAACCTTCCGTCTCTCCCCTTTTCCTCGACGCGTATCGAGCCCTTATGCGGGTCATTATTAACCACCTGCACTTCCCCGCGGACTCTACTTCCCTGTCTGGACAAGAAGCCGACGATTTTCGGGCTTTCAGACATGTCATGGGCGACACTCTCAAAGACTGTTGTCTTGTTCTCCGAACCGACACTTGCTTGCTCACGACATATCAGATGATCACCGCAGCTCTTTCTCGTAGCCCTGAAGCCATCTCTTGGCAGGAAATCGAGGCTCCCTTGTTTGCTATGCGATCTATGGGAGCAGAAATAGATCCTTCGGACGATAATGCAGTTCCCAAGATCATGGATCTTATCCCTTCCCTTCCCAATCACCCTCGCGTCCGTTACGCCGCCCTTCTCATTATTTCTCGATATACGGAGTGGGTCAATGTGCATCCGGATTATATCAGAGCCCAGCTACAATATGTTTCGGCGGGTTTTGAAGATCCAGATACCGAAGTATGTGGTGCTGCGGGTCAAGCTCTGAAATATCTTTGTCAAGACTGCAAACAGGTAAGTTCACGTCCGGATCTACGAACAAGCGAAATGAAACTGAGCCAATCTTAGCATTTGGTGGATTTCTTGCCACAACTTCATACGTTCCTAGGCTCCACTGGAGCGAAACTTGTTCAAGACGACAGGCGGCAGGTATACGAAGCAATCGCCTACGTCATCTCTGCTATGCCTATGGCGCAAGCGGCTGAATCTCTACGAACCTTCTCGGTGGATATCCTTTCCCAGATCCATGCGGTGACCAACAAATCGACACCCATAACCAAAGAGGAGCTGCAGGATGTTGGCAGTACGTCTTGTAATTTCCAGATCAACTTTCACTCATTGGTTTCATTTTAGATGGCTTGGAAAACTTGGAGGTTATGCTTCACGTTATCCAAGGCTTTGGCGAGGAACTCCCTCCGGCTTGCCAAACGAGCTGCGCAGACGCCTGGACCATTCTCGATAGATTCCTCGTTAAATACGGGGCGGACTACGATATTGCGGAGCGAACAACTCGAGTCATCAGGCACGGTATTACGCTCTTCGGGGATAGCGCCCTCCCAATGGTTCCATCCGTCGTCGCCCGAATGTCGTTTGCGTTCGAGGCCACGGGTTACCCCAGCTACCTGTGGATCGCTGGCAAAATGATTCACAGGTATGGCAACGAAGAAGATACGGATCTCAGGGGTTCATTCCAGGAAGTATACGAAAGATCTACGAACAGCATCGTATCGCTCTTGCAATCCAAATCTCCCAGAGACATTCCGGATGGTACGTACTGCGTACATTGGTTCATCAATCCGCTCAATTCTGTTTGTGTAGTCATGGAAGATTACCTTCGGATGTTAACATCCATGGTGCCCTCCGCCCCCGATATATTTTTCCAGTCTTCGGCATTTCCCCTTGCCTTCCGTACCGCCATGGAGGCTCTGACACTCGTCCACAGTGATATCATTTTTGCATCCTTAGATCTATTCCTACTCATTTTGACGCACGACTGCCTTAACCCCAATCCCTCTGTCCCGCCGCCTCCAAAATTCCCAATCTACACTTCGGCCATTCAGGGCGTTGTGCAGAAGGATGGATTCCAATTTCTCTGTTACCTGCTCAATGGTCTCGTAGGGGATTTCCCCGAAGACTCCATGTCCATCGTCGTATCGATCTTTCGAGCCATCTCCCTGATATGGGGCTCACAGCTTCTCGTGTGGCTTCCTGCTGTTCTGCAACAGCTCCCAATCTCGGCAGCACCACAACAAGCACAAGCGCAGTTTTTTTCGGACGTCTCGAGGTTCGTCGCGCCCGCATCTACACATTATACTTTCTCAGTCGTCTACAGGGCCGTGAACGATAAACAATATGACAAAGTCAAATACGCCATCCTTGCTCTAAACAGGGCATCCAGAAAGGCGCGTGAACGGCGTAGGGCTGGCGCTCTGGATCGCTAAGGCGCCCAATTAACTGCGAGGAAAGTAGAGTTGTGAAAATTAATTACTGGTAAGTAGAAACGGTAAGATATGACAGTGTACCTTGTATGTAACGCCCAGCACTTTAATCGAGGTCCTTTGGATTTGGACTACTGTATTTAGTCGAGTACGTAACGACGAAATCCCTTTGATGATGGAAGCAATGGCTTTGGAACCAAACAAATCTGCTGGCTGAATTTATCACTTTCTACTACTATCATGTTTCTCCGTGCTGGACATTCGGTGTGCAGCGGTATGTTCATTCCTCTACCAATTTTTTACCCTTGACAACAATCGCGTTCAGCCGGACGCCGGACGTTCTCTCAGTCTGCAACACGTCGAAGTTACGCAGATACAATCCAGAACCTTCTGATCCAGAAAGACACGAAGGTGCTATGCCAGGGGTTCACAGGAAAGACAGTGAGGTCCTGTCAATGACCATCCGTTCAATTTTCAAACAACTGGGATCAGGGAACGTTCCATGTAAAGGAAGCTCTGGCGTACGGGACCAACATGGTTGGCGGTGTATCCCCCAAGAAGGCGGGGCAGACGCATTTGGGCCTACCTGTCTTTGGAAGCGTCAGAGAGGTGTGTCGGTTTATCATTTTTACCATTCAGCTGACTTGGTTCAGGCAGTGCGCGAAACCCAACCCGATGCTACAGTACTCTACGTGCCGCCGCCAACGGCTGCAGATGCAATTATCGAAGCAATAGAGAATGAAATCAAACTTATTGTGTGCATCACCGAAGGGATTCCACAAGCCGATGAAATTCGCGTTAGCTATGATCTCGCGTCTTCGCTTATAACTTCCTCATGGTTTTCCCGTAGGTCATGAATGCCTTGATGAGTCAGTCTCGTTCCCGTCTCGTCGGCCCGAATTGTCCTGGTGGTAGGTTCTGTCTTTCGTGACTTGATTTTTCCAAATGTAAAGTCATTCAGTCATCAACCCGCTCGGCTGCAAAATGGGAATACAACCTGGTCACATCCACAAACCTGGAAAAATCGGTACCATGTTCGCCTTTGCATTCTCTTATCCATACTCAACGATTGTCTAGGTATTGTGTCTCGTTCCGGCACATTGACTTACGAGGCCGTTGCACAAACTACCGACGTTGGTCTTGGCCAGTCTCTCTGTGTCGGTATCGGGGGCGATCCTTTCCCTGGCACACAACATGTCGACGTAGTCAAGGTGTTCCTCGATGACCCCAACACTGAAGGTAACATTCGAGTATCGTAGCGGAATTTTTTCGTTGAACTCCTCGTCAGGCATTGTGATCATCGGAGAAATCGGAGGCTCCATGGAGGAAGAGGCGGCCGAATACCTTGAGAAATACAACAAAACTCGCAAGCACCCCAAACCCGTTGTTGGATTTATTGCTGGTCGCACGGCGCCTCCTGGGCGGCGTATGGGTCATGCCGGAGCCATCATCTCTGGAGGCAAAGGGCTGCTTCGGATAAAGTCGACGCTCTTCAACGGGCAGGCGTTATTGTGACCGACAGCCCTGCCAAGATCGGTGTAGAGATGCTGAAGGCTATGAAGGCGGCGGGATTAATAATGTAGAGACACTAGAATATTTATTGCTGCCTTACGTAACATATAATGTCTTCATTCGACGCTGCGGCCGCATATCTTTCGAATGCGTCATCCATCCCAAACGTTCCGTCTGCTGTGAAACTCGAGGTCCTTCATCTCGGAGCTCCTGCAATCTCCTTCAGGTCCTAACTACGTTGCAGTTATACGGTCTCTTCAAATATGTCACCGTTTCCTCGCTGCCAGCTTCTCAACGTCCCTCCATCTTCGACTTCACAGGCCGGGCAAAATGGGATGCTTGGACTGCTGCTGGTAACACATATTCCACCAAGGCAGACGCGGAAATCAGATATCTCGAGATCGCACAAAGTCTTGGCTGGACAGAAGGAGTTGTCCTACCAGAAACAACCACCGCATCTCAATCTGAAAACATATGGGACTCTGATGACGACGTGAAGGAACCAACTAAACGCAGCGGTGAAACTGGAGGCTTCGGAAGCTCAGTCAGCTCAATGGCACGACCGGAAGACGAAAGTGATGCTAGTCTACATGGACTAGCCATTTCCAACGATTTGCAAGGATTGGTTTCACTTCTTCAGGAAGACCCCGACGTAAACTTGGATGCACGGGATGACTTTGTGTGTATTCAATGTCTCTCATTTGCGTATAGTAACATTTGTAGGGTTACACGCCTCTACACTTGGCAGCCGACCGCGGTCACTTGTCCATCGTACAGTTCCTGTTGGAGAAGGGTGCTGATCGGACAATCAAGGTCACCTATCCTCCGTCTACCCTACAATCTGCTCACATTATATGCAGGACGAAGATGACCTATCAGCGGTTGAATTGGCGCACGCTGCCGGACACGAGAGGATTGTCCAACTACTGAATTCTTAAGGTCGTTTGGTCTTGAATTAGAAAAATGGTTAGACTAATATAGTACATCCTTTGAACGTCCGTCATTGGTTTTCGGCTTTAGTAGTTGCCATTCTTTCACGGATCTGGGTCAAAGTGGGCGTTTGTTCTGGTTTTGGCACTGGCCGAGCCGGCGTTGAATGGTAGATAGAGCCAGGTTTAAGAATATTTCCCTGAGGCTATATGTGAAAACGGGATGAAACTTGTATGATGAAACTCACAAGTTCCAGCAACTTGACCACAGATTTGCTGGGAACAGCACCAACATGGAGCCAGTAACGTATGCGGTCCACGCTCCATTCGATAGTTTTATGATCATCGCCAGGACGGACATGGGGGTTGTATATTCCCAGAATCTCGGCGGGTTTTCCATCACGACGGGCGCGCTGATTGATGGCCACGAAGTGGAATATTCGTTTGTGGGCTCGCCCGTGCATTGCGAGGCGAATTCGCATTGGCATTGTGAGCGAAAGTCTTAAGAGACACTTTTCTGATCACGTGCACGCGTCGTCTTCTTTCTTTCTGACCTCAGTTTGGCTTTGAGGCTTGAGCGCTGCCAATGGCGTCCCAAATTCTACCGCTAGGTATGCATATCCTGTCGTGCATTTGTTCAAATTGTAATCAGCATCAGAACTAATCGACAGATGCATTGGTTCGCGAATCTGGGTCATAATGAAGAACGACCGTGAATTCACTGGAAAGCTACTGGGATTCGACGACTTCGTCAGTGAGTGGCCCATCTGGATCCTATTCTCTTCCCAATGCTGACCGGCTATCTGTAGACATGGTTCTGGAAGACGTGACGGAGTAGTGCGAGGTCTTTGCTTGTTCGTTTTCTTTCAGTCGTCGAACAATTGTGCAGTGAGACAACACCACAAGGCAAGAAAAAGACAAGCCTGGCCCAAACCCTTTTGAACGGGAACAACATATGCATGGCAAGTTTGCTGTTCCCTGATTGGCCTTGTATTCACTCCGACTTTCGTCAAGTTGATTCCTGGCAGCGCAGGGCCGGAATGAGCCATGACTGCGTTTGCGTTTCGTTTGGGAAAGTCAAGCAACGCGTCTACTTTTTTTTCTAGCCCAAGTCAAATAAATGCCCGTTGATCGTTGGATTTGGTTCTAACGAGGTAACACTGTAGATACTATAGGCAGACGCCTGACGCTATGTACGCATTTTACAGTGCAATTGGAAAGATGTTTGTGTAATGGTTTTTTATGGTGTACACGCCTTTTATCGACAAGTCGGCGAACATCACAAGAACATACGATTCAAATACAAATTTTTAAGGGAAAGAATTGAAACATAGGGTAACGATGGTAGCAACACTACTTCGTGGCCAAGGAATGCCGTAGGTCAATTACTTGCCCATTTCCTCATCCCCGCCAAAGCTGAAGCCACCCTGAGGCGCGCTGACATCCGAATGAAACTAAAGACAGAACGATAAATATTCGAACGAGATGGGTCGAGGTGAGAACTTACTGCAAACGCGCCTGTAGAATCAACGGCCGGAGCACTAATGGCAGCATCGAGATCTTCTTCGTCCGGGAAGTACTTATCCATAATATTGAATGCTTTCTTATAGATATCCAAGTTCTCGTGTTGCTGAAGGTTATGGATGGTGATCATCCCTCCTGCCTCTTCAACGAACACGGCATACTGGTTCACCCCAGCGGGCCCCGCTGCGACTTTGTCTGCTTCTCCGATCTTCAAGATATTATCCAAACCGTCGAGGGCCACTTGAATAATCTTGTTGTCCATCATCGTGAGTAGATCGCAAAGGGGTTTAATACAGCCCTGGGATACGAGGTATCGGATTTGGGCAGGCTCCTGAAGGCCGCCAGATGTCGCATTTGAAATGGCCCACATGCCTCCTTCTTGGTTTTAAAGTCGGCGTTCTGGAGGATATTAATGAGGGGGGTATAATATTGGCGTCGATGATGGCTTGGATCTGAGGCGGAGAGCCAGCGGTAATATTGGAAATGGTCCAGCACGCCTCCTTGCGGATCCCGTCCTTGGGAGACGAGAGCAGTGTGAGGAGGGCGGGGAGGGCACCAGATGCAATGACGACTTGGGTCTGAAGATCATCGCCAGTGACAATGTTGCCGACAGACCGAAGGGCAGGAGTTTGAACGGACGTGGAGGATGCAAAAGAAGGTCTACCAGTCTCCGACAAACCCCGGATTCAATGACCGCCTGGATCTTGTCATTGGAACCGTCAGACAAATAAGAAATCGCCCAACAGGCGTCGATGAGGATTTCGTCGTCAAGTGAATAGATCAATTTTGTTAGAACGGTCAGTGCGGGGGAGATCTAGAAACACTATTAGAAGAGATCTCCACCTCACAAGGAGAAAAAACCGACCAAATCCCATTCAGGCTGAGGCGACTTGCCTCGACAAAAGTTGCTCAGCGTCCACGTAGCATTTCGAAGCATGCTGAGCTTGTGCTGTTCGCTCAGCAAAGTCAGCAGCGGCCGCAATGCACCCTGACGAAGGACGTAGTCCCTGCATTGAGGGCTATCACCCGCGATGTTTCCAAGCGCCCAGACAGCCTGTTCGCGAACATCGAGAGTAGGCGATGAAAGAAGGTTAATGAACTCCGGAACGGCTTGTGCACGGATGACTACTTGAGTGTGCTCCGCAGTGCCAGACGCAATATTAGTGAGGGCCCATGCAGCTTCGAACTGGAGATCATATTATTGACATGCACGAAGGTGGAAGCAGATACTTGCCTGAAGCATAGAGTGGCCTTTTTGAAGAAACTCGACAAAACGAGGGACGACACCGCATTCAATGACGCGCTCGATTGGTGGGTTCTTCTCCTTTGAAAGGAGTTTGCGGAACTTGGTGGTCGCGTCCAACTGGCGATCTGGGTCATCAGAAAAAACGCCAGACATCATATCCTCTGCGAGCTGAATACCACCACAATTAATGTGAGAATTGGACAGAATGCTACCAAACGCACGGGCGAATCCCAGCTGCCACCGCCAACCTCTTCATCGGAGTCGGCACTGCTCGAAGGAAGGAAGTTTCTTCTCTTTGAAATGTTTTCCTCTCTTTTCTGGCGCCTGATTTCGACCTGCTGCTCTTCGCGACGACGTCTCAAGTCATCTTGCTTGAGAGCACCTTTGCTTTTGTACGCTGAAAGGGGATTAGATACGGCACTACGGGAAATATCAAACCAACCATCTCTGCGAGCTTTCATAGTGCGAGAATCGGCGTCCATTCTGAATGATTTGGACTAACTGTAGTGGAAGAGGAAAGGCGAACTTAACAATGTCACGCGCGTCACCTTACCGTGACTTATCGCGACCATCACACAGAAACCTGAATTGACTCGCTCATCTTAACTCGCGTACAATTGCCAATATCATCCAAATATTCGCCGCTATAAGTACTTTACCAGGGTCTACAATGCGAGATACGTGTGTTTATATTTCCCACCGTCCTTTACTGTCCGAAGCTGAATCCGCCTTGAGGAGCGTTGACATTCGATTGGAACTGGAGAGAAACATTAATGCCGGTCCGCAGATTAGGGGACATGAACCTACTGCAAATGAACCAGCGGAATCCACAGCTGGCGCGTTAATCGCGGCATCAAGGTCTTCCTCATCTGGGAAGTACTTGTCCATAATATTGAACGCTTTCTTATAAATATCCAGATTCTCGTGCTGCTGAAGATTGTGGATGGTGATCATGCCACCAGCCTCTTCAATGAAAACCGCGTATTGATTCACGGCGGAGGGGCCAGCGGCGACTTTATCCGCTTCCCCGATCTTCAAGATATTGTCTAGACCATCCAACGCAACCTGAATCACCTTATTATCCATCATCGTGAGGAGATCGCAAAGGGGCTTGATGCAGCCCTGCGCTACGAGGTAGCGGATCTGAGCAGGCTCCTGCAACCCTCCGGAGGTGGCATTGGAAATGGCCCAACAAGCCTCTTTCTTGGTCTTGAAATCGGCATTTTGTAGGACGTTGATGAGTGGCGGAATGACATTGGCGTCGATGACAGCTTGGATTTGGTGGGGAGATCCCGCCGTAATATTGGAGATGGTCCAACACGCCTCCTTCCGTATGCCGTCTTTGGGAGACGAAAGTAGGGATAGAAGGGCGGGAAGGACGCCGGAAGCAATCAAAACCTGAGTTTGCAAGTCGTCGCCCGTTACTATGTTGCCAACGGAGCGAAGGGCAGGGGTCTGGACAGAAGTCGAGGGGTGCATCAGAAGATCCACCAACCGCCGGCATACGCCCGACTCGATAACCGCTTGGATCTTGTCGTTAGTGCCATCGGACAGATAAGAGATTGCCCAACAGGCGTCGATGAGGATTTCGTCGTCGAGGGAGTATATGAGCTTGGTAAGAACAGTGAGCGCTGGGGAAATCTGGAGAGAAAAACCTCTGATGAGGACTAAAACGAAATATTTGACAAGACAAACGAACCAAGTCCCACTGTGGCTGAGGAGCGCGTCCCCTGCAGAAATTGCTCAATGTCCATGTCGCGTTTCTGAGGAGACTGAGCTTGTGCTGCTCGCTCAGCAGAGTGAGCAGAGGCCGCAATGCACCCTGTCGAAGAACGTAGTCCCTGCACTGGGGGCTGTCGCCCGCAATATTTCCGAGGGCCCACACAGCCTGTTCACGGACATCGAGGGTAGGCGAGGACAGAAGGTTAATGAATTCTGGAACGGCTTGTGCCCGAATGACAACCTGGGTGTGCTCAGCTGTCCCAGACGCAATATTGGTGAGAGCCCACGCCGCTTCGAACTATGGGACATTATGAACTGGAATCAGAGCAGTAAGAAAACCCCGACCTGAAGCATAGAGTGGCCGTTTTGCAAAAACTCGACGAATCGTGGTACGACGCCGCATTCAATGACGCGTTCGATTGGCGGGTTCTTCTCCTTTGAAAGAAGTTTGCGAAATTTGGCGGTCGCATCGAGTTGGCGATCGGGATCATCCGAGAACACGCCATCTACCATTTCCTGAGCCAGCTACGAAGTAGGTGAGAGATAGTCGTATCCCGAAGATGAAAGAAACACACTGGAGGATCCCACGCGCCACCGCCAACCTCTTCATCGGAGTCGGGCCCAGCTGAAGGTAGGAAATTGCGGCGCTTCGATATGTTCTCGTCCCGTTTCTGTCGCCTGATTTCCACCTGCTGTTCATTTCGTCGGTTTCTGCGGTCCTCCTCTTTGAAGGCGCCCTTGTTCTTATACGCTGGAGCGCGTAAACGGGTGGAAAAGCAGTGTTATAAGTATGAGTCTTACCATCTCTGCGAGCTTTCATAGTGCGAGAATCGCTCTCCATCTTGACTGTCGGCGGTTCCGTTCGTAAGGTAGAAGAAGAAAGAGTTTCTGACGCGTGACACTGTGTCACACACGCGCCATATAACACGAACAATCAACCCCGGAGCGGCCGGGCCGTTCTGTTCAACCTTTTAACATGCTTCTTCGAAGTAAAGTAGCGGATCTGGGAGGTCTAAATTCAAGAAACCGGACGGTTCTTGTCTGTAGAAAGACCCCAGCGTGTCATAATCATAGATGTCATCTCCTTTGTAATTTTTCAAGTCTCGAGCTCATCTTAGGCTGCGGGAACAGCAACCCGTCGTTGCCTGAAGAAGTTGTGCTCTCCTTGCCTCGAGTCGCCAAAAATTGTGGCGTGGCGTTTTCTCCCCAGGACGGGAAGGAAGCACCTCTTCGTCCAGACACTCTTGCGTTTGGTCCCAGCGCGAAGTGTCTGACCTTTCAGATCCCGGCAGTGTCTCGTAAGTTGGACTTTTCGCCCTAAACCTTGCAAGTGTTCCTTTACAGTATGATCATCAGACGCTCTTGCGTTGATCCTGAGCACAAATGATATAAATGTTTTCCTGAAATATGTTCCACCCCTCAATCCAGTATCCTTTTAGGCTTCCCGTCCTATGTGATATGTAGTTCAGATCATATTATTCTTGCAAGAAAACTCACGAGGAAAGCTTCAATATTGTCAACCGTCTGCTCCCAGAAGTCCTTTGGGAAGAAAAAATTTAAGTTCTTCCACTTTTTCGATATAAATTTCCTTACTTTATAACTTGTGTCGTTGGCATACCCATTGTGCGGACTCAGCGTGACATTGTCCAATTCTCGCAACGGGTGATCCAAGGGCAACTTTAGCGAGTTAGACATAAACCAAGCACCCAAAACTGATTATGAACTGACCGGCTCCATGTCGAATACATCGAGGCCCCCTCCTGCAATCGACTTCGCTTTCAGGGTCGCTAATAGCGCGTTCTCGTCAATCAGAGGGCCTCGCGACGTATTTATAATATAAGCTGTGGGTTTCATGAGAGCTAAATCGGACGCCTTTAAAATGTGACGGGTGCTCTCTGAGAGTACGAGATGGAGGGAAACAATGTCGCTTTGTTTGAGAAGTTCGGCTTTGGTCTCAGCGAATTCAACGCCGGCCGCTGCTGCGCGTTCTGCAGTTAAATTCGGGACCAGCCGACGACTCTCATATTGAACGCCGCTTTCGCGATCTACGATAGTGAGCGCCTATCGTATTAGCGCCTATAGTTTGAAAATTGAACGAACCGTTGCAGTTTGTGTGCCCAATCTGCCGAGCCCAATAAGACCCAGGGTTTTTCCGGACAGGCCAGTTGGTACCAAAGTCTGCCATTGCGGATTCTTGGCCTTAATATTGGCGTCCTCGGTCGAAATATGTCGCACGGTAGCTAGAATCATCTAATCAAGTCAACTCCCGTTTCGATTGCCGATCTCGCAAATGCCTTACTGCCCAAATGTGCTCCAAAGTGGATGCAGACGCAGACGCAGTCCCGGATACGGTAATCCCCTTCTTCCTTGCATGCTGGGTGTCGATCGCGAAGTTCCTCATACCAGTGGTTGCAATTAGCCTGTTTGCATTGAGAAATCGGGTGATTTCATTTATTTTTGTATGCGCACCGGAGCTTAGGCAACCGATCCATTAAAGACGCAGAAAACTTGGTTCTTTCCCTCATCGCACATACGATATCGTATTCAGCCAACCTGTTCACGAGCAGATCCTCATCGGCGATCGTATTCGAGAACACGTCAATAGACACTCGTTGTGCGATCGGGGACCAGTCAGCACATTTCAACGCTACCTGCTGGTAATCGTCAAGAATCGCAACACGCAACAGAGACATCGAGCGTCGGCGGTGTAAGTTACGGAGCAGAGGGGTGCCTGCTTACATAAACGGAGAGCATGAGAAAGATTCGATTTGGGAAACTACATTACGAATCCGTATTATTTTATGAATCGTCATCGAATGGGTACTGTGTCGATGGTTAGTGGCGTAGAGGAAATGAGGAAGGACCACGAACCTCAAACACATCTGGAGGGCCTACCTCTGGACTTGTTTCGTCCAGTGCGATATGTGGACCCGTGGGAAGCACAGACGGCGCATTACCAGAGGGAACGGGCTCAGGCGCGGCAGCCGGTGCGGGCTCAAAGTTTATGAACTCCGCCTCCTCTCTGATTGCATATCCGACAAGATCAGGATACAGCCCCCTCCAGCATACTTTTCAGATACCAAGCCCACGGGCGCAGACGACGCTTTGCCTCCAGCGACTCCGGCTTTCCCCGCACGCAGAGGGCAGGTTTTGCAGAAACTGCTCGCACAGGTTGGAAACGCCCCTCAGGCGGGAAGGTAATGTAGGCCAGTTGTGCTGGAGTGACTCGGGAAAGGTTGGGTCGCATCTCAAAGGCCGGCTCAGCTTTCTTGGTCGGCTTTGTGGACGGTTTTCCGTCTTCAGCGAGATTCGAGATCGACCCATTGATGGGCGAAATGTCGCCAGCATCCTTGCCCGGAGACAACGGCTCATCGTCGACTTTCATCTCGACATCACCATCTGATTCTTTCTTCTCTTCTGGTTTCTCATCCTGTATGAAACTGTGAATCAAGTGCAAAGACCCTTTGGTATGCCAACCAACCGTATCCATTGCGTTCTCATCTGAAGCGGCCTTTTTCTTCTCCCGTGCCTTCACCTTCGCCGTCGTTGACAGCACGGCGGTGGCTACTTTATGGACGGCCTCTTTCTTCGGTGGTTTGGTTGAAGCTGGATAGGCGAATAGGCTGGGACGTGCGTTGGATACATACTCGAATTTGGGCGCCTAATACAGTGTCAGTCATCCCGCGTAATGCAAAATGCGAGACTTCACCTTGAGGTCAGCATTCAACCCAATAATGCCCGTGGGATCGAATGATAAACAAGCACAGTGGGCCAGCGGATACCAATACCAGAATTGACAAAACATGACCATGCCGACGATGGCATTAGTATTCCTGCTACCCGCTCGACTTTGTAAACTGATGGTGACATTTCGTCCACCGGCATCGATGAAGCCCTGGCCGAGAGCAGCACCAAAGCGAGCCATCGGATCCTCGTGTTTGTCGGAGACCACTTTGTGATAGAGGGCCCGAGTCGAGGCCAGTGAAGGGGAAGAGGCTTCGGATTGCTGGACAAGAATCATTCCCAGGGCAATAACGCCCCTTGACGAACGAAATCTACACTATCTTTCGTCATCGGTTCTAATATCTCGACAGCATCCTAATAATGAAGATCAGAGACTCCAAAAAAATACAGACAAGGAGAACAATGACCTGTAATCCTGTTCCTGCGCAAGCAATACCCAAAGCAAGAGTGGCACCGCAGCGAACATGAGGGTTGTAACTTTCACTCAGAAGCTGGACGATCCTTGGTACTTGCGCGGGGTTTTTGAAAAGAAGGAAAGCCAGGGAAGTAACAGCCGCTCTTCGCACATCATCCGATGTATCAGAAACAGCAATATGTAGGAGTTGTCTCACGGCGTCGTTGTTGGATGTGCCGGCGTATGCAAGAGCAAGGGTGTAAACCCCACCGTATCGCAAAATAGGATCCTGAATAAATGGCTATGGTTACCACCTTCGATGATGTAGTTCAATCCTCACCTTTTCCGCTAGAAGCAACTTGATCGTCTGGTCTGCTTCCTCCTGCCGACCGTAGTAGATGAATGCCACACCAATGGCGAGTCCACGAATAATTTTCTCGTGTTGCGTTTCCCGAGCATAGACAAGCATTTCCCGCACAGAATCGGCAGCGGCGGTGCCCAGCATAATCAAACCCATCGAGTATCCGCAAGCTTCTCCAGCAACAGCAGAATCCATAAAAAGGGTATTTTTCAGGTCATCAAAAGCGTCGACACTCTTCGACCCCATCGCAGCGACACCAAGTCCAAGTGCCGCTCCATGCTGTACGACTTCGCCTTGCGCCGCTTTCAAGGTATCGCGCAAATATCCGGTCACCGATCCTCCACAACCAGCGTTGATGAGACCGAGGGCATAAAGAGCGCCTCCCTCGGAGTACGCTGCACCCGGTATATTGCTTTCACCACCACTTTGAGGAAGGTAGGGTCCAACAATCGTCATTCCTTGTTCAAAGTAGCCTTTGTGGATGACACCAGGCCTGCAGTAGCCGAGAATTTCGACCAATTGGACGCCAAACCGAGCCAGTCCAAATTTTCGTGCAGGAAGATGTCAGACGTGGTTCCAGAATGCATGAAAGCATTTTGTAGAGTGAGGGCAGTGTGATATATGGAGGAGCGAGGCTCAAGCACATCCTGAGTTGAGATGAGGCTTTAGTTCGAATCGCACACTCTGGCTCGAGACGAACCTTCGTGTTCCGGAGAATGAGAAGGTCGACTTGATTGTTTCGCTTGAGGAACTGCAGGTACAACTTGACCGACTCCTGGCCCGTCAGAATGGTCCTCAGCTTGTCGTAAATTTCCTTCGTGTTCTAAAAAAAAAAGATGTAAGCCGTCCAGAGATGCAAACACGACTTGAACTCACAGCATCACCCTCGGGAAGCTCTGTGCGCACACTCTCCAAAAAGTCTTGCGATCCACCCTCCACAAGGTCGAAGGCAAACTGATATGCGAGAGTTTCTCCTTCGGGATCAGGGAAGTTAAGAATGGTACGGTGAGGGAAGGGCTGCTCAAGGTGACGAGTAGGCGCGTGAGAGAGTGAACATGTGGCGAGCTATCACCAGCCACAGGTTGCGGGAAGAGCGGAAACAAAAATGAGAGGACCTGGTCACGGTATGAAA
This sequence comes from Mycena leptocephala, assembly GCA_029378395.1. NCBI lineage: Eukaryota > Fungi > Basidiomycota > Agaricomycetes > Agaricales > Mycenaceae > Mycena > Mycena leptocephala. The sequence continues at coordinate 346,805 of JARJLF010000039.1, forward strand.
GGGAGAAGCCCGTGTCGAGTACGCCCTCCATGGCATATGAGAGGAGGGAGGTGTCTTTGGTTTGTGAGTATATCCTAGCGATTACATCCAGCCGCCGAGACTCTAGGGCGATACCAATCGCCTAAACCAGTGTGAGAAGGCAGCGGTGACAACGAGTGAAGAAAACGCACCTGCTTATACTCTCGCTCATCAATGCAACGCGCAAAAATGTTCTCGATGACAGCTTGTAAACGGGGATCGACTTTGTCGGATTTACCCGTCTGCTCCTCCGAGCGCACTTCGATATACCGGTCAATAGCTTTCGCTGCAAATCGGAAAACAAGTCAGCGCATTTATTTGTGAAGGGAGTGAAGGGCCCACAAAGAACAGTCTCCACGTATTCTTCGGACCCATAGGCACGACTTTCTGCCTCGAATGCGGGCCCTGCGCCCAAAGCAAAGGACAGGGCCTCGTCGTACTCTGCGAGGAAGTAGTAAACTTTGCTGGCAAGAAGAGCTGCCGAATCGCGAGCTTGTTTGGGCAGGTCATCGTTCTCGTGCAAAGACTCACTGAATGACAGAGATTTAGAATAGGAATTAAGAGAAGAAACAAGGCACGAACATGAGTGCTATGTGTTCTGAAATTTCTGCCCAGAACTGTGGCACGAGGGGAATGAGGGCGTCAAGAGCATGTTGCTTAAATACATGGTCTGGTTCCGACAGAAGAGCGAGGACGCCAGCGGCAGAGGACTGCGAGTGACGAACCATGGCAAGAATAAAGGTGCTGAAGCTTACGCGTCTTCGCGTTGGAAGCTTTTGCCAACCACAGCCAAACAAACGTCTCATCATGTCTTTCCTTCCACGCCGTGCATTACTCCGTTATTATCCTGCGGCCCGCGCCTACTCCGACACTGCAGTCGAGGAGGCAAAGGCAAAGTGGCTGGCCAACCAGCAGGCTATCCAACACCATGCGCTCCGTACGGTTTCTCCGTTGTCTTCCGTTCAATTGGCTGAACTGAATATAGAAAGTACGGATTTCTGGCGCAAAATGAGGTATGATCTCGCGGCTAGAATTCGCATTCAGGACTTATTGCACGTAGCTACTATGTCTGCATCCCCGCCCGTTCGTGCCTTCACTCGTCACTATACGGTTCCTAATCTTCCCGTAGTCGCCGTGTTCGGAACGTATGTTTACAACGTCGAAATCGAGCACAAGGCCCACAACGAGCACTTGATGGCCGAAAACGACGGCAAGCTCCCGCAACCTCCTCGCTACGAATACTTGAACAAGAGAAACAAACCCTTCCCTTGGGGGCCCAACTCGTTGTTCTTCAACCCAAAGGTAGGCCGATATTCAGGCTACCGAGTTCTTTCTAACGAGATTTCAGACTCAGCGAGACATGTCGATTGACGATTAATTTGTCGATTACTCTGCATTTACAATCAATACAATTATCGTTTGCGTTCAAATCAACATATATCGCATTCATGCTCGTCTGCCCTCCACTTATCCCTGCAGGTGTTTAACCTGTCGTTCTTTCCGGAACAATGCCTGAGCCAGAACAACCAGCTGCTCAATCATTGCTTTCTTCGACTCTGTGCTGTGTACCTCCTTGTTCGACCTCTGGCGCAGCTCCAGATGAAGGCTTCGAGATCCTCCCCTTGTTCAATCGGCTTGTCGTATCCCGATACGGGCTGACGCCGCACAATTGCTTGGTAGGGAACCCCGTCAGCTCAGCTAGCTCTTCATCCGCGTCGTCGAGCTGCTTCATGTACGCGAGGTGCATCGCGGATAGTTCCACTGGACGCATATGCAAAATCGCTGGAGTTGGACGTCCGAGAACGAGCTGGAAGCTCTGTCAGATATTGTCGGTACTGTTGGCTTCGTTTCTGCTCACCTCACGTCGCATCGTTTGTTTCTCGGTAATGGATTCCTCAGCAAACTCGTCTTCGCTGCTGAAGGCGAGTCGTCTGAGGTAATATCATCTGGATGGGGTATCGCGAAGTCGGACATGGCGGTGGACACGGAGGAAAGCGAGTTCTCCTCCTCAAATTCCCCTTCGGAGTCACTGTCGCCGCTGGACATTGCTTCGTCGCTGTCTCGTCCTTCTCGACCTTGGCCATGTATGTGGCCAAAATCTCTGGGTCCCAGTTGGCAGCGAGCGCGTTTGCTGTTGGTGGCTCATGGTGGAAGGCAGACGAAGGAGTTGGGGCTGCTTCAGACTCATCCTGAAGCCTTTTATACCGCTCATATTCTTGACTTTTGATTCAACTTACTACAGGTTCCGCGATCCATCAGAAAAATCAGAAAAGGGGATCAGAATGTCTATAAAATGATGGGGCATCCACCAATGAGGTGAAAGTGGGGTCTGAAAGTTGACTAGATTTGAACAGGTTCAAGTTCCAGCTTAGATATGAACCCCAAATCTCATCTGGATCTCGCTTCCCGACATGTGAATCGCGCCGACCTCATGCGCGCACAGCCTTGTAATTGCGTCCACCAATGAGAGCAAACGAGGGTGTAGGAGAAGTCGCCAGGGTACAACATGAAGCTGACATTCAGACGTAGGGCGACGCGAAAAACCCGCTCCTTTACCCACACATACACGGCGTATTTTGGCCGCTAACGTCATTCTTATATCGTCCAGTCGGAGTGTACGCTTCAGTTATACCGATGTTTCGTGTTTTTGTCGGGGGTCGCTCTTAATGCTTACGTCAGCACTAGATTCCATCTTGTCCTCGACGGTCACCCTCAGTATAGATACATCGATGATTTTGTTAATGGATACAACGTAATGCAGTCCAGCTGCATTACACCGAGAGGGTCGTTATAATACATGCACTCAAAGAATGAGCAAAGCACCAAATAGCACACCAGCTAAAGTCACCGCGAACCGACCGCAGTCGCGTGAAATGGACGAAGAAGGGAGACGGCAGTGTTTCTAGAAATGGGCGTTAAACGAGGAGCGCGTCAGGGCCCGTCAGGTGGAAGGACGTACGGAAGATGGGAGCCTGAAGCAGACGCGGATGAGGCCACATTTGCTATGGCGCTTGCAGACGGTTTTGTGGAATCTGAACTAGAGGATCCAGAAGCGGAATGCGGAGCGGACGACGAAGCGGATGAAGACGCTGCGTGAGTTGAGGCGGGCTGTACCGTATACGTCTGACCACCGATCAACGTTGTACTTCCTTTGGTAGCGAGTGTTACTGCGGGGCCGCCGGAAACAGACACCACAGTCGCCTTCATCTTTCCGGCTGGCGGACAGTTGTGAGGACCGGAGTCAATGATGATTGAATAACCTACATGACACGGTGGTCTTAACAATGTGCACAGACGGTTGAAGATGAAGCGGAAGACTTGTGCGAGGGCCGGGGAGACATGAACTGCTGAGGGGTGGATAAAGGTCGCAGGAATAACAGTATATGTGTGGCCTTTAAAGGTTGTTTCTTTGCCATGGCCCGGGGCGGCCAGTGTTATGGCGGGCCCTCCTGGAGCTGTCACCACGGTCATCGTAGGGCCTCCTTTCGCTGGATACAATTCGTCAAAAAAAAAAAAAAAAGTGTTGGCGAGGGCCTACATTTCACAATCTCGAGTGTCTTTACATGCTTGTGCTTGTGTTCTTCAATCTTGTGCTTCGTCGCGTCGACTACTGGGACATCAGCTCCATGCAGCCGGCGCCAAGAACCGTGCGCGTACCAGTGTCTACCAATGTTTTAAACGCGTCGGAATTTTGGACTTGCTCGATTGCTGGAAAGGCAAGCTAAGTGACGCCGACCATACATAAGTTAACGAAAGTACATGCCATCGTTATTCTCCGGCATTGCTATCCCATGAGCAGTCAAACAGACAGAAAGCAAAGCAATATATTTGGTGTGCATGTAGAAATTCGTTAAAAGTCGTTCAGAGTCGTCAAGTCGTTAAGAGAGAAGGGGGGCTAGCCAGAGCGAGGCAAACCGGGGAATCATCTGTGCTTATAAGGGGACGGAGAGTGTATCCTGGCAACATTTTTAGTATTCATTTCACAGCAAACCACGAAAGGAATAGCCCGGCGTCCGAGTCTATGCATGCGGCACGGATGTCGTTGCCAACTACGAACAAATATCTCCCTCACCGTCATGACGAATCCCGCCCGCAGACTTGAATGCGACTCCTCATGATGAATTGAATAACTGGGTATTAAATTATTATCTTGTGCTTAAAGTCCATTAATGCTAGGCATCGAGTTACTCGTCTCATACAGCAATCAAGGCTCCAACACACGCGCTTGTGAGGACTGTTAACAGGCCTGCAACTAATGCGGGCTGCATTGTCTTGGGGGGACGGCTGAGTTGACGGCGATTGTGTACTCTGAGCCGGCGAACGAAGTGACCTTGCCACCGGCGGACCCGGCGAGGGTTATTGCTTGACCACCCGCGGAGGTCACGATCGTCACTGCCGTTCCACCTACGGCTGAAGAGGGCTTAGTCAAACGCAAAAAAGTCGTGGAAGAATGCACATACAAGTGACCGTCTCGAAGACACCTTTCGCCCCAGAAGCTATTTGTGTGCCGACACTTCCAGCTCCCCCGGTGATCTGGGTAACCACAGAACCTGCGCCGCCGCCGACTTGGGTAGCGACTGAAGCGACATCAGAGGTTATTGTGTTCAATATGCTGTCGACTGAAGGTGAAGTCAAGTGAGTAAAGGGGACTCGAGCAAGGAAGACGGGATGCATACGTTGGGGTGCTGCATTTACGGCGGCGATGGAGAGGGCGAGGACGACAATGGGTTTCGTGAAAAACATGAGGGGTTGAAGAAGAGGTTAGAGGATAGGATTCTTAGGAGGTGAAACACATATTTAAGCAAATTTTTTGTGGAGCACTCGGTTAGGTAATGACGTCACCGCCCGGATCGAGACCTTCCTCCTGAATGTGCGTAGCCAGACGTACAGCAGCAGACTGTCGCCAAGAGTAAAATGATATTATGGGAGTGGCCCGAGTGGGATGGGAATACGATCAATCCATCCATTATTAATATTATCGGCTTTAATATTCTACAGCCGATTCCATTATAGCGCAGGCCTGGAGGGAGAGCAAGGAGGTGGTAGTGGAATGTGCTACAAGGTGTTACATGGGCTCCTCACTTTAATGGAATCGAAATTGAAAGCTTATTGCCACATATTACGTAACATGGGATATTTCGCTTTGACCGGCCAAACACATAACAACAGTTGTTATGCCTCGCGCCATCATTTCACCGTCCGTCCTCGCGTCCGACTTTGGGCAGCTCAGTGCAGAATGCAAGCGCATGATCAAGGGTGGGGCTGAATGGTTGCACATGGACGTCATGGACGGCCATTTCGTCCCCAATATCACCATGGGCTAGTCCGCTTTCTTTTCCCCCTTGTCCCCGTCTCAATGTCCCCCCAGGCGCCCCTATTCTTTCCTGTGTCTCCAAGGGCGTCCCCGGCATATTCATGGACTGCCACATGATGGTCGCCGAGCCTGAGAAGGTACACATCCGCACTCCGTCTCCGATCGCACTCATCCGTCCAAGTGGGTCAACGACATCGCCGATGCAGGCGGCGCGCTCTACTGCTTCCATCTAGAGGCCACAAGTACTACGGTCTCGCCTCTGCCCGAAAGCTTAACTAACTCTGATCGCCAGCCGACCCACTGTCTGTCATCAAGGCAATCCGAGCACGGAACATGAAGGTTGGCGTCGCGATCTCCCCCGATACCCCGTCCACCGCGATCTCGGACGAGGTCGCGAACGCAGCGGACATGTTGCTCGTCATGACAGTCTATCCCGGTACGCCGTGCAAACTACATCCTGACTACTGTGGTTTAATACCCTTTAGGCCGCGGCGGGCAAAAATTCCTCGAACGATGCGTGCCCAAAGTGGCTGAACTCCGTGCCCGTTTCCCTGACAAAGATATCGAGGTAGACGGCGGCGTGGGCCCCAAGACCATCGACGTCTGTGCTCATGCAGGTAAGCTGCTTCCGCTTGTGATATCCGTTTACCGGTTACACCGTCGGCAATAGGTAGTAACGTCATTGTCGCTGGGACCGCCATCTTCAATGCACCCAACCCAGAGGAAGTCATCGCCTCGTTAAAGGCAACCGTCAACACTGCGCAGGCAAAGCTTTCGTCATGAGCTCGAGGAAGCTAGAGCTAGAGTTGTTTATACTAGAGTGGTAAATGCGAATTGTATTAAATCCAGAGTGTGTATGGAGGCGTCTATGTACAATGCAGAGTTCAGTGTTCTGTGTGCGTGCATTCTATTAGGTAGGTATAACATCTAAAGTCCAGGGTCCTGGTCGTCGCCCTGCAAATCCTTTTACCACTGTAGGTACTCTCCGTACATATTGGGCCTGATATATCGTCAGCGTTGCATCGTACAAAGTGAATCACGCACCTCTCCCCTCGGACGTAGGACTCAAACGTCCGTTTCAAAACAGTCGACCAATCCAGGTCGCGCTGGTCGTCCTCGACCTTATCCTCCTCCTCGACCACCTCCTCCGGCTCTGCCTTTCCTTCCACAGCTGTTGCAGTGTTGGTGGCTGCCCGAACACTGGCACGCGCCGCACGTTCGCCAGCGATAAACCGCTGACCGAGGTCTGGCCAGTTCCGACGGTCAAAGGGCTTCCACCTACGTCCATGAGCAGCGAAAAAAAAATGGAGCGCGGAAGAACAGACCAGTAATTGTGAAAATGATACGAATAGGCACCTTTGAAGAAGCCGTCAAACCCGAGGGCGTGAGGCGCTGCGCTAATTCCCAGTGGGGTGTCGAAAAAGTCCCCGAAACTTGACGCGGAGGACTTTTAAAAAATATCTTAGTACGAAGTAATATACCACGTACTCGGTGAAAAAAGGTTGAGGAGGCCGATCCCATTGATAGTATTCGGTATTTAGCCATGCCGAATCGAACAAGGCATCTGGAAGGCGAAGGAGAAGGCCCTCCAAGTGAGCCTCCTTGAGGTAGCGGGAAACAGTCATAGGATGAAAGTCTAAGATTGGAGTTAACGTTACGCCGTTTTGCTATTCCTGTGTTCAACACCTACCCAGGTCGTTTTTCAACGCCGTGCGGAACAGAAAGGTTCCCAAAGCGGATCCCTTGTTCAGATGCAGAACGGCAGTGTTGTATTTCTCGAGCCTGGACCATCGATATGCAAACGCGCCCTTCCATCCCCACAACTCTTCCCAGTCACGGAGAAGAAGGGTGTCGGCGTCCAGATAAATACCGCCGAATCTCCACGATGGTCAGTCGGTCATGACGGCAAAAATACAAGAATGTGTCTTACCTATGGCAGAGAATGAACCGCGCCATGTCAGACAATATGACAGAGAGTCGATCATAGGACGTGGATGATTTCGACCCTGTGCGATTCAACAGATCGTCCTCGTCTGCCTTTGCTTTTTCTGTGTCGTCGTCACCGCCAGTGGATGCAGACGAGGCGCCCTCCTCCTTTTTCTTCGGCCGAACACTAATGACATGTCCACCCGAATTAAAAAGTGATTCCCGCGTTCTCCACTCTTTCGCGAGCTCTGGGACACCGTCCAGTTGTTCCGTCGTATTCCACAGCTTGAATTGAATGACATCCCTGAATCTAGGATGGAGGAACGGAGAAGCCCACGGAGTAGACTTGAGTTGCGCGAACATGTCACGCATCGCCGATGGGTTCGGTACTGCAGCAGCCGGGCCTGGGTTAATCCACAGCCAAAACTTGGGCCGACAAGCTGCACTCTCTGTCGGATAATCGTGGAGGTGCAGACCCGTGTTCTGAGTGAAGAGGAAACTCAAGAGCGCAAGATAAGGCTTGTCTGTGAATGGCCCAGTCCAAAACATGTGGAAAATCCGGGGAGTTTCGGGGTCGCATGGACTGGAAAGAGATGAATATGGGCGGTACTGGCGCGGCTCAGATAGTGCTATTGGTGGTACTTCCCACTCGACGCCCCTCTTTTTAGTCAATCTGCTGTCCGGGTCTGTCGTATCGCGAGCTAGGTCCGTAATCATCGATGGCACTTCGTCGTTGACATCCAACGGTGTTGTTTCGTTCCCAGAATCAAGCTCCTCGAGGTAGATGTACTTCCAGTCGTCCATTTTGCCTCTTCGGAGACGTTTCCCGTTGTCGAGCCCGCCTCCCAAACGTAAAACTTCTAGGCAATCTCTGACGTACTTCAGGGGTATGTGAGCAGGCCAGAAGTACGGGAATAGACGATTAAAAAAGTCACTTTTTTCTCCGAAAAATCACAGTGCTCCATTACTGTGTAGATTTGAGCTTTGGATAGTATATTGGTATTGATGAAGAATTTACCAATGTCAAGGTCCGCAATACTTCCAGGCACAGGTCTTGGAGGATATGCGACGTTCGGAGGTTGGCTCTGGATGTCTAAATAGACTCGCCTCGGCCCAGCTCCACGTGTGGTGGTAGCGCCGGGACCTGCAGGAGCCCGAAATCTGGACGGTAGAGAGGCTCGTCTTGGAGGGAGTGACGGGTTGTCTAGGACAGATTTCAGCCCCAGCTGTTCGGGAACTGTAAGAATTCAGCTACAGTTCAGTCCTGAAGAATAACAATCACTCACGGCGCCGACGGCTGGGATAATGCCCGCTCGTAATCTCCCATGTCCATATTCGCTGAAGGTCTTCACGTCGGAAGACCAGGGTAGGAGGGTCGCCAGTAAACGCCGGCCATGTCTTTTCGTGCGTTCCAAACCTTTTCGCCAACGCAAAAGTGGCGAACACCTTGAAGAGGAGAGAAGTCAGATTCGCTGAAAATATAGTCTGGAAAGACGAGTGAACACCATAGCCGCGAAAAGGAGCACCATGACCGCAAAGCCTCTTTTCCGGCCAAAACGCGAAACACTGGATTGATGTATACGGCGTGGGTTCGGCAGCCATATACGCAGTCGACGCGTCCGAACGCCTGGGATGGCCAACGGGAAGTGAATAAACCACGGAGAAGCTTGAATGCGGCCATGGTATTTTTCCTGAATGGTGGATGAATAGTGCGGAAGGCTGCGTCCCTTAAAGCTCCCGCTGCGTCTTTTTGTGAAAGACATGGATGAAGCCAGAGAAGAACTAGCGACCACGTCCTCAGCTGGCCCAGACCAGCGAAACGCCGACGCGTAGTGGTATTACTTGAGTTAAAGTAATTGTGACGTTTCACTGTTTCAGTTTCAAAATTTCAAAGCACGTGGCGTCTACGGGAATACACAAGTACAAGATATTGTTCATCGCAGCATACGAATCTACTATTCGTCGTACCCTGGCCGCTGAGTTCAAGAAGACGACAAGGGCTGCATCTCCAAGTCGGCCATGGAGTCGGGGACCGTGAGTATGCGCATCGTGTTAGTATGTCCGAGGCCGCCTTTCCATCCCTGAACAGCAATTATGGTCGTTCCGGAGGCAATGATTTTCATCGACAGAGCGCTGCGCAATCCAAACCGGATACGGTTATCAACCTGCGGCGTACTTCAGTTCATGGCCAGTTCCAGGTAGCCCGCACAACACTCACGTCCGTCTGCCACTGATGCTCTTGCACACCCCTGGGCTCAGGGTACCAGAATGGATAGCAACCACGGTGCAGGTGGATCTGGCGGGCAGTTTGCTCGTTGCGGGTGACTGTTATCTATTCAGCTTACTACACGTACTGCAGTGAAAGAAAGACCAACCGGTAATAATGGGGATCCTGGGGCGGTACTTGGAAATGAGGCGCGCAGTGTTACCGCTCGTCGACAGAACGAGGATCGCGCTGGCGTTCTGCTCGGAAGCGGCAGCCACCGCGGCAATGGCGACGGTCTCGGCGGTTTCTGTGGGACGGGGTTGGATAGCAATAAGCTCCGCATACAAAGGCGGGTAGCAGATGGCAGACTCTGCGAGCAAACAAGTCTCCGCCATCATGAGAACTATAAAAAACGTCAGACGAGTTCGGATATGAATCATCTCTCACTAACCGGATTGAATGGGATACTTTCCCTTGGCTGTTTCTCCGGACAACATTACACAGTCTGCGCCATCAAGGACGGCATTGGCAACGTCGCTGACTTCAGCGCGAGTGGGCCTAGGGTTGTACTACGATGGAGGGTCAGAAAATAATGACCAGCTGATTGAATAATTTTACCGTCATGGACTGCGAATACATGGGTGAGCAAATAAAGAAAACTATACACGGCAAGGGCTTACCTCGAGCATCTGTGTGGCGACGATGACGGGTTTTCCGACAATGTTGCACTTGGCAATCATCATTTTTTGTGCGAGGAACACTTGGCTGGCAGGGATCTCAATTCCAAGATCACCGCGGGCGACCATGACGCCGTCCGTCTCCCGTAAAATCTCGTCAAAGTTGGCAACACCTTGTTCGTTCTCGATCTTGACAATGATTTTGATGTTGGCACCGTCGGGGCCAAGAACCGTCCGAATGTCTTTGACGTCCTGGGCGCGGCGGATAAACGACGCGAAAACCATGTCAACGCCGTTCTTGACGCCGAACTCCAAGTCCTTCTTATCCTTGTCGGAAAGGGCGGGCAAGTCGACGGGGGTCTTGGGGAGATTGACACCCTTGCGCGAGGAGATGTTTCCGTTGTTCAAGGTGCGAACATTGACGTTGGTTCCATCGATGGAAAGGACGAGGAGAGACAATATACCTGACTTGAGATCAGCTTTAGATAAACGGGACGCGACATGCTTTCGTACCATCGTCGACGTAGATGAGCTTGCCGGGCGCGGTAACTTTGGGCAAGTTTTGCTGAAATGATATTAGGTTGCAGAACGCCAAAAAGAAAAGTTACTGTACGTAGTCAACCCACATGACCTTGTCATCACAGCATTCGCTATATTTTGGGTCGGTCGAGATAATAAACTCATGGCCAGCAGAGATGCTGTACTAAATGCAGGGTCAGGATACTGTCTGCATATTTGTAGAGCACAACGTACATCGATGTTATCTCTGGTCAGGCCGGTACGGATCTCTGGGCCTTTCTGTGAGGTTAACTATGCTCAGCTTCGAAAGAAGAAAGCTACGCGAAAGGCCGCACAGTATCCAATGCAATGGCCACGGGGCGACCGGCCGGGTCAGCTAATAAGGCAAATAAGTTGGCTGGCAGCCGAAAAGAAGGAAAAACGCACCTGCAACCATCTTCCGCGTGTTGTCAATGACACTCTGGTGGTACTCGTACGAGCCATGAGAAAAGTTCATGCGGACTGTAGATATGTCATTTTCTTTGTTCTTTGTCTCCAAAAAAAAATGGAGGTGGACATACCAACATTGACGCCAGCGCGACGGAGTTCACCGAGTTTTTCGACGGTGTTGACATTGGGTCCTGAACAATGGAGTAAACATCTAGGACATCGAGGGAACGGCCTAGCACACCGATCGTCGCGATGATAGAAGTCTGCGGTGAATTAGTTGGGGACAATGCGTTGGGGGTTGTTGAAAATTTTCACCTTGCGCATAAACTTGGTGTCCTCCGTGGTGGCGGGGACATTGACAGTGCTCAAAGTCGACGACCACTCCAACTGAGATCTAATACCATCCGAAGGGAACATTTTGAAGATGGTGGGGTAAGAGAAAGACGAGTTATGGCCGCACGTTTGTTGACGCGACTTATAAACGTGATCTTATCTTGCATCGGGTGTAATGCGGGAATATAAAGAATAGTCGATACAAGAGAAATAAAACAGTATATGGACCATTCACAGCAAATCGACGATAGTACTACAGAGAGCCAGCAAACCAAAGAAAATCGTTACATTACCCTCAGTGTCCAGCCGTGTAGGCCACCATCGGCAGAAGCAGCAGCCTGGGCAGCGGCAAGCCAGCCAGTATCCACATTACCTCCGGCGTTAGACGGATTTCCCCCCATGTTCCCCATCTCGAGATTTTGGAACACATTCTCGCAAGCAATAGTTCGGCCGGAGTGGTAACCCACACCGTCGATGGGTCGAATAAATAGCAGTGGTAAACTGCGCCCCGCGATAGAGGGAGGGGGAAGCCCGTTTGCCTGAGCGTTATCTGAAGGAGGTGAGGGGCGACCGTTGCTGGGAGCGTCATCTGAACTCGATGGCAAAGCATCCTCTTCCAGCGCTTTGATAACATCCGCCAGCGCAGGCATTTCCACAATCACAATTGCATGCAACGGTCCAGCAGAGAACCGGGGTGCGACAGGTGAGGGAGGGGAGGCTGGAGCAGGTTCTGTGTTATCCATTACATTACCCCCAGTGCGATTAATGAACGGGGAAATGGTGGTCAAAGGCCCTGGCGGCGTTGCTTGGTATACACGATGCCGGAGTGGGCCTAGATTTCCGAGATAAACGTCCAGTGGTGTGTGCGCTCCAGTCGTTGGATCAGTATAGAAAAAATTCGCAACTGTCAATTCGATAGTGTTGTTGGTTTGACGATAAACGGGAGCGGTGAAGAGAGTCGGGAAGGGGGTGATGGGCATGTCGGGGATATTATTATTCTGGCCAAACGCGTCAAAAAAGGTATACTGGAATTTCGCTAACACCGAGGATTAGTTGGTTCAAATGAGCACAGAATGGCACATACAGATTCCGACGATCGTCCAGCAGAGATAATCGTCGACGTCGTCTGTGATGACACGAACACCGTCTTTCATTTCGTCTCGTACACGCGGAGACTGAAACAACAATGGGTGGCTACCGGCTTGTGAGGAGGAGCCGGGGGCAGGAGGCGCAACCACGCCTTGTGTGCCGGGTATCGGGCCAGCTGCCGACAGATAATGTCGCGAACCATCCGGATTCACGCGTTGAAGGGCAATTTTTTGCATTTGGCTGACAGGTCCTCCGTCGTCAGGAGAAACTCTGCCCTTATCCACCTTGCGGATGATAAGCGGGGACGTTGATATCCCGGAGTGAGTGTCAGAGAGAATAATGGAGCAGCCATATGTGACTGGTTGTGGTCCGCCTAGAAAATGTAAGGTCATGGAGGATGGTTAGATTGGATGAGATGTACCGATAGATGGTGGATCTGTTGGGCGCGGGACGACGTTGACATTAAATGCCGACCATGCGACGTTGCTAGCACAAAGTTGTGCATGGTCAATCGTCATGTATTTCGTGCGCACCGTCTGAGAATTGATGCGATTGAAGAGGGAGACTGGCCCGCCTGCAAGGATGCAGGAGGAGATATTGCGAGTCTTTGCTGTCTTTTTTGACGGCTTGGAGATTATGGTAACGGGAGCCGAATCAAAAGTGGCCCAGACACGGCCGGGTGGGGGATCTGCGCCTTCCGTGGAGGGGGCAGGCGATGGCTCTGCGATTTCCAGTGATAACTGGAAGCTTTTCGCTTTTGCTGTCCCTGTTACATGGAGAAACTTGAAACTGGAGGTCATGTTGTTATCCAGTGGGGCCTTCTGCTCAAAAGAGCGTTCCCCGATCTCTGACACGACGGTCATGGAGAGCTCCTGGCGGCGCATTTGCCATACCGGCCCCTCAATATGGACGACTGGAGGCGGGCACAAAAAACGCTTTTCACTTCCATAAGACTTTTGGGCGACAGCTGCGTGGAGACAGATGACTGTGGTCATGGGCATGACGCGGCTGGGGTCCTGCGAGACATGGTCGCGCACGATGCGACGGATTTTAGAGTGAGGATCGTCGGCGTCGGCGTTGTCAAGTTTGCGTTTGCTTGGGGATGACTGCAAGAGACGCGTTTAACTGGGTAGTTCTGGGACCCAAAGCAAAGCAAGTACCTGTGGAGGAGGCGCGCCGTTCTCGTGTGTGGACGATCCTAGCCAGGTTGGGGGTGTCTGAGGCGGAAGGGGGGCCAATATTGACTGGAGGGATCCGCTGGGGGCAGACGGGGCGATATCGGAGGGGGGGTTGTGGTGGATAGTGGGGGGGCTTGGACGGGGCGACGACTGCTTCTGTTGTAGCTAGGGTGAATGGTTGGTTAGAAAGAGAGGGAGAGAAATAAAGGTACCGAGGGACGAGGGGAATCTGGGCGGGACGGAGACCGGGGAGACATGATGACGGCGGTAGACATGTTCAAGCTGGAAGCTGAACCGTGAGCTGCTCAAAGCATCAAGTTCGGAATACAGAGAAGACCACCGTGCGAAATAAACTACCCCTGCCGAGCCGGCCCTAAATTCTAAACTATTTAATTATTTAATTAATCATGATAATAAATCCATTCGTGTAAACGTCCAATTCGTCGTGTACAAAACCAAGTGTGCAAACAATCCTATAATGCTAGCGTCCATGCGTGAAAGAATGAATATGTCGGTCCAAAATGTGTCGTACACTCCCCACCTCAACTCGGTGGATCCCTGCTCTTGCGTCCGCCCGGGAATGGCACCGCGTTGTCCGACCGGAATGCCCGCGAGTCGCGTTTCGATCCAGACCCGCTCCCCTTGGCTCCCACCTCCGCCTCCTGTTGGTACTTTTGCCAGTCTTCCACCTTCATCGTCGACAGCCGCTTTGACGTGGAACCGCCCAGCTTGTCTGCGCTCAGCGACCGCGAGTGACGCGAAGCGGGGTCGTTCATCGACCGTCGCCCGCTCCGCTCCACTTCTTCTTCAGACCGCTTCCGTCTCTCGAGGAGTGCCGCTTTCTCCGCCTGCCTTCGAGTCACAGCCTCCTTCTCCAGCGCCTTGGCCTTCTCCCAACGCTGCTTCGCAACCTCAAGATCAGCATCCTCTTTCGCCGCGGTCGTAAGAGGTGCCTGTAGATCCCGCATCTTCTCGCGGTGCCTATCGTTCAGCTCCTCGAATGTACGAGTACGCGTCGTTGGAGGACGCTGCGGCGTCGGTGCCACAATCGGCTTGCGAGGAGGTAGAATGGTCACCGGCGCCATGTTCCCGCCCGACGAACTTGTCTTGCGATGGCTGGTCAGCTTCCCGAGAGGCACGTCCTCCGAGGAGTCCGTTGCTGCCTCGCCTACCCCGAGTGCACTCTCGCGTCGTTTACGTTGGTTTAGAGCATCGGCCACAGCTGGGGAGATCGCTATTCTGGATCCGACGCCGGTTGGAGTGATGGGAGGTGTCACGCCAACGGGCGGCTGCAAAAGTTTACGGTCCTGCACATATAAATCCCAATCGTCGTCCCGGAGAGGAACACTCGTGGGACGTCCGATGGTCTCGCCGAGACGCGAATGCGTCAGAGTTGACATCTCCATGGAGTGAACCCGAGCTCGAGGATCATGTTCTCGAGGTGGGCGTGTATGTACAGGCGGGGTAGAAGCGCGCTGCTGGCGTCAATGCTCAGAGTGCGCCTAGAAGTCAACGACGGGCGCCGAGACTCGGCAGAAGAAGATGGCGGGGGAGTTTCAGATTTGAGAGCATCAATTGACCTGCGAATGGTTTGGATTTCAGCTACGAGTTCTTCTTTGCGCTTTAGCTCCTCGAAATCTGCTCCAGAAACTTGGCGAGGTGATTCGTCCTTCGCGATGAAACTGCGAGGTACATCATCTTTGATTCCAAGACCCAGATCAAGTGCCGGCAAAACACCGGGGGTCTGTAAATTACGAGTGGCGCGAGTAAGTTCCTCCTCAGGCGTGGGAGCAAACAGAAATTCTGAACCGGCTGACTGGTGGCGGGGTCGACCTTCGTTGACGAGAGTGAATGTCGAAGAACGATGCTCTCCGGCAACAGGGGAATTTGAACCATCGTGATCTTTCATTAACGGCATGCTGGAGTAGCCACTCTCCTGCCGTCCGTGTTTGTTCATGGTCGGGTGGTCCTTCTCCCAGTCATCCCGCTCCCGCAAGACGGTAGCAAAGCGGCCGGCAGCCTGAATTTCCGCTTCTTCGTCCCGCTTTTTTTGTTCTTCGGCGATTTCCTGTAGTTTCTTTTGCAGAACCGTGAGAACCCGAAGCTGCACGGCAATTCCCATCAGCGTTATGGCTCCAATCAGTCCAAGCTCGATTTGCATCGTTTGGGAGACAGGGAACTGAATGCCATTGTTCACGTATTTCGGGAAGAGGGATCGGAAGCCAAGGTTCCAGATGTAAAACTGAAAAAGAAAAGGTTAAAAACACAAGGAAACCCAGTAGAATCGGCTACACGCCTCCTTGAGTCCGGCAGTTGTGAAGCAGTCCACGCCCAACATAAAGGCCGAGGAACCGACCATTGCTGTCGAAATAAGCAATATGTGGTAATGTATCTGGCAAGTGTGAGCTTAAAAGGTGACCCTGGCAGGTGAGGCGGGTTTACCTTCGGAATTGTGCACAAGACGAAGCCAACGACGCCGCAACCTGGAAACAGGCTGAGATGGGCATGGGGGCGGTAACGGGGAAGCGTACCTATGTAGAAAATCCACCTGAAGCCAATGGTGTTTATGAGTCCCCCGTTGTGGAAGCATTGAACCCATAATGCCAAAGCAAATCCACCCCACCCGCCTATGACTGTGAGGCCAGCCATTAGTACAGTGACCACGCGTAAAACCGGCTGCGTTGGCTTACAGTATCGGGAAGCCTTCCAGAAAAATATGGAGATACCACCTCCGGCGATGCCCGCGACTGCCGACGCCAATACGAACATTCCGCGGAGCACTTTACTCGGTGGGTTCACCGCCGTGAGAATGCCAAACTAGGATTGCTGAGAACGTCGTCGCAAACTCGGAGTTGGTACACACCTTGAGAATGAGCACGAAACAGACGAGAGAGAGGGTGTAGAATCCGATTAAAAAGAACGAAGTCCATCTGTCCGAGGGTTATTTCGCGCCGCGTGCCTACAAACTGGACCTGCCTGTTTTTGTGGCCAAAGAACGCGGAAGGGACGCCGGTGATAATGAGAACAGCTCCAAGAACGCCAAAGGCTGGATCGAGTTTGGTAGCAAGGACGTTGTTTGGGACGGCGGAAGCAGAGGCAGACGGGGACACGGAAGCAGAGGCGGAGGCGGAAGTAGGCGTGATAGTGACGCTAATATCGACCACAGTGGGGAGGACGATGGACACGGAAACAGAGCCCGAGCGAGAGACGGAGGTGAAGGAGCTTGTGGAATGCGAGAGAGAGACGGTTGGCTGACTGCTTGACTGGCCCGACACGATGCCGACCACGGCGAGTGCGCTGGCGAACGCAGCTAGACGTGGCGACCACATAAGTGAAAGGTTGAACCAGTGGAGCTAAAAATGGTTGGGCAATATATATGATCAATGACGCTGTGGGAAGCGGGACACAAGCGAGACCGCAGGCAGCAAACGAGCAGACGAGACCGCAGGCAGGCAAACGAAGCAGACGAGGATCCAGACACTGGAGACAGGTTGCGCAGGGAGCGTGGAGCTGGCGTGCCCCGCCGCCGGACTTATTAAAAAGGTTATTAACTTATTAGTGACTTCCGCTTCCGCTTCGACGATCGGCGGACTTCATCCCGGTTTCAGGCTCTTTGGATTTCACACAAAAACGTGTTGCATTCTACCACCCGCCCACAGCAACTCCCCTCACACCACCCGCACAATTTCAACCTGGCTCGTGGTTAACTGTCTTTAGGAGATTGCGTGCCGCCTCCTCTTCGCCGGCCGATACAACCATCACCACCTTTCCCTTCCGTCGCCTTCCGCTCTCCAACCGCCCACACGTCCAGCAATATGTACATACGCGGTCGTCCCTCCACCAGGGATCCCCAGCACAAAAACATGCGACAGTTCGCCCACATCAAGACCGCGCGTGTTTGCCCAAGTGGAGACGATAAGTATGGGATTGCTTCGAACCGCGCACGGCCAAGCGGTCGATCTTCAAAAAGTCCAATTCACGAGCATTGACGCCGACGTTTCGGAGCTCGAAAATGGCTCGTTGAACGGGGGAGCTCGAGGGTATCACGAGCAACGCGATGCTAGGCACGTCTGTTGCGAAGTCATGGCTATAGTCTCCAGTGCGAGCGGATTGAACGGCGAGGCAGTCTGCGAATATTCTAAACAAGGATCAGAAAGAGACGCGCAATTTTCAGGTCGCTCACTTTGTGCAAGAGCAGGGTCAATTCCGGAACTGCTCGTCCGTCCCTCGTCTACATCCCGGGATCGAACCCATCCGAAGATGGGCTAGCAGGGACGGCGCCTGTGATATTGCGGACAATGTCGTCAGACACCACCAAAACAGAGTGCGTCACTTGGGAGGTTTTGCGCGCGTTCGGGGACGGTACCCCCGAGATACTGACCCAGTTGTCGCGATTGAGCCAAGTCCTTTCTTCGGAAACGTACTCCACTAGATGTAGAGGCAATGTAGCGCTTGAGACGATTAGCTGGGGCCTTTGATCTCGCTCAGGAGGCGCATATTCGTCGTTCACGGGTCGCGCATTATTCCCATAGACTACGTCCAGAAATTCACAAGTCTCGCTCGGATGTTGGTTTGGTTTCTGCCCGTTACGTGCACGACGAGGTATACTGTAGTCCACCGTCGGAACTAGGTAGTCGGCCTCGTCTACAACGACTGCCGACACAGTTTTTAGTTGTAGTGCGCTGGGCTGTTCGCGCCACGCATCCATTAAGGCCTGAGGCGTGCCAAACAGAAGATGGGGCGGGTTCTCGCGCAGTAAGGAAAGACCAGAGCCTCGGCTGTCGCGTACTAAAACTTGTGCAATTGAACTGATGGAAGAGGAGGGAACAGACGCCGCAGGCGCAAAGAGGCGCTCAACCCAGTGGTGCAACTGATAGGCCAAGTCTCGATGCGGGACGATAAAAATCGAGGTTATCGCAGGTTCCCCAGATTTCCGTTTCACCGCTCTTGTCCTATTTAACAAAGCCAATACGAGGCCAAAAGACCTGAAACTCATCAAGCTTGGAGCGCATCGAGAAGCGTAAGCTTACTTGCCAGACCCAGTTTGATCTTGCAAAAATATATCCTGCCTAGCCAGTACAGCAGGTATAAGCTCTTCTTGACTTTTTGTGGGATGCTTAATATTAGGAAAGGCCGTCCGTAGTGCAGTCACGATCGGAGGGTGGAGTCCTAGAGATTCGAAGGAATTCGTCTGCGTTCCGCGACCACGCTTGGCGTCAAACCGGTCCTGATCCTGAGTATCGGAGACTGTTTTTGAGGTCTTTCGCCTCCGGGACTGATTCAAGTCTATAGGACGCTCAACATCGAGGTTTTTTTCCAACCATGCGCCATGAGCCTCAAAACTATGATTACCGTGTCAGTGTGGCTACAGGACCATTAGCCACACCCACCTCTGAGAATAAGCAGGTTTAGTTGAAGAAAAGTGCCTACGGAGGCTCAACCGGAGAAGACATTGGGACCTCCAACATTTTGGAAGTGAACCCATGTATGCAAATAAGATACAACAAGACTCGATTTATCATTTCGCACCACCAATATCTATACAAACAGGGATTGCATTAGGATGCGAAGTAGTATAAGATGTGCATGTAGCCAATGCGTCTAGTATATGTCCCAGGCTCGGGTCTCACTCCTCGTTTGCAACAGGCTGATACGAAGGGCCGGCGTTTTCACGCTTGAAGAGACGATCGAACCAGCTGCGGTTTCCCCGAGAGCGAAGCGAATCTACGCCCCGGCGATTGGTGGGCAGGTTGCTTGACATGAGAGATGCTCTCTCCGATTCATTGTCCATCCTCTCTTCTCGTTCGTCTGTAAACGGGTTAACGATAGCCTGTTTGATACTTTGCGTGCTTACCTTCTCCGAAGACTGCATCCATCTCTTCAAGTGGTATACCTTTAGTCTCAGGATAAACTATAGGGAGTTCAGCATCTGTCAACAATGAAAGTACGAGAACTTACAGAAGTACACTACAAAATGTATCAGCATCGTTTTAAAATTCGCAGAAACCCAAAAATATATTTACCCAACACGAAGCTGCAGACGCAAAAGAAACCATGCATAGGATAAAGTCGCCATTCAAGGCGCTCCTGGAACACCGGAGTTGTCAATCCAACCCAAAAGTTGAATGCCCTGACGGAATGAATATTAACGATCGAGCTTCGGTGGCCCAGCGACGCTTACCAGTTGGTTGCTGTGGAAAGAATTAGTTTCCGGGAGATGCAGTCAAAATGGAAGTGGACATACCTGTAGACAATGATACACCCTTGGCACGGATGGTAAGGGGCATGATCTGGCGAACGTTAAATGATAATAGCAGATAGATAGGATCGTATCAAACCTCGGGCGGGTACAGCCACGGTAAAGGGCCCCAACTGTGTGCGGATTTGTAAAGAATACTAATGCAACGGTGGATTTACCTGTAGCCAAATGCTGCATTGAAAATGATTACACAAACAACGACCGCCTTGGCAGTTTGAGGGACGTCAATGTACATCCAGTAGCCCGTCGCAACGAGCGCAGCTGCCATCTTTGAGAGGTCTCAGTAATACTCGGATTCAATGAGAAACCGACGAACAATGACAGCCCCCGAAAGAAGGATCGCTCGCCTACCCCAGCGATCAACGAGGTACCACCTGTTCGAAGTCAGCCAGGCAAATATTGAAATGAGGGAAAACTCGGACGGAGGAAGAGTGCTTAGGATGTATATGATGGAATTAATACCAGTCATTAGAATTGCGTCACGTCCTCTCCAACCCGCCTCTGGGAAGAGTTCGTGAGGGAGTGCGTGATGGAAAAAATGCGGATTACCTACCTTCGAAGACTCTAGCTGATGAACGAGTGCAGGATGAATAGCCAGTACCTCGAAGACGAATAGAGATGCTCACGAGCGTAGTAGGAGATTACTAGGCAAAGGGGAGGTCAGTCCAAGATGAGACCAGTTTATTACGAAGCGACCGCACCATTGATTCCATTCTAGAGACAAATTAAGTTTCTGCTCATAAAATCTGAAAGATTGGACGTACAAGTTGTGCAAAGGCCTGAGATGACATGGCAAGGAGCACACGACGCTTGTACCTTCTCCACATCATGGCATACGTTCGACCTTCGCCTGAATCACGCTAGAAGACATTTGGAAACCAGACCACGCAGTTCCTGGAAGACGCTTACCTCTTCCTGCACCTTTTCTTTAATCTCCTGGAATTCTGCTAGCGCCACCAGATTGTCAGGATCTCCGCCGTGCAGGTCTGCAATAACGCGCATTCCCTCTTCATCCTTGTCTGTATCGATGAGCCACCTATGATGGATGGGTATACCGAAAAAGAAATTCGACTCGAAGAATTACCGAGGACTTTCGGGCATAGCCAAAGAGCCTGCCGCAAGAATGGCGCCGATGACACACTGGATGAAAAGGGGGATGCGCCAAGAAAGGTCCGATTCAATGAAGGAACAAAAGTAATCTGTCCACTTAAATGCACATTAAAAAACGTTCAACAGCAGTGATGAAACTTACGACGGATGAGGAGTATCCGACTATATTTCCAGTGAACTCCATGCACGCAAGAGCACCCCGCTAGAACAGTTGAGTAGCCAGAATGATGAGGAAGTAGAAATACATACATGATTCGGGGGAGAAATTTCGCTCTGGTAAATGGGACAATCGTCCTGCGAAGAGGTCAGGAATAATAACAGGCAGTGGAAGAGCGCGGCCCTACGAGAGAAGGCCGACGCCGCAACCGCTCACGATCCGCCCCACAACCATTGACCAGAAACCGACGGTGAATGTTTGGACGGCCCCTCCAATAGTGAAGATAACCGCGCCGATGAAGAGAGTTCCTCTACGTCCAATCATGTCTCCCACTCTGCCCGCTGCAATAGAGGTGAAGAAAGCGCCAATTTCCAGTACCGCGACCATCATCCCTATCTCGCCTGCAGAGGGATCATTGAAGTAATTCTTGAAATGCTGGCCGGTGATGATACCACTCATGACACTGAACCAGGTTTGAAATAAAGTGCTGAAGCGAAACGACATTACCCTTGGTCATATCCAAACTTGCGACTCGATTAGGCGTTGTTCGTAATGAGGGAAGTTGAACGTACCAGGAAGACGCCGAGACTTGCGAAAATCGAGATGGCGTAGAGAAGGGGCTGGCCCACGAGCCTGCGGTGGGATGGACCGTTGACCATGATACATCAAGGTGGTGGAGTAGAAGAGGAATTAGTAGGTGACACTTGTGGCTATTCGTGGCCAGCTCACACCCGAACCACATCATGCCGCGTTCAAATCCGGACTCTCTGGACGATGTCTCATCCCAGGTGTCCTACGACTCGACGAGGACTTCCGTTTGGCACAGCAGGAATGGGAGGAAAGTTTACACCAACTGCAGCAGCTCGTCTCGATAGTTCTCCTTCCGTTTTTTGGCAAATGGCTAGGGAGGCGATGGAGCCAGTGGGGTCGGTCATCCCTTCTTTCAGCTTGCACTCTCAATTCTCAAGTCATATCAGCGTATGCCAGATACCTAAGACTCGGCCTGAGTAAATCTTTCCTGTGGGGATGAATTACGAGCGTATTTAATGTACATTTTACCCTACGAAAATTACACGCGACTATGGTTCCTAACTTTTTTGACTAGTCGCGATACACTATTTCCCGGCTGAGCCCCGGACGAGAGCATTTCACGTACGACGTCGTCTGCAAGCTGCCACGCTCCGCGGTCTATCAGTCCAGCCAACATAATATACCACGTATCGTCACTCCGTGGTATCTTGCGACGATCCATTTCCTTGTAGAATCCGAGGCCATCCTCCAATCCCTTCGGATCTTCCGATGTTAAGCACGCTTTGATGAGGATGTTGTACCCTTGCGTTTTAAAGCTAATTTTCCTTTTCTTCATGCGTGCAATAATGTCCTGCTTGTACATTTCGATCTGGTCTGCGGAAAGCCACTCGCCACGGTAGAGCCCCGCAAGAATAGAGGTGTACGTGATCTCGTTCGGCGCTACGTCTGGGTCCATTTCCATCTCATGCAATAAGTGCATCGCGGCTTGGAGGTGCTGAACAGTTTGTTCTCGCATCTGAGAGTTGATAATGGCACTGTATGTCGCGACACTAGCCTTCACCCCTTGTTTCCGCATGATGTTTATGACCATTTCGGGTGCATCGGCGCGTCCGGCCTTCAGCAAAGCGGAAAGAATGGTCGAATAAGTGAAGACATCTCCTGGAACACCCGCCGATGCCATTTGGTGACAACAGCAGCCATGGCCTTGAAATTGCCCTGGCGGCCGTGGTAGGTCAAGACCGTGTTGTAAGAAACGAGATCAGGCTTCGGACCCTCATCCTGCATTCTCTGGAATATTGAGAATGCAGTTTCTGCGTTCGCGTGGTCGAGGAGACCGTGCAGTACGGCGTTATAAACTGGAAGGGTTTGTTCGACTGAGGAATTCGGTTTCACGTCCGTCTCGAATGTCTTGAACCATTGTAGTGCTTCGGTCGACATCCTTGCTGCAAGGAGTGTCGATATTAGTGCACAGTAGGTGTAGCCATCTGGCTTAACCCGTGGGCTTCGAGTGTCTTCCAAGCTCCCAAGACTTCTTTGGTCGCCCTTCGGTCACTGTATACATTGATCACCATGTTCCAAGTCATGATTCCAAGCCGGAGTCCAAACTTGGTCACATCCTTCCATAGCTTCGCAGCAAGATCGTTTCGCTCACGTCTCAGGAATGCGGCAAGAAAAGACGCCCAAATGACTTCGGACATGGCAACCGACTTGATGGAAGTTATGAACTTCGCGTCTGCGGCAATATAAGCGTCAGGTTCAGTCATAGCTTCCACGATGGAGTTGTATAGATCTTCAAGAACGGGAGTTGATCGTTTAGAAAGATTGTCGATGTGTTTAGAAAGGGATGTGGCCGGGCGACTGATTTGGCAATCTCAAGACGCTCAACATAGAGCTGCACTTTACTTTGGAGGTCGGAGGGCAGAGGTTGTAGAAACTCCTCTGTAGTGGGGCGGTGAAATGGTATTTCCATGTCGAGGACTGCTGTTAGAGCACTCCGAAAAGAGTCCTCCATGGCATATGCAGTCACAACTGCGAGAAGGATGTTTACTCGCCCGGGATGCGTATTGGCGGGACAATGGCGATGCCTTCTTCGCTGGGGTTCAGATGGGAGATATCTCGAGTCTTTGGTAGCCGTTGAAACTTTTCATAAAGCTCCAAAACGGCTCTGGAATCGCGCATTTTGAGATAGGCGAGAAAGCAGGCATTTAATGCATCTGTTGAATCGGCTTCCGCAGCTGCCAATGCGACTTCCTCCACAAACGACCTTCGCTTCGAGTCCCACCCACCGGAACGAGCAGGCCTGGAAGAAGCGAAGCTGTAACGAGTCGACCAATCTGCTGGACAACTTCCCGTGTAAGGATGTGGAGGTGATTCGCTTGACGGAGCTCTACCCAAGAGGCGCGGATGAGAGGGACATCCCGCTGTTCTAAGCCTCTCCTGATTTTGACGATGTTTTTATTGACTAGATTGATGAGAGGTTCATCCAACTCAACGCTGGAGGGATTATGCCGCTCGATGATGCGTTGCCGGAGCTGCAGGAAAAGGGCGGGATCGACAGTGCCATCGAGTTCCGTGAATGGCGCAGGTTTGGTGGATTTTTTGGGAGGGAAAGATGCGACATTGGATACGACGCAAATCCCGGGACGAGCGATGCGTGCTGGGGACGAAATGCGAACCGCCAGGCGCGACGAAACAAGCATGAATTTTCATGGAGTTGTGGCTTGTTTACGCGCACTGGCAAGCGGGCCGAATGCCAGTGACTTCAACTTGACCTCTGCACGGTTACTCTCGAATCTCGTCTGCACATAACATTCGACAAACAGATTTATTATCGGAACTTTCACGGACAGACGGTCACCGATATAATTTACGATGGGTCATGGCAATTCAGGTACGTTGTCGACTCCGCACTTTTCTTCCATCTAACGTGGTGTAGATAAACTGTACGTCGAAACTAGATACACTTTTCTTCTGTTTAACGTGTCCAAAGATATATAACACATGCAGAGCATGCTGGCCAGTTTGGCTCGCATTCAGCGTCCACAGGTTTCAAGCAGAAGGCGGAAGCACCGCACCCCGGAACGATAACTCCCTTCGACTGCTGTGCTCTTTCATTCCAACCTTTTACCCATCCCGTCTGTGCTCGCAATTCGGATGGCACCGGGCACGTTTTTGACCTCGTCAACATCATCCCTTGGCTGAAGTATTTGTTCCTTTCCTTTTCGTTGCGTTGGGTCTCAGTACAACCAAATTACAGGCAGCACGACAATCTGCATCCCATTACGAAAGAACCACTCAGTCCCACCGACCTTATCACTCTACACTATTCGCGAAAAGCATCGGGAGAACTCCACGATCCAATTAGCTTCAAGCTTTTCAGCCAGCACTCTCACATCGTCGCAATTGCAACCACTGGCAATGTATTTCTGGCCGAAAGCATCAAAGGTGGAAGAGACCTTGTCAGTGATGTACCGTTTAAAAAGTACTGTATTCCAAATAATGTCGGTTTTCAATGTCATTCACATTATCCAGACAGGACGTTGTCACTCTGCAAAATCCCCACGGACTTCCGCCGGCTTCGGTCCCAAATGCACCGCCGATTACTGCCCCGGCGTCTGCACCGAAGCCCAAACCCGTTCCTGCTTCCGTATCGACCGTCCCAGTAAAGCCAAAGCCGGCTGTTCCTTGCAAGCTTTTCTATCTTCGGTGCCATCACCCGCTCTCATTTTTTTTTTCTCGTCCAGGGAACGTTTCTCCATACTCCAACGGTCTTCCCGGAGCCTCTTTGACTTCAACATCTGTCGATCCCCAAATTTCGTCCTCGTCCTCGAAATTAGTGTGGGATGAGGTTCGCTTTCCGTGCTCCCACACTGCCGTCCCCCCTGATACAATTTGTCCTTCAGGAAGAGCTGATGTTCGAAGATCTTTCAAATCCCTTGAAAGGGAAAGGCAAGGAGAAAGATGTTGGCAAACGTCGGGCGTATGTCCGAGTGGTAACGAATCTCGGAGGCAGCAGTTTGAATTTAGAACTCTTCTGTGAAAAAGTTGGTAAACCATCTTTAATTCGGACATTTCTCATTTCCTCTAGGCCCCGAAAACTTGTTATAATTTCCTGATGCTTGCGAAGACCGGAAAGTATGACAATTGCCTATTCCATCGACTGGTTCCTGGATTCATGGTCGGTGTTGCGAATAAGTCTTGGCTACACTCTTATCAGCATCTAGATCCAAACTGGCGACCCTACGGGAACTGGCGCCGGAGGGGCGTCATACTGGGAGACCCCATTCCGGGACGAACATGATCTAAAGGGAGCTGCCCGGCACGATAGTCGTGGTACGCTTGCCATGGCCAACAAAGGCCCAGGAACGAACGGGTCCGACACTACTTTTGTCACATATGTTTTCTGACCCCATATAGATCTCAGTGGTACTTGACTTTTAAAGCGACACCGAATTTGGACCGCAAACATACAGTCTTTGGTAAACTGGTCGGCGGGGAAGATGTTCTCGACGCGTTGGAAAAACTGCCGCTCAAGGATGGGACTGAACGCCCGGCGAAACCTGTCCGAATAACGGAGATTATAATGTATGTCCTTGCGTCAAACTCTTCTCCGAAGCCTCACTGTTGGCCAAAAAAGATACCAAGACCCATTTGATGAATACAAAAATCGTCTCGCCAAAAAGCTTGCCAGAAGGGCAGAGGCAGGCCAAAGCAATCCCGCAGAGAAGGCTTCACAGAAAAAGGAAGGAGACGACATCAATTGGTTTGGTGTCAAAGTTGGATCAGGGGATTCCGTGTTCGGCGCAACAGCAGGTGGTGGAGTCGGAAAGTACTTGAATCTGAAGAGGACACAGGAGGCCGTTGCAGATCAGGGAGGAAATGATAGTAAAAAGAAGCGCAAAACCGGGTTTGGCTCCTTTGATAATTGGTAGTCCTTATGATATGCAACTGTACTATGCAGCCACAGGCACTGGTTCTCTCGTTTGGTCGCGTGTTTCCGAGACTGGTTCCGAAATTGGTTCGTGTGTTGGCACTGACGGTAATTCCATATCCTTGACCTGTTCTCCCTGCATCTGGGACAAGCATGATTAACAAGTCTCGAGCCCACAACGATCAAGACGCACCGCCTCGGCTTGTAGCTGCCTCAATTCATCCTGAACTGCATCCTCTTCGTCCGCGGTTAGATTATTTGCCAACAATTCACCGATTTCCTGTCGAATACAAATGTAGTGCAATTAGGTGTGCATTCACATGGAGAGCGTACCCGTGATATTCTCGGGCCTCCTGGGTTTCGTCCATTAGTTTCTCGACGCTTTCAATGTTCATCTCCTTGTGTATCTCTTTCAAAACTTCGTTGCCTTGTTTCAGTCCGTGAAGTACTGAGACTTCGACCAAGGAGAATTCTATTGTAGATACCTAGGTAGGTCTAGTAGAGCGAAGCCAGGTGGATGAATGAGGACATACAAGCTCCTCCAGCGTCTCCAGTTGTCCGTCTGTCTTTAGTAGCAGGTTTTGCTGGTACTTGCGCTTTCGCAGCGCAATGACGGCACGATCCTTCTTGACCCGCTGCAAGGTGAGTCTTCGCAATTGCATGTTCGCGCTCCAGAACGACTTGAATCTACTAGACGGTCATTGCAAGCTCTTGTACCCGCAGTCCAGAACTGGCCTTCTTCTGATATTGTTTCAGCTTATCCCGTTGCAGCTTCAGACTACATCAAAAGAGTGTCAAGGTGCCCAATACTGCACGCGGAGAGCACACAAACTCTAATATTGCGCGGTCTTGAGCAGTAATCTTCGGGGTTGATTGGGTTGCGCCCATTCGAACATGAGCGTCGCGGTTTGAGAGCAATACAATATTGATGGCATCAGAGCTCGCTTCAAGGACTTCGGCTGGCGCGCTTAAGGTGCAATCCCCGCACCATACATCCTCCTTTGGCCGTTGCCTCATGTTATAATAACGTCGATGCTTCCGTGTCTCACTCAGCGCGTCTCTCGGACTCCTTTCACTGGAAAAGATGCTACCACGACTATGTTCGTGCCTTTAGCCCAGGCAGCGGCGTCATCCGCGTACCTCTGGTTTCTCCAAAGGCTTCTATCCCTCTTGTCGCTTGTATTCGAGTCTTGACATCCCGCAGGTAATCGGTGTAATTAATTCGCGTGGAAACCGGAGGTGAGAGCCGTGCACATTTTCAGCACGCCAATAACGTCCATTAAAAAGCCATCAGGAGGACTTTTATTCTTTCGCGACTCTTTCCCTGGAGCCCGAAGAACTACGCTTGAGCGTTAAGAAGGCCCACGGAGTGGACTGGGATCCTTCGAGTGTTGGGGACGTTCTGGCAGACAAGCCGTCTTTATTGGTATCTATGACGGGTTGGTCCCACAAACGCTGCGCACACAACTTTATATTTACCTATGACAGACATGGTGGATCCGCTGTGTCGCAATATCTTCGTCAAGAACTGCATGGCTTGGTCGAGTCGGTGAATAAGTCGATGATTCCGGAACTTTATGCGTGGATACAAGAGCTAGGGCTATTTCAAGCGCTTCAAGGGCGGCGCCTTGACTCCTTGGATAAAAGGCACTGAAACCGCCCTCTGACCTTGAGGCTCGTATGACCCAGGCGTTTTTCGAAGTCAGTCTAATGGACCACGCATCCAATGATACGCTCACAACTGGCAGGTTGATCGAAACCTGTCCGCAGACAGTGGGGCCCAGAGTTGCGGAGCTACTGCTTCTGTAGCTATCCTCCATTCTTTAGACTCTCCAGCGACTCCATTTTTTTCGTCTCAAAAATTGTCCTTGACGTAAGTATTCCCATGCATTCTCTCCTCAACGAGTTTGACACGGTTCAGCGTTGCCATTGTGGGTAGGGATGCTCCTGTTCAATCCGGTTGTCTGCTCAACAGTTTAGGGATACGCGGTGTTACTCTGCTCAACTGATGGTGGTAAAGTTTGGTAAGTGCAAAGCGCATTGCAAAAGCGATCCGAAGGCTGAACTAAGCGCAAAGTCCGATGACGGAAAATCACCACGCCGATGCTCGGGTTGAAGCCATTCGATTGCGTCGAATGATGGGGAGCTCACTCATCACCGACTCATTCGGTGAATCTCGGCGAGTAATTAGTATAATTGCGGGGTGTCATTTTTTTTAAAACGCTACCGTAGCTGGATGGGTGCGCTTGCAAACACAAGATGGTAAATTAAGCACCTCCATCCTCCTCGTCCTAGGTTGACTGTACAGCTCATACGACTCCCAGTCTCGGTGATATGCGTTACAAGAAATTTGGAGTTACCCCAGAACCAGAAGTCCGAACCAAACTTTTGGAAGGTTTGTAAAGACAAAGATCATATACGTCGCTTACTGCATTGCGCACTATATGCAGGATCGGAATGGGCCTATCTTGTTCTGATATCCGACGGTATCTCGTCGATGTTGTCCGACAGCGAAGTCGTGGATCTTGCGCGGCATGCACCTGATCCCAAAACCGCTGCAGAGCGTATACTTTCATTTGCCGAGGAACTTGGAGGAGAGGACAACGCCACTGTCATGGTGTTCCTCTCGCAGGATGGGGCAAGGTACTGTGACCTGCGGTTTTTAACACTACATTCTAAGATAGTTTGCAGATACGAGGCCCGACTCTACACGAGAACTCCGAGATTACAGGCGACTTCAGGCGGGTTGGTGCCCCATTTCAGCTGTTCTCCTATATTTCTGATGACTTTATGATTCGCAGTTGGTAGCGAACGTCAACGGCGGATGTGATTTGCGTTAGTTGTAGGCGGGCCCCACACTCTCCTTTGCTGTTTCGAGATTAGGTTGCAAGACATGGAGATGTACTAGATACTTGATACAAAGAACTTGATTAGATTTGGGGGGATGCGTGCCCATCAGCCCGTAAGTCAGACCCGCCCCCCAAACGAAGCGCCCAGACGGATCTGTTAGCTTTGGATGACTTGCCCTCGTCCCATCATCGCGCGTTGGAATCCGGTTGCTTGACGAGCATCGTGACCCATTTCTGAATTGGATGAGCTTGCAGATCGAAAATAACCCATTGCTGCACTTGCCTCGCAATTTCTCAATAGTCTCCAGTGGGATGCCTTCTTCGATGTACACTTCACTATTCATATCACCTGCGGTTCCGGTGTCTTTCGTTTGCGAATCAAGGTTACCCGAAGATATACAGAAGCGTGGGGAATCAAGGGCAGCCTGCGGAGTATACCCTCGTAACATGCCCTGCAGAACCTGTATATGGCCTTGCGGCTGAGGAAGGTTAACCCGAGCAGGTGCGATGCGGCAATTTTCCAAGACATACCTGCATGAATCCTCCCATAACGCCGTAGCTTAGAAAGAGCTCGTCGCCGCGAGTGACCATGGCGGGAATTATCGTGTGGTAAGGACGTTTGCCGCCTGTGAGTGCGTTGGGATGATTCTCTGCCAACACGAAGCCAGTGCCTCTGTTTTGGAGCGTGAAGCCACATCCCTTAGGGATAGCTTTTGGAGAATGAACGTCAAACAACATGCATGTGATATAAAGGATCCCTACCGCCAGTTCCAAAACCTGGAAGGAAGAATGTTCATACGCAAATAGTGAAAATAATTTTTTGTCCTACCAGCATAATTACTTTGAATGAAACTACATGCATTTCCCCATTGATCGGCCACTATATAGCGGTCAATGTGATAGCTCAGAAATTTGCCAGGAACCGAACCTGTAAAGTACACGGTGTCTGAAGAATTCGTAGGATTGCCCTGAGAAAATGTGAAATTCCAAAACGGTCGTTTAGAAAATGAAAGACAAACATGAACGACCTTTGGGTTCGTCTTGAGTGGGTTTATGAGTTTCGCTCGGGAAGCCAAATACTCCTGAGATGCCAGTGTGCGATGAGAATCGACCGAGATAATTGGAAGAATTCAACCTTGCTGAGCAATTTCTCGACAGGCACATGTTCAACCTCGGGGTCCGCAACATACCACTGAGTATCTGACGCAAGATAAACAAGACGTTTGAATAGCAAGTATAGGCTATACCAGCGAAAGCAAGACTAGAAAGTCCAAGTGTCAAAAAAATACAAACTCGGACTTGTGAGTACAAACCGAAGAGCTTCAATCAAGACGTGCAGATATTCAGCAGAGTTGTGTTCCATTTCAAGCAGCGGCTTTATGGTACCCTGTTCTTGAAGGTTTTCGAGTATCCCGAGAGCAATGAGAGCCGTCAATCCTTTGAGATATAAGGTCAGCCTAAAAGGGATCCATCAAGCATTTCCCACCTTGGCCATTAGGAGGACACTTGAGGTAATTTAAGCTGCACTAAAGGGAATTGAGGCAAATAAAGGCACCCACCTCGTAAAGAGTAACCTCATTCGCGTATGTATACTTGATGGGGTCAACAAAAGACGTCTCATGCTTAGCGAGGTCATCCAGCTCCATGACACCACCTTTGCTTTGGATAAGTTCCACAATAGCCTCAGCAACCCGGCCTTTATAGAAACCATCCTTCCCATGCGTTGCAACTTCCCGAAATGTCTGGGCCAAATTCGGGAGCCTGATTATTTGCCCCTGACGGGGTGCTTTTCCATTAAGGAGCATTTCATCGCCATTGGGAGAAGCATTTTTTATCAAGTTCTTGAAAGAAATCAAGACAGAGTATGAAATAGCAGTTTAACCGCACCTCCGACCTTTGCCACGACAAACTGTGGATCTCTGAAACTGGAACACTGGAGTAATTTTTGAGAAAAGGATTTGGTTTCGGCAGAAAAAGCATACCCTTCTTCTGCTAGTCGAATGGCTGGCTCCAAAACGTCTGCGACGCTAACCTTCCCACTGCCAAATCGTTCAACAGCATCAACCCAGGCAGCGGCAGCGCCTGCACGGGAACACTATTGTTTAAAATGGCTATAAGATGTAAGGGCGAGCTGACCTGGCACAGTTACAGAATTCAGATCTGTAAGGGGAATAGAGGAACCGGTCACTCCACGCTCTCGGACATACTCCAAAGTCAGTTTCTGAGGGGAATGTCCTGATCTGCGCTGAAATTAAAAACGCAAAATAATTTGCACAAAAACCGACCCATTCAATGCCCTGACGGTCTTGGTATTTGCGTCAAAAAAGAGACAGAACGCGTCTCTGGATCTGATTCAGCAAGTGCTGAAACAATGTCGAAGAAGCAAGTACCCTCCGATGCCGCAACAGCTCGGTTCTGTCACATTCAGAGCGGCGGATGTTCTGTGTGTGCAGCACTGAGAAAGAAACTCGAAAAGAATGGGGGGACATACGCAACCGCTGCATCAGCTTTGAAGGGGAAATAGAGGTTGGAACGGAAATAAAAGTTTATTGATCACAAACCTGCATTCCCTCCTTTCCTCAGAATCTCCAGACCAGCCTCAACTGCAAGCGGCTGAGATGCAGAAACTATTCCCTTAGTGCTATATACAACGGAACGACGACTCGAGAAACGCGTCAAAACGGGCTCCGGTGTCGCAATCTTGTCCCAATCAATCACGATTTTCGACATGGTTGAGAGAGGGCGTTGAGAGGGGAAGAACGAAGTCGACCTTATCTTCCCGGCATCGTGGGCTATATGTCTCCGCATTTCGCATTTCTAATCGAAGAGATTTCGTGTGTTGAGCCCACCCGGATCACGGGGCCGCGTGTTACCGAATCGGAGCTCCGTCTCGATCAATGTCGTTGCAGGCCAAGCTGCAGACTGCTTCGTCCGAGTACCAGAAGCTTCAAGCTGATTTGTCGAATGCAGTCGAGGCACGACAGAGATTAGACGCTCAATTGTCCGAAAATGAACTTGTGAAGAAGGTGGCGAATCTTTTTGCTGGGCGACGTTCGCGATTATGACAGAGTTCTAGGAATTTGCCCAGCTCGCTGCCGACAACATAGTTTACAAGCAGATTGGCCCCGTTCTTGTGAAGCAGGACCAGGCAGAGGCAAAGAGCAACGTCGAAACGCGACTCGATTTCATTAAAGGCGAAATGTAAGCCCTCCACCCCCCATGTACTCGAGTATCACAACGACGTTGGGTTGGATAGAAAAAGAGTCGAGACTCAGTTGCAGGACATTCAATCAAAGTCGGACAGTAAGAAAAGCGAGGCACGTCCTGTTTTGCCATTTCGTGCTATATAACCACCAACATCGATCTACATGCACAGCTGGTGGAAATCCAAGCTGCTTTGCAACAAGCAGCGCAGCAAACTTCTCCACCAGGAGCTCCGCTACCTTCACTTGGAGGATAGCTCTCGGGGGATAATATGCGAGCGAAAAAATCGGGCGAGAAGTAGATTCATTATTGTGGCTTATGCGCATGCGTTTGCAGCTGGGCTTTTTGTAACTCGCGCTCTGTCTCTGGGCTGTGCAATATTGTTTCCAGCTTGAATCTTTTCAGCTTCGAGACAGGCGGGCAATTGCGGATGACAACAAAGTCGTCTTTCCGTAGTTCTGTACAAAGAATTGAGCAGATAGGCCGACAGGCAATATACATGGAAACACACTATTCTCCTCATCATGGGTTAGATATTTTTTGGTCCGCTCCAAGCGCTGAATTCGCGGTTTAGGAATTTGGACAACAGTGGATTGTTTTGGACATCACCTTTCCAGTCAGCTTGTGCACAGCCCATCTGGATACGACCACAGTCGCCGTCTTTTTCATCAGGCCCACCTTCGTCACAACGCCTCGCAGGGCCAGTGGTGGCATGGTAGAAAGTTCGGTGAAAGCTGAGGCTCTTGCGTGACATGTGTGACACATATGATCTTGTCACGCTAGCCTTTTAAAAACAAAACCAAAAAATAGGTTACACTTCCAGCACGATGTTTGACGACTCCACGAACACATCGTCCCTTTTTTAAAAAAAGGAGCGGAGGAATCGTCACGTACTACGCGCAAACTCGAACATGATAGTAGGAAAACTCGCAGGACGAATGTATAGTTCAACCAACCAAGTTCTGAAAGTATTGTGAATCTCTCGCAACATCGCATTAAGTCCTTCTAATCATGTGTAGTACGGTAACATATTATTTTACTTCTTTTGTAGGTGCATATTTCGACTTTCCTCGGATAGTTGGCCCAAATCTGACAAGACTTTTAGGCGACTTGAATGAGAATAGACAGAAAATACCTTTTGAGAATGATTGGGATGGGGATCATGGCAATCGCAACAAAACCAAGCAACGAGGAAGCCCATTGGGGCCCCAAAGCGTCGTACATCTGCGAAGCAAAAAGCTACTCTGGATGAGAAGATTGCACCCCAAAGCGCGGCAGGTACGCACAGGGAATACAGCTCCGAAAATGCTGCGAAGAACTGTGTTTCCCGCTAACGCACTCGCCGCAACGAAGAGGTAGGTATCTTGAAAGAGCGACGTCAGTCGGGTTGGTTGTTTATAGGAACAAAATTTACCTATAATATAATTACTAGATCCAGTGGTGAGCAGCGGGTTAGAGCACTGAAGGGAGCTACTGCTTACATGAGGGATAACTAACAAGAAAATCAGAACTATTCAAGCCACGGAAAAAAGTAGCACGCACAAAGATCCAACTGATTGAAAATCCCATAAAGTAACCCGAGATTAGCGGCGCCCACAGAGAAATGGAAGGGTAAGACGTCCATCTGAGGTGTATTCAGTTTGAAGAGAAATAATGACACTGTGGTCGTACCCAAACCAAAAGAAGGCCGCGGCATATATGGGAGCAGCAATCAGTGTCGTCTCGAGACGAAATTCCGGTGGGACTGCACGAGGCGCCAATCTCGCGAGCTCGCGTTCGTATCGAGGATTGAAAACCACCACTGATATTGTGACCTGGAAATACACGTTATAGTTTCTCTTGAAATTAAGAGAGGCTGAATAGTCACCGCAGTGACTCCTCCCAGCATGATTGGTAAAAACATGAGGCCGGAGATCCCAGCATTCAGATTATGGCCAACCGTAAAGACAATGGGGTATGCCTAGGTGTAAACGAAGAAGTATGATACCGATGGGAATAGCAAACGTCTCATACCTCAAATAAAAGGTACAAGCAACTGCATTTTTCATCAGTACAGTATTCGCTCGCCACAGATGGACCCACCCATAGACAAAGCTCATATAAACTGTTATAGCCAGGAGCATAGGCTGTTTCTACGTCAAACCGACCAGGCTTTTGAGTGCGGGGGACGTACCTCCAAAAACAAAATTTTAAATGGACGCGCAAGCACATTTTCGGCACGTTGCAAGGCCGTAAGCTTTATTTTCTCCATTGGAGCGCAAAAACCGGCGTCTCCAGTTTCTTCTCTCTTCTTCTTTGCCATCCGAACCAACAGCACCGGTCTGGAACAAGTCAGACGGATACAAGCCTAAGATATGAACACATACTCGTAGGTTTCGGGGAGTGTGAATATAATTAAAAGACAACAGACTCCAGCCTGATACGGAAGTTCAACATAGAGTCGAGGGTAGACGTGGCGGGATAGTTCGCACAAATATGGCCAGCACCCAGAAAACCCAGCGAAAATTAGTGCCTAGGTTTTTAAATGAACGCATGAAAGGGAGCATTAAAGTTGAACTCACCCGAAGTAGCAATGAATCCGGCAACAGTAGGGCCTATCGTCTGATAATAGGATGAGAAGTGAACACTAGGAAAAAATCATGTTTTTACTGGTCCAGCGAACGGAGCAAGGGTGAAGAGGGCGAGAGCCTTGCCTACAACGGGGAAACGGTTCAAAGTTTGAATAAACTCAACACTAAGACGACAAACCTCTTGTGGTGGCGTCCCATATATCTGATATTACACCGCCCGAGTTTGTCAGAGGAGCGGCTGCAAATACGCCTCCAAGAAAGCGAAAGACCAGGATCGATCTTGCGTTTTTGGCAGGGGCTGCTCCAATTTGGAAGAGCTAATAATATTAGTAGTTTAGAGGCGGCGGGAGAAGAATAACCGACCGTATAAACCAAGAAAGGATAGATGAATATAGGTCGCCTTCCATATTGTTCCGAGAGCGGGCCCCAAAGGAGGGGACCTAAAATCATTAGCTGAGAGAAATAAACTAATACTCGACCGAAATTAACACACCGACACAGTACCCGGCCTGTGGATTTCCAACTTGAGTCACAGTTGATACTTAAGAGAGGGTCGAGACAGACCACGAATAACGATATAGCCAAGACTCCAACTTCTTGTGACAGATGATATTCCTCCATCAATTGAATTGCAATCCCGGAGGCTAAAGCGCGAAAATAAATCAGAGGGGTACATAAAGGCCGACTACACAGGCGTACGCGCAGCACTTGCGAAAGTCCTGTTGTTATATTTGAGCAATCGAGGGTCCAGTTATTCCAGAAGGGACGCACGCATTGAGAACTAACAATCCAGCGAGGGCAGTTAGATACCTGGGGGGAGAAAGGTTGGACGGTGAAAATAAAAGCACAGAACGGCACAAACCACCGCCTCGTTCTCGACCAGTTCTTAGACGGTCAGGCCAATGAAATCGCTCAACTATAGGTGGACGTACCTTCGGATTAGCGGGATCTCCCTCTTCGAATGAATCAATCAAGTAAGGATCGGTTTTGTTATCAAACTCTGGAGGTTCGCCCAAATTGGCAGTAATAGCTTCAGGGTCGTGCACCGTTGAAGAGCGTTGGCTGACATTGTCCATCATGGCGTTGAAAGGTGGATTTGGGAATGTTGCAGCCAACAACTTTGTCCATCTTACTCAGACGATTATAAGTAATGTGAATGGTGATCGTCCGTTGCGGAACGGACGGTCATTTGACAAACTGTCTTTGTGTGGTGTCGCTTAAACATTGAAACGGTTTTTGATCCAGCCATGTGCAGCGAGTTAGGCGAGTTAAATTCCCGATGGACGGCAATTGACGCGTCCATACGAGATATAGATTTGGTGGTACGAATGGATGTGGCGAGATCGTCACGGTATGTCACAAGCACATGACGCGACGTCACTGATCAGCGTGACATCGAACCTTGAACGCGATCCAAACTTTCAGAGCGACCGTCATGGATTTCACGGAAGTATACAACATTCCGGATCCAGCAGCGTCGCATTCAGCCCGGAGCACATCTTATTCTTACGGCCATCCAAGATCGTCTGTTTTACGCCGTGCAGATACTTTCCAGATCATGCAAACATGGCTCTTGAACGCGTCGGCTACCCCAACACAAGCACTGACTTCCGTTAAATCAAAGGGCGGCTTACCCGAGAACTTGATCTCTCACCTCGGCTGGTCCTGCGACTCTGAGTACGTCTTGGCTGCCTCCGCCAAACGAGGCGTCGTTCATATATACAAAGTCCAAGACGAAAACTGGACTGCTCGCATTGAATCCGGGGCAGAGGGCAGAGTTCAAGATTATCTTTGATTGCGCCTCTCAAACGTTGTTTCTAGGTCTCATCAAGGCCGAGTGGGCTCCAGATGGCAGGACAATACTTTGTTTCTCTCAGTGGGGAGTGAGTTAATCAGGATTCCTCTCTGTAACAAACCGTTGAATTTCGGGTGCAGCTCAGAGTGACCGTGTGGTCGTTGGTAACAGGCACTGCGACTTACATTCAATTTCCCTTGCACCCGGACGCAGGTGCGTGAAGCTCATGTTTTATTCTCTCTCTGCATTTCGTCAACTAATAATATCGAGGCTATGCGTTCCGTTCTGACGGCCGTTACTTTGTTTTGGCTGAGCGTCACAAGTCGAAAGACACAGCAGGGGTATATGATACCGCCGATTCTTATAAATTAGTTCGGGTAGGTGTTTATCTCAGTCTTGTGAATAAGCACCGATGATCCGGGCAGCATTTTCCGTTACCCACATCTTCACTAGCGTCGTTGGCTCTTTCTCCGACCGGTAACCACCTCGCTGTTTGGGAAGGACCGATCGAGGTTCAATTGTTGCGTTGAGCTTTCTAGCTGCTAATATCCGACTAGTATAAGCTGTATGTTTTATCTCTGGTGGGAGATATTCTGGGGACGTTCTGTCCCGATCCAGATCCTGGATTTGGCATTCGAAGAGTTGCATGGCATCCAAGTGGCATGTTTCTTGCTGTTGGTGGATGGGATGATAAAGCAAGGCCGATCGCTGTTCCACTGCACAGGAGTTCTAACGTTCTTTAGATTCACATCCTCGATCTTACTTGGTCTGTCGCTGTTACGCTGGAGCTGTCAGCGCGTATTCCCGCCGGCGTTGTATGCATACCAACTCTGTGCTCACGAGTAGCAACTGATCAAGACGGCAGACCATATGGCGAGAACCATCGAAATGGCAAGAAACGACAGAGGGACGAGGGTTTTTATCTTGTAGGTCGTCGATTTGTGACCAACCCTTCCTGACGAACGACATGTCAGATGAGCGATTGCAGGGGCCGCATTCAATAGCGCTCCAACGGGTGGACCAGACGAAACCGAACCCAAAGAGCGGTGCAGTGCAACTAGAGTGGAACAAGAGCGGCACCCTTTTGCTCGTCCGTTTTGGTGAGTTTATACACGACGTGTGGTATTTCAGCCAAAGATGTGTTCCATTGCAGAAAGTTCTCCCGCTGCCGTGCACATCTTTGATTTCCCCTCACCGCAACAGGAATTCCTACCGAGGTTGCGGACGGTTCTTCTGCATAGTCGGGCAGTGATGCACGCACGATGGAATCCTGTTC
This sequence comes from Mycena leptocephala, assembly GCA_029378395.1. NCBI lineage: Eukaryota > Fungi > Basidiomycota > Agaricomycetes > Agaricales > Mycenaceae > Mycena > Mycena leptocephala. Next base: position 385,175 of record JARJLF010000039.1, read on the forward strand.
GCAAAGGGAGCATGGCGCTGTGTTGTGGGGTGCAGAGCCTATATATATGGAGTGACGAATGGTTGGGTGAAAGTGGGGAGGAGGAGATGGCGGAATGCATCGGAGTGCCCGCAAGTGAGTGCCGCACGCCAGCCAGTGCAGATATCTAGTAACCTTTTTTTGACAGAGAATTTTGAGAGTCGGGATGTGAAGTGGACGCCCGACGGGAAGGGCATTGTGTTGATCGACAAAGACGTGTTTTGCTGTGCTTTTGAAGTCGCAGAGGAAATGTAATCTAATCTCTGTTGTTTGGTTGTTTGTTGTATTTGTAAAGTCCCGACACGAGACTCGGCCGGCACACGCGTCTTGTTTTCCTCAATGCTCTCGAGGTCACTGAGAGCTGCCAGTGTACTCCGTCTTCCTCTTCGTGCTACTGCTTCCTACGCTACTAAACCCCGTTCTATCCCTCCCAAGGACAAGCGCGAGTCTCCTGCTCCCAACCAGGAAGAGTCGGAGCTGCCAAAGGACCTCGAGGGGTTCTTTAAGCAGCAGCGGCCCTCCAGTTCTAAACAAGACTCATCCGACCATAACTCACAGAAGAACAGTTCTCGTCCTCCCCCTCCTCCCCCCAACAACAATAACTTTAATTTCAGCAATAACCAGTTTGCCTGGTTAGCTACCGCCTCTCTTGCCTACTTCCTCTACTCCAGCTCCACTGGCTCCTCCTCGCGCGAGATTACATGGCAGGAGTTCCGCACCGCCTTCTTGGAGAAAGGCTTGGTCGACAAACTGATTGTAGTGAACGGCCATAGGGTGCGCGTCAAACTCCATTCCAATGCTACCGGAACCATGTATCCCTCGTCCGCCGCTTTCGGGACCGGCGACTACCACTTTTCCATCGGCAGCGTCGAGGCCTTCGAGCGCAAGTTGGATGACGCCCAGGCGGAGCTAGGCATTCCCAGCCACGAGCGCATTCCCGTCGCTTACCACGACGAGATGTCTGCATGGCAGACTGTCCTCGACTTCGCTCCTACCATCTTGACCATCGGTTTCCTTGTCTGGCTCTCCCGGAGAGGGAGCTCCAGTTCCGGCGGCGGCATTTTTAGCATCGGAAAGAGCCGCGCCAAGCTATATAACAAGGACACCGACGTCAACGTTAAATTCAAGGACGTCGCCGGCATGGACGAGGCGAAGGAGGAGATTATGGAGTTTGTCAAATTTCTCAAAGAGCCGGCAAAGTACGAAAAGCTCGGTGCCAAAATTCCGCGAGGAGCCATCTTGTCCGGTCCTCCGGGAACCGGAAAGACCTTGCTCGCCAAGGCGACGGCTGGAGAGGCTTCGGTTCCCTTCCTCTCTGTCTCTGGTTCCGAGTTCGTCGAGATGTTCGTCGGAGTCGGTTCTTCCAGAGTACGCGATCTATTCGCCGACGCGAAGAAGCATGCTCCTTGCATCATCTTCGTCGACGAGATCGATGCCATTGGCAAGTCGCGAGCCAAGGGCGGTAACTTTGGGGGCAACGACGAACGAGAGTCCACTCTCAACCAACTTCTCGTCGAGATGGATGGATTCGGGACGAAGGAGCATGTTGTCGTTTGGCCGGAACAAATCGACCGGACGTCCTCGATTCCGCCCTCATGCGACCGGGTCGCTTTGACCGACATATCGCCATCGACCGACCCGATGTTTCTGGACGCAAGGGTATCTTCCTTGTTCATCTCAGACCTCTCCGACTGCACGAAGAGCTCAAAGATGTGGACGCACTGGCCAGAACTCGGCGTTCTCACGCCTGGTTTCTCTGGTGCTGATATCGCCAACGTCTGCAATGAGGCGGCTTTGCATGCAGCCCGGAAGGCCTCCGAGTATGTCGAGTCGGTGGACTTTGATACCGCAATTGAGCGTGTCATCGTTGGGCTGGAACGGAAGAGCAGGGTCCTGAGTGCGGAGGAGAAGAAGACGGTTGCATACCATGAAGCAGGTCATGCCGTGTGTGGCTGGTTCTTGGAGCACGCCGATCCGCTGCTCAAGGTCAGCATCATACCGCGAGGAACCGGGGCACTGGGTTACGCGCAGGTGAGTTCCATTTGCAAGTGAATTTATTCATCGTTGTTGAATGGTTTACTCGCAGTACCTCCCACCCGACCGGTATCTCATGTCGACACCGCAAATGACCGACCGGATATGCATGACCTTAGGCGGCCGTGTTTCCGAAGAGATATTCTTTGGCCTTGAGAATATCACGTCCGGCGCACAGGACGATTTGCAGAAGATTACTCGGATGGCATTCGAGGCCTGTGCCAACTTTGGGATGAACGACGTCATTGGGCCGGTCAGCTACGGCGGGGACCGCGGTGCCAAAGAAAACTGGACAAAACCTTTCAGCGAGAAGACCGCCGAAATGCTGGATAGTGAAGTCCGCAAGATGATCACGTACGCTCACTGAATTATGTTCATTCGCATATAAGATGCTGATTTCCTCATAGTTCTGCCTATGACCGCACGCGGAAGCTGCTCACGAAACACCGGGAAGATGTAGTTAAAGTCGCCGAGCTGCTGCTGGAGAAGGAGAACATCACACGGTTAGTTTAAGAGACGGGCTTTAGATGCTAGACTCTGACCCACTTTCAGTGAGGATATGATTCGCCTTCTTGGCAAAAGGCCGTTTGTCGGCCGCTCGGATGACATGGACAAGTGGTTAGACCAGCATCGCGGGTCGGAGAAATCCGCACCCCCGCCCTCGAGAACATGCCGGGCGAAGCGTCTGTCGATGGGCCTATTCCTGTCGCAGCGTCGATACGGATAGATGAGAGATAACACATTCACTACCAGGCTTAAAACCTCTGTACTGTAGCTAATAAAATTCCCTAAATCTAAAGATAACGTGAATATAGTTGAAGGCTGTTTAACGCTGCTTAGAACGAGGGCTGTGGGCTTGTAAAGGAAACAACGCCCTTCATGTCCCGATCCATCACAGTCGAGTACACTATAAATCCGCCACCATCCTCAGGGCAAAGCTATGAGCTCCCCACGTCAAAGAAACACGACTTTAAAATACAGGGGTCGGTAACTGAGTCGGAACATTACAAGATGTTGCGGGAGAGCATTGCCCAAGCGCGGCAGGAGGTTGGCCAAGAGTTGACTGCATGGCGAGACGCTGTTGGGAAAGCCGAGTTGAACAAGGAGACAAAGAAGGCGAAAACAGATGACGACGACGACGAGGAAGAGGACGGGGACGATGCATGAAGAAGAAAGCTGAATTCACATCTAATTACTGCGTTTCGCTTTACCCCTTGGCCGCTCCCGTATAACCATTTTATTGCTGTTCTTCGGTCCTTTGGGACCTGGTTTCCTCGTCCGCGTCCCCTTTGTGCCCCAACCCCAAATAGACACTGGATGTTTGTTGGATTTTGATTTTCCACGGCCACCACCGTGAGGATGGTCGTTGCTGGGAGGGGAAAGTGTTGGAAGGCGAACAAAAATACGGAGAGCGGACGTACGCATTCATGGCCACACCACGGACACTGGGCCTCCAGCCCAGCCAACGTGCTCTCCCAGCTTTCCCCAAATTCCGATTCTTCCACAAGGGATTGCTGACCCTGCCGATCGTCGCGCAACAATCCTGCAAGACCTTGCGGACCTCACCACTCTGCAGGCGCACATGAGTATACCTGCTGTCGTATCCCACCACCTGTGCCGCCGAGCCAGCAGAGCGAACGAGAATCCCGGGACCGGTTGGGACAAGGGCGATGTTGTGAATAACGGTGCCGATGGGGATGAGCCGGAGACGAAGGACATTCCCGGGCTTGAGAGTTTTCGTCCGCAGGAGACCGAGAGCAAGCGACTGCGACGAGGAATGCTCCAATTCTTGTTGTAGTGCTTCTTGTTCAGTTTTAGCTATTAGGGGGACATTCGCGTCCTCCTCCAGGGCACCGACTGTCCCGTCGAGTTTCTCCACATCCAGCCCAGGCACAAATCCTTCTGGAATGCCCTGGCGGAAGCTCTGCACCTCATCACCCGCGCGTATGCCCTCCGGCGCGACGATGTAGCTCCATTTCTCGATACCCTCCGCGTTGGGGTCGCGGTTTTTGAGCAGCGCGATGTGTGCGGAACGACCTGGGTCATACTCTATGCGGACGACGTCGTGGACGCCGGGCACGTTGCGTTTGAAATCGAGGGTGCGTATGCGCTGCTTGTGGCCGCCTCCGCGGTGACGGACGTGATGCGGCCGTGGGCATTTCTGCCGCCAGTTTTGCGCTTTGGGATGGTAAGCTGGAGGACTGGTCTGCCAGCCCAGACGTGGGGGTTCAACGGCAGCTTGAGATGGCGGATGCCCGGCGAGACGGGCTTGTACGTTTTAAAGGCTGCGGCGTTATTGACTGCGTTTGTGCGAGACATGACCTCGTCCAGCTCGCGCTTTTTTGCGAGTTTCCTGAGAGCATTGCGGCTCTCTGCATAGGCCCGGACATGAGGCACCCTGGGCGCGCCCACCAGCCGTTCGGCGCCGCGTCGCAGAGCAGCGAGCATGCACTGAGTACAAAAGACCTGTTGGGCGGATCAAAGAAAAATCCGCCGAAATATCTCTTTTCCGACTACGACGTCTAATCCACCTAGAGCAGCACCCATCCACCGTCGCACATCCTCAGTCTCTTTCCCTGCAACCCGTACCACCGCTCCCCCGTCCCCAAATGAACTCAGCGACCACAGCAGTCCAGCGGGTTCTTTGGTCTTGAACACCGATATTCGTCCATACTCCTCCGTGAGCGCGCTAATTACCCCTTGCACTTGCGGTCCGTATAGCAGTAGCGTCGCATAGCATGCATACGGATCGAGTTTATTGGCCAGCGTCCGCACAGGCAACGCCCCAGTCGTCTCCTCGTTTTCCAACAGCATCACATCCTTTGCGATGCGCTTCCCATCCACCACAATCTCATTGACGCTGTAGTACCGCGAAAACACCCACTCCTCGCCGCGCGACTTGCGCCCCGACGTCACCCAGTCGAGCACCACGAGCGACGCGTCGATCGCGAGGTGGAACGTCTGAATCTGGTTGTACGACGCAGACCGGAAGCATGTAACGGGGTCGGGCAGGAGGAACAGGCCGCCGCCGGATGAGACCGCAAAGTCCATCCGCTGCGTGGTGACCTGCAGGGCGTCTGTGCTGGCTGCCCGCTGCCCTGGTCGAAATTTGAAGACCTTTGTAGATCCCTGTGAGAATATTGACGCGTTTCGAATATACTCGTGGTACAGAACATGCCTGTGAAAGCAGTACTAGATTTGCGCGCGGACCAACGTCGACCGATAGAGAAACATGGTCTCCGCTGACCAGGCCGCCACCATACGTGATCAGATATACAAGACCAACGTGGTGTATGCGAGGAGATAAGAGTTTGAGAGGATATGTCGAGGAGAGCTCGGTAAATACTGCCTCGCATCCATGCATTTCAAGGCAGATTCGACCGCGTCCAGCTGCCGTGTTTGCCATGGCGGTAAGAACAGAGTAGTTACTTAGTGAGGTTTGACATGTTTCATATTGTATAACGGCTACATATCGAGGCCTACACGTACGAAAAGTAGCAACAAGTAAGAAAAGCCTGAACTTACAATAAAGCGATATCTACAAAAGAATCCAAAAAATGCACAAAGACTGAGCAGCCCAGTCAGCACGAGCAACGAAACCAGCATACAAAAACTACATACGAAATCAGCTGTACTTGCGTGTTGCAAGCTCCCGGATTTCGTAGAGATGGGAGCGGTCGGGTTCAGTGAAGGGGTCTGATTTTGAGGAGATGTTCCATCCCTTCATCTCCGCACGATGTCGCTCCTCCGCTGCTCTACAGCCTTCGAGGAACGCCTCGTCCACGTCGTACACCATGGACGCCCGTGAACCGCGCTCGCTATCCGACGTCTCCGACATGGCACGCACATAAGACTCACTGCGCGCAGGGCTCGGGACCGCCGACAGCGTCGCAGTACTGGCGCTAGTGTTGGATGACGCCAGGCTCGCGCGAATCGTCCCGCCCTTGCTCTCCCAGGCATCCTCGTCGTCGTCCTCATCGTCCGCGAGGTTCGCAAATACGTCAGGCTCGTCTTCGTCCGGCGGTAATGTCGATATCCAACACATCCGTGCGGGATCGAAAATCATGTTGCCTACTATCCGCGCGCCGTTCGCAAAGGACCCCACAGGCGATCCTATTGATGAGCCTGTGAGATGCGTGATGAGGGCCGGGCGGGTGGAGGTTCCGACTGCAGCATCAAAGTCGCGCAGAACCTGCTCATTCCCTTCCCAGCGAAGAGTCTGAGGATTCCACCTCATATCTCCGACAACTATGAACGACAAGTTAATTTTTGAAAAGTAGGCTCGCAGAGCAAAGAACGCACCTCGAGGAGCGCCGGATCCGCCCAGATTACGAATAAGCGTAGGTTTCTTCTTCCCGGGCGCGGTAGGTGAAGAATTTTGCCTTTTCTTCCTTGGAGGATCCGCAAATTTGGGAGAAAGCTCGAGTTTGATGTTTTTTGCTGTATTGGTGGTAGAGGGACGCAGTGGCGAATGTGCATCTAAACAAAAGTCAGAACAGGGGTTGGCAGAACAGAGAGAAAAAGCAATACCCAAGCTGCCTCCTTCTGAACCATCTCGTCGCTTCCGTCTTATCGTGCCCTTCTCAGACTTCGACGGGTAGCTACCCCCTGGAACACGGTTTCCGTAGCCCTTCGGCTGCACGCGATACCTGCTCTCCTTGTCGCGATCCGTCGGGAGGTCTTCGAAGCCATCCAACTCCGTTCCATCTCCGAATAACCGTTGACGTTTAGGTCGTCGCAGAACTCGAGGGGCGGCTGGCCGTGGAGGTGCAGCTGTAGGTTGGGTAGGTGGACGTGCGGAGAGGTGTGATAATGGTCGGGGAGGAAGGGGAGACATTGAGCGGAAGAGAGGGGACTGAGATCCAGAGGCCGACGATGGACCATTGAAAACAGCGTGGAGGGCGGGCCGGGATTTCGATCGTGAAGCTGTGGGCATGGTGAGGCGCAGTGCCGCGGGGTTGGCAGATGGTGTGGATGGGCGGGTCGGGGGAACCTTGAATTCCCGATTCTTGAATGTCTTTGCGCGAGACGCGGCTGTGGGCTCCTCGTATCCGGCCTTGGACGTCCCCGCGGAAACCGAACCAGAGCCTGATGCTTGATTACTATTGGTTTCCATTAGGGACGACAAGGACGCTTTGCGAGTGAGATTTCGGGTGGTGGATGGCGGGGTAGGGGGCTTCAAGCCGGAATGTGATTTTTGTCCACGCAGGTTGCCCGGTTTGGGAGAAAGGAAGGATGAAGGTGCTGGGGGAGGCCCACTGGTCTGCGTGCGAGTAGGAGGTCGAGAGATAACCGGCGACTTGGCCCTGTCCCTGTCAGGTTTTAACCGGGACGAAGGTCGTAAAGACGAGGACAGCCGCTGGGAAGGCATGCTGTTGGAACGGATGTTGAAGATACGCTGCGATTGTAGCTGTTGGTTGGTGAGGAGTCGGCTGGGACTGAGCTCGAAATCATCGTCGATGATGAGCCCCGACTCGAAATCCTCCTCGGCGTTTGGTTGAGACACGCGAAGGTTGTTTTCGGTTACCTGCGCCTTTTTCTTCATCTCCAAAACTTCGTAAGGTGACGAGCGCCCTTGCCGGTCTCGAAGATGCCCAATGGAATTACCAGCCCCTCCAACTCATCCTCGTCGTCGTCGTCGTCTTCAGATTCTGTTCCGGGCAGCGAAACAGAAGAAGTCGAATTGGACGAAGGTGATGCATCCGCCAAGCCGAGCGAGGAATAGGCATCGGACGACTGGGATGACGAGGTCTGGTCCTTGTCGCCCCATTCCAGGGAAGTTTTCGATACCCGGTGGGTAAGCGTCAGAGGAGCGAGGGAGAGCTGGGTGAGATCCGAGGGGAGTGAAAAAGCATCCTCGAAGTCCTCTTCGATGGGGCTCTGCGGGGCCTTTGGTGCAATAGCTCTGGGTAAAACTGCGACCTTGATCGTGGAAACCCCTCGTCATCGTCATCGTCGATCTCGGGGAGAGATTGGGTGGGACGATGATGAACATTTGGGACGAGGCGGGGGCGGAGGTGACCTGGGCATTGGTCCCGGAGCTCCGGGCTTGACCAAGTCCATCTCGACGTCCCAATCCTCGTTGTCTTCTTCATCTCTGTCTGTAACAGCATGGATTGCCTGTCCATCTGGAAGATCGAAATCTGCGTCAGACCACTCCTCCCGGGCCAGCTGGAGAGAAGGGGCGGGGACAGTGGTCATTGCAGGGGAAAATTAGGCTGGATTGTTGAGTAGCGAGTTGAATTGGAGGTAAAAGGATGAGAAATGCGATGCGCCGGCGTTGTGGTCGGCCGAGCGATCCGAGGAAAAGAGAAGGGAAAAGGGTGAGGGGGAGTGGGCAAGAGGCTAAGCTAGCCCGGTAGCGTCCCAAGCTATGGGCCTGGAGAAAGACTAACGAAAGTCTTGCAAGTGTCGTGGTAATACTGAGTGGAGAGAGGGTAATGCAAACAAACGCAAACATATAACTTTTGTCCTACACGAGGCACTGACTCGCACAATGCTAGTACGGTAGTCTCTGCCGATATTCTTTCGCTGCATTCTCAATCTCATCCTCATTGTCCTTCTCGTCCTCGTCCATGTCGCTCCCGGTCTTCTCTGCCCAGCCCTCCAAAAACTCGTCCAAACCCCGCCGAAGCCGCAGCTCCCTCTCGGCCATTGTATCCGCAAACCAATTAAGCTCTTGCGCACTGAACACTCCACGCAGAGGTCCGAAAGCGACCAGATACAACTCTGCTCGTCCCGAATCAGTCTCCTTGTCTTGTCTTGGCTGTAACTCTTACCCTTGATCAATGGGCAATCACCGATCGCCCGGAATAGCAGCTTCTTCGCACGGTTTAGTTGACCAGCTCGAATCTCGAATTCAATGAATATGCGCCATAGTATTGCGCTCCGCCTCGTCCTATAAGACTTCCGTGAGTATGTGTGATATGGTGTGCGAAAACTCACCGCTCGCTGTCAACCGCGGCGGCCAACCCGCTCCTTGTTCGTTCAACCTCCGCGTCCCACCGACTTTTGTCCCAGCCGGCGATCCAAACCTCCTCTATCCTTCGAAGAACACCTTTTTCCACTACCCCCTCACCTAGCATCGTCCGTACCTTACCCCACACTCCCTGTCCTTTCTCACCTTCCAGGAACAACCCGAGGAGCACCGAGTTGCTTGGGTACAGCGTAAGCGCCTTCTCCACCGTTCTCGGAGCAACGCCGGCGGTGTTGGGTTTCGCAGTACCGCACCGTGGCGATAGAGCATGAGTAACTGGCCCACTGAGAGCCTTTCGTGCTGTGTGCTCCCCACCTTCTGCATCAGCAGTTGGCTATCGAATATCCGGAGAGCTTGTTCAGGGTTGCTCGTTAATAGCTCCATCAAGGACCTGATTTTGACCCACGGCTCGCGTGCTTGTCCGTCTTCGACGGTGGCCATATTGTCGTCCAAGTTCCGTTTGGCGCGCAGTAGTACAACCCCTCCAGAGCCTTCGACGCCTGCGGAGCGTAGAATGACTTTAAGAGCAGCATCAGCCTTTCCGGCGAGCCATTCGAGCTCCGCCCAATCCCACCACAATTGGCCCAGCCCTGGCCGAGCCGTAGAGGAAGGAGTCGAAAGAACTGTTTCGTAGACTTTGCGTGCATCATCTAACCGGCCGCGCAGCTGCTCTAGCCGCCCATGCGCTGCCCAGTGAAACAACGAGTGGGGAGCCGTAGAAAGAAATGTGCGCGAGAGTTTGAGAGCGCTGGCCAAAAATACTATTCAGTCCATGTAATTTGAAAACACGAATAGGCCCACCTTTTGACACTGCTGGCAGCTGCAAACGCAAGAGCCAATAGGTCCCAGTGTACATCGTCATTCCCCAGCCGAAGCTGACGAATACATTTTTGACAAATGTCGCATCGACGCCATCTAGATCCTCTTTATTCCACAATGCTCTTGTTTTTCCGTCTGCGGAAGGGACTTCTAAGGGGCTTATTACAGCCCAGCCCCAGGACAGGAAGGGATTGCTAAGCCCCTCGTGTATTCCGCTCTCGTCCGATGATCACGCCAGCGACTGCGTCATTTACGATTCTGCTTTGAGACCCTTTGGGAAACATAGCCTCTAGATATGCTGGGCGTATGAGGTACGTGTGGCACCACCTGTCGTCCAGATCTACCGAGGTATTGGGTGAAAGTTCATCTGACCATGATGCAGCTTTGAAGCCAGGTAGATGGAGTCCCAGGACGATAAGCCAGGCATAGCGGAATAAATCCTTCGCGCTGCGCGAGTCCAAATTCAACAAGAGATCCCGGATGTCCGAAAACAAAATAGTGGCGTATGGATCCGAGTCTATTTCGCTATCAGTGGAGCGGCGTGGAAGAAATAGTGTTCGATCTGCAAGGGACTCTGAGAAACCGAATTTCCGGTAAGGATCAAGGTCTTCTACGGGAATTGAACTGGGCTGAGATGGGGGAGGAGCTGAGGCCTCCCGGAGAACCAGGAATCCCAGCCTTGTGCACCAACTTCTCCTAACCTCGGACATTCAGACTCCCAGAACTCTTCCAGCGAATCAAGCCGATGTGACAGAGGAAGACCATAAAGCGCCTGTGGAATTTGGAAAGTTCTGTGTCGGGTCGATCAGAGAAATTTGTATGAGATTTACAGAAACTTTACAGTTCTGCCTGCGCTTGGAACATTGCCGTAGCCCTCTCCCCGAATCCTAGAAATAGAATAAATGAAGGTTTCACAGCAGAAGGATAAGCTAACCCGTATCCTGAAAGGCAACAGCGAGTCGCCAGAATATCCTCACTCGTCCAACCTCGTCGTGTTGTACGGCAGCAAGTGCTCTCTTCGCATCCTCGACGACAGCAGATACACCCTTGTTCCCCTTTCTTATCCTCCATTCGAACCATTCCATCCATATTTCGACGCCTTCTACGTTTTTCAGCGCATCCTCCCACTCGGCTCGTAGTTTGCTGTCATGCCAGACCTCTCCCCAGCCTGAAGATATTTGAACCGCAGAACGTACGAATTACCATTCACCGCAATCGCGCGCGAAAGTATTGAAATCGAAATCTCGGCCCGCGCCCTCGTTGCATTCTTGGATGTCGTAGGAACTGTCAACAAAGTATGCGATACTAAGGATACCCAATTGGATATTGAACAGGGTCCGCAGCAAGTCGCTCGTTAATGGATCGCAAGGTAGTCTGGTGAGAGTTTGGGGTGTCATCTTCGCTGGAGTCACCGGCATCCGATTCACCTGCGTCAGACTCGGACTCGGACTCGGAGTTGCATTGGTGTTTTCAATAGAGCGGTAAGACTGTTCGTGGACGGCATGGGAGGGTAGACGTAGGAACCCGTCGCGTTCTTCATATTTGGAAGACGTCGCAGTCGCATTCACGAGGCTGCGGGTGGGTTGCGGGATAGGAGAGCGCGAGAGGAAGCATCAGTCAAACTGGGCAACTGCGGAATTCCGTTTGTAAGGGCAAGGACGCGACGGCACTATTGGTGTACCTTCCGTCTCCCTGGGACGCCAACCTCTATACCATTGCTTGTTCGAAAGGCCGAAAAGGATGAAGGGAGTCCTAATATGGATCTACCAGCTGGTACTTGGTTAGTGGTAGACACACATGTGGCACGGCAACGCACTGTGGTACCTGGGCACATCACGCGAGTGTATACCGCCATATTGGATATTGAGAGGATCTCCTTTGCGGTCTGAATAAAAAAGGCGCGATGTCGGGTCGGGCTCGTCGTTGGCGCGATGCTCTTTTCGGTGTTCTTTTCGGTCCTTGGTTCAGGAACATTTGGAATAGTCTTGTCACGTTTCCGCTTTCGTTCCTTGTTTTGGGCGGAGGAGGAGGAGAATTTGAAGGTACTCGGGAAACGAAGAGAATGAGGGGATAGAAGACATCTGAGTTGAACACGACGCGCCAGCCCGCACCGGAAATCCCGTTGATCGGGGCTGTGCCCTCGGCAAAATTTCAGACCTCTGTCTCCTTTCATTTGCCGCGTCCTCGCTTTCGTCCAGCACCCATCGCCACTATGCGCCCACTCACAGAAGAAGAGTCGCGCGCGGTTTTTGAGAAGCTTGCAAACTACATCGTCCGTCTCTTTATGTCTCGCCACTTCTTTTCTTAAAGTTTTCCAGGGAAAAAACCTGATTCACCTCATCGACCGACCCGACGGCGCATATTGCTTCAGACTTCAAAAGGACCGAGTCTACTATGTCTCAGAAGAGTCCATGCGCTCAGCATCTCGGTAGCACGACCAAACCTGGTCTCGCTCGGAACATGTTTTGGCAAGTTCAGCAAGTCTGGGAAATTCAAGCTCCACATAACGGCGTTGGATTACATCGCCAAGTATGCAAAGTATAAAGTACGAATCCAAAGCTCTTGGTCCATCCGCAGGGTTGACTATTCCACAGGTGTGGATAAAACCTAATGGCGAAATGCCCTTCCTGTACGGGAACCATGTTCTCAAAGCACATCTCGGGCGTATCACAGAAGACACCCCGGAGCATCAAGGAGTAGTCGTCTTTAGCATGAGCGACATGCCATTAGTGCATTCGATTTCCTTGCCTGTACCTTCCGGGTTAATAATTTTTGCAGGGCTTTGGCGTAACAGCACGAGCTACCGTGGATACACGAAAATTGGATCCAACGTCCATCATAATATTCCATCAGGCGTACGCATTTCCCCTCGCTTCTAAAGCAGGCACTGACCAACATCAACAGTGACGTTGGAGAGTATTTGCGAGATGAGGCAAGTTTAACACATACTATGCACTTGATACGACGCTGACTCTCGTGCAGGAGACACTGTTTTAATGGCCGCCGGCGTGCCTTTGTTACGATTGACCTTCCACGCTATTAAGATAATCTCCTGCTCCGGATCTGAAGTGCTCGGCCGAGGGCTACTATAGTCATTTACTGGATGCGCCGCTCTTTGAGTGCGCGCCAAGCGTCATGCTAGTTCTCATTTTGGTGGATACAACAATAGATTTGGTTTGGAGAGTATTGACTTGTGGTACATTCTGCTACACTGAAGGATATGCTCCCGACGCAAAATTGTCAATCTCCCCAGCCCTTTCGCGAGCGGCTCCTGCCTCATTCTCGCCGTATGAGACCGCATCCCAATTTTTCCCGTGAGCGACAGTGTGCAAAAGATCCATGCGACTGTAATTGCCCATGATGTCGGCGACGGTCTTTACTTCGTCTATTTTGGAAAGTGAAATATCTGCGTAGACGATTTGTTCCACTCCCGCGTCTGCGGCACGCGCAAGCGTAGAACCATCGGGGCCGTAAATCTGCATTTTTCGGCCTTCAACAGAAAGAAAAAGGCGAGGGAATTAATGTAGCTTACAGTAGAAAATCCGCCGCCCGGGAACGTGAACCAGGGGAAGCCTGTGAGCTTCATCTTTTCTGCACCCGCCTCGCTTACTACATGGCAGCATGCGAGTCCGAAGCAACCGCCTTCCATTGCAACCATTTGGGTCATCCTGCTCGATGCTTCACCACTGACAATATACGGCGAACCACCCGTCCCTGGTGGAAAGGCGGGCCACCAGGCTCCGACGAAAATCTGAGGATGCTGGGAGTAGAAATGAGTCTTGAACCAAGGCTGTTGAAGCGAGTTAATGGTGTTCAGATATTCAATGCTCAGCGGACCTGAATGTGCTCCCAGCAGTTGAGACTCCCGAGTCTATTTTGGGTTAATTTAGTTTCGTATGATTACGGTCTGCCGACCCACCTGCCGAACGGGGTCTGGACAACATTGTAAATTGACTGTGCTGTTTACTTTATTAGCTTCTAGAAAGTGACCATGGCATTGGGCTCACCGCTGCCATCGCCGAAAACCGTCTTCTCATAGTGGGTAGGCTGGAGGGGTGAAGTCTGTTAAATTACTATTCATTCGCCTCTTGGGCGACGAGTAAGTGTGACTTGCCTTGATCTTTCTGCGGTGGTTGGCAATCTTCCCGTTGGGTAAGATCGTCGCCTGAGCGATGTAGAGAGAGCCGCCATCTCGTTCAGCAAACCCGATCACAGCAGTTACATCTGCCTCTTTAACTGCCTCGCAGATGCGATCCATCTCGGGCGAGTGAAGGGCGAGCGCATTGGCTTGGTATTCTTTCAGCACAGTCGCAGTCACTACAAAATTATTTGCCTGGGACGAGTAAGCCGCCACAAGTGCACAGAATAATCAATGGCTTACCCAGGGGGTCCATGGATATCCTACAGAGCTGTGAGCAAATTGTAGTATTCCTAAGGACGACCTACCTGGAATGAAGACCTCAGGAAAGCCAATTATTTTGGCCCCTTCAGCAGCAGCCTCCTGTATTATCTTGATGGTCTTTTCAACACCACCTTGGAGGTCGAGCCATACGCTAAAGGTATCACAAATCACATTTAAATCCGTCCTCCGTATGGTTGAACCTACGGCTCAGCCTGAACAGCGGCAACCTTGAAGATTTTAGTGTCGGAATTGGAGGGGGTGAGTGTGATAGGCATGAGAGGAAAATAGTGAAGGTCTGCTTCATTACCCAGGGTATTTATATGTACAAGTCACGAATAATAGGTAGAACCACGGTCGGAGTGAGTCGGACCCTCTTTGACCCAGGACTAGGACTTGCGAAGCATTTAGACGGTCTCACACGGCAAGGTACGTAGGAAGACGGGAAGAGCAGTCAGCCGAGCAGCCCCCGTGGTCGCGCGGCTTGACGGCGACTGAAAGAAGCACCCAATGAACACGAAAAATTCGAGGTTTTCGGCTATTTCAACAGACATTAGTGACAGGGTTGCTTCTGGAAGCCGTATTTTGACGAGAAGAGCTCGGTGAACACGGTGAACAGACTAGGAAAGGAAAAGAACGAAGAGCTAGATGCTTTATAATTGTACGCTCATGTCGCAAGGTCGTAGGAAACCGGAATACAAGAAAACTTCGAGGCCTGGGCCAGCTCTAGAATGAGCGAGGTAGTCTGCCAAAACGCTGCAGTCGAGTGTGGTTGAGGTTCAAAATGATGGCATCAATTGGAGATGCCTTCAGCAAACGACTGGACTACACTTTCGGACAATGAACTGACTGTCGAAAATGTCCACAAGTCCTTGGATCCCATAAAAGACGACCTTTGGGTTGCTGCAGCCTGTGTCGACCGAATCCTCGATGACACAGCACTCCAGCGCGTCCTACTCGACATCGCGTTGGAACGGACAACCGCCGCCGTCCGACGTTCTCAGCCCACAGCTACCGCAGACGACGACGACTCAACCTCTACCCCCGAGGAATCTTCTCGACGCGACACCCTCATCTCCCATTTCACCCATTTTCCTGCCGACGCCCGTCTCTGTGCCATTCGTGCATTGATCCTTGACCGCCTGGATCGCTTAAACACATTCGTGGAGATATGTAAAGCGGCCCCTGCGGACATGGATGGTCTCGAAAATACGGATGAATGGGAGGATGATCCCTGGGCGGACTCCGCGCAGGCCGACACGCAGCAAGCCGCCGAGCCACCAGTTGCGCTTTCGGTGTTCCTCACAGACTCTCTCCTCCGCTCAGCCTTTCTATTAGCATCGCACCAGTGGTTCAGTGCCCTTGGAATCATGTTCGAGCGACACGCAGCGCACTTGTGGCCATACCGTGTCTCTATTTTGGATAATATTCCAGAGCATGTGCATCCATTGTCATATCGCGACTTTCTTCCTGCTCTAGACACATCTACCAATGTTGAAAAGAGAACCGCGTCAAATCCGTGGAGGGCCGAACCTGACTGGTCTGAAACGCCAGACGTTCATGCAGCTCTCGCGGCCTCCAGCCTCGACATGCCCACGCCTGGTGGGGACCCCCAGCTTGATCGCCACGACGAACCACTATCCGCTGATCAACTCGCGGACTGGTACAAAGCACGCATTCACCGCATTATTTCTTCCACGGGTATGATAGACGTGGCGCTAGCTGTTGTCCAGCATGCGGCCCCGCAGAGTGTATCGGGTCTGGACGAGATGGGTGAAGAGCTCAGCCTATTAGCACGGCTAGTATATGACGCCCCACAACCTGATGATGAAATGGAAGATGACTGGACACTTGACCGGTGGTACGCGATGGACCCTAATGCCGTAGTCAGAGCATATCTGGCCCATTCAACTCCTGCGACTCTTGCCAAAGATATTTGGCGCCTTGTGATGCCCTATCTCTTCGTTCTCGAATCTCGGGCAGAACGCGCCGGCAACCCTGATCCCACTATCCGAACACGCGTCCTCTACGAGTATATTCTCAACGTGCCGTTGGCAACGGCTGCAGCCATATTCGAGGCGTCCAAGCCGATTCTTCCGGCAGCCCAGAGAATAATTCAGAATGATGAAGATATGGCTCGCCTAGCCCTCGCATGTCTATATGGGAGCAACAGTCTGACGAATGGACGACTATGAATCAAATCTTCGAGTGCTTGCCAGCCTGGGATATCACCAGGGATGACGACCAAGAGGACGCTGCCGACACGACCATTGTCTCTCTTGGCGCCTATGTGACGCCGTCGACCTCGCGTCCTCGCTGCACTGCATCAGACCTCCTGGTATTTTTCCAGCCGTTACCTTTGACCTCTCTATCTCGCGCACTCGACATACTCGACGTCCATTTGGAATCGGGGGAAATTTTGTCTCGGTGGAGTGTTCCTGCTCCGTTGCGATGGTTTCTGCAAAGTAATTCCGACGTACCTGAACAACGTTCTTGGGCCAATCGCATGGCCAGACGTGCGGGTGGATCGGAAGACAAACTGAATTCATTGGACGATTGGGAATGGCTCCTCGAGGACATGCTCAAATTAACGGGGAAGGGAGATAACGGTCTTCGTGGTGCATTTGGCCTGTTATCCCAGACGAGGTTTTGCGGATTTTTTTGAGTGGTCTTCTTAGCACTGGCAGTAGGTCCATCGCCGAGTTATCTTTACCCGCGCGTACTGACAGCTTTTTTTTCGTGTAGATTTCAATATAGCCAAAACCCTCATCAGATCTTCCAAGAACAACTATCCTGAGTCCAGAAGCCATCGAAGACATATGCTTATCGTCTTCTCGAGAATTATACGACAATGCAAGTTCGGGCAACTACACTTTTGGCGAAATGAAACTTGCATATGAGTGGTGCGTGTCTTAACTTTCGGAAATTTCAAGCACTGAGCGAAAGGCTCTAGTCTGGACGTCCCCCCTCCTTCTGACCGTGTCCTGAGGGAGAAAGAATTTATCGAGGCAACATCGCGTCTTTCCTCCTTCAATGTGATGTCCAGTCCCGGCATCCCCATCTCTCCTTTGGAGATACGCTTGACCAAAGATCGCCTCTCGCTGGTATCACGAGTTCTCTCCAGCAACAACGATGCGTACAAGCACACCGAAGTTATTCTCGACCTAGTTCATAAACTGGGCTTGCGAAACAGCATCGTCGCGGAAGTCAAGACATTGGCCATGCTTGCTGACACTGCTCTGCAGGCGGAAGATTTTTTACGTGCCTACGAGACGAGTGAACGCATGGTTGAAACCGTCCTAGTACTGCGCTCGTCGCATCCAGATATTGACAGCCCGGAGATCCAGGAAGCCGGCGAGGTCTGCTGGGTTGCGTGTTATCAGCTAGGTCGCCAGCCCGAGTTTGACGACGTCGATAAAAAGCTTTCGCTGTTGGGCCGTGCACTTGAGCTGTGTCCACCTGACAAATTGCACGACGTCCTAGTGGCTTGGAGACGTCTAGAGAACGAAGACATCGAAGCACGAGAAGAAAGACTCTCCCGTCGTCGTGATGGTGGCACAGGAAAAATCAACACCGCTGCTCCGAATGCCGCCTCATCCTTGCGAGCGCGCCTCCAAGACTTCCATATGCCGTCTCCTCCACTACTTAACACACCCGACGCAGCAGCCCTTGCGAGTAGGACATTCCGCAGTGTCGCTGCCAATTTTCCGTTCTCGGTTGGTCGTCCCCGGTCGCACGCGTCCCAGGACCAAGAGCGACCCGACAGCGCAAACAGGAGAAGAGAAGGAGAAGAGATCTCAACCCAGCCACTCGCGTTTTTTCGAAGGGAATTGGTTGGCTAATTGGGGCGGATGACGAATAATTTGTTTATGTCGTATCAGGCTGTGCATGTATTCCATACCTCTCCATCTTTAGATGCTACGCTGGCGAGCTCGACGATCCAGGATGTTGACCATTCTCTTTCTTCTGGTCGTCCTGGGCCTTTTGCTGGTCCCTCTCTACATCATATACAAGCCGCCAGCTTGGCTGATCGCCCATTTCCAAACTAAATGGCCGGATATTCTGTGGAGGGTTTCAACATCTACCAAAATTGTCGCGTTGACCATCGACGACGGGCCGTCCGAGTTCACGGCCGAGATCATGGAAATCTTAAAGGAAAACGAGGCGGCAGCATCCTTCTTCGTCATCGGCTCGCAGGTCGCTGGACGCGAGGAATCACTAGTGGAACTTGTCCGCAACGGGAATGAGCTGGCCAACCACGCCATGCACGACGAGCCTTCGCGCAAGCTCAGCGACGTCGACTTGTCCAACCAGATCCATGCCGTCGACGAAATGCTACAGACGGCCTACAAATCGGCAGGTGTTCGCCCACCCCAGAAGTACTTTCGTCCGGGATCGGGCTTCTTTTCCAAGAGGATGCGAGCGCTGGTGGCCTCGCTGGCTACCGCCTGGTCTTGGGTAGTATTTACCCTCACGACCCACAAATTTCGTTTCCTGGAGTCAATGGTCGCCATATTCTCAGCATGCTTAAGCCTGGGGGCATTATCATTTGTCACGACAGGAGGAGTTGGACGCCGCCGATGCTGCGTCAGATCTGCCTGAGATACGGAGGAGGGGGTATCGGATTCTCACAGTCTCGAAGCTCGTAGAAGAGGCTTCAAGTTCTGTATAGTCATTCCAAGCTGCTTGGCTTGGTGTTGTGCAAGTTAGCACCCAGTCGACTATTCTCTGTCGTCAGCAGTTGGAATGTAATAGATCGTGATTTTTTCTTCCGCCCGACCTGCGACCTTGGAGTTTCTATCCCATCGAATACTTTCGGTGCTCTGAGTCCGGAAACAGCCTGCCCCTATATGTCACATCATAGCAGTCAGAATCAGGTCTCACAGGCTCACTTGCTTTGCTGTTGTGTAGCCTTTGGAGTTGACCTACTTCCCCACCCATGGTATCCCGGAAATCTTTCGAAAACCCAAATCGCAAGTCAGCGGGTCTTGTCTCAGAACACAACAACTCATTGTGCCCAGATTTCACGAAAGAAGCAGACGGATGGGTTTGCAACATCTGCAACCCTTCGCGCGGCGACCGCGCCCATATGAATATCCACGCCGCCATTCGACATGAACGCAACTCTGCCCAACATGCACGCAATGTCCAGGAATCCAACATGTGGTGGAATCCGCCCAACGAAGACGCTGCCATTTCTTGGCTCCCTTCAAGCCAAGACGCCGCGATATGGAATGCTCCCCTTGAGGTCAGACATAATACTTGAGGTCGGCCTCTGACCTGACTGCTGGGAAATTAGGAAGATCCACCGCTAACAAAAGAAGAGCTGCAGATGCGCGAGCACCAGATGCATGTTGAGCGTGTCGCAGACATAGTGCCATACTGGATCAAATGTGTAAACGCCGCTGCGAATGGGGAGGAATTACGATTGGAACCGTTTTTGAACACCCTCCACGACGTATCGGATACGTGGATGCCTGCGCAACCCTTGGGCACAAGCGACGGGTTCTGGGGGTTGGGATTACAGAGGGGACCCCAATCGTTGGGGAGTTCATCCTGATGCAAAGTCAATGTCTTCTGCGGCACACGGTTCCAAGTCCCAGACCGGATCGCGCACAATTGCGAGTAGTGTCCCGGCGGCAGGATATGCGTTCGTGGAAAATATCGCTCGCCAGGAATCTGTAACGACGCGGATCGTAAACGACGGATGCACATGTTCTTTGAAGTGGGTGTGTTTTAATTTCTTCATTTCTAGTATTCTAACGAGGTGGATACGTAGATGCCTACACAGGAAAAAGTCAAAAAGATTGACGAAATCGTGCGGTATCTGCAATCGGCTTCTGTCTAAGGAGTAGGAACCCTACTGAAATGAATTGTGCGTGTTGATTTTGTCGAATACTAAACATTCATTTATTGTTACTATGGCAGTCTTTCAGCAATTGTATGAATTTATCTGATTCCTTGTTCATTTTGTATTCAACACGCTGCATCGTTGCCCTTCCATGGATCCATTCATCAAGCCTCTGTATATCATGTATATTTCTGCATCGTAGCTTGTCCAAACCACATAGTGAACTTTTGAACCCACACCAGTCTATCCGACTCTAATTAGCCAAATTGTAATTTGTGGCAAGCGCCTCAGTAAGCGCACAGCCTTGCGATGCGTGATCGCGCCAAGACCTATAAGATCCACTGGGCTTGCACAGCTTGCCCTCCTACAACATCTCTGTCATGGAACGCCCACTACCCTACGGCTGGATCAGCCAGGTCGACAGTAACAGTGGCCATCGATTTTACGTCGATACGAAGGCGAATCCTCCTCGGTCGATCTGGGTGCACCCTCTCGAGGACGAGCAGTATCTCAGAGAACATCCTGAAGCGCGCGAGAAACAACAGCCTGCTGCGGAGAAGCAACCCCAATACAGCGCACCCCCAACTCCCCAGTTGCGTCTTCTTCGGACCGGGCTGGATATGCATCCCCCAACGGATCGAAGCCAGAGAAACATGGCTTTCTCGGCAAGTTGAAGGACAAGGTCGTGGGAACCAAGGAAGAGCGCGAGCAGGAGAAGCGTCACAAAGCTGAACAGAAACGACAAATGATGGAGGCGAGTTGGGTGCAATTTCATTCATTCTTACTGCTAAATGAGCTGTCTTAGCTGCGAGAACGTCGCCATCAAGAGATGCTGGCAGCTCAGGCGGCTCAGTATCAGCGGGATCAACAGCAGGCGATGATGTATGCTCAGCAGCAACCCCAGTACCAACCCCAATACGGTGCACCGCAGTACGGGTACGCTCCTCCCCAGCAACAGTGAGCACTTTTGTTCGTGGCACATCTATCATGACGCTTAGCGCCACCAGGAGGTCTGGCTTTGGTGGAGGAGGGATGGCAATGCCCTTGTTGGGTGGTTTGGCAGGTGCGCGTTTATTCATTCCTAACATTGAACTAGCAGAAAGATTGATATCGTCGCAGGGGGTCTTTTACTTGGTGAAGTTTTATCCGGGGATGGGTTCGGTGAGTTCGGTTCAACGAAGTAGAATCGCGGTCGCTAACTTTCTGATAGGAGGCGATGGAGGTGGCGACTTTGGGGGGGTGACGGTGGCGGGGATTTCTGATCGTGTCCGTCGGCTCTCGGCCAACATCCGACGGCCTGTATTATGCATATGTATCTCGCGTAGGTTGTGTAGTTTGTAGTGTGAGGCTTTTTTGTGAGAATAATGTTTTGTTTTGCTGTCATTCTTCGAAACGCGCTTGAACACGTGAGCACGCGCCATCCATGGCTCCCGCCCTACCGTCGTCCCTAAGTCCCCATATATGTATCCTGTCTTCCCCAGACCTTACCCAGCTTCTCAAGGTGTCACTTCTACCTCCGCTTCATCATATTCTCCAGTCTTTTTCTCCGCTACCTCAAGGTTGTTTTTATAATTGGAATTCATTTGTGCGACTAAACCTTTCACAGTTACGACACGGACAACGGCCCTAACCTCTGTTCCTCACTCGTCATTTGGTTTGCGATTCTCCAGTCTACCTGGAATCGAGGCGGCTTGTCGAGAGGATGAGCAACAGCGTGCGGAACGCACGATTGATTGGATTGGGGCGCGCATCAGTAACCGTTGTGCAAAATGGCTACAGGACATGGAGAAACTAGGAGAAAAGGACCCAGTGCGGACTCCCTGGTGGGACGAACTGAAGCGCTGTGCGGAAGGCGACCACGTCCCATCCAAAACCGAAGGATGGAATCATCCGGTAGCAAGTATGTGAAATAGAACTGTCCTCTTACACTGACAGATTTTACTAACGCACTCTTCTCCAGTTATTCTTGCGGTGTCGACCACCGCCCCTAATCCTTTGCAAGCAATAACTGCACTTCATTCGCGTGCTATTGAACTTCCGCCATGGGTTGACCCTACGTTCCTCCGATACACCCTTATAGTTCATCCTCAAAATTCCCCGTTTTCCGATGAAGAGTAGGCCCATTTTCGTTGACTCTTCGATATCTCTTATATTCCACTAGAGCAGGCGCTCTATTCAACGCAGTCAAGAAACAATTTGGCTTGCATAGCTATCTTCTTCCGCTCGCCCTTCCCAGCCCACCACCTCCTCCAGTCCCTGTCCCCGCCCTCATTCCAAGGCTTCCGCCGCCGCCGTCGTCCGACTCACCAGAACTGAGTCCGGCAACCGTCCCTCCGCCTACGCCAAACATTCCCACTGCGGGTGCATTAAATACTCTGAGAATGAGCGAGACCGATATCCAACAAACTGCCAGATTCACGAGGGAATTTCTGGTCATGAGCCTGGTTCCTTGGATGGAAAAATGCGTGGTAGAATGGAATGAAAATGTAGCCTTGTTTGTTTACTTGCTGATTCCATGTACTCAAGTCCCACAGTTTTCCTCGAATCGTCGCCTTCCGTCGCGATTGTTTTCGTCTACGCGTCGATTATTTGGCTCGCCATCGCCGTCTCCCGCACCAACACATGTACCTTCTTCATCCCTTTCCCGATCAAGCACATATAATGGGGCTTCCCTGATATCTGGCGGATCCACACTGGCTCCACCGTCTCAACAGCGTCGCTTAGCGGAGTTTGCCACGGTCCTTGGTGACTTCAAATTAGCAGTGACCGTTTGGGAAACGCTGCGTAAAGAGGGCAAGGGAGGTTCTGTACGTCTTTATTTATCCTTTGTATGCATACCACCTTACCCAGGTGTAGGAGATGCTTCCCCTGCTAGTATCACCTTCCCCCGCCATTCCTTTACATGTCGCTAACGCATTATCGAGCATCAATCCCTCAACGTCGGAACTCACGGCTCAGGCTCAGCTCCGAGCCCTTTCTTACGCAGTTCGTTGGGAAATCGGGATAGGGAGTTCGGACTTCCTCGGCAGTACTTTAGAAGGGGACCGATGGCTTGTGTGGGCGGCAGGGAATGTACGTTCATTCCTCTTTTCTTTCAGTCGAGTTGTCAACAAAGGATCAGTCAGAGGAACCTCCGTCGGCCCTGTTGCTTGCACATGCTGCTCTGCTGAGCGCTCGGAAGTTGGCCAGGCGCCGAGCTGCGCTCTGGTATCTGTCTGCAGCGAATAGATTGGAGAAATGCGGTATTGTAAGCCGTGCAACTTACCTGCTGTACAGAGAATTGATATTTCAACCAGAAACCGTTGACTATGTATTTCCTTAGAAAAGCACACGGGCTATACAAAATTCGACCCCAAAAGGAATTATCTCCATCTTTTTGGGACTCGGAAGGCCATTCCCCTTCCGAAGAAAATGGATTTGACGCCATACTGTCCGGAATTGAGCACCCACTTGGTATTATTAATTTATTGCCGTTGCCAATTCCAGACAACCTTATTGTATTTAGGGCGTCTGCTTTACACTACAGGCGACGTGGCCGGTGCCGTAAGGCTTTTCTTGGGCCTTCTTCGTGGCTCGTCGCTCCCTCCACCACCAACTACTAACGGTAACGCAACTGCCGAGGATGTTAATTTTTCTGCGACCGACAAAGTCTTTTTGGATGATTTTCGTGTCGCATTTGCTGTACGGTTATGTCCTCGGGAATGTCATCCTGAACTATTTGTTCTAATTTCAATGATAGCATTTCAAGTCAACTGCTGGAGACCAAGTTCAACTGCTAGATCTCAAACTTCCTTTTACCTTTTGCTTACAAAGCCAGACTCGTTTGCGATTGCCTGGGGCTAATCAAGAAGACTCGGGAGAATGGCAGAGTCGAGAGGAGGATTGGATAAAGTTTTGGAAAGGACATGGTGGTTCTGAGAGCCTCTCGAAAACAGGCAAGGTTGTTGTCGATGGTAAGTGTTCTATCCCTCATATCGAGTATGATTTAGATTTTTTCTTTTTCCAGAAACTTTTTTCGTCGATTTGGTTTTACGAAATCCACTTGACGCAGAACTGAATCTCTCGAATGTCACAATTGTTGTAAAGGAGTCACACTCGGACGACGCTTCTTCGTCGAAGCCGTTCCTCGACGTGGAGGTTGTGGAAGATGTTACTCTCGGGCCACGGGAATCGCGGACCGTACGTCTTCGTAATCAATTTTCTGACCTTCTTTTTAAACCTGTTGCAAAGGTCCCAATTGCTGTCAAATCTTCACGTCCAACGTCGCTGACTATCACGCATGTCGCTTATGATTACCTCTCCCTTCTTCCTAGCACCGAGTCTCTTGCGTCTCGTGGCCGGAGGCTCCACAATACACCAGCTCAGAGGCAACACCCGACCTATGCTCCTGACGTTTTGCTTGCAGTAGATGTAGTAGAAGCCACCCATAAGCTATTGGTCAATTTCGTAGACGACCAGCAGCTAGTCTTGGGTGAAGGCGAGAACAAATTGCTACGGCTCTGGTTCACAAACCGCGGAACCAAGGCTGTTGGCGAAGTCTGGATGGTTGCCGGTGCAGACGATGAGATATGGGTGGGCACAGAGCCCGACGATGACGGTAAGCAGAAGCCATGTTGAGCTGCCTCGGAGCTGAGTGTGTCAGATTCAGATGTATCGCCTAAAACAGAAGTTGCGCGTTCTCATAACTCTATTGCCCTCCAACAACCGTATCGGTTGACCATGATTGGGGGAGAGAGTTCGACATCGCTGCAACCGGAAGACAATATCGAAATTTCGGTGATGCTTCATGCTAGTCAAATAGGAGAGCGAGAGCTTTCGTTATTATTTGTCTATCGCGAGGTAGATGTGCTCGTTTTTTATCACCCTGATACTGAAATTTACCTTTCCATATCCAGAGCGACGCCGATTCGTTTCATTCCACGAGAGTCACGCGATACTACGATGTCCAGCCTATTCTGGACATTACAGCCAGCGCTTCACCTTGTCATGCCACGGATCACCTTTTCATGTTGAACTTGGAAGTAGAGAATGTTTCCGGGTCACATTCTATTCACTTGGAACAGATCAGCACATATAGTCCAAGTTGGAAATGCGATCCGATGGCGGAACCTGATTTGTGAGAATGAACATTGTATCTTGTTAATACTCCGTTGACCCTCCGCAGCGGCTCACTAGCACCCTTTCAGTCTTCTCGTTTGTTTTTCGGGGCTGGCCGCTGGACTGACGGCACAGGGTCGGTCGAGACGCTGGGATTCGTCTCTCGCAAACTTGAGGACGTCCTACATGGTAGAAACGTCGAGCGCTCCGCTCCTCCTCCAATAGACATCCTTTGCAGTCATGCAGCTGAAGTGAGGATTCAGATTTACGTTGCGGATCTGAGCTGATGCATCTTGAAGTCGAGATCTAATCGATGCTCTCGAGCAGCTACTCGCCACTTCGTCTGCAGCGGCCGCCGAAGTTTAGTGTTACGTCATTTGGCCAATACACATCCACACATTCCGGCGCATTCATACTCATCTATATTCCCGCTCTACAATCCAAATTCCGTCGACTTCGTAATATTCTGGGAAATCCCCGACTTGCATCGCTACGGCCATATCATGTCCTCGGGAATAACACTTGAAGCTGGACATGCGTCACTGAAGGATATAATCGACGAAGCTGAAAATGCCAAAGTAAAACGGAGCATGTACGCCGAGACCCAACGCCAAAAGATGGAAGTCCTCGACGCCATTCGTAACAGTGAATGGAACACAGAAATGAATCCAACTGTCGTGACGCAGCAAGAAGTGCCTGTGTTCCATGATTTTTCGAAAGGGTTTGTGCTCGCTCATAGGGACCATCTGCCTGTCTCTTACCTTTTTCTTCCAGGCCCATCATATTCCTATCACCTTTACAATCCGGAATTACTCGACAACGCACATATCTCGCTTTGTTTTCCGAGTTGTTTCAGACTCTATCTCGTATCTGCCGTAAGCATCGCGTATTATCCATTTGCTCCTCAATTTATGTGTACAATGCAGAGACGTTCAACCGCCTGCTTACACTGGCCGACTAACATTTCGAGGCACGCTGAAACCGTTAGAATCGAGCCGGATAACGCCCAAGATATGGGTGGTCTGTCCAGGTACCTATGCTCTCAGTGGGTGGCGGCTGGAAACGGAGGTCCTTGAGCCAGCGGCCAACGTAGACGAAGATGTGCGGATTAGACATCGCTACCAGGAGGAGCCGTCTCTTGGATTCATAACTGTCTCGGATATACCCTAATAATCCACCCCGATTACAACCGTTATAATAGATACTGGCGTTCTTGACTCCCTCATTCCTTCTTGGTCTCTTCTTTCTCCTTTTCCTGCTTGGCAAGCGCTGCCAAACGCAGTTGTTTCACTCTCGCGTTGAAATAGGTCTGTTTGGTAGGTGAATAAAGACGATGATACAAAGCAAAGATCCTCACCCCAAGTATGAATTGAACGGCATTGAAGAATGGCACCCATAACTAAGACCGAATTTAGCTGAAATTCCAACATTCACGAGTCCGGCTTACCTCCACAGGCACGAACCGTTGCGCAATGGTGAGTGCAATGGGGCTGGTAATCCAGGTAATGCGAATGACGCTGAAGAAGCCGGCTTTTATGGTATTAACCACCTCGTCAACGGATTTGGCACCGCTGATGACCGCCATGGACGCAAGATATGCAGTGGTTTGAATGGGGCGACGAGCAAATTGCTCGCGACAATTTGGCCAATCTTTGCCCCAGTTCCCGTCTTTCCAGCGAACGCTTTCTGCAAAACCCGACGAGGAAGTGACTAATCGGTGCAGATACCAAGAAACCGTAAATCGCCATCTTGACTGCGCGCAAGTCGATATGCGAGCGGGCGAGTAGGTGGATGAGGGCGGGGGCATCGCGGGCTGGCTTCTTAACCGGCATATGCGCAATGTTGCTGCCGAGGACCTATCCACGGTCAAAAAACGTGGGGACGTGTGGGGTAATTCGTACTTCTTGCAGGAAACATAACGTTGCGGTGTGATAGCCTTGGTGCGTAAAGGGTGAAGAGCAAGTTGCTGTAAATAATTCGCAAGAAGAGGATGGGGCTTGGCTGCACTCATGCTTGAGGTGGTTTAACCGTTTCCGGCGCGATCTACTGCCGGCATATGTGTCCATGTTTAGGCAAATTCGCATCATTCGCATCAATGATCGCCGATGCTGCAAAAAGGCTTCAAATGTAACAAGTACAAGCAGAACTAAGGCTTAGCAATATATTATTCTAGGTAACACTGACAGAGTCTTAACAAAAAAGCACGCGACGTAATCTATTTTCCTTTCACCCTGTGAAGGATTGAGCAAAACATTTACATAAGTTGAAAGTTGGAAGCGAACCATAGTTTAACATAGTCCGTCAATGAGACCATGCAAATCGTTTGCCAGACACCAAGCCCAATACGTGGCGTGACGCCGCGGTATAACCCTTTAAAGCCGTTTTCCTTATAAACGAAACCCAGCGTGTTCAACATGGTAAGTTTGGCGGGACGATTGGGGTTTTTCGCAGCGTCTTTGGCCATGGATTGCATCTGGGCCAAAAAAATCAGCATGGGGGTGATATAGCCGCGGTCGTCCACTTGCCTCAATTCGCACCACTTCAATAGGCTGATTCCAGGTGGCCAATGCGCCGCCAATAGAAGAGGCGAGAATTTTGTCCATCGGGCCCAAATAATCAGTATCAGATTTGCCGCGAGCCCTCCTGATTCCAGTCTCTGCTAGACGTGCAAAACCCATCCTGGGACCGAGGATCAGAACCAAAATAAAATAACGCAAGACACTCACCGAGAACCCCAGTTCGTGCACTGGCGGACAGCGACGGCATTTACACCCTTGTTCACCCCAGCGAGCCCTTCCCGACGATACATGTCTGCGAACAGAGCCCAGGTCGATGGTGGTTTGACCCCAGTAGCGGCCGTCTTCTGGCGAGTGATTTCAGCCGTCTTCATACAAGTAGTAAAACCTATCCAGAATATGAAGCCCGTGCATTAGCGGAATATCATAACCTACCCATCGTCGCGTATGCCTGCGCAACACCGCCGGTCATGCCGCCCAAGAGTCCCGCGGCAGCGGGACTGGCTCCCATGCCAAGCGTCGCAGTCTCGATCTCCGAGGCGGTAAACACCAGGACAGCACCCTTGGTCGAAGCCTCGATCCACGCCTGTGAGAAAGAGAAAAAGTAATTGGTTATCAGAACCAGAAGTGAAATTGGGTACATACCCAGGGTATAAGGCCCTGATAAAAGCCGGCCACTCCTCCGCGGGACCAAACCGTTTTCCACGCCTGCAACATGGGCTGCGCTCGGTTGGCAGCCATTTGCGTCTTGAGCACTTCTAAGGGTTGACCAAGGGTCGTAACCTGTTTGACGTTAATTTTTCTGCTCGACGAGCGTTGTAAATGAGCGGACCTCCTGTGATCGTCAGAACACGTCCAAGCGCGCAATAAGTAGCAGACTCACGAACTAAATATCAGGGCAGCACATTGGGTTCATTAGTATGGATTACACGCTTCAAAGCACGCCTAAATCAGTAGGCACCATGTTCATAATCGCGCCTGGCATTGTGCATTGAGCTTTGGCAGCGCGGGGATGCTGTCAAGACGTACCAACAGCAATATTAGACCAACTGACGCCCTTTTGGCCTGGCTCTTTTTGAATAGCCATTTTATACGAGGGGAGGAGAAGAGATGGGGAAGATGGAGGCGGAAGGAAAGGCTACGTCTTTGAACGATCCCACTTTTTGGGGGCATTTGCCGCATCCCCATATAGTAACGCCACTGCTCTCTTACGGCCGCAACCTGCCGCAACCAATCGTTCGATACGCTCGTACATGCTATACAATTTCTCCAGGGCGCGACCCACATCCTGGAGCTGTCGACCTATATCATTATCACAAGCCACATTCAATTCCGGCGAGATTGCATATGAAATTTATAAATGGGGTATGAGGATGTGCGGGTAAAGGAGAATAGCGATCCGGATGAGAGAGTATTTAGCGAAAGCAGAAAATCCAGGCATAAACGAGGAGCTAATTTAGGAGGCAGGAAACGAACGAGAAGACATAGTGGTTGATTCACGCAATGCGAGGATAGCGCCTTACTCGGCGGCCACCTCGCCTTCAGCCGATCCGAGTCCCTTGAGTTTCTCGGTCGCTGCCTCTAAATCTTCCTGCAACCTGGAACACCATTTCAGTAATGTATTGATAAAAGACGCGGTGCATACCTCGTAATCCGCTCCGATTGCTCATCTTGATCAGACTCGAGGTACTGGATCTCCATTGCTTTCCTGCCTACTTCGGCATTCAGCTCATCCACCTTGGTCTCCGAGGTTTCAAGTTTCTCTTCGAGAGCTTTGAGCGCCTTCTCGTGCTCAGCCTGCATGTCGTGCACTTTGAGGTTGTGCGCCTCATGCATGCGCTGCAACTCCTCTTTGGTGATCCCGGGCGATTGAGGAGGCGCCACGGCGCCATGTCCGTTGCTCTTAGGTGCCGCCGCTTCCGCCTCGATCGACGCTTTGAGTGTCGCGAGCTCACCTTCAAGGTCGGACAACTTGGTCAGAAGTTCCGATTTTTGTGTGGCCAGTGTCGTGACTTCTTCATCGTGGGCACCGCGGAGTTTCGTGACTTCTTCAGCACGCCCTTTGGCCGCTTCCTCGAGCTCGGTAGCGTGATTGTTCGACAAATCATGCAACGAAGCCTTTGTGAGATCGAGATTCTCAGAGATTGCCTGGAGATCGTCCTTGGCGACGCCGAGTTCGTTGGTCAACCGAGCGATCTCATCGACGTGCTGGGGCGAAACTCCAGGAACCTCAGTCAAGGCCGCTTTTGCCTCATCGCGCTGAGCGGTGAGGCTCTCGACTTCGGATCGTGCGAGTTCCAAATTAGCTTTGGCTTTGGCAAGATCATCTTGCGTGGCCTTGAGCTCGAGATTCAGTTTGCTGATCTGCTTCTCAAGGCCACCAACGGTAGACTCGAGGATGGATGCGTGCTCCTCTTTCAGGTCTTTCAGGGCAGATTCATGGGCCAAGCGAACTTGCTCCACCGAACTGCTGGATTCTGCACGAAGACCCTGAAGATCCTGCTGGTGCAGATCACTAGCCTCCGCCTTGAGAATAATATTAGGTATGTCCGGAGGTTATTGTGGTTGTGGCTTACCTTGGCACGTTCGAATGCCTCTTGAAGCAATTTGTCATGCTCAGCTTTGACAGCATCTACTTTAGCATTGTACTGAGCTTCTTGACCCTAGACAATCAAAATTGAACAAGAGTTTCGAGAGACAAATACTGGAAAACCATACCTCGAGTTCCGTTGTGATTCTTCTAATCTCATCGGAAAGCTCGGTTTGTTTCTTCACATAACCGTCTTCAGCTTCACCGAGTTTACGGGCGTGCCCTCTGTAGCGGTTTGGTGGGTCGCGAGGGCGGCCTCCATTTCGGCCTTGAGTGCCTCAAGCTGCGAGGTGGTTTGGGCGTGCGCTTCAGAGATCGCTTTGAGTTCGCTCTCGTGTGAAAGCTTCGTTTCGTCAGCTTTGGAAACGTGTTCCGTCTCCTTCGCCAGCGCATTGTCGATCGCTTGTTGTGTCGCGGCTATTGCTTCAGACAACTCTTGCTCCAGAGTCGCTATCTTCGCCGCCGTCTTCGCACGCTCATCCTCGATAGTCTCTTGGCTCTCCTTGAGCTCAAGCACTTCCACCTCGATCTCCGAAAGTTTGGCAACAGCGTCCTCTTTTTCAGCCCGGAGCTCCGCCAACTGTGCCTCCAAACTCTCTGCGAGCGCCGCTTTGCCCTCCGCCGCCTCAAACTTAGCCTGAGCTTCTTCGAGAGTTTGAGTATGCGCAGCTCTCAACGCTTGTACCTCTAATTCGATTGCATTAAAGTCTGCCTGTGCCTTGAGCAAAGCTTCATGCTCTATGGCGGCGGCGGCAGTAGCCTCCGAGATTGCGCCGGATTGAGATGATTGTAAGGAATCAAGATTCTCCTTCGAAGTGGAAACTTCCACCTCCAGCGCTGGATCTGACCTTGGAGGCTTTCGATTAATTCTTTCTGAGCAGCGGTCGCTGATTTGGCGGCTGCAAGCTACAACAAGCAGGTAAGCGTTGGAGTGGCTCGCATTTCTCAGGACATACATCTTCCTGGATGGATTGCAGAGCGGAGGACCCGTCTTGATGTTCCAAGCGCAATTTTTCCAGCGCCTCGGTTGCCTCCTTGAGCTGAGACTCTGACGCGCTTTGGCCTCCGTCAACTCCGTCGTCGTCGATCCCTTCGTTTCGACCTCGGCAAGAGCACTGGCGAGAGAGGTTTTGAGCTCCTCGACCTGTGTCTCAAGCTCTGTCGCGGCCTCAGTTTTAGCCACAAGAGATTCGGTCGCTTCTTGAAGCTGATGTCTCGTCAGTCCATATAAAATTTAAACCGACACACAAGGGATATTAACCTTCGTCTGCAGATCTTCAAGCGCCTTAGTATCCTCGCGAACTTCTTTGATAGACGTGATCGAAGCCGAAGCTCGGGACTTCGGTGCGACAGCAGGAGTTTTCGCGGCTGGAGCCTTCGCAGTGGAGGTGGACGGCTTCGAAGCGCCTGCCGAAGGAGGCTTAGTCGTGGCGGCCAGACTCTGTCTTGCGGTCAGAGGTGTTCGTTTAACTCCCTCTGAAACCGAGGCACGAGGCCGGGCAGCAGCTGCTGAAGGCGCCGCTCCCGCGGGTTGCCATTCGCAGTGGTGCCGACTGGGGATACAACGCCGCGCGCGTTGGTGGTCGTGGAAGCAGTCGTTGGTTTCGAGCTAGCGGAGGATGAAAGTGAAGGTTTTGTCATCGGAGGTGCCGAAGGTTTCGTAGGAACAACAGACGCTCTACGAGCGGGAGCTGCAGCTGGAGTCGCTGCAGGTTTGGCGGACGCCATTGCTGGCTTAGCGGTCGAAGCAGTTCCGCTGGTGGATTTCTTCAGAGGTGCTGCAGCGGGCTTTGGAGCCCCCGATGCAGAAGAAGGGGCCGGTTTAGACGAAACAGACTTGCCAGCACCGAAAGTGCCGGAACTGAGTATCTACGAGAAGAGAAGATAAGACATGTCGGAAAGAAATGAAGCATAATATTATCCCAACCTTCTTGACGCCGCTCGCAGCACCGTTGGTCTTGGTAGCGGCCGATTTGACAGTGGATGCAACCTTGTCTTTGACAGTCGTACTTTTCCCAAGTGGCTCTGCTTCAGGAGCCGGTTCCTGTGGCTCGGGATTCGACTCGTCGTCTGCGGGGACTGCAGCGTCGTCGATGGCTGCGCTATCTGCCGGTGGGTTTGTCGAAAGATCAGCTAATGAGAGATCATCGGCTGTGGGAGCCTCGTGTTCTACATGAGGCGTTGGGTCCGTGGACGAAGAAGGATTGAGCTCGTCTGTGGGCCCTGGGGCGGGCTCGACGAGGGTTGTGTCGGCCATGGGAGGGTTAGAACGATGTGGATCGCGTCTGATTCAGACACGAAAGTTTTCTGCCAAACAGACCGCGTGGCCCGAAACGGAACAAAACATTTTCAGTGCTGGCGGCCAGCGACTTGCAGACATACTACAATAATTCACTGCGCATAGCAAAAAAAATCAATAACCTTGTGCATGGTGTTTAGAAGACAAAGTTAGAGCTTGAGATATCGCGAAAATTATCAATAAATTCAGTATGTAAGGCCAAGGAAACCGTCACTATGAAGCCGGGAACTCGCACTATGTTTTCGGACCCACCGAGTAAATGGACGATGTACGCGGGCTACGCGGGCTCAACCCAAGACAATAGCTTCCGAATTCACTTTTCAACTTGAACATGATGAAGGTGTATCGACGCACTTTCTAATGCATTACTCTAAGGTTCTTTTGTATGATTCTGGCATGGGTGTCTGGTAAGACATAAAAGAGTGCACAAGGCAATTTGCTAGTTCAGAGAAGTTTGCTAAAGAGAAAAGACTCGACAAGGATTGGTCCTTGGCTCCGACACAAAGTGCTGACTAGTTTAAGACAGGCACATACAATTTCAGAGCGGGTGATATTCGTCCACAAATTGGATTTTCAAGGTTTTACGGGCGGGGGTTCATAGCACAGTGTTCAGGCTAGCTTGAACGTTCAAGGTCGAGCAAAGGTCGAGAGCAACAATTGACGCCGGAAGACACAACCAAACAACAAAACTCCAGAATCTCAAAAGGCAATCTAAAAGCACTCTCAAAAAAATGCAAGTGATTCAGTGGAAATGTAATACAAAGTGTTCTTCTATCCTGTTTCTGCTGCAATGTTCTGGCAACAGCTCAGGTAACGGTGGCGTATAAATTGAGGGCGTTCAGAGCAGGTTCCTTGAGCGAGTTGTGGTTATATCCGAGATATGCCACACCTCCGGGCTCGACATTGAAATGGGTCCCTGGGTTGCGAGGATAAGTAAAAATTAGTTGAAAAGCAGATGGGAGATTACCCAAGCAAAGTGGGAAATTGATCCAGCGAGATATGAGCACACGGCTGAAATGGCTAAGTAAAAATGAATTCAGCTAAATCCAGAAACCGATTAATATGGATATACCCGTGAGCGACAATCACGACGTCTCTGGTATGTAACCCTTCTTCTTTGTATTGTCTGTGGTATTCGCGAACCTAAAAAACAGTAAATAAGGCGAAGAGAAGGATCGTGAAGAGAGAGACCTTGGCAATAATGTTATCCACGCGAGTTTGCATTTGCTCAACACTTTCGCCGCCAGGACAACCCTTTGTAATTTATCAGCACCGTCTTCATTGCCGTTATAATTAATTGCACACGTCGTTCCAGATAGACCAAGTAGGATTTATGGCCTTGATCTCGGACGATAAGAGACCCTCGTAGTCCCCTGTTGGAATACAAAATTAGACGGGAAGAAAATAGCATATATTCGCTTGCCATAGTCCCACTCGCGGCATTCCTCAGTGATAAGGTGGTGAGGTGTTTCAACATGCTCTGCGTGCAAGAAATGATCGGGGGCAACTCCGAGAAATGGATCTATTGATACCAAAAAGCAAGTGGAAAGTCCTATGGGCGCGCTGGCGGGGCGAAACGAAGACAGTGCAGAGATTTTTCGGGTCAAGCACCTCTACGAAACCCTTGATTAGTAAATACGCAGCGATGGACAAATTGTTCTTACTTCCGTCCCCAACTAATATATGGGCCTGAACATTGGTGGCGTAGTGAAAACCTATTGATTCGGTTGGAGCCATACTTTTTCTCTGACTTGATCTTCACCACGAGCCGTGAGGGGAATGTCGGAGCGACCTGTCTGGATGCCAAAGAATAAGGTCGCGATCGGTAAGTTTGCAGGCGCTAAATAAATACATGGCGTCCATTCAACGACCACTCTGTTTCGCCATGGCGGATAATGAAGAGACGGGGCATAGGCCTCGACATCGTGGGACAGGTGTAGGGGTGCGGCTCACGCTGCGGTCAGTAGAATGAGATACCAGAAGGAAACCGAGAAAGAGCCGACTCTTAAGGGATCGGCTCGCCGGGCCGGACTCACGCGAACCCCGGAGAAGGCCGTGACCGAAGCACGTACCACCACAGTGAGCGCAGGTGAGCGCTAATTCATCAGAGGCCGCCATGTTCGACGAGTGCAAGTCGCATCCTTTCCGCCTCTTCTCTTTCTGACCGACTACAGATGTAGAACATGCCGCAGCCCCCGCCGCTGTACCTTTGCCCGAACTCCAGTACCAGGGCTTTGAGCCAACCCCCCGTGAGCCTGAGGATGCTCTTGTGCCTGAAGTACCTGTGCGTCGCAATAACTCGCCCTTAATGTGCGCTGATGTCGTCTAGGATGTCGACCCGGCAGCAGCAGCAGCACCCATCTTCGATCTCTGCCGAGTCCAATATATCTTTCCTGCGCCGCTCGTTGCGTTTGTCGTCTGCTCAGACATGCTCGCAATGGCCCTGTCTACAAATGTGATTGTCCTTATCGAGCTGTCCCACTCGGACCAGGTCATCAAAATCCCAATACAGCGCAAACCAGCGGACATGACCATCTACAAAATCTTCATGGACCCTTCCGGACGCCATATTATCATCACCTCTACGCAAGGGGAAAATTGGTACATGTGCCCCCCGTGGAAGAAGCCCCGCCCGCTCAAATCCTTCCGCATGGTCATAGAAAGCGTGGCTTGGAACAAGGCCGCACTGTTGTCCGCGTCCTATGCCAAGTCGACGCAAATACTGATCGGAGGCCAGAATGGCGTCGTGTACGAGGCGCTCATTGACGCTGAGGAGGATTTTTTCAAGTCTCCGGACCGGTCCTTGCAAACGGTGCTCACTCTGCGCGAGCGACACCCTATAACAGGGATTAAGTTCGACTTTTTCCCGCCCTCAAACCCTCAGAAGGCCCTCGTTATTCTAACGACGGATACCCGCGTCTATCAATACGTGGGTGCGCCGAATCGACAGTCGGAAGATGGTAGCAGAATTTTCTCCAACCTCTTTTCTGGTCAACCCCAAATGTTTGAATTGCCTGGGGAGAAGAAGTCTGAGCTGCATTACTTTTCGCAAAATGCAGCCCAGCTTTGTCGCTGCCCAAGAGTATGGCGTGGTTGACTGTGAGCCATTTCGTTTCCTTCTTGGCTTGTTTAATCTCGTCCCTTCAGCCCTTGGGGTCTATCACGGAACCCTCAACTTTGACTCCACCTCGGATAACTTTATTGACTCTGGACACCTGCTACCTTACCCTACTTTCTTCGAAGGTTCTGGGCCGGCGGGAACACCTTCATCCATGGCATTGACTGAATTCCACTTTGTTTTCCTTTACGGCGATCGCGTGGTAGGCGTATGCAACCTGGACAAGAAGCAGACTTACGAGGAGTCATTACCACTCGTACGCGTTTACAAAGCATCATTTAGCCTCTCTTAACCCGCTGTCCAGAAACAAAATGAGCAGGTCAAGGGCCTCGCGGCTGACCCGGTACGGAAGACGTACTGGGTATACACGGACCAATCGCTGTTCGAGCTGGTGGTCGACAACGAGGACCGCGATGTGTGGAAGATTTACCTACAAAAGGGGCAGTTCGATGTTGCGTTGCGGTACGCAAAGGTACTGTGATCATTGAACTTTTTTTTTTGGCGGTCCCTGATGTTGCGCAGACCGCAGGCCAACGGGATCATGTCCTCTCGGCACAGGCTAACGCCTTGTTTGCTGAAGGGAAGTATTTCCCGGCAGCGCAGTGTTACGCCCAATGCTCGGTTACCTTTGAGGAGGTCGCGCTGAAGTTCTTGGACGTTGGCGAACGGGACCCGCTGCGGTCCTATCTCATCTCGCGCCTCGAGCGGACGCGGAAAGCTGTAGGCAGTCCTTGTTTAGTTGCACGAGGAACCTTTTTCAACTGATGCTGCGCCAGGACGTTACGCAGCGCATGATGCTAGCGACCTGGCTGGTCGAGTTCTACCTCAGCAAATGCAACGAGCTGGATGATGTCGTCGCGTCCGAGTCGGTCTCGCACGATGTCGATAATCTGCAAGCGGAGCGCGTTATACTGGAGGACGACCTGAGACAATTCTTCGAGACATACAAGGTAGGCGCGGGAAGCTTATGGGAGATCTGGGTCTGACGAAAAACAGAGCAACTTAGAGCCAGGCACAGTCTACGAACTCATCCAGGGACACGGCCGCACCGACATGTACCTCCATTATGCAACAGTCATTGGCGACTTTCAGCGGGTAATTGAACACTGGATTCTAGAAGAAGAGTGGACCAAGGCGATAGATGTTATAAATCGACAGGTATGCTTACCCCTTTTATTTCCGTTGGAAGGAGGAACTAACACACGAGCAGACGGATTTAGAACTATATTATCGATTCGGGCCAGTGCTCATGCGGCAAGCGCCCAAAGAAACAGTAGATTCGTGGCTGAAGCAGCCCGAGCTGGATCCCTTACGCCTCGTCCCGTCGCTGTTGCAGGTGCAGCACGCGCCGAGGGACCCGCTATCGCCGAACCAAGCCATCCGGTACCTCCACCACGTCGTGTTCGAGCAGCAAAACACGACGCCGACCATCCACAACCTGCTGATCACGTTCTATGTCTCTCCGTCGGCGTCGGCGCGCAATGGCGCGTTTTCGCCCGAGGACGACGCGCCGCTGCTGCGCTTCCTCTCGACCGCGCCCGCGGACCCGATAACGGACAAGCCGTACTACGACCTCGACTACGCGCTGCGGCTGTGCAAGCAGTCCGGGCGGACGCAGCCGTGCGTGCATATCTACTCGAAGATGGGGCTGTGGGAGAACAGCGTGGACCTGGCGCTCGAGAAAGGCGACTTGGAGCTCGCGAAACTCAATGCGGACAAGCCTGAGGACGACCAGCCGTTGCGGAAAAAACTGTGGCTCAAGATTGCGCGGTATGTGGTGCAAGACAAGAAGGATATCAAGACGTAGGTGGCCTTGCCTTGCCTGAACCTGGGCTGAATGTTATGTTATTTTGCAGGGCGATGCGGTTCTTGGAGAATACTGACTTGCTCAAGATCGAGGACGTGCTGCCATTCTTCCCCGACTTTGTGGTCATCGATGACTTTAAAGAGGAAATCACTAATGCGTTGGAGGGGTACTCGAACCAAATTAACGGGCTGAAGAGCAAGATGGACGAGGCAACGGGGACAGCGGATTCAATCAAGAAGGATATTACTGCACTCAGGAATCGCTTCGTGACGGTGGACGCGGGCGAGCAGTGCTCGGTGTGCTCACACCTGCTGCTAACCAGGCAGTTCTACGTCTTTCCGTGCAGACACACGTTCCACGCCGACTGTTTGATCGGACTGGTCAGTAATTTTATTTTACTCTCGGCTTTCAAGTTGGGCTCATCTCTCTAACAGGCAAAGGAGTATCTGCCACAACACGCGCTTCGGCGGATCCTCGCGCTTCAGAACGAGCTCGTCAAAGGCGCACCTGCTCCTCAACTGAATGGCTCTGGCGTCCAGCCGACCTCGGCCCCGCCACGGCAGCCCCTCTCGCAGCGAACGCTGCTGTCTGCCAACTTTGTGGTGAATCCCCTGCAGACCGGCACACGAGCGATCGGGCGGAACCTTCTTTCTGCCGGGGACAAGCTGCGCGATCTTATTGTCCCTGACGCGCTCGCGGCGGTGGTGTCCGCGCCAGCATGGATGCCGGGAATGGGGGGCGCACGGCGGAACGGGATCGTGCAGGACGGGGGCAAAAAGGCGGCCAAGACGGAGCGGCTGCGGGCGGAGCTGGAGGACGTGCTTGCGAGCAGCTGCCCCCTGTGCGAGAGCGTGGTTGCGGGGCTGGACAAGCCGTTTGTGAAGGAGGGCGAGGTGGACACTAGCTGGGCACTGTAGATCTCTCTAATAGTAATAATACATACGACATGGCACGCGACTCGGGTCAACCGTTGATTTTTTTGGAACGGCCTGCTTTGCGTCGCAGGCGCGCGGCCTTCC
Source organism: Mycena leptocephala (assembly GCA_029378395.1). Classification (NCBI taxonomy): domain Eukaryota; kingdom Fungi; phylum Basidiomycota; class Agaricomycetes; order Agaricales; family Mycenaceae; genus Mycena; species Mycena leptocephala. The sequence continues at coordinate 423,718 of JARJLF010000039.1, forward strand.
GTGCACCCATCTGATGTAGTGTAAGAAGATGGCTCGGGGGAGATAGGGCATCTTGCCTTTGCTTTGTCCTCCTCGAGGCGTCGGCGCTCTTCTGCTGCCTTTTTGCGGGCCAGGGTGATTTCTCTCCGACTAAAGAGAGGCGTGAGGCGAGGTCAGAGAGCGCAAGAGACAACTTGCCGTGTCACGTCTGCCTGCTTTTCTTCCTTGAGCTCCAACTCGACCTTCTTGATGGCCTGTGCTCTTTTCGTTTGTTCCATTCTCTCTTCCCATGATTTTGTTTTTACGCCGTCCTGGAGGTGGGAGCGGCTGTTTGGGGGTGAGTAAGCGCGGAAAAGAAGAGAAATACAAACACTGTTGCTGTTTTTGGTAGCTTCCAGGCCTTTCCTGAGACGCGTCCGTTGGAGGAGCTTTGGAGAGGAATTGGAGAGTCCATGATGCTCTGGTCTACCGGCGTGAAATCTGAAGATAGTCACGGAGTACGTTTGTGACAAGAGTGGTGATATGGCTGATGGCTACTTAAACACAATTCCCTATACTGGTGCCTGAAGCTGGTACCTAACCCTTAGCTACGGTTCGACGAGATGAATGTTATTTTATTTAAAACGGTTTTTACCTGTATTCTAGGAGTAGAACGGACCGGTATTGACAGTGTGTGAAACGGAGGCAATGAGACGGTTTCTGCCAAATATTGACTCTGGAACTGCTCATGCTGGAACGGTATGTTGCGCAGGCCCGCCCACGATGCAGACTCGGATTATTTGCGCCAACTACTCGACCAGCGAGCTGCCCGTGCTCCTCCCATGGACTATGATTCCCCTTCAGTCTATAGCGCCCCATTCTTCTCCCCTCGTCCAAATGATATCCATTCCGATACCCGCTCCCTCAATTCCTACCGCGCCCCGCCATCTCCCCCCGCCCCCCAGGAGGCCCGCAGCCGCCTCAACGAGCTCGCACACAGCATGCTCGACCTCGATGATGACCCCCACGAGTCTGAAGACGAGGTCGCACCAGACGGAGAGAACGACGGCCCAGAGGACACCCGAATGAGTCTTCTTGGCCCAAAGATGCGCTTCCACGGAAAGGCGCCCTGGGAGATGGACGCTGGCGCCCTCGAGGAAGAGGATGAAGAGTCAGACTACGCCTCTATTCGAGGGAGGGATGCCATTAAGAAAGGCCTTAGCTTTCGCTCATCTAGCAGAGGAACAACCGCCAGTAGTCGGCCCAGCGGCGAGTCTAGTCGCCAGGCAAAGCCAAAACGGTCCTTTGACTCTGTCACTGACCCGTATGCTCGCGCCGCTCAGTATGTATTTTATTTTCTTGAAGTCGTTTATTGGATCTAAGTACAAGGAACAGTGTTCTCGGGGCCATGCCCACTACCCCTCTGCCCCCCGCTCCGAGGCAGGCGGGGTTGCGTCTCAATTTCCCGCCTTCTGGCTCCGCAACCCCGCCGCGCTCCCCCGCCAGCCCGCGCTCCCTCACACCACATCACTCCAACGCTCCCTCTCCCGCACCCCGCAGCAACCAAGAATACGCTCATTTCCAGTCCAGCAATAAACCCTTGACCCGTCGCGCCACCAACGACAGCGCTGCAAGCCAGTCGCTCTATTCCGAAGAAATGCATCCCTACGCCAATCCAGACCTTGTCGTCTCCTATGCAGAAGACCAGCTTCCGACTCCCGCCGCCGCGCGATCTACCTTTAATACGCACGGCGTTGCGCGCAGCGACTCGATTGCGACGGTCACCGATTCCCTCACCACTACCACGTCCTTGTCTCGATCAGTGACCGGATCAACCTTGACTCCAGATACGTCCGCCTCTTCAATGTCTCCATCCCAGAGCCCTCGGAATAGGGCCTCCATGTTCCACGGCAAAGAGATATCCTCCCCACTCCCCATCAGCGCGCCGCTACCCACCAACCATGTTTCAGCGGCGCTTATGGCCCCCCCGCTGCCCCCAGGATGGGCGGAACGCAGTGCATCCCCTACATTCGCTTTAATATCCCTCGAACAGGCGCGCGCTCAGCGGTCGCGCAGCGCGACAGTCCAACATCTCTCCATATCGTCGACGTCCTCGACGCCCTTCCCCGAAGCGCCGCAGCCAGCTGGCGATGACCACAATCCATCCAATAGCATCGCTCAGCCGCGCGCGCGCTCGATCAGTACCGGAGCGAGGGCGAAGACTGCGCTTCAGAATATGGTCGGCAGCATGCCAGCCAAGCCTCAGCCTGAACGGCGCGATTCAGAGCCAGCCATACCGCAGCAAGGTTCGAGTAGTGGCCCAGGTAAAACGCTCAAGCACAAGAAGAGTGGATTTATGAGACTTTTTAATGGTGGCCGGGGTGCCGGAGCCGAAAAGGAAGAAAAGTATTCTCCACCACCCGTGCCGTCGTTGTCCGATGGGTACGCTGCATTTAATGCCCAGCAGCAGCAGAGCGCACCGAATTCGGGCAAAGGCTCGATCCATCGAGTTCCCGCACCGCAAATATCGCCCTCCATGATCCAGGCCCCGAATATCTGGGACGACTCTCGAGTATCCCCGAGCTCACGACAGACACCGCCCTCGCTATCTATCAACACAGCACACGCACAATCGCGCCACCTGCGGCCGTCTTCGGCAGCCGACGACTTTCAGACTCGCACTGTGCCGTCAGATCTTTCTGATCGGGGTTGGCATCCAGCGGATCTGCCACAGAGCGCGCCGCCGAACGTCACCGAGTTCCCCGCACTCAAGCTACGCCCTGTCTCGACGCTCTTCAGCGCGCATTTCGGCGATCACATCGTTGTGTCGTCGTCGCGGGACTCGGACCCGCAGCCGGGTCTGGACGCGGACGCAGATACGCTGAGCTCGACGAGCCCGAGCACGGTGATCTCGCCGGTCACGCCCGGGATGTCCCTTGGGCGCTCGAGCGCCGATCGCGACAAGTTGCCGATGGCGACCATCTCCGAGGACCAGTCCGCGCTCGTGCAGGCGCTGCAGGAGCAGATCGTGTCCGCGAAGAAGGCGTGGCAGCGGCATATCTGGGAGCTCGAGGGGCAGGTGCGTGACCTCAAGGCGGAGGTGGACGGCCTGCGCGCGGGGGATGGGGACGCGTATTGCGAGGCGTGCGGGCGGGGGCGGCCCTCCGGTGCTGTTGGTGGGCAGCCACACGGCGGTGCCGGCGCGCACGACCATAAGGTGTTCGCAGGCGGCGTCGTTAACCGCCCCCGCGCGCGCACCGGGACCTCAGCCCGCTTTGGTAGTGCGGTGTGACGATGCGTACTTGTTTATGTCGCGCAGAAGCGCATTCCTTGTCCATTCCTTTCTGCCTGTGGATCCGGTCTCCATCCACTGTCCGCTCTTTTGTGGTATCGTGTCTGTTTGTTATATTCTGTATCTAGGATCCCCGACTATCGCGCTGCGCGGTGACGTTTTAATTATTCCTAACTGTTTTATGTGTTGTATACTGTACGATTAATTTCCCCCTCATTCTTTCGATACCCCCTCATTATTCGATTTATGTACTGTACTGTGTACACACACTCCTTCGCTCGGTTCGTACGTATACTGTATCTGGGGTATCACGTATGCGTAGAAATAAATCCTAGACGCACGCCTCCACCTTTGCGCGCAGCGCTCGTCAAATGTGATTCCGATTCAGTTTCTATAGTGCGGATCTCAAGACGACGCCGAGTGCAATATCCCTTCAATGTGATTACTATAAGTATGTACAGCGTCCATGATCGTCCCTCAAAATCAACTAGGCCCTGGTGGTGGGTCAACCCATGTCCCATTGGGATACAGCGTCGCTGCGTTCGTGAATCACCAGCATTCCCATCCGAGTCAGCTGCGCAGTCGATCCGGTTAGTGGTGCGAAAAGCGGACAGAACACACTTACCGCGAGCCTGAAAAAGTGTGGGATGTCCGGCTGGAACGCCGCGAGCGAAAAGTTGAGCGCAGCGCCCACGTATCGCTCAACGTCGTCCACGAGGAGGGAAAATCCGTCCCACCCCGCCGGCGGAGCTTCCCATAAAAGTACTTGGTTTACTAAGGCTATAGAAGAGTTGTAGGTTGTGGAATTTGTAAGGAATGTGGGCAGGTCGGTTCCCAGTGTAGCGTCTTGTTGAAGCTGCGGGCGGCGAAAGTCAGAAACAATTTACCGGTGTTCAAAAAATGCTTATGCTTACATCCGCTACAGTCTGGAGCATAGAATCGAAACCATAAGCAGCTGCTCCGTTCAAGAACAGCCCGAGGAGATAGCCCTGGCATATGGCGGACACTCTCGTTGGGAGGCCGGTTCCCGGCATGAGTATGATCGCGAGGATGTAGTGGTGTATCCGAAGGGATAGTCCCGGAAGTTGAGACAGAACGATTACGACCAGACCGCCCAGCGCGTACCATCCGAGATAGTAAGGGAGCCATCCGGTTTTTCGAAACACGCGAAGCTGGTTTAAAGCAACAGCCGCGATGATGAGGACAATAATCACCAGAGTAGTTATGGCGCCTGATCTCTTCGTGAGGTCAGATGCAGTAAGCCGCTGGAGAGGTAGCCTGTCGTCGTCTCGCCAGCCAAGATGCCGACCCAGAAAGGCGCGAGTACAACACACAGGCCTCGATCGGCGCCTTTCTAAATGCTGGGAGACAGAAACGGAACGCAAGTCGCCAAAAGGCGTAAGCTATAAATAGCGCGGGTAGGAAAGTACCAAACGCAGTATCGAGAGGCGGCGGTGGACCACGGGGTTGCGAAAATAGGATGATGTGCCAATACCCGATACATACTAAGCACCAAAAGAGGACAATGGGTTTGGGCCGAAGGAGCAGGAACAGAAAGGCGGTGATGAGAGCGTTGAAGGCCAAGGCAGGATCCCGAATATCTTCGCAGTGCCTCAAAGACGTAGAGTCGCGGAATCGAAACGCGAGCGGGAACACGGTCGGAAATCCTATAGATGATAAACCATGTCCACTTGTCGGGAGGAAGTCGGTGAAGTTTCCAATTAGATCCAAGGTTCCGCAGCCGCCCTTGGAGTTACTAACAAGTCCACTGATTTTGAACAAAATATTGAGTCGGGAAACCACGGATAATACGAATGACCAACGATTGAATGGCTGCTGCACAGATGAAAGAGTCACCCCGGTATGTCCGGTTGGCGTCACCGCCCCCAACAATTAGAGGTATGAAGGCCGTCTTCTCATCTCCAACGGCCCGGGGATTGGCGAGGATGACCCCTTCGCATTGTGCGGGACACCGGAAGCTAAGCTTTTCGTCAGTCCAGCCAAGGAGGTTGCGAGTGAGCAGCTCACTCAAGAGAGGAATCGTTGAACGGTGCGCAACTTTGCCCGTCTAGACCGCATCCATTTTCGGCCAGCCAATAAGTGGAAGTGCAGCCAATGAAGGAGTCTGCGGGGGTCTGGAAAAACTGCGCCCGTGCAAAGAAGGCAAACGAAACGATGTAACCAGCACCCAAAATGAGCAGGAGCCAGTTATTCGGCACAAGTCGTGTAAGCCGTAGCCAGGTCGATTCTATGGGGACGACGATACGACGTCCCCGCACATTGATATCGATATCAAGAAGTGGTTTGGGATCTAGAGAAATACTAAATTGGTCGTTCTCGTCCGCAACGTGTGGATGCATACCTGGAAGGTCCACCTTTGGCCTCGGCCCTCTCAACCATTTAACGATGTTGGATATTCGGGGGTGCCGGGATGATTGTTGGTGGATAAGGGTGGACCACCGGTTCCCTCTTTGAGCAGGGCGCTCTACGCCGGCGTATTCAATGTCAAAATTTTGTAAAGTGGTTTTCGAGTTGGACGGATCATGGGGGAGGCTCTCAGCATCAACCGTATGAATGGCATGGCTTGAGCTGGCCTCTGAGTCGCTCGACTGCATGGTGGTGAGACGAGGGAAAGTGGCAAGTTCAGCGGCTTCAGCCCGCCGTGTTAGCCGTGTGATTGAGGATCGCTACACAGCCACACTGCAGGACCTGACTTTTCTGTGCCTAAACAGGAGCCTGTCAACTGCGCTTAATCGAGCCCTTTGTCGTGGACTTAATTGCCCCCAGTTCTCTAATTTACGCGTCAAAACACGCGTTACACGACTTGAATTCACCCTTGTCGCCTGAACCTTGCCATCCATGTCCTTTGGAGACCATGTTGGATCCGATGATGTACGCAACGCGCACTGCAAAGACTCTCCAGTGCTTCACCTCAATTCCTCCATAGATGCCCCTCGTTCTGGAAGCTTTGTCTGCCTCAAACCAACTGCCATTCTCTCGACAGGCTCAGGCCGGTCCGTCCCGGCCTGTTAATGGCTACCGCGATGCACCGACGTATCAGCGTAAAGGAGAGCTCAACCAGGAGATTGCAAAGTTGGACGCAGAGCTAAAGAATATCAACGATGACATTTCCAAGCTCAGAGAGCTCGCTGCTCTACGTTCACAAGAGCGACAGAAACTCCTGGATGAACTCGAGCGGGCGAGCGCGCCTGCCAATGCGAAAGGCAAGGGAAAGGCCATCGGAGGCACCGACTACAGCCTCGACGACTTCCCGTGGTCTGGCGAACTCAAAATGCAAATGAAGAAGGTTTTCAAAATCGATAATTTTCGTCTTTGCCAGCAGGGGTGGGTCTGAACCTCGTCCGTGCGCACTGCCGCCTGCTAAATATCGGCCAGTGTCTGCAATGCAACATGGATGGCCGCGACATTGTCTGTGTCATGCCGACCGGTGACGCTGCCTTTATTGTGCTGTTCCTCCCGCATCTGAATGGCCCCGACAGGCGGCGGCAAGAGTCTGACGTACCAACTTCCGGCGCTATTAAGCCCCGGGTGTACATTGGTAGTGTCTCCCTTAATCGCGCTTATAACAGACCAGATCCTCCACCTACGGGAAGCTGGCGGTGAGTTTCTGGCACTGGCCAAACAAACTCTCCCTAAAAGCACTGTAGTCGAAGCGGTGAAAATGACGGGCGGGACCCCAAAACCCGAAGCCCGCGAAATACACAATCGTCTCTTGGCAATGGCGAACAGACGGGATTCGCAGGAGAAGGAGATCAAACTGTGCTATGTGACTGTCAGTGTCCTCTCTTGCGCCATCGGCTTTCCTGATCTCTTGTAAGTAGCCCGAGAAAATAGCAAAGAGCAAGTCATTTCTTGCCATGCTGCAGAAACTGGTGGATGGGGGGCAGCTAGGTATTACATCTTTTCTGTGAGTTGACTGAGTGCCTCCAACAGCCTTATTTAGCTCGGATAGTCATTGACGAGGCTCATTGCGTGTCTCAGCTCGGGCACGACTTCCGGTGCGTCCCTCGTGCTTTTTTGCCTTCACTTTCCTAAGTTAGATCGTAGGCCTGATTACCAAAAGCTGCACATCCTCCGCCAAAACTTCCCCCGGGTCCCGATCATGGCGCTCTCCGCTACCTGCCCGCCCAAGGTTCTCGAGGACCTCCTCAGGACTCTGGGAATGAAGCCGGTTGTCGATGGCACAAGTGCGCCGTCTTGCTTTCCCCTTTCACTTTTCAAACCAAATTATAGACGCAAAAACAAATGCCACAGTGTACTTTTCCGCTCCACTATATCGCAAGAACCTCCACTACCAAATATTGCCCAAGCCCTCCTCCGCAGCGGCCGCAATCACCGCCATGAAGGATTACATCTTGGAAAACCACCCGAATCAAACCGGAATTGTATATTGCTTCACAAAAAAAGTAACATGTCTCCCCATTTACCCCATCCGACTCGTTGAACAATTTCTTAGGACGCCGAACGCGTGGCGGAAGGCCTTCTTGAGCAAAGCGGGGGCAAAATCAAGACAGGGGTATACCACGCGGAGCGAAAGGACAACGACAAGGAGCTTTTACACCGGCAGTGGAGAAAGGGAACGATACAAGTTGTTTGTGCCACCATCGGTAATATTTCTCTCTGGGCGTCGGCCGCCTACCTAATTTTGAACAGCTTTTGGGCTTGGGATCGACAAAGGCGACGTCCGCTTCGTGATCCATCACTCGGTGCGTCCCTCGATACTTTGTTTGGCGTGTCGTCTCACGATATATCTATCTTGTAGCTCTCTGTACGTAGCTGGCATGTATCTTGGGCATGATCCTCAAACTTCTCGTTCTGCAGAAGTCGATGGACGGATATTATCAAGAGTCAGGGAGAGCTGGGCGCGACGGCCAGGATTCGGATTGCGTCTTTTCTTCCGCCCGGCCGACTTTTCGCACCTCAGCGCGATGATGGCGGGTGAGAGGGAAGGGGCGGCAAAACGTGCGTTTGCTCTCAGCTTCTTTCTCCTAATTTTTATTCAATTTATTTTTTCTAGTCCACGCAATGCTGAGTTTCGCTCAAGATCTGGTGGAATGCAGAAAGATAGGATTCGCAAAGTACGTAGGGATTATTCTTGTATTACTGCGTTTGACGATAATTTGCGCAGGTACTTTTCGCACTCCTCCCAGCTTTCAATGTCCTCGTGGGCGACGGAGGACTCAAACGCACTTGCGCCCTGCGGGCACTGCGATAATTGCACGCGGCCGGCGGACAGCTTCGAGCGCCGGGACGTCACCTTCGAAGCGTGGCAGGTGCTCAAAATTGCGGACGCCGTGCAGCACACTGGTGGCCAGTTGACGCTTACGATGCTGGCGGATCTCGCGCGCGGTAATGGCGGTGGCACGTACGGTGTCGGCGGCGGCGGGCGGAAAGGCAAAGGCAAGGGTCGGGAGAAGGAGAAGATGGACTTGGATCTCGAGCGCATCTGCGCCGGGAAGGTCAACCTCAAGAAGGATGTCTGTGCTCTTATCTTTTGCTGGCATGATGATTGATACTCACAAGCGTTCACAGGAACTTGAGAGCCTGCTTGTCGAGCTGCTCGTGCAGAGATATCTGGTCGAGAAGTATCATTCGACGGCATACACGACAGTGGTGTATTTGATTACGGGTCCGCTTGCGATGCGGCTCACCCGCGTGCCTCGCGATCGCCTCAAGACGGACGCCCACGCCCCTAAGATCGAGTGCTCCTTCCGAAGAGCTACGCGGAAAAGTAAAGGCAAGGCTGCGAAAGCGAGCTCTATTAAGGGAGACAAGAAGGCGGGGAAACGAAAGCGACAGTCGCAGAGTTCGGAGGAGGAAGACAACGAGGACGAGGACCAAGAGATGGATGATTTTATCATCGAGGAAGACGAGGATTCTGCGATGCAGCTACTAGCTAACCACTCTCGGCGCCCAACCCTTCCCGAAGCCATAGACGACTCCGACCAGGAGTCTGAAATTCCTGACTGGACCTACTCGATGCGAGATCCTCCATTGAAGAAACAGCGGACCGGGAATAAGCCAGTAATAGATAACGAGGTCATTGAACTGTCGGATTGACAACAGAAATACAGAAATATTATTATGTACAGGAGTACATTCTCGATACAACGGCTGACAGGACCCACTGCAAACGAAAGAGTAGGAATAATTGAAGAACCGACACGATAACTTACGACGAGAACAGTTTCACCCCGCCGTTGATTTATTTAATCTGAGCGACAAGAGTAGCAGATCAAAATCAAGTGTAACAGGGTGTTTGATAGTCTCGTAAACCAGACTTTATACCGGGGCGACCGAGAAGACAATCGTTCCCGGTGATAGGTGTTTGATTTCGTTCTTTCCTCATGTTGACCAAATGTTGACTTTCAAAACCCCCCACTTCTTTCACCCGAGTCCCCAGCCCTAGCCCGGATGCTGACACCATGGCATCCCCGAACCCTCCCGATACCGAAAGAGTATATTCTACGGTTACAAGCTCGCCTCGAGCTTCGATGTTACCTCCTACACGGACCTCGCACTTCTTCAAAAGACGCTGATGGGCCGGGCGGCGAATCGTTTGAATCCGCACGCGCAAGTCGTGTACACGCCCTCCGCCTTCCTCGTCTTCCTCGCGCTCTCCGACCCCGAGGTCAACATCATTACGCCGCGCCCCGGGTCGTCCAAGATCCCTTGCGACGGCCTGCGCGAATTTGAGCGCGCGATTGGCATATCGTTTGCGCCGGAGTGGTATTTGGAGGACGGGCTGATTTTCCCGCCCGGGGTACGTCCTCGAAAATCCTCGAACGCGTACTGCAGCTAATTGTTTCTCTAGTGCAACGGTGCTGGTAAGTGCAGTTAAATACCTTACAGAGAACTCGACGCTCATGGGTCGCAGCATATCTGCTCAGGCCCAGCATCGAGCCCATCAAGGGTTTTTGGGAGTATGTCTGCTGAACATTATGACCACAAGCATTGTGAAATATTGTACTGCTATAGACTGAAACCGCGGAAGTGGCACCAAGTGCGTCCAGGAACATCTACTGTGTATACGTAGCCTGAACCATTTTTAAATTCCACTCCGTCCCTCACCATCATGTTAAATAACCTTCCAAACTCTGTGCGCTCACCTTCTTCTCGCTGCCAAGTCAACAGCGACGAGGCCGACACCACGACTCCTCCGTCCCCTCCCGACCAAGATGCTGTCTATTTTTACGGCTATAAACTTGCAGGCGCTTTCGCCGGAGCGCCGCCAACGTGCTGTCGCCGTCGGTCCGTCTTCGAGGCTCGATGCTCACGTTGTGTTCCGCCTCAGGAAATTGTGTTTCGTCGTTGATTCGCGACTTCTGCCCGCAGTTCCCTTGCTCAGATTAGGGTGTTTCAGACATCCCGATTTGAGGCCCAACTTGGGTCCCAACTTCGGACCCAACTTCGGACCCAACATGGGTCCCAACTTCGGTCCCAACTTCGGTCCCAACTTCGCTCGAAGTTGGAACTTGAAATAGTTCGGGAACAAAGTTGGATGTCAAGTTGGGCATCGGACCACGACTTGACATCCAACTTCGACCCCAACTTCAAGTTCCAACTTCACCGAATCAATTTGGGGCAGCCGTTCTGCATCCGGGACAAAAACATATCAAATTGAGTCTTGAGTTGCAGACGTGGGACCCAAGTTGGGATGAAAAAGGAGATGTCTGAAACACCCTATTGGTTCGGTGGCAACGCGTTCAATTTAACCGGCGAGTTCGCACTGATACCGCGCACGGATACTGCGCATTGGTGAACGCGCCCGCCGATAAGTAGATGGCATTCACCTCTTCCACTAATTTAATTCACCACCATGAGCTTCCGAGCACTCTTGGCCTTTCTCTCGATTCTCTCGGTGGCATCCGAGCGCATGGTTGTGCAGCACAGCCGTCTATCCGCCCCCGCTGGCTTCGTCAGTCAAGGTGCGGCGCCGGCGACAGAGACACTCAACATCCGTCTTGCCTTGGCCTCCAACAACCTTGCGGGTCTGCAGCAGAAGTTGGTTTCCGTCTCCACGCCGGGGAGTTCCGAGTTTCGACAGTGGTTGTCCAAGGATGAAGTTGGTGCCCTTCTCTCCGCTTTACTCTCCGCTGACGCCTCATCAAGGTAACATCCTACGTCCAACCTTCCGCCGAGACCGTCGCTGCCTTCAACACCTGGGCATCCGCAAACGGCATCACTCCCGGTGCGACCTCGCCGCACGGCGACTGGGTTTCCATTTCTGTGCCCGTTAGCAAGGCAAACACCCTGTTCGCCGCCAAGTTCGAGGTCTTCACCCATCCCGACATCAAGTCGAACCTGGTTCGAACGCTCTCGGTCTCGCTGCCCTCTGAGCTGGTGGGCCATGTCGACGTGATTCACCCTTCGACCGATTTCTTCCATACCAGCCCCCGCCTCGCGAGCATCCAGACCCGCAAGGGGCGTCCGCCCCCCACCAAGTCGTGTGACACCAGCGTTGGCAGTGGTCGCATTACACCTGCGTGTCTGCAGGACCTGTACGGCATTCCTTCAACCCCGGCGACTCAACGCAACAACTCGCTTCTCGTGACTGGATTCTCCAACATATTCGCGGAGACGGCTGATCTTTCAGTAAGGCTCCCTTCTCATAGACCTACCCAGAACGGCTTCTAATGGGTCTGCGTGTCCTAGTCCTTCCTCAAACAATTCCGCCCCGACATCGCATCGAACACCACATTTTCCCTGTTGAGCGTAGATAACGGGGAAAACCCGCAAGGAGCGGGGGATGGCGGCGTCGAAGCGAACTTGGATATCCAGTACACACTGGGTACGATTTATCATCGTCTCAATCTGGCGGTGTCACTGATGCGAGCCTTTGCAGGAATCGCCACCGGCGTGCCCATCCAGTTCTTGTCAGCTGGGGTGCACAACGCCACCTTCGAGGACTTTGTGCAGGATACACTCGACACGATCGCCTTTCTGGAAGGTGCTGAGGACCCTCCGACGGTGGTGAGCATATCGTACGGATCCAGAGAAGACGACTTTGGCCGGGCGTTTGCAACGTCAGTACACTTTTTCAAGTTCAGTGTTGCGCTTGCTGAAGCGCTGGTGATCCGCAGCAAAATCTGCGACGCTTTACAAGGACTCACAGCGCGCGGGGTGTCGGTCCTTGTGGCCTCGGGAGACGTGAGCTGACTGTTTTTCCACATCAGCAACACTCTCTGACTCAGATTGTAGGCAGGTGCTCGTGGTGCCACCGTGAACCAAAATGGTGGGTGTTCATATCATTCTCTTTGAATTCAACTCACGTTCATTCGCCCTTAGCCACCGATCCCTGCTCACAGAACAATTGTGAGCGCCCAGTTTAGCGCTTCCTCTCCACCCCTCGCTGACCACGCAATGCTAGTCCTGCCTGAATTTCCCCCCACCTGTCCTTGGGTCACCGCAGTGGGTGCTACCGTCGGAATTCCCGAAAAGGCTGCCAACTTCAGCGGCGGAGGGTTTTCCGTCTTCTTTCCGGTGCGTGGTGTGATTCACTTGATATGAGACGCTCTGAATTGTAGCAATAGACGCCAGAGTACCAGAAGTCGGCCGTTTCGGGCTTCCTCCACGCGCTCCCAAGGAACTTCTCCGGGACGTTCAACAAGACTGGGCGTGCAATCCCCGATGTTGCGATGCAAGGGTTCAACTACGAGATTGTGAACAACAACGTGACTATGGCAGTTACGGGGACGTCTGCCTCTACCCCGGCCTTTGCCAGTATCATTGCACTCATCAACGATCGCCTTATCGCAGCTGGCAAGCCGGTGTTGGGCTTTTTGAACCCGTTCCTTTACGCGTCCCAGTCTGCGTTCACTGACATCACTGTCGGTCACAACTCGGGCCTTTGCCCTGCCTCCACCGCTGCCTTCGACGCCACTACTGGATGGGATCCGCTTAGTGAGTGTTCCCGACACGATCACTTACTATGGCTAATATTCTGATCGCAGGCGGTGTCGGCACTCCGCTCTTTGATAAATTACTTGCTGCAGCGTTCAAGGCGTAGTACGGATGTATCCTGCACATATCCCTTGGACTTTCTACTGCAAATATATCTATGGACTTTCCTGAAGTTTCAATGAGCAATATGAGCCCCATTGATCCGGGACCGAATTGCAATATTGACCGCGATACCGTGGGATACTCCGATTATTAACGTGTAAAAGAGGTCTTTTTGGGCAGTTTCCGACACCTTTTCAATGTTTACACCCCAGGATACCAGGGGCAACCAGTCTTTCGGAGAAAATCCGCGGGGGGGACCACGGAAAATTCACTGGTTAGTGTAATAAACTTGAGGCCTACATGGTTTTTCGGTCCCAAAACATATGTTCTGATTCGTTTTTCATAATTCCGAGTGGATAATTCTATTTGGCAACCCCCCTAGCTATCTAATTTGAGAATGTGGTGCCACAATCTCGGATTAGATAGCTAGGATAGGATGATTTCAATACTTGAACGTTGGAGTAAAATGTGTGGGCGGACTCACCCGCGTTCGGCAAGAATTCCGAGTCCGAAAAGGATACATACTCGTGGCAGCCGGCCGTTTAACTATAATATACTCTCATCGACTGTCCTCATCTTCTCCGACCCCGCGCCCCGGGTCGAGGCGCGTTCCGCGCGGTGCATTGTGGCCCGCGCAAACATATTTGACGGTCGAAATTTGGTGATCGTCGCTCTGTCACGCACCCGATTCAAGTTACCGCTCATTCAAGAACGTTTTAAGTATTCCTCGCGCTGCCCAAAAGATCCTTGCGATAGATTGTAGCTGCGGTCTCGCGGGATTTCTCGACGACAAAGAAGACATGCTGTGACAGAAAAGACGCTGGCCGTCTAGAGACATCGGATTATTGGAATTTAAGAAGAGGTTAGAAAATCATCACAGAAATTGAAACCATATTCAGTTCAATAAAGAGCAGAAGAAACAACTAATATTGAAGACAAATGTACAAGTACATACAAAACAGAATGCGAATATTAACGTGCTTTTAGTTCGACGCGAAGGTCTTAAGCCCGGGGCCCACGACAAGGGAGCACGAGGGTTGCGAACCCACCCCCGGGAAGTCGCACGCTTCTGTGCGATGTCGGAATTCGGCCTGAGAAGCATTCAGCGCAGATCCCAAAAGAAGAAAGACAGGGAACATACCAGGAGTGCTCGCCACAGCACCCCATCTAGCAGAGGAGCGGTTTCCTGGCACGTTGTGGTGGTTGGCTTCAGTTTATTGCCAAGTGTACGCTGTTTCAAGACCCCGGGTTACGGAGCAATCGTTTATCAGCGCCCGGCTCACATCCGCCCTTCCGCGCGCACACGCGGCGGGAATGGGTTGGCAGCCTGAACAGCTGCCGCGCGGCGATGTGCCAACGGGGTGCTGGCAGTGAAGCCCTTCACGGTTGGCTTTGCCATTACCGTGGTCGTGCCGCCGCGTTCTCTCTGCCTGTAAGACTCGTCAGAATCGAAGCAGCGACTGAGAAGGGGGATAGGACATACTGTTTGGCTGCTTGAGATTGCTGTTCGTCGGTTTGGTTCCCGGGTGGTGGTGGTGGTGGTGGTGTTTGCTGTGTGGGTGGGGTGCGGGGGGTGCGGTCAGTAGGGGACGAGAGGGGATCGGACCCTCTCGCCCTGTGACGCCTGTGAGAAGATATGGGAAGTCAGCGTGAGCTCGGGAGGAAGGTAAAATGCGACTCACTAGGTTGAGTGGAAGTGGGGATTTAGAGTGAGTGCGCACCGCCTTTTATATGTTTTCCGCCTGCGTCATCTGATGGTGTTGAATGATCCAAATAGCGGCAACTAGACGCGACGCGACGTGTCACTATAAGATGTGACGGTATGTGGGTGTGACAGGCTTTCTTCCGACGGCCATTGTGGAACTACTGGATGAATATACGAGCGATTTGCGATTTCTGCCTTTTTGAGTCGCGGGTGGAAGTAGGACTACATTGGGCCTGATGGCGGTGATAGACGCTGATAGAAGCGTCAGCGCCGGCGCCAATCATGGCGCTTCTGCTCCCGAACTTCGCCTTCGGGATCTTTTTACACCGAATCCCTCCGTTTCCTCTCGGTTCCAGCTGGAGAAATCCTATGGTACCGCTGCGCATCGGCGAGCCTGGATTATGTGGATATATTGTATATGGGATCAGTTGTACTCTGCCGCAGCCTGCGGCATGGGCGTGAGTGCGCATTATGCTGCTGCAGCCGACCACAGCGTCAATAACCCTGGTCCCCGGCCGCTCCCAACGGCAAATCCACTCACACTCTGAGGATGTGCACCGGGGTGGTCGATATCGGTCACTTTGGTTGAGAATATTGTGCTTGCGAGCGGGTCGCGTGGGCTGGCGTGGATTCTCATTGTTAGGTTTACTCTTGCTAACGCTCGTCTATCTAAATGACAGACACGATTTCTTTACAGAGCGCTGTTCAGAAGGCAAATTTCCGTAAAGTGTAGGAATTTATGGAGCTACCCTTAGAATAAATGTGAGCCACGGTTTTCTTTTTACTTGGGCGGAAACACGGTTATCACGCGCCACACCGCGTCTTTGCCCCGCTCCCAAGCCTGGGGTCCCTTGGCCTCGTCACCGCCAAACTCAACCATGACGCCGTCCCCCGTCCACTCGCACCAAATTCCAATCGACCCCGACGACGGTCCTGCACCGCCCCCTTTCCGCGCCGGCTCGCCTAGACATTCGACAAACTCCTTGCCCGTCGTTCCGGCCAGCACAGTAAAGTGTGGTGGTCGCGAGAGCACCTTGCCATCCTTGTCCGTCGCTTCATCAGCGAGCGCCAACGTAAGCGGAATGCCAGGGAAGGTGGAGAAAGCCAGCTCTGCCTTCCGCGCCGAGGTGCCCTTCGTTTTGGGATCGGACGGTGCGGGCTTGGGAACATTGTAGAAATCAAGGCCCTCGAGCACCAGGTCCTCGTCTCTCAGTGCAGAACGCGTCAGCCCCGTCGTGGGCTTGTACCCGTTCTTAGGCGCGAAGAGCAAACTGAGTCCTAGTGCATAGTAGTTGAAGTACACCGCGTCCGAGTATGATTTGACTTCTGGCTCGGCGACTTTGAGAGAAGTCAATGAAGAAATGTACTGAGTCAGAGTGTCTGAGGACGGATGAACGCCGAGCAGACTGTGCGCGTTAGACATGAACTGGTGGTTCAAGGGAAGACGCGAAGTATGGTCGTGTTTATTACCTGCCGAGGGTATACCGTTACCGAGTGCCATAACCGTCGCTTTGGCCGAGCCATTGCCCTGCCTTCTAGTGAGGTCGTTCAAGGATTGGAGTAGCTCACTACAACATACACATACGCCGGACTTGTATGGAAGACTCGAGAACCACCCAGCTACTCCAGCTTCCTTCGCGTCTCTTCTTCTCTGCTCTTTCCGCTTTTCTTGCTTTCCTGCGCCCTAATCTTCCTCACATTCTTCCCGTGCTTGTCTTTCTCTCATTCGCTCCTCTCGTTCTCTTCCTATCAGCGTCCGCGGGCTGGATTGTCTGGCGAAACGTCGCAGTCGGATGGCAGGCTCCGCTTTATCTGCAATACGGGTATGACTGTGGATGTTCATTGGTTCTTATTTGAACTCTGAACCAGTGACGGCGTGCCCCATACGCACAAGCGATCTTGCCCGCCCTAGTGGCCCAGCAACGCTACGACATCTCTCTCCAGCTTCAAATCCCAAACCTGGACGCCAACTACGCGTTGGGAAATTTCATGACGACCCTCACGCTCTCCACACCCTCAAACAAGACGCTCGTTTCCATTCGCCGGCCAGTGAGTGAATCCGCACATCCGCAGTATTTATTTTCTGACCGCAACCAAGGCTATTGTCATCCCCCGCGCGTGTCGTTCTATTCCAGCACCCCCGCGGTGATCGATGTCCACGTTCCACTTCTGACTGCTCACGCGCCTGGCGCGTCGCTTGTCGTTGCCACCGTCGAGGTCGGACGACGGGATCACTGGAAAAGTTTAGGAAACGAGCAAGGGCGCGAGTTGAGCGTCGTCGCCGCGTCCTTACGAGGAGCTGTGGTCCACCATGGCATCCGGTGAGCATTCATTTCATTGTCTTTGGGAATAAACTGATCTTGAGTATAGCGGCATTGTAACGCGGCTGCCCCTTCTCTCTGCACTCGTATCCTCCATCGTGTTCCTCATCGTCTCATCCCTCATTGTCGGTGCTGCATCCTGCCTCTGACCTTCCGCCACGCAGTCACTCAACCACCCGAGCCCGAGATGGAATTTGCGAAAGTGGAGATCAAACCACTACCTGCTATATCCAGTCAAGTTCAGATGATTCGGAGGGACCCAGGAGAAGCCTCTGGTCCACGACGAAGGTCGCGGCCCAGCAGCAGGACGGTGAGTGCCTGCTTCGAGATTTTTTTTTTCGTCTGCTCATGGTAAACATACAGGGAACTACAAGACCGAGGAAGCGCCAACGACGATACTTCCACCATCGGACCCCAGGCTGCTCCGCTTCGTCGCCGTCGGTCAAAGATCGTCGACCCTGTTTCCTCAGACTCTTCCGAATCATGACCGATCTTGGATTTGGCACCGAAGTTGCCTAAGGTAGTTGCTGATTATAAGATACCTAGCTCTACACACCATGCTGATGGCTGCGCTGCGCGGACGTTTTTGTCTTGCATTCCGGAATCTGTTCCGTTGTAGAGATAGCCTGCTCTCGATTACCTTGGCGCAAAATTATGCCGCGCACCGCAAAGTAGAAGACAAATTAAACACGTCGCAGTTGTTCCATTTATTTGGCAATAAATACATGTTCCATTACCCTACACCTCATTCCTTGCTTTCCTCGGCCGCCGCGCTCTCGGGTACTGCTTTCGCTGCATCTGGTTCTGTTGTCGCCGGTGTTTTGACCTCTGTTGCCGGTGTTTCGACTGGAGCAGCTGGCTCCGATATGGGTTCACTCTCCGATGTTTCGACCTGAGCCGACGGCTCCGACTTGGGCTCGCTCTCAACTACTTTTGATTCTTCTGTGACCTCTACTGGCACTTCTGCGGATTTCACCTCTACGATAGGTTCTTCTGGAAGGGAAACGGGCTCTGGCGCAGTCTCTTTTGGGGGGGAAACGGGTTCTGACATCTTCTTTTCTGGGGCCGGGGGAGCACTGCTCAATCCCTTGACGAGGTCTCCTGCTTCGTCCCCATCGAGCCCCAGCTCCGCAACGAGGTCGCGCAGCTCGTCCTCCGTCACTTGCACGCCTTGCAGGCCGAAACCCGAGAGCTCAGTGCTGACGTCGAACATATCGGTGCGCTTGTTGACGGGGACCCCTCCTTTGCCCTTGAGCGGCGAGGACTCGACAATCTTCGTCCGCAGGTGCTCGGGCGTCATTTCCAGCGGCATTTGGGCACCTGGAACACCGATGGGGGCAGCCGGCAGAGGATTATCATCGATGTCGGCGACCCAGGACTCTTTCAGACGTAGGAAGGTGTCGAGTTCGCCATACTCGACGGCGTCTTCACTTATTAAACTAAGCCGGGGACAGCTTTAAAGGCAAGGTGGGGACTTACAAGTCTTGAAACGGCTGGGAAATGATATTGAGCGAAAGGAAGCGGATAGAGGGGAAAGAGACGTACACCAGGAAACTGCCCACCGATTAGGATTCCGGGAAGCTGTTGCTTGTCTGAAACACGGCTACTTCAGTAGACGTATGGCGTCTCCAGTGGGGCAAGTACCTATGGGCGCCTTTCGCTTCCATAGTCGCTTGGCCTGTTCATTTCAGAACGTGGAACAAACGAGGGGAGTTTCGAGGGAGTGTCACCTTCTCGTCGCTGGCGAGGTCATAGGACGTGAAAGGGATCTAAGTTAGTACGTTAGCAGGCTTTCTCACTGCGTTAGTTGGTGGCGAAGGAAGGTACGCACCTTCTTGACCTGAAGCGTCCGCAACAAGTACTCTGGATAACGAAACCTATAAGATCAGCGGGGACGCGGGGAATGGATTGGACCTTGGCGCTGCCTGAGCGCAGGCTGTGAGGCGATTGTTGTGAGGAAGAGCTAAGGCACGAGAGTCAGATTCAATAAAGCGCCTTTGAGGACCAGAAGACCTCGATTGGCGGAGACGGCATTCGAGATGAGAGTAACCTGGAACCTCCTATTCGGGGATACACTTTGAATGATTGGCGGTCATGATGTGGCGAAATCAAGCTTGGACCCGACCACAACTCTCAGATTGCTTTCAGATGGCCACAGAGTCTCCAATTGCCAAGGTCCTGGTTGTATGTCTAGGCAAGTCCTCTGCAAAAAATTGTACCACCCGGGCTGAGGACCCCAGGGAATATATGTCGTTCGCCAATGGGGAGGCCGTACTCGCCGCAGCGGCGAAAAAGCGCGGTCTAAACATCGTCGTTGATAGTTGCGGTACTGCGGGCTACCACGTTGGCGAAGATCCCGATGACGTGAGTCCCGCACTAGCTCAGAAAGTCGTGTTTGCCCATCTATTTCCTCTAGCGGTGAGTCGATCGTCTGGCCTTCTGTCAACCCTGGGTTTACAGCCGCCCATAGAACCGTTTCGACCTGCAAAAAGTATACAACTGCTCGGAAAACCTTTCTATAGCTTAAATATTCACGCAGCACAAAATACCAATCTCGCATTTCTCTCGCAAACTTACCAGGTCGCCCAATTTTGCATCTGCGCGTCCCACTTACCGATAACACGCACAGCTCTGATTTCACTGAATTTACCCACATTCTAGCATCCGACGAGAGCAATTTACGCGACATAAAGCGCGTTATGCCCGCCAACTCTACAGCCGATATCCGGCTCTGGGGCTCGTACTCAGACGGCAAATCCATCCCGGACCCTTGGTACGGGGGCTTGGTATGCTGCTCGTCCAGTCGCTGAGCTATCAGGTACTAACTGCGAGAATAGAGTGGGTTCGAGAGCACATTTCAGCAGTGCACAGCTCTTTCGGAGGCATTTTTAGACAACTTGGAAAGCAAATAAGGGCTATGACTAGAATTACACGAGTATGTATGAGTACAGGCAAGAATTTCAGTGATGAGTGGGCATGTCCACAGAGGCACGCGTCCCCAAGGCATCCTCCGCCTTCCACAACGAAGTAATGGTCTGAAAAATGCTGCAGTGAGGAAATAACACAGTAAATATGACGTTTATTTACCTTGTTTTGGGTGTAAAAGTTGATCCCGCTGTGAATGATCAGCATCCAGCACAATTAAAAGAGCAAGTACGATGCCTTTTGCCGTAGAAATGGATATCTCCCAAGAAGCTGTTCTGCGGGCCAAGTCAGGATAGCGAACGAGGCAGAGAACAGCGGCGCTTACTTTGTTACCACTCCAGGAGAACATGGGCAAAGGAACCGGAATAGGTACGTTGATGCCGAGTTGCCCGACGTTGACTTCGGTCTGGACTGGAGCGTAAAACGGAAATTCACTTGTGTCTGGCACCATCCCACCTCGAATTTTCGCGCAGTTGCTCCCGACTGGGTAAAGCATGCGGCACCATTGCCATATCTGTTGTTGTTGATGATTTCCACGGCGTCATCTAGCGTGTCGACGGCCAGAACAATCAAGACAGGGCCAAATATCTCTTCTCTGAGGGTGACGTCGGTAGTTTTCTGAGAGAGAAAGTTTACGGCTTACTGGTAGCATCTCATGCTGGTGTCTGCTTGAACAATTGTCGGCCCTGTGTTGCGGCGTTAGAAGCTGGACAACCTCTTATCCTGACTGGCATACCTATGAAATTACCGTCCGGATAACCAGGAACCTCAATGCCACGACCGTCAAGCCAGATTTTGCCTCCTTGCTCATCCGCGGACGCGATTAACCTGATCACGCGTTCCTTTGCAGCAGGGGAGATGACTGGGCCCCTGGGATCAACTTAGGACGGAGTTGGTAACAGCAGGGATGGGGAATGCACTGACAAATCGGCTCCGGGCTCAAACCCACCGTTGACTTTGAGTTTTGTGGCACGTTCAATGAGTTCGGGGAGCCACGATTGGGCTTCTCCTACGAGCAAGGCGACGGAAATCGCCATGCAACGTTGTCCCGCAGCTATATATAAGATTTCATCTAGGATTCTAAATAAAAAAATGCGCCTACCACCGAAAGCAGCACCGATGATCGAGTTCAATGCAAGATTTCGGTTTGCTAAACAGATTCAATCAACGGAATGGTGGTAAACACATAACGGACCATCGGGCATGATAATGGCGTGGTTTTTGGCGCCGAGATTGGCCTTTTTTGTGTAAGCGTGAATTTAACCATAAACCAGATGTTTCTACCTGTGCCCGCTTGCCGTTTTTTGTTGCTCTGAGTAATATTTAGCTGAGCACATTCCGGGAAGATCCGATAAGAGACGTGCCGTTCGTAAATATGCCGTCCCGCACGATCGCCTCCCACAAAACTAACTGCCTTGATCGCGGGTGATCACATATAGCATTCACCGTGGGAACTCCGCCGTGCACAACATTCAAAACACCAGGGGGTAATCCTGCAGAGAGTAAGGCATGAAGGAGAATATTCTTTAGCTATACCTGCGCGTTGACACAACTCGGCAATAATCATCGCGGCACCTGGGTCACGCTCGGAGGGCTTCAGAATGAGGGTATTTCCTGTGACAGCGGCCATAGGAATTGACCAAAGTGGAATCATGCTGGGTTTCGGTCATTATACGCCAACCGGAATTGGATATGCGTACGCGGGAAAGTTGAACGGGGCAATACTGGCGCAAACACCGAGTGGTAATTTTCGAACATCCGTGTCCATGTCCTTGCTGACTGCGAGTAAAATGAGTACAGTAAAACCAAGGATCCGAGCGGTAGGCACCCTCGATTTTGTCGCCGAGCAGAGTTGACGTGATGCCTACGGCTGTTTCAACAACCTGCAGTCCACGAAGTAGATCTCCGTGGGCGTCTAATCTTATAAATACACGAAAGGGGGGATCAGCAGACGGCAATAACCTGCAACCGTTTTCCCTTGTTCCAAGACGATACTGCTTGCAATGGCATCCGCGTTTTGGCGGAGCAGGTGCTGGAGTCTACGGATCATGTAAGGGGAGTAAATTCGTACGCTAACGCTGCGTACTCCAGGGCAAATCGCTGCCTTCCTAGAACACTGGTTCGACTCCACGACTTGTACGCTTTGGAAGCTGCATCCACGGCTTGCTCAAACTCGGAGGAGGTTGTTTGTGGAACACGGCTGAGTAAGGTTTGGGTCGACTATACAGAAATATAGCGTCCCGAGCGGTATTGGGATTCAGAGTTGCATACCGGGTCAAGAACATCGATCCAGTCGCTTGTCTTGCTGTCTACGAATTCGCCTCCGATGAAATTCTTGGTGTTTCCGCCAGTCACCGAGGTGCCTCGCCACTCGGAGAGCCGCTCCGCGGAGGCCTTGGCGAGGCTGCTGAGGGAGTTGCGAGAGGCGGAGGTCGAGAAACGACGGAGGAGGACCATGGTCAATGCGCCTCGGACCAACGGAGGACTAAGCGACGCGCTTTCGGGTAACTCCGTGACTCAAGAACGCGTGACCGTAACAGACGTGACACGCGATTTTGAACGCCAACGGCCAACCACGGTTAACGTTTTCCTGCCACTGCACCTCTTGAATCAGGAATGAATAATTTCCCAAACTACCCCACCAATAGCACAGATGCTCTCAATGCGCTCAACGGTTTTGCCTCGTCGAGCTCTAATGGCGAGCACTTGTCCGTTCCAAACGCTGCTGGCTTTCTTGGAATGCGCCAGCCTTCCCAACCCATGCACCCTCCTATGGGCCCACAGCAAAACTGGATGCAGCAAAACCACTTTCCTCATCCAGCCCAGCATCCACAGTACCCTGCATGGTCTAACCAGATGCCGCCGCAAGGTTTTCACAACGGCATGGCCGCGTTGCCCTTCTTTCCCCAGCAAGTTCTGCACGATGCATTTGCCCTGTCTCATCCGGTGGAGCCGGCAGACGAACCGGTCCTACTCAAGGCATTGGTCGAAAGCCGGCCCAAAGGGGAGACATACAAGGAGGCCCTGAACCGGCTCCATGGTGTAGTTCTTGCTTGGGGTCAGTTTGGACGCGTCTGACTCGAGTTAGCTTTCTGGCCACTCAGCAAGTCTATGGAAGGACTACTATCTGGACAACAAGGATAGACTGGACTCGGCTGTACGCGCATATGTCGTTCCCGCAGGTCCTTCAGGGAAGACGGTAAAGAAACCATCGGTCGGGACATTTAAGGCGGAATCTTCTCCGTACTCCTCATCTGCGGCGATGACCTCTTCTCCTGCACCTTCTTCTCGGTCAAGACGCCCAAGTCAGCAACCCACCCAACCGAGTCGTGCTGAGGGAGGAAGTCGCCGACAGACTATTAACAGTATGACAACTCACACGCCTGTATACAACGAGCATCTTCCGCCACCTAATACTGAACTGAAAATTCCTGACCCACCCTCCCGATCACCTAGTCCTCCGACGGAAGCTATAGTAGGCGCCACAATATTTCCTTTGTGCAAATCAACTCAAGACACCCTTTCTAGCCTCACAACCGTGGAGGACATAAATTCACACCAGCCGACAGGTCGTATTTTATTAAATTCATCCAATGGCGGCTCAAGGGTGACCCCACGTTGATCCGAAGTGAGCTGTGTGAGCTACTGGCGGAGAAGGCAAGCAAAATTGGACCCACTTCCTGCAACTCTGTGCCCTTATCGTCGTTGAATTGTAGGTGCCTCATCACAATACTCAGTCATGGGCGTCATATTGGTCGACCCACCATGATTTACCCGATAAAATACTCGCTTCGATGAGAGGGGAACCGGAGGACGAGGGTAACGAGAGCAGCGAGGAAGAGGAAGAGCAGCCTAAACCGAAGAAAAAACCTGCCGCAAAACGCAAGTCCAAGTATAAAGAAAGCAGCTCGGAGTCTGAACTTACGGAGGATTCGGAAGAAGATGAGGCCGCCCCGAAGAGGAAGCAGAAGAAAACGACGACGACATCGAGATTCCGCCATTTGACGAGAGTACGATGGGGCCAAGAGGCGGGCCGTTCACCAAAAGTAGGTATATTATTTTGCTTCGGGACTGTACTCATCGCGCTACAGGCGACCTGGGCGTCGTTGCCAGACATGTCGCATCATTTTCGACTTTATCGAGCTTTCTATGCAAGATCGATGGGCGGATTTTGCGCGACGGGTTAGTACAGCTTGTCTATAATCGCAACACAAAACTCACTCCGACATCGCCAGTATCCCCAACGGGCCTTGAAATCGTGGAAGTACGTGGTAGTGTATGCACGCTGCGTCGTAACATTTACTGACATCCTTCGCCAGTGAGTATTACAGGAGGAACCATAATAGTGCGTATCCTTGATCAAATCGACTGATGCGTAGAGAGTTGACTTGCAATTCCTTCTCCAGCTATTGATAAACTGGCCAAAAAAATCCGTAAACTTAATGTGGCTGAGCCTCAGCGTGAGACGCGGCCAGTAGCTGTGCCACCGCTCCCTGCATTGCCTGCACCACTACCTAAGCCTACATGGGCGTCACCAGAAAATAATGGAAGTGGACCTCCCCGGGCGAAACGTAAGTTTGGTGTGGAGGAGGATCTTGTGGAGAACGGCGAGGCAAAGCGGCTGAGGCCTGAAGGGACATAATACAGTACTTAGCCCCTATTTTGTAATCGTTTGATTCACGTGTGACGGTTGCCGTCCAAACTGCTCAAACTGATCCTGAACTCAAACCACCATGGATGAAGAATACGATGTAAGGTCTCTCCCCCCCGTCTATACCCTGTATCGATGCCTAGCAGGTCATCGTCTTGGGCACCGGCCTCACAGAGTGTATCCTCTCTGGCCTGCTCTCCGTCGAGGGCAAAAAGGTTCTCCATATGGACAGAAATGACTACTATGGCGGTGACAGTGCGAGTCTCAACTTGACCCAGGTGTGTAGTTATACTCCTGGTAGTGTGGGCGGAAATCTCATCTATACTGTCCAGTTATATCGCAAATTCCGCGCTGGTGCGGAGCCGCCGAGCGAGCTTGGCCGGGACCGTGACTACGCCGTCGATCTCGTCCCCAAGTTCATCATTGCCTCTGGCGAGCTCACCAAGATCCTCGTGCACACGGACGTTACCCGATATCTCGAATTCAAGCAGATCGCCGGTAGCTTCGTTTATCGCGATGGCAGAATCTCCAAGGTCCCCAGCACCGAGATGGAGGCCGTCAAGAGCCCTCTCATGGGCCTCTTCGAGAAGAGGCGTGCCAAGAAGTTCTTCGAGTTCTTGCAGGGATGGAAGGACGAGGACCCTGCTACCCATCAAGGTCGACCATTTACCCCGTCTTTGACATGCAACGGCGACTAACTGCTATCTGTGGAACTAGGTCTCGATCTTGACAAGGATAGCATGAAGACCGTCTACGAAAAGTTCGGATTGGAGCCCGGCACCCAAGACTTCATTGGGCACGCCATGGCGTTGTACCTCGACGACGAGTAAGTCGTCGCAGTGGCCGCTCAACAGTTTCATGACGTTGCCAATAGCTACATCACGAAACCCGCACGACCCACCTACGACCGCATTGTCCTCTACACCTCATCGATGGCCAGATACGGCAAGTCGCCGTACATCTACCCCCTCTACGGGCTCGGAGAACTCCCCCAATCCTTCGCCCGCCTTAGTGCTATCTACGGGGGCACGTACATGCTCGATAAACAAATTGAGAAAATCGTTACCGATGCGGACGGTAAATTTGTGGGTGTGACCAGTGGCGGCGAAACTGTAAAGGCTAAGCAGGTCATTGGGGACCCGAGCTATTTCGGTGCTGGCGGCGCCAGTGATGGGGGCAAGGTCAGGGTTGTCGAGGACGGGAAAGTCGTCCGAGCTATCTGCATCCTCAAGCACCCCATCCCCAGCACCGATGACAGTGACAGTTGCCAGATCATCATTCCCCAGAACCAAGTTAACCGGAGAAATGGTGAGCTTGAAAGTATTGGTGAATTATTGGTCTCATCTTTTTCACAGATATTTACATTGCTATGGTTTCGGCGACCCACAACGTCTGTGCCAAAGACGTCTACGTCGCCATTGTCAGCACCATTGTCGAGACCGACAACCCGCATCTCGAGATCGTCCCTGGGTTGAACCTCCTCGGTCCGATCCATGAGCAGTCAGTGCCTCTGTTTCGTATCTAAAGTCAGAGCTAATTGTTGTCTTAGATTCCTCACCGTCACGCCTCTCTACGCGCCAACGTCGTCTGGTGCTGATGATAAATCTTCATCACTCGCTCCTACGATGCCACCTCGCATTTCGAGACTGTGGTGGAGGATGTCCAAGACGTTTGGAAGCGCGTCGTGGGATCTGACCTTGTCCTCAAGAAGCGGAAGTTGAAGTTCAGGAGTAAGCATAAATATAACCTTGTTTTCCATAGTTCGCGCGGAATATACTTAGCAATCATACACTGTACACTTTTTGAAGATGATCCTCTGTCTACAGCGTCTCTACGCGTACACTGCTCATGGCTACAAATCTTAGAAAAAGCATTCATGTCAAACTCGGGCACCGTTACGTCCTGTTTGGCTGTTTTCATGAGGTTCCCGAGGCCAGCCTTCCGTGCGATGAGGTCTCCTTCCTCGTTCCCAGGCTCCTCGATGATCACAGGAGGCTTCTCGGCGACTCTGACAGGCGAACTGGACCGGGTGGGAGGGAGAGATGGGATATCCATATCGATAATGATGGACGACCGCCGGCGCATAGCAGGGCCTAGAGCGAATTTCGGGCGGCGGGTAATGGTGGGACTAGGAGGGACCGTCTTATCAGCAGGTGGGACGGATGAACGCTGCATCGAGGGTCGGTCGAAGGTCCACGAACGAACGAGATCAAGGGCCAGTGCTTGACAACCTACAACGCCGGAATATTCATCTGAGTTGTTCAGAAAGAAGTTGTGCACCATACCCATTCGACAGAAGACGCGCGCTATCTGGAGCACGAAGTTGAATTCTGCGCGACCTGAAATCTCGCTGGAACCTTTCGCCGCCTGCAGTGTTTTGGAACGCAGTTGGGAAAACAAAAGCGCGAGGCTCGGGTCGTCGTAGTGCGGCTCGCCAATGTCTATAATATTCAGTGAATCCGCGACATCTTGCAGAGGCGTCTGAAAAATCATGGGAACCAGGAAAGTAAATGGTTTATATTCCGGACGTACAATGAGGATTCGGACGGCAAGGTCTCGACGATGGAGCAGCCAGAAGGCCCACGACGCAAGCCACCTGTTACCTTCTCTAAACGCAGTGGGAATAACCGTGTTGTTGAGTATGCCGAGCAGGATCGGGCCCTCATCACTTTGTTCCACTACCCGAGCGAGCGCCACTGCCAGTTGGAAATCGCCCAACTGCTTGAGGCAGACGTTGACAGCGTCTTGGAGTGCCCCTCCGAGCAGAAAGAAGGCCGCGGCATACTCTGACGAGCTATTCAGATGTCATCATATTTCAAAAGTGAGGACTGGACGGACCGAAGCGCCGTTTACTCAAGAGAGCATATGCGTTTTTCAGAGCAGCTGTCCGCCACCGAGGCTGGGAAAAGTCATTGGCCAGAAACTTGAGCATGAGTGCTTGCTCTTTATGCCATGCGGACTGCCTCCAGAGACCGTGCACAAGCTTGACTTTCCCGAGCGCAAAATAATACAGCGAACACGCCGTAGGATCCCGGTTATCACCCGCCATGAATTCGTTCCGGGCAATGACCTCCATGTGCGATTTCTGCAGCCAGATTAATTAATTAATTGATATAAGAAAGAGGGAGTACTGACCATTGCGTCGAGGGAAGTGAGCCATATAGAAACGCCGAGCGCTCTGGCGTCTGCCCAGCACATCTTGCCATTACAGGCAGCGGTAGACGCCGACAGCAACAGGTCCTGGCTTTCGCTATGGAAGGCCCAGACCATGTCTCTGTAACGCAGCCGTTCTCGGCGTCCTGTCTGTCTAGGTATTGTGTTCGCGGATTGAGGGCTTCCCGGAGCCGATGCACGATGGTTCAAAATGTAAAAGGACCGCATTGAGATGAGGTACCGTAATCCATTGGAATCTAATGCCCGACGTTGTTCGTCGATCTAAAGCGTGTGGGTTATAGGCGCTACCTTTTTAAATAAACAAAAAGTTACCTCGAGCGTGGTCTGGATGAGCACTAACAGATGCGCCTGTTCGTTTGGGGTGAGGTGAGGGAGAGGATCGTTCTCCAGTGTCTGGATCAGGCGGTTGACCAGCGCCCGACTGAACCCGTCGTCCTCGTCCCTAAAGGACAGATTAGTTGCAGGTGCAGCGGAAGCTAATGTACTTACTCGTCCTTCTGCTCCGGGCCATTGAAGAGCAAGGTGTACCGCTTTTTGTGGCCAGAGCTCTATACAAATGATGAGTTCTCGCATCGGTAGTCAGCCTGAACGATCTGACCGAACCGATAGAGCTTGCTTTCCGTAGAAAGCTCTCTATGGGCATCGACGTCCAGTTCACTCTGGCCTTGAACTCGATGTCGCGCGCAAGGTTCACGATGATATCCTTGACCAATTCCACCTTTTCTATTATCCCATCGATGTTATTTTTGGCCGTTACACCTGAAGAAAGCCACTACCCCATAATAGGCACTGCAGCAACATCTGCGGGTGGTAGTCCTCCAGAGGCCCATTTTGCCTCGCTACGTGCTCAAATAGGCTTTCCGGCGGCGAGTCCTCCCCGGCTGAAGGCCTCTGCTGCCCAAAGAGGTACATCTGATGACCAGCGCCAACCAGGAGGGATCCGTTCGCCAACCAGATCGAGTCGCTTATTTGATAAGGAATGAACCTAAGTTGACGTGTTATTGAGCGAGAATTTATGGTAAAGAAGACGAGACGCACGATCCGATCTCGACTGTCCAGCACTTGGTCCAGCCGGGCCCCTCATCGAAGTAGGTGGATCGCTGTTGGCAGAGCAGCTCCACGTGGTGCAGGAAACCCACAGCCAAATGGACTGTGAGTCCGGGGTTGCACTCCATCGAGATCGTTGATCGAGTCGCTAAGGTTTCATGAGAAACGGCAGCTGAGGTCGAGACTAGATTACCTGAAAATTCCACGAAACTCGAGGCCCGACGCGAATTCCGACTCTTTCGAGTCCCAGATAGTCAGCTCCTCGCCCTGGGGTGTGGCAATGACTAGAGTTCCGCGTATCAGTCGTCGCTAAAGTCAGAAAAAGGAGGAATAGCCACTCAATGCCGTCTTTTTCGCAGAGCTGCACCTGGCCTTGCTAATGCCCGCCCGATGCGTTTTGACGGAACCCGTACATCTCCACGCCGGTGGTGAGCTCTCGTCCGGGACCCAGAACGCCAGCTCCCCAAGTTCCGACACGCTCAACAGAACGTCGTGGGTCATCCATTCGCGGCGCAGACCCCAGGCCATCGGATCGACGGGTAGGATCATCTTGGGCGTCGGGATCGGGAGATTGTTGTGCGAGAAGAGCGTAAGGCCTGGATTGACGTGGACCTGGGCGATGGAAAAATCGAGTGTGATCCCGACGATGGTTTCCTGCCCCTCCTTCGAAGGTAACGAAAACAGGAGCTGATTGGGGGCAGCGGTAATGCAGTCTCTGGCGCAGAATTGAGGGTCAACATTCCATCCGCGGCCGAGTACGTTGCGTGACTTCGCCCTATTCAAGCCGGTCAAGGAAGGAAGAGAAAGGGATCTGGGATAAAATACCTCCGTCGAGTACTACGATATGGTCTGCTGTAGACCACTTTCCCGATCTAATCAATCTAGAGCCGTTGCCTACTACTCTCCAGGCCTCGCCCCCGTTCTCGCGCACGACGCCGACGCCGGAGCCCTCGGGTGTCCGTACAAAACGCACGATAGGCGAACTTTCTGCTGGGACAGCTTCTACAGTGTGCGCACAGAGCCGGAGACCGTCTACATGTGCATCGAGAAAAAGCATCGGAGAAAAGTCAAATGTCCGTAGGGGGGAGGATGTGACAAGGGTCACTAGGCCGCGGTCTACCTTTGGGAGTAAGTGCAGATACCGCGGGGGCCCGAGAAATGTCGCGGGAAGCGTTTGTTGGAGGGTAAATTGTCTGAGCAGTGTAGGGGGTCTACGATCTATGTTCTGCGATGGCTAAGTAATTTAAACGTGCGTCATTGGGCTCGTATACGTACCGCGACTGCAGTGACAACGGCAGAGCCATCTTCGAGTACGCGAAGAAATAAATCCCACCCCTCGTCCTTGATTTCTTGTAATCTTCGGAATCGGGCGTGTTCCGAGTCTGCATCGTTTTTTAATGTGGCAGAGATGCAGTCACCGACTACCTCTCGGTCTAACCAAAAGACACTAGAGTTTGTAGATAAAGTTGAGGAGATGCTGAAGGGTATCGATGAAAAGAGATCCAGAGATGCGTGTAACTGCAGATATTGAGGTGAATCCAAGACGGGAAGAAATATGCGGAGTGTAGCGTCAGATGTGATGGTATACAGAATCAAGTCGTCACTTGAGCTGGGATTAGATAAGAGCGGGGGAGAAAAAATGCAAACCCACCGGCTAGATGCCTGAGAATGGCGCCAAGAGATGTTTGTGATCGGCAGTGGATGGGGAATGTCCTGCGTCAGACGGCCGGACGTCGTTGAATAAGTTCGGAGGGACTTGTTGTGCTACGAAAGGATTAGGAGGGCCTGGTGCAAACGCGAGGGGTGCTGACTTTGGCGGTGGCCGCAATATACATGAGGGACGGCGCAAAGCGCGTCAAGGATGGTGTTTCGATACTAGAAACCTCAGGATGAGTTTACATACGATGGGCTGATATGAATGCATACGAGACCATCCATTTCTGGGACCATGTCGGAAGGTCGTTTTCCAGAATCAAGGTATAGACGGAAAGACTGTTTTCACTGCCCACCGCGAGGAGTCCTAGCGGGGATGAGAAATTGTATTGGCAGACAGCAGCGGGAGTGTATCACCCGATTTGCTGTCCAGTGCCGTTACCGTATGATTTGGTGGAAGGACGAGAGAGGAGTGTAGGCGCCAGGCATCCTGCTGAACGCCAGAGAGAGACCAGCCAGCTATTCGAGTTTGCATTGACGCGACTATCTAGTAACAGGGCATGGTGCGCACTACATTAGATGGAGACGGACTAGTACGCACGAGCTTCATGCCGGAGTCGACGGATATGCAGGAGATGGCACCCATGGCGCCAGGAAAGGCCTCCCAGAAGGCGAGGACGCGTATAAGGGCCAGGGACGCAGCATCACGGATGAGGACGGCGTCTGCGGACGCGTGAAGCTAGAGGAGGGTGAGGGCTGGATGGAGAGAAGAAATGCTCGCACGGACCAGGAGGGTGGAGGCGGGTAGGAGGAGACAGTGAAGGTCTTTTTCGGGCGAGGGCGGCAGAGAGAGCAAGGAGAGCATTGATGGATTACGGCAAGCGCAGGAGAACGTCATTACATAGTACACGCCCTTTCCTGTCAGCCACCATGTACTGGCTACTTCTCCTTGCTCTTTCAATACCCGTATTCCCCTCCCAGCTCTCCATCTCCTCGACCACCCTCGTCGATGCCCTTTCCGCTGACCCAGACTACACCGACCTCATCGTCCTCCTCCAGCGCGCACGTCTCATCCCCACCCTCAATAGACTCAATGGCAGCACCTTCTTTGCCCCCACAAACGATGCAATACGTCGCCATGATTTCTGGAGCACTGTCGTGGCAGACGACACCTTTATAGTCACCGATAATATACAGGAGCAGCTGCGGCAGCAGCTCTTTTACCATCTACTAAACTACTCACTCACCGCAATGCCTGAAGCACCCCATCCCCAGGTCCTAAAGACCCTCCACTACCCCCGCTCGCCTCTTGAGCCACCGTCGCGTGATCCGCCCCCGTCTCCCCCGTGGATGCCAATACCCGGTGGCTCACTGGGGTCCGAGCCGCAGCGACTGCGCGTCGCCGCCCGCGATCAGAGCGCGTTCGTTGGTGTAGACGCTTTCGGCAAGGGTGGCGTGGAAATCGTAAAGGGCAAGGTAGACGCCGGAAACGGCCTGTTGCTCGGCATTAACGGCGTCCTCGATCCCCCACCCGACCTGGCCCACCTCGTGTCCCAGCACAAGTCCGTCTCGTACTTTAACAAGATTCTAACTCCAGGTTCGGACTTGATTTCTGACCCCGACGTTTCTAACTCGACCCAGAAATCGCGTCTCTTCTCAACTCCACCTCCAATTTGACCCTGTTTCTGCCGGTCGATGACGCCTTTGCTTCCCTCCATGAACTCGAGCGTCTCTACTTGGAGAGCGAATTTGCCACCGCTGACCTTACCCGCATCGTGAATGCCCATGCAGTTGTCGAGGAAACAGTCAAGTGGTCCGAGACTTTTGATCCCAATGCAAAGTGTAAGGACCGCTGTATATTTTACGTGTACTCGCCTCATTTCGTTTTCAGTAAAGACCATCGATGGCAGTGTCCTTGACATCGTGGTGACGCCAGAGAAAACTACAATTTCAAGCGCAGAACTCTTGAAACCGGATATATACGCTTCCAACGGGGTTCTTCACTTGGTTTCAGACCTTTTGCTTACTCTAGAAATCACCCCCGAGAAATATCTTCTGGCCTTGAATTGCTCGTCTTTCGTGTCACTTCTCCATTCTGTTGACCTCAACGGATTGGTCAACGACACCGAGACTAAATTAACGATTTTAGCGCCCCGGGACGATGTTTTGTCAGTATTCGGGGACGGCGACATACCGGAGAGGGGATCTGAGGAGCTCAAAAAGCTCCTGCAATATCACTTTATTCCTGGGTTTTGGACTCCGAAGAAACTGGATGATGGAATGTTGCTAGAAACCGCTCTAGTTGAAGACGGTCTTGACGGCGGACAACAGGTTTTGAGCATCGGGGTTACCTCGGGGGATAAGAAGAAAGAGGACAAGTCCATTAAATTCGGAGGTGTGGGTGTGATGGGCGAACATGGTCTGTATTTTTCTTGTTTTACTTTCCCGCACCTCACTCATCCGTTGTCCAGTCGTCG
Source organism: Mycena leptocephala (assembly GCA_029378395.1). Lineage (NCBI taxonomy): Eukaryota > Fungi > Basidiomycota > Agaricomycetes > Agaricales > Mycenaceae > Mycena > Mycena leptocephala. The sequence goes on from JARJLF010000039.1 coordinate 456,947, forward strand.
TCAACAACAATACCTTGATCTACTTTATTTCCCGGCCGCTCGTGCCCCCATCCGATGCACTGGAGACCGTATTGCCTCTCCAGGACCTATCTTTATTCCTCGCCTCCGTGTTCTCCGCATCCATTGCGGACACGTTAAAGACCACCCCGAGAACCTCCTTACTTGTTCCCCACAACTCGGCATTCAAACGGCTAGGCGATCTCGTCAGCGCTCATCTTCTCGCGCCGTCTTCGAAGAAAGACCTGAAGAGTGTTCTCCTCCACCACACGCTCGATACTATAGAGTATGCGAGTTCGGTGCAGAATGGCTCCCGCACGTTTGCTACTCTCGAGGGCTCTGACGTGCAATTGGAACATTTCAAGAACGGGAGTGTGTTCGTCGGTCCCAGTGGCGGTTGGGCTGGCATGAAGGCGGAATTGTTCCCGCGGGATATCCTCACCCAGACTGGTGTTTTGCACGAGGTTTCAGACATCCTCATTCCCCGCTCGGTCGAGTTGACCGTTGGCAAACTCATCAAAGCCGCGGATGCGACTATCATGGCCACGTTAATCACGAAAGCCGGGATGGACTGGGTTCTCAACGGCACTGCGCCGCCACCAGACTCGATCTGGGCGGAACAGGGCTTCAATGGTGTTGGCTGGACGTTACTCTGTCCTCTGGACGATGCGTTCGAGCCGTATAATATGACCGAGTTGTATGCCGATCTCGAGGGCGCGCGGGGTATCGTCAGCCAGCATCTGATTCCGACGCCCATGAGCACGTCTGACGCGGACACTGTCATGAACAACAACCGACCCCTGCTACTGGAAGATTCTGCGTCGTACAGCACTCTGCGGTCGCCCTCGTCTGCATATGGCGATGTCATCTTCCGCAAAAACGATACCGGCGACTACATTGTGGGCATCAAGGGTGCGCGGGGGACAGACGGAAGCGCGGACTGGGCGCGCGTTGTATCTTGGGGCCGGTCGACGACCGGCGGCGGAACGGGAGGGGTGATTGGGATCGACCAGCTGCTGGTTCCGTACAACCCGCCATGGTGGGTCGAATACGGCGGCCCTGCTGTTGTCGGCGTCGGCGGAATAGTCCTCATCTGCCTGTTCTTCTACGGGGTACGGGCTTTCTGGCGTCGGGATTTCACGCAACCGACCTATGAGCCGGTTGGCGGATTTGGGGCAGCGGATGATGATGAGTAAACTAGTAATAATTTAGAATGTAATTTTTCTGTAAGTAGTATGTTGAGAAACACGATGCGAGAGACGCGACTGTGAGAAGCCCGCCCTAACCCCGCCAAGGCCTTATTTGGAAAAAGCAAAGATAGAGACTAATGAAATCACATGCAAAACCAGCGCGCCTCTGCTACCCGGACCAGCTCTTTTGAGTCTTCCCCCCACTAACGAACATCCATGGTACGCCTCCTCGTCGTACACGATCTTATTTTCTTTCTGATTTTAGTACAGGGTGACGTTTCTGCAGCCGACCAAATCAAGTCCTTCATTGCTGGCGGTTTCGGAGGCGTTTCCGCTGTGCTTGTCGGTCGGTCCCCCGTCTTTCCTCGGTGGATATATGCTGAGATCTCTCTCAAGGTCATCCATTTGACTTGACCAAGACGCGTCTGCAGACTGCGCCTGCCGGGGTGTACACCGGAGCTATAGATGTGGTCAAAAAGACCGTGGCGAAGGACGGTGTTACTGGGTAAGTGCTCTCCGCCCCGGCTAGTCGCATCTCTTCGTTCGAACTTTGTGTGCAGGTTGTATCGCGGAATGATCCCGCCATTACTGGGTGTCACCCCGATATTCGCCATATCATTTTGGGTCCGTCATGAGTTTCGCGTTTCTGCGCGCGCCGCTTTAACGCCGACTTCCTCCCGCTTAGGCCTACGGTGCCTCCAAACAACTTATTCTTGCCACGACGCCGAACAGGACGTCAGATGTGCTGTCCATTCCGGAACTCGCGTTGGCTGGATTCCTCTCCGCCGTTCCGACGACGCTCGTAACCGCCCCAGTTGAGAGAGCAAAAGTTCTTCTCCAGGTGCGTGTACCGGTGAATTGGTATGAGTTTGTCTGACTGTGTCGCGTAGGTTCAAGGGCAGGGTGGCTCGGAACATAAATATAAGGGTGTTTTCGATGTAATGAAGCATCTCTACAAGGAGGGTGGTATGAAGAGCATCTTTAGAGGTTCCGGAGCTACACTGGCTCGAGACGGACCGGGTAGCGCTGCGTAAGCTTCTCCCCGTATTTTTCTATTATCTCAAGCCCTGAAATTCGACCAGGTATTTTGCTGCATACGAGGTTACGAAGAAGGCCTTGACGCCGCCTGGTGCATCGCCGACGGAATTAAATCTCGGCGCTATCATCATGGCTGGCGGAACCGCAGGTGTCGCCATGTGGGCCGTGGCCATTCCTCCCGATGCAAGTCATTGGAATAAATCGAATATCCAGTACTCTCTGATCCTTCTTCATTTAGGTCTTGAAATCTAGGCTGCAGTCAGCTCCGACAGGCACTTACTCTGGGCTTATGGACTGTGCACGAAAAACTATCGCGCAAGACGGTATGGCGGCTTTATGGAAAGGATTCGGACCTGCTATGGGTCGGGTATGTGCCCTCTAATACCCTCATGACCTCGGTCTAATTCACGGAATTGTAGGCTTTCCCTGCGAACGCGGCAACTTTCGTGAGTTTTTCTAATTGTCCAAGATTGTAGTGACTAACCGCCCTCTTCAGCTCGGAGTAGAGGCATCTAGAAATCTCATGGATAAGTTCTTCTGATGTAGTTTAATCTGTTGTAATTTTTGCTTTGGGCGCTAGAATCGACGTAGAAGGGGGTCTTCTGCCTCACCAGCTTTGAGCTTACAGAGCTTACGCGGTCCACAGAAATATGTAAAAATACCGCCAGCGCCAGCAAATTTATTGCATCAGACCGAAAAAAAAATGTGAAGACCAGGCCAGCGGTTAAATTTGTTTCGCCAACGCGGTGACCTGTGCAATTTCACTTGCTGACGCACCTACAGCGTTCTGAATCAAGTAAGAATCAAAGGTCAATCAAAGTTGAATGATCAAAATTGATGATGCTTCACCTTTGTGACTTTTTCGAGTTGATGTTCTACCGTGTCCGCCACGCCGAGAGTGATTCCGTTGGCAGTCTGCACACGAGCAATCTATCTCGGACGTCAATAATTCAACATGCAGACGCGGTCTGACGTGACCAGACCTGGAATTGGAGGAAGAACTTGGGTCCCTTGAGCTTGGCGAGCAGAGCGGATGATCCAGGTTGCGACCGAACACCGGCTTCCAAGGCGAGATAATCATTCAGCTGATTTTGCAGGGTCGTAAGATCAGCTGTGGCCGGGTCCGTGGGGGTCTTAAAAGTAGCCCTGCATTGCGTGGTATTAGGCTTTTCACTTGGAATCAAACGGATGCGTACAATGCAAAACCAAGGGGCGAAGCAGAAGACTTTTGAAAGTCGATGCTGCTGTAGGCAATTCCCCCCGAGATAATATCAGGGACGCCGGTGGCTACTTGAATCTAACGGGAATAATTTAGCAGATGTCATGTCGATGAGTAGGCACACGATACCTTCGGGTTGCACGTCACAGCTTGTTCAAGAGCTGGGAGACCCGCGGCGACTTCCGCAGGGAGCGCAACACTATTGAACATCTTGAGCGGGACTGTGGTAAGAAAACGCATGTGCCTACCTTCCGGTGACGGAACATAGGGTTGCCCGCTTCAACAATGGCAAAGGAACTAAATGGCAGTAATCAACAGCTACTTCAACAAGCAATATATGTTTCCACTGACAAGCAAAGGCTGTTGCAACAAAGGAAACCAGTAAAAGAGACCTGGAAAACATCTTGACAGTAGGGCGCAAGTCAAAGACAGTGAACAGCAAGTGAATGGAAGAAGCTGAAGGAACCAGTCCGGAAGGAGGGAAAGGAATGAAGGTTGGCCAACTGTTGTGGGTTAATCATATTTTATATCCTCCGACTAGGCGAAGCCAAGCCAAGCGTTGCCATGCTAAGAAAAGATGCAGCTTGCCATGTGCCCATTGCCAAGAACCCCTATAGATACCTTTAAGATTAGATTAGATAACAAGAAGGGTACAGCCACGCCGCCACTGATGATCGGAAGTATAAATATGGTCTCGGAAGCAAATGGTTGAAGTTCTTTGACGTCTCTTCACTTCACGATCCTCTTACGAACCTTACGCCATATAACGATTAAAGCTACACTTGTGTCTATCCCCCAGATGCACTATGAGTTCAACGAGCAGCCCACCAGTGAAATCGAGAAAGAAGAAAGGCACGGTCAGGCCACAGGCCGCACGCAGTCCATCTGCATCTGAGTGTGTTGCACTTGCTTTTAAATGTCCAAGCTAACGATTGAACTCGCAGAATTGCTCGGAATCTCAAAAACTTTGAGATATGGGCCACTCATCAGAACTGCGAACAAGTTTCTTATGCAGATATCCCCGCCGACATCAAAGACGACGTGAAGAAAGTGTTTGATTTCTCAACGCCGAGGCTGCCTGCGTCTTGGGTCAATCGTGTATGCATAGAGCTCGTCGCCTTTGTGAATTGAACCTGACCCTCAGCCAGGCTTCTCCCCAGTTCAAGTCGCTCTCAAAGCTGGCAACCACTGAATTTATGACTTTCCTCGAGGAAATACATGATCAAAATTCCAGCATGTTTGGTGAGATCGCGGACTCGGATATTCGAGGACTGTTTCCGAGGATGACCATCGTTCTTTCTGCCTGGAGGCGGTTGAAAATGATGAGGAAATCCAAAGAAAAATATTCCGAAGCCGACTATGCTGCCAATGTGTTCGTACAGACCACTCATATGGTTCGATGACTACAATTAAATTAAACAGGTACAATGTGTTCCGGAGTCCTGCGATTCGAGAGAGCACGCACAAGTGGGTATACATTACCATAGTCCAGAAATGCTGATTCATCTCTTGTAGGGTCCAATGCAACATTTCCCTGCCACAACCCATTATAACCGCGAATTTGGGTTCAGAAACCATACGCGTTTTGGGTATGTTGACGATAAAAACGACCCACAGTTGGCTCACCGAGGCTTTAGGCACAAAGGCAGCATCTCCGGACTGTTTGGTGATGATCCCGTCGCCTTCAATCCGGGCTCTTTCTCTTTCCATCGATTCACCGTTTCAAATTCTCAAACGGCACCCTAAGGTCACGAAAAGCGGTAATGCGAGCAAATGTTCTTCGTTCCGTTTCCAGAGCACTCCGTGCGCAGTTCCCCCAGAAACACCAGCGTTCCAGTTTATCAGTTCCTTCTGGGAGGATAAAAAGCCGGTTCATCAGATGCTTGAAGATGCCTATCGCCAGAACAGAATGTCTACGACAGCTGCTGCTCGTCACTTGCACTCTCTTCATGTGAAAGCTCCAGTCTTTGGCTTGGTCTGGGCCAGCGGCACTGTCAGGGCCCACGTGGATTGGTGCAGTACGCCAGAGGGAAAGAACAAGCCTCCGGTAAGTTTCATTGATCCGCTCCAGTGCTCCTGCTAAAAATTCTGGAGGTCGTCTATTCCGCACCATACCGTGTAATAACGGAAGACGAAGCAGAAGATCAAAGTGACGGTGCTGATATTTTCCATGAATGGAATCTCGATCGCGCAGCCGATATCGCTGAGGCACGTGCCTGATTTAAGGCTTGGCCTTGGCTAACTCTGCACGCAGGTCTTTTTCTTGATCGAGAATATTGACCACTGGACGATGAACGGCTTTCGCGAGAGGGCAGTCAGTGGCGTGGATGATTTGTTAGAAAGTGTTGTCAAGAAAGGCGAGGCATACATCCCTTGGAAGAGGGTTGGCGATCTCGCATCGTCTGCGCCAGCCAAGGAAAACACCACAGTGATTTCTGCTAGTACATCGTCTTCCGCGCAGTCAACGCCCCCGCAGAAAGCACGCAGTCGTCGACATAGGTAATCGAATGGCTAGATTGCAACACTACATACAAATACACGCGTTTAGTCTATTTCGTTATCTATTGTGAATGGCGTCTTATTCCAGCTCGAGGGATCTTCTCCACACACCAGCCCACTGTCCAAGCCGTCCTTTCTCCCACTTCTCGACATAAGACATGCCCGTGTTAGCTCGACTAGCCTGTTCAAGCTTCAGGCGCTTCTCCGCGTCACACCAGAATAGGACCCATGGCCCCATCCGCATATGACCGGAGCTCCGTTCAAAGTACCATTTGTTGACTGGATTGTTCGCGCGGCTCCGCCAAACGAGGTCACGTCCCTCTCCCACTCCACCTTTCCCGCCATTGGGATTGGCGGAAAACGGATGGCCAAGACCGTAAGACTCGTCGTGCAAAGCGACCCACAGAAAGTCGACCGTTCCGTCGCCTTGATGGCTGGGAAGAACAGCAAACTTGTCGAGGTACGATATTGGGGCAGTAGACCCCGAGGAGGGTTCATTGGTGACGATGGCCGCACCAACGTAGTCACCAGCAACGATGACAAAGTCGAGTGTCCGCTCCAACCGATCGTAGAACGCCTGTGGTCGAGTGTTCTTCCGAATGATTGCTCGAGGAGCGCGTTCATCTTTGGTCGGTCGATATCATTGACAGTACGAAGGACGCGGATTGGCAAACCACGTCTCAATAGCGTGGGCGTGTGAGCCGTAAGCCGGCGATTTCCCTGCAAGAGAGCGTGTGGGAGACTGGAGCTCAACGCAGGTTTGTTAGTGATCAAATTCGCGATCAGAGAACTTGGGGAACGGTGGGAGACCATAACTGCAGATGACGTAGGGGGCATATAGGTCAGACATGTTCGAGCCAACGCGAGATTCGATAATGCGGTAGGGTTGGTACTGTGCCATGGTTCATGGAAAGTTTCGTGGATGTGCGCGTGTTCGGACGTTAGATTGATGAGAAGATGGGGATAACCGGAACGTGCGTAGGAAGGTACGCCCCCTTCACGGTTTATTATCATGAGTCGTAATGGCGTCAGATCCACATCCTCTGAGGGAAGAATGTCGGCGGACGCGACTGGCTGTGAGTTGTCGATCCCAGCGGCTTCTACCATCCCACGCGCTAGAGCGCCAAGAACATCGTTGGCATCCACACGAACGGACCGGCAGAATGAATCCAGAGCAAAAGGAGGAATAACCGGAATTTCCCCAGCACGAAGAGCTGAACGGATGGGGACTAGATCAGATGGAAACGTATGCGCCTCGGGGTGCCTGAAGTCTGGGGTTTCTGAAATATCTTCGTCGCCAGGCTTGGGACCAAGCCTGACTACGGCTCCGAGGACTGGACGAGCCCTGGCACCTTGTTTTTCTAGAGTAGTGACGATGCGCATGGTCTCCTCAACGAGAGAGGAGCGTTCGTCCTGCTCTCCCCTCGCCAGAGTGTCATTCTCCACTACAATGACACTAACGAGCCCCAGCTTCTCGAGATATACCATCCCGCGGGCGATGCTGTCGAGTTGAACATCCGTGAACGGACCCTGTAACTTGACGAGTGCTGTTCGTTTTAAAACCGGATCGAGGATTGAGGAAAGGACCGGACTGGGCTTGGGATGTTCGAGGGCGACTGGTATAGATTGCGCCATGGAAAGATCTTTGGAAACCGGGAGTACGCGATCGGCCGACGGCGCCGAAGCAGGTTTAGGACGGGGCCCAAACGACGCAAGGTAGGAACGTGTGTCCCGCAACGACGGATTCGCACGCAGGATCGAAACAATAAAGTCCTGCATACGTTGAGCAGATTTTTTAAAAAGTAGGAGTCGGAGCCTCACGTTATCTGATGGGGGGACATCGTCTGGCTCGGGTGCGGCGTGGCGCAGACTTCGGATGGTCTGTGCGACGCGGTCATCAACGGAGTGCACAAATAAATGAGAACCGAACAGCATAAAAGGCCTTGAACGTATGGCAACGAGTGGAGGCCAGTGGGGAGACCCGAGCGCAGGAGCGGGTTAGCATAGCTAGGAAAACACTGAGAGGTAGAGCGGGGAGAGAGAGCCGTGGGTCATGGAGAAAGATGGAAAGGTTTTATAACGAGGCCATTAGCGAAAAGACTCATGCCCGAAAAGGAAGATTGAGTCAGCGCTGCTGTTATGCTGTAAGGAAAGGTGTGAACAGACGTACAACTCGGCGCTTCATTTGCACTCCACCTATAGCCCATAGCGCTCAAAGTCTATTTCTCATCTAGACATAGCGTGCGGGGGTATTACCATTGGCTCAACAACCTTTGGAGAGATCCTATCACATCGCTAGCAAGTCCTATAGCCAGTCGCGCAAAGTCCGCGGAAATTTCCATCCGCGACGTCAATTGTCTTTTAAGCGCCACATCCTCGTTGTTTGAAAAGAAAAGCAGTTTCATTCGAAAAGAATAAAACAGAAATCAACGTTGTTTGGTCATGTTGGATCACATGCCGACACCGTCTCGGCAGGCAAATACCTATCACAGCTGCTTATTACTTATTCCTCATGGCTGCTCCTCGCAGAGCCCCCACAAAGGTGGGTTTCGCTTGTTTCAACTCCTGATCTAATCCCCCCGCGTAGTTTTACCAGCAGGATATAGTTCGCCGTATCGTTGCCACAGATCCCTCCTCGTCCCAGTCACGCGAACCCGTTAATGGGATTGTTATGGTAATCTCCTTGCCACCTCGATTTATCGTTTCTAAAGATCCGCGCAGAGATGTTGGCACGACGCGGAGGAGGTCGCCCCACAAACGCCGTTCTCGGATCCACTCATGCGCCCGCTTCACCATGGTGAAGTCGGTGTCTCCTTCTACCGCGATGAACCCGAGGTCCCCCCCGAGGCTCGCCGTGAATTCGACCGCCAGATTCTTCCCGAGTCTGAACTCGAGCTCGTAGACCGCACTTTTCATCGTGGTGATTTTTGCAAGCGGAGTATTGACGATGTGCGTTCCGGCATTGTAACGAGGGCACGCGTGAACGGCCGCTGCGAGCATGTCATTAGTGGGGAGCGTATGAAGGCTGGACGTCCCTGGAAGAACTCTCCGATCGCACCTATGCGGAGGTTGGCGATTATGTGACGTACAATGATTGGATAGGTCAGGTACGCGTGCAGATAGCGAATGCAATCCGATTCCTTTTATTGACCCCTTCTGTAGGTAATCGAGGTACGAACTAATCGAATCTCTGAGAGTCGTTAATCACGGGAAAATGATAGCTGTATGAGAGTCTGGTAGAAATTGCTAGCGGAGAAATAATTCGCTTGCCCGAGCTTGGCTCTCGACTGTCGGTTGGCGAGAAGGGTTCTGTGAGTTCATTCCCTCTGCGTCCTTCCTATCTCATTTGTGCAGGATATTCTCCCCCACCTGCGTCGACTGTCCACAATCTTTTCGGGTTCCTCCTTGGGAATAGCCGACCCAGTCCGAATGACACATGTGTGCACGTCGCGCATAGCGTTTATGCAATAACGTGGCTAGCTCTCAGTCAAGCAGTGAGTTGGCTGTTCGATTAATAATTTTTTTCAATCTAAACGTTTGCTTGGCGTTCAAGCTCGATCCCGCGGAGGCAGAAAAAAGCGACGTCCCCAGCAATTCTGGACGGCAACCGATATGTCGAAACTCACTCTGATTCGAAGTTTATCAGACCTAGAAATGCGTGTCGGCGATCGGGTTACCTTTAAAGACGAGGTCCAAGTCCCCAGTACTACCCACGGCTTAGAAGGCGGACCCAGAATTGTCGTGAAAACCTTCACCGTGACCGAAACGCAAACATTTCTAGATGTTTTGTGGCAGGATGGCACGAAAGAGACCGTGCGATCCACCGAACTTATCCCATATCTCAACCCAGACGAGTATGACTGCTGGTGAGTCTAACGCTGTTCCCGCGACCGTCTTGTTGACCTTCTGTCAAGGCCGGGCGACTACGTCGTTTGGAATCGCGAAGACGAAAAGCGAGCTGTTATAATACAGTCTGTTAACGCAGCCCATCGTACTGCTTCGGTTCTCATACCCGAGACCGGGAAAATAGAGCTAGCTTCTGTCCTAGAGCTTGACCCTCACGGTACCTCCGATTCTTTCGCGATGCTTCAGGCTCCGTCGGACGGGCTTGGTGTTCGGCGAGGCGACTTTTTGTTTGTCCACCCAGAAGGCAAAACAAACGGCTCCCTGTAGTCGCTAGAGTACCTCGAATCGGTGAAGTTGAGGCGTGGGTGCGCGATGTGCCATTCGTAAATGGCCAATTAGCTGGCTTCAGGAAGGAGATGTCGGAATTGGGAACGAGTATAGCTCAACGACGTACTGCGGAGAACATTGTCGAGGGACGATACTCAGGCCATCTGCGGATAACGAAAGTTTATGTGGCTGGGGGAGGTTACTAATGTGAGCGTCTTTCTTCGCTGCTCTTTGTTTTGTACTGACTGAACGTCCAGATAAATCTCGACGGAACCGTTGAACTGACACATCCCAACGGAGCCGTGAGGTCATATCCTCTCCAGCGCTTGACCAAGTTATACGATGGCATTGACCAGCTCGAGGATGATATGTGGGACGAGATGTCGGAGAACCACGCCGGTCAGGAGGAAATCCGCTTTGGACTATCAACGAGGAGGGTGGTGTGTGGGAGCCCGCCGAGAGTGAGTCGGGAGACGACTGGCCTGAATACGGCTACGGTGACGAGGAAGACGAACGCGACGGTGAAGTACCGATGGTCAACGGCGACGGCCGCGCATGGCCGGATGTGCCGTTGGGTCCCCTGGAAGTTGTTCCTGGGCTGATATCGTCCGAGCTGCTATCGTCTATCTACACTGGGCCTGAAACGCCACCGGCAGAGGTCGTTCCAAGCCAAATGCCGATGAAGTTGAGCGGCTTCCTTCCCCCGATGTTCCCAAGGACGCAGCCGACAATCCACCACCGGAAGATCTTGATAGCGAAGACGAATCTGAATTACCTTGGAAGCGTTTCGAGGTTCTTTCCTCAGCTCCGCAGGATCACGCTTATTACAACTCGCCCCCTGCTCAACCCTCGAAATCCTTCCTTGGTCGTTTAACGCGAGAATATCGCGTTCTCGCTAACAGCCTCCCTGGTCCGTCACATATCTGCGGTGTTCAAGCTACGTTAACGACGATCTTTAGATTCTATCCTCGTTCGCGCATATGAAGACCGCACAGATCTCCTGCGATCACTGATTATTGGCCCTGAAAACACACCTTACGAAGATGCTCCTTTTGTAATTGACTGGATGCTTGACTCGAACTTCCCGCATAGTCCCCCCATCGCACATTTTCTGAGTTGGACCAACGGCAATGGACGCGGTAAGCATCGCTCGACCTTTATGTCCACCCTGACTGATTCGTATTTCTCTCCTAGTCAATCCGTGAGTTTCTAGCTTCGTATGCACACCAACTTTCTCATGTGGATGCAGAAATCTATATGAAGAGGGGAAGGTCTGCCTATCTATCCTAGGAACTTGGGCCGGGGACAAGAACGAGATATGGAATTCGGCGCGATCCTCTTTACTCCAGGCATTGGTTAGCATCCAGGGGCTGGTCCTTGTAAAGGAGCCGTCAGTATTCTTGTCGAGATTCTCATTTCGCCCGCTCATCACTGCCCTACAGCTGGTTCTGCGAGCCTGCATACGAAAAGCTAAGAGGCACCGAGGAAGGCATCGTCAATAGGTGGGCTTTTTGAAACTTGCAACTCTAGCGCAGCCGCTGACTGCGTACCATAGTCGATTGTACAATGAGAAGGCTTACGTGCTTTCTCGAGGATTCGTCCGTCGTGCCCTTGAGCTCCCGCCTGGTGGCCTCGAAGTTGAAATCGAATGGCTATACCACCACAGTGGGCGTCTAGACAAGGTTGTGAACGACGCCCAAAAGCTCATCGAGAAGAGCAAGGGCGTCGCCGAGACGGCTGACTCGTCTGAGGACCGCGAGTTGGCTGTGCCCAGATTGAGCGCAGGTGGGATCATCACCCTTGATCGGACATTGACCAAGTTGATCAGCCTGCGCTCGCGTCCTTGACCTATCTTTTGCCATTAATATCATGTATCGATATCCACCTGTTGTAGTAATAACACAAAGTTCCAAGGTTTCGGGGGATCCAAATTATATTCCCTTCGTACGGAGGTAGATACTGGCCGCACTGGAACTACTAGTATCAAAGATGGATACGTCACATACTGTATGTGCATGAAGAGAAATCCGAGGAGATATAAATTTACCACGGATAAAAAAGAGCTGTCCGTCGTTAGCATGATTCAAGTAGCTTATTCTTGGGGAACGGTTGCCCGAAGTCGTCCCTGTGGAAGAGAAAATTGAGCGGATCGCACGACTTGATGTCATGCGAAGCACTGACCTCCATGTTGTGAAGTTCGGGTTCGTGTACGCCTGTACAGTGTAAGTCCCTTGATCAAAAAGAGGGATGAAGGGTAGTACCTCGATGTATTCATTGATGTATGCTTGGGTAGGGTAGTCTACGGGATCGCATCCGATATTGATGGCGTCCTTCGGCTGGTATACACGGATATAGTCGACGCTGCCCGCCAGTATTAAAATGTCTTCTGAAATGCAGACAGCATAAAACTTACCGCATCACGGCCGGGAAGGTCAAATGATCAAAATCAACCGCGCCGAAGTTGAGCGACATGCCCAAGTTCGCGATGATGTACTTGTGGAAGCCAACTCAGTGATTCTTTCGTTCCGAACAGCGCAAACGGCTCACCATGGGTTCCACGGAACGGGCCGGCCCTCGATCTCGACGGCTGTGTCTGCCGCCATGCCAGCCTGGTTGAGTGTCCAGGTCAATTTACCACCCGCTATCCACGATATGTACTATGATATAGGCGATCGATCAGTCCCAAGAGAAGAAATAATCTATGGTGAGACGAACTGCGTTGTCAAAACCTACACAGGTAATCATGAGCGATTGTGGTATGGAATTCCGATGATTAAAATACCTGGCTTGTACTCAAACCCGTATATCGAAAAGCACGGTTCGAGGAGCTGATAACAGGTTTGATCTGCAAACAAGTCAGTTCAACCCTTGGTCGTGAATAAAAAACCGACCGGTCTCCGATACAACAGAAGTCGCTTGCTGGAAGGCACCGCCGATGTAAGAATTGAGAGTGGAATTGACGGGATTAGGGATGATCAAGTTGTCGCTCGTATTGAACCAAATGTAGGCGTTGTTAAAGGGCTTGATACTTGTTTAGCCTTTAACAGTGCTGGCAAATGGTTTGAAACTTACACCCCATTGTGCGGATTGAGAAACCTGTCCAGATCCACCGGATATCTGTGCCTCAAAAATATCTAGAAAGGCATGGTGAATAGCGGACTCGGAGAGCGACGAAAATGCTAACCTATTTCTGGTGCGCTTCGTCCAACATATGAACCGTCGGAGGCGTGAATAGGACCCGGGTGTGATTCACCCGGACACGTGCATCTCGACAGACGCTGCCCAGGAAGGAAGGACAACACTCCGCCAACACCCTGGTCTCCGTTTATGGTGGCAGCCTCTGGCTTCCCTTGGATGGTCTGATTCGGCGCTGTGCCGACATCGCATGAATCATATGTGTATGGCTGTTTCCAAGCAATAAGAATGTGACGCGTTTCTACGGCTGCAGAGTACGTACCCACATCCCCTCGAGACTCGCGCCAAAGCCAGCACGACCTAGGTTACCCCTGTGACGTATGTGAACACCTTGATATTAAAACAACATAAATCGCACATGGTCCAAACCGCAGGCCAAAGTCCATGGATGTTGTTGGTTCCGGGCAGAGTCACTGCGGAGACGATCAAACCACCTGCAAATGAAATTATTACAGTCGGCGGGTTTGGAAAAGTAATAAACTTGCCTGTGAAGCAGAACTAGTACCCTGGATATCAGCAAAGAAGATGGGCGATCATTCTCAATCAAACACAGACCTTATTCCTTCAGGCGAAAGAATGAGCGAGGAACGAAGTAGGAACAAAAAAATTCTTACCAGGTAGAGATCAAACCACCTTGGTAGTTAGACCGTGGTTCACTTTCGCAGACAAAGTGATCTCCAGTGCCCCATTGTTGGTGGTGACTGCCGCGGGGTCGTACCACTCCAAATTGTTGGTCTGAGCGAGGGTCAAAGGAGGTAAAAGAGCGAGGCAGAGATGGATCCGACCTGCCAGTAATGAAGATCGACGGCTTCCCAGTAAGGATCATCGCCTGGATAAAAAGAGCGACCGTCGGTTTCAAACTCGTCCGAGAAGACCAATTGAAGCTGTGTGCCAGGAGAATGGTACGAGTCGATCGTATATGCGTCTTTCGGAGTGTGGAGATCAACCAGGCCGAAATTCCCGCTTATCTCAGGGACCTGGGTATTGCAAGATTAGATGATTGCATTGTATACAAGTTGGACTGCGAGCACGCACCTGGCCGGTCGCATTTATCCCACCGACATTGAACCCGCCAAAGAAAGAGAGAGGATGAGCGGTAAAGTGGCTGATGAGCGGGTATCCAGCGCTGAAGTGTAGCGGATCAGAGAAGGCTTGACGGTCAAGAAACAACCCACAAAAGTGTTATCATGCCTACGCCCAATATCAAAATGCAGCCTAGATTGGCGAGGCCTCGGAGAGTGAAGATGTTCCGTTGGCCGTCGTTCTTCAAGTCTCGTTTCGGATCGGGGTTATGGAGAAAGTCGTCTGGTTCCGGGTGGTTTGGCGATATATCTGCCCCCCATGCAGCGGGATCGGGAGATAGGGAGAACTGGGGATTGTATGAGAAGGGTCTGAGCGCACGGCAAGATGAAACAAAGTAACAGTGTGGTACATAGACGAATACGACAGTAAATCCAACATACCTTGTCCGATATGGAGGGAGCCACCGACGGAACGCGACTTCCATGGCCTGCGCTCACACTGTATGGTGACTCGTTCTGAATAGTTGAAAGTGGTGAGAATTGAATCAGAGCAAGGGGAATGGAAGCAAACTGACAATGGAGCGACCACTTTTGCTACTCAGAGAGGGCCCCCTTGCAAAGTTTGCATGAACAGCGCCGCTGTTATTGCTCTGAAGCGACTCGAAGCTGCCTGCAGAGGTTCGCTGGTTTGGAATAAGGTTGGTTGTAGAAGGAGGAGCAGAGGCTTCGGGGTAATAGCGGCGCTGGGCATTGGGACCCGCTGGGAGGCCCGGGCCGTGGGAATCATGTGAGCTTGAGGAGGAGGCGGACGAGTAAGGACCGGCAGCGAAGGGGTATTGCTGGTTTGGCGGCATGAGATGAGAAGAAAGACAGTGGAGCTTTGAGTCGTAAAAGGAATGATTGGAGTGTGACACTAGTGTGACCCACTTCACAACCCAGATCAATGGCGGTAATTGCAGAATAATATTCAAAGGCCTGTCCATAGAATAACACTACTTTACAGCTCTTCAACAATATTGCAAGAAAAACTGAACAGGTTGCTATTGCAACAACCGAAGCATTCCCCCCGCCGACTCGGACGTCGCTTGGATTCGCGTCAATCCCGTCCATGCATCCACGTCCTCATCAAACATCGCTTGCGCCTCCTGCAGACGCTCTACGACGCCCTGGCTCGCCTCTCGCACTCCCACTGAATCAGCTCCAATTTCGTTCAACAGCCGTGCCTTTTGCGCCTCATACTGCACCAATGTGCTCCTAGCACCTGATGTCAACGGTGTCTGGTCGAGCCAACGTCCAACCGCATCAAGGGCTGTTCTCGCCCTGATAACCTTGTCTCGTTTCGAGTGCTTTCGTGGTGGCTGGTTGCTGTCGATCAGTCCTTCTTCCACAAATATTTCACGCGGCACATCCCGTGGATTCTGCGCGCCAAGTTCCGAGTTGGGCAGCAGGTGGAACGCCTGCGCATCTACCAGTGCCGACACCACGTACGACGCAAACGGCTGCAACGGCGCCAAATACGGCGTTGTAAGTGTGTTCGGTAGTCCAATTAGTGAAGCGTATTGATCTGAGTCAATCTGAGTTCATTGCGTGTACCACGGTTGAATGCAACGGACGCGCCTATTGGAATGGGGATGTGGGATAGACCGCGCAGTGTCGGCGCTGATCCGCTGGGTTGTGTGTTGAAGAATGTGTAGAGGGCAAATAATGCGACAGTCCGCGTGAAGGGCGCCTCCGTCTTCACCGTCCGCTCTACGCCGTGCGTCAGGGCTGCTTCGAACATACCTGCAATTTTTCCTGCGCACCAAGAAACAGTCTGACAGTCACGTTCAAGAAAGTCTCGCGTGTTCTGTCGTCGAAGACTTTGAAATGCATCCACTTCCATCCTTGCGCGTTCCAGAGAGTCTTGAAGAGGGCAAATGGCTTAGTGTTGTCTTCCTTGTATTGTTCATGAAAGTTGTGGACAAGCGTGGTGATGTCGTCGCGGAGCGCCTTAACATAGACGGAGGAAGTAAAATAGGTAGGCTGCAAAACGACGTTGCCCCGATTCACAGAGGCCATCTGCAAAACAGCCGCGAGCTTAAGTTGCTTCAAGTCGCGAAAAAGATTAGAGGAGACGCTGCTCAACAAACCCAAACAGCGCGTCTGACTTCTCGTACTTACTCCACGCGATGCTCGGCGACGCTCAAACATTAGTTGCTATTTCTGCAACTCCGCCATTGCACTACCCAGAGATCCGACCAACTTTTATGCCCTTATTGCAACTGTCTCAACCGCTGGGTTGATGGTCACATCGTTTCCGACGAGCCTGCTATGCACGACGAAACACTCAACTCGAAAGCCTTCTCCAAGCGCGGTGCACCAAGAAAGGACCGGATACCGACCATGTACGGACCCGGTGTCTTCTGCCACACATGCCAGACGAATCAAATGCTCTTGGTCAACTTATTGGCTAACTATCTTCCGGAAAACGGTGTACGTCGTTCCAAACTGTCTTGGAGGAGGCATGATACTAAAGCTCTGCAACAGAGCCCTGAAAGCGACCACCGGATGCAGACCCTCGATGAATACCGCGAATCCTTACATTTGCGCTATCCCCTGTGTGCGACTCGTGTCGGCCAGCCGTTGAAGAGGAGATCCGCCGCAAAGACGCGATGGCACGCACCCAAGCTCTGGGCGGCTGGCTTAATCAGACCAAGGGAAAGGCTAGGCAACGGCAGGCGTCCCTAACGAAGGAAGATCTCGACAAGCTGGGCTTGGAAATGTTGGCCTGGCGTATCCGCGGTTGTTTATGGGTTGCAACGGTAATTATCTCCATGCTCGGTAATGCCTCCGGTTTGTTTTCCATCTTTTATGCGTCAAACCTTGCTTAAACCTCTCGTAGCCGTGTTGGGGTACCGTCCTTTTCGTTCATTATTCTTTATACTTCCTGGCCTGCCCGTTATTGCCGTTGTATCTATTTTTTGGGTAGCATGGGATCCGACGTACTCAGCCTTTCGCTCTGCTCGAATACAAGGCCGTGATATACGCTTACGAGGGAAAACTAAACATATTGTGCGCACCCAAGTGTTTTCACTACTTTGATCTCAATATTGTCGCAGACTCTGCAAATTTCGTCGTGGGCCTCTAGACTCGCAACGTCTATCATCCTCGCAACTTATTGGTTCCGTAAGACTGAACCTCTACATCTCCATCAGTTCCCATCCACTCGGAGTCGGATATATTTTTCCTTCTCTTTCGTTTTGGAGATCTGCGTGCGCTCATCCCCATACTTCCATGTTAAAATACCAATATTTTTTCTCGCAGGCCGCAGTTCTTCCCTTTTTTATTCTGAGGCTCCGACAGCCCCCTGCAATCCGCCTCATTGACACCACGACACACAAGTCCGACCAATCTCGTTCCCGCTCCCAAACTCCCATTCCCGCTTCGCTTGCAAGCTCTGCACCGGAGCCTGATCTTCTCGCGGGGCTATCTTTCTCCTCAAGGCCGATCATGGCCCCGAAAGCTCCTGTGTTCGGCCTGCCTTCCTTGCTCTCGTCCCTCACTCCCCAGGCGGACCAGCATCATGAAGCCGATGAGATGGACGTAGACACTCCCACCGATCCGAAAGGCAAAACCAAAGCATCTGACACTCTGTGGCTGCGACCCCAGCGCTTCTTTGCGCCGGAAGCACCCACAGGCCTAGAAGGCCTCTTCGAGCGCACGAAGATCGTCGACGACGTGACGATGGTTGATGCAACCTCTGCGCCAGGTCTCGTCCTGCCGGCACCCCACGGCCCAGATTGTGGAACTGGTGGTGGGTGTATGCTTCGTCTCTCATCCCTCTGGTGGGCATAGTATACAAAGTTTACTATTCCGCTCCTACTGAGGCGCCACTCGACACGGCCGTTTTCTGCACTTTATAATTTAATTTGCTATCGCATAATTATCTTGCATCCGTATTACAGTGGAGTCAATGTATATACATACATGTGTTTTGTTAGCATGGAATTATTACAAGCCGTCCGTCTCTCAATCATAGAGCGAGATATCCTTGTGGAACTCGCAAGGCTGCCTCCCAATCGCGATGCCCTGGCCAGGCGCTACCGGTCTCGTTCTACGGTGCCGCGTGGTCTGTCCGCTCTGCGGCGACTCGTACAGCACCACACACGGCTCCTCGGTCACTTGGTCGATGAGATGATAGGCCTTGCAGACGCCCTGGCCAAATGGATGCGGAAACATCTCTTCGTCAGCAGGCTCGTCGACCTCTAGCAAAAATTCGTGTGCCAGCGCGTCCTTGGGCGTCGTACGCTTGTACGCCTCGGGCTCGAGTAGGCCCTGAAGAAGGCTGAATGCGAGATCGACGTCGCGCTTGTGCGCCTCGCGCGCCGCGTTCTCCTTCTGTGCGGCGAATGTTGAACCAACGGAAGTAGGCGACGAGCCTCGGGAGGGTGAAGAAGACGACGCCGGGGGGAGGGAGTCGGTGTTGACAAGCGCATCGGACTCGGTGTAGTTCGTGTTGTAAGGGTAGTAGCTTGGGTCCGGCTTCAAAGGCGTGTAGAGCTCGGGGTTTAATTTCGTGACGAAAGCGTTCCATGTAATGCCTGTTTCTGTTACAGATGGAACATTGGTCGAGAACATCCTGCCTGTGCCATGTGAGTGGATTCAATGATGCTCTGGAGACTGAACCTACTATGAAGGGTTGCAGTTTTTTCCATCTTCTTTTTACCCAAGATAGTGGCGATTTCCATCAACGCCTCGTTGTCGTCTGTACATTGAAACAAGGGGAATTTTCCAGTCAGGAAAAATAATAGAATTGTTCCAGCCGCCCAGACGTCAATTGCTGCACATGAAGTCAACTCTGAGCGCAGACAAGTTCAAGATTGGCTCACCACCTGTTTGCTCCGAACATTTAAGGAGGACCTCGGGAGCTCTGAAGCCCCGTGTGCCCGCTCGGTTGGCCTTGGAGACCGGACTAAAATAAATAAATGAAGGTCACCGAATCGAATGAGACACAATGCATACCGATTATCATTAGCAAGATAGCCAACTTTTTCAGAGGGCATGTTGGATTTCAACCTCGCTTCTTTTTGCTTTTCTTTGGCGTGCTCCGGACAATAATCATTGCGTGAAAGCAGGCGGCCATGCGGGTACTCGGTTGTCGCAGGAGTATGGTAACATGCCCCGTATATTTGTGCCGGTGTCGAATCCATCCGCTGGATATCTATATAGTCAGGAACTGCTACAGTACAAGAATGTGCCTTACACAAGCGAGACCAAAATCGCAGAGCGTGCCTTGTCCCGTTCGCGGATCGAATAGAAAATTCGCTGGTTTGACGTCCCGATGGATGATTTTCCGCGCGTGGATGTCGGCTAGAGCGCGAAACATGCAGCGGAAGTAGGCTTTGATGCAAGCCATGGACAAGTTACGATAAAATTCCTAGAGCACGTTGAAGCGTTGGGAATCAGTCGAGAAAAATCATTACTCACCCGAAAGTCCTCATTTCGATGGTAGGGCATGATAGCTACGACCTGGTCTTCGTGTCTGAACGCGGTTATCAATTGCGAAACATGGCGGCAGCTCCGACAGTCTGCGAGGATCGAAATTTCGTTCCGTATGCGCTCGGGATTACTGGTCACGTAAATTCGCTTGATTGCGACAAAGACTTTTGTGCCTGCTGAGCGCGGCACTGACTGGTAATGCGCTGAAGAGGAGGGCGGGTGGCATCCAAGCCATGGCGTATTGTCCCACTTGTTGTGGTACCCCAAATCGAGAGCTTTGTAGACGGATGAGAAGGTCCCGGTACCTAGACGGTCCACTAGCTTGTAATCGTCAGAAAGGAGGGGCACGGCTGCCTCCAGCTCGGCCATCTCTTCTTCAATGTCCAGCCGTTCCTGTGGACTCTTCTTCATGATGCTCATCTCCTCGTCGCTTTCGTCCAGGTCCTCTTCTTCGTCGGAATGATTCTGTTCATCTTCATTCATGGGTTCAAGTAGGAGGTCATCATCGCTATCCATCGCCTCCTCGTCAGCCTTGGGACGCCGCAGGTTGGGGATTGCATATTCCGGAATAATGGTGGTGAGGTGGTTATGATACTCCTGAACCTCTGGCATTTCGTACCCATCGATGGGATCGTCCGAAGAGGCGGGGTTGTCTCCGCGCGCATCCTGGTAGCATTTGAGATAGAGCTTATTACGTGCCTCCGATGAACCGCGTGCCTCTAGGGGATTGGAGGAATGCTGAGAGAAAAGAAGAGCCATGATTCGTGAGGCCTGGAGAGAGAGACCGAGCTCAGAGTGGCGACGCGTAAAGCGCGTAAACACGGTCACCTGCTGTTGTTTGTCTATCTTTATCGAATCCTGTCTTTATCCAAATCCGGTTCTACTTATATATTTCCCAACTGCACCCTGGGCCTGGTGGGCTTTTCAAAAATTAAAGGGATTTTCAAAATCATACTTGGCACATAATACTCGTAAGTATGAAAAGGGTATGAAGGGGCAAAGCCCGATAGGCGAAAAATATTGTAGATTGGGAAAAACGTCCAGCGGAGGGTAACTAAATGGGTGAAATCAAACCATACCAACATAGGTCGGACCGACCAAGCCGCTCATATGTCAGAACAAGAAACCGTCACTGCCATCTAAAATCTAATCGCATCGCCATTGTAATCGTATGCCTCCGCCTGGCCATACCCAGCCTGATGGTGAAGGGGCACTCCGGTATCATAAGCAGGGCGGGCCGTCGAGCCGTAGGACCGCATGCTCGGCCCACGACTGAGATCCTGCATCTGCGGCTGAGGGCTGGGCCCGCGAGCGAGATCAGCGTAGCCACCAACAGGAGCGAGGGTCGTAGGAGCAGCGGTAAAGTCGTGCTCGAGACGGTCGTTGTATGCGGCGCCGCGTGCGTTATCGTGAATCGAGGAGGAGTTGAATGACGATGCCCTCGAATTGGCACGGCGGTGGGCAGGAACAATGCCGTCGTCGGCGGTAGGCTGCCAGTCGATCGGAGCCATGCGCTCGTCGAATTTGGACGAGTGGGCGAGCTTCCACTTGCGGAAGATGGTCCAAAGGATGACAATCCCGCCGACAGAAGCGGCAACTACGATAAGTATGGTTGTGATCATACTCTTTTTCGTGGCTGTAGCTTCCTGCTGCTTAGGAGGAGAGGTGTTGGTCTCTGCGGCATCAGCGAGAACCGACTTGGTATTTGTGATGGTGGACTTTTCTTGAGCCGTAGGGGTGGCGGGCGTATCGGGAGTCTGCGGTCCAACCGTTGTCTGGGGTTGAGCCGGTGTGGTTGATGCGGCAGATGAACTTGTCGCGCTGACAGAGGCTGCTGAGGCTGAGGCAGAACTGCTGGCCGAAGCGCTAGCGGATGCGCTCTAAGAGAACAGGTTGAACAGACAGCTGGCACCTGAGAAGGAATGAAAATACCTGGGAAGCGGAGGCAGAAGCGCTGGCCGGGATGGACACTGCAGATGCCGAATCGGTACTGTTTGACGCAGAGGCAGACGGGGACGCGGACGCTGAAGTAGTGCTGTCGGCGGTGTTGGGGTTGTTGGCAACGGCCGCTAAGCCCTTCCCCCCAGTCAAGTCACTCAAGTCACCCTGGGGGGCGGGAGACCGTTTCCTAACCAAGCGCTTGAGGTTATCATGATCCCGACGGTTGGATTGGGCGAAGTCGTGAGCCTCGACAGAGACGATGGCGAGGGAAATAAGAACGGAAACAAAGAGCGTGAGGGAGAGGTTTTGGGGGGTTATCAACATGGCGGATTAGGCTCTCGGCGATGCTGTCGCAGACAAGGATGATGATGAGGACGACAAAAGGCAAGAGAGGCGCAGCCAGAAGCGAAGAGATGGACGTCAACGAACAAGAGAAGGAAATATATCAGTAAATAAACCCATGACAACAGGTGTCACACTTACAAGGCGGTGTCTAAAAGGCCTTGGGGAACGTCCAGAGAGAGACTAGTGCGGGATGCTCGAGACAGTCCGCGCAGCACAAATGAGTGGAAGACGAGGCAAACGAGCGAGCGAGCAAATAAGGAGAGAGAGGGTGAGGACCAAACACGTAGCTACAGTACAACACTCCATCAAAATCAAATCAGGGTATCTTGTTTTGTACAACCGCACTACAACCGCACGAACATCTAACTATCATGACTCCTCAAACTCCAGTTATCCAGCGGGACAGACGGAGGCGTCACAAAGTTCGTCGAGTCCTGCCATTGCGGGTTGAACAACACTTGCAGGTTATTGTCCCCTGAACTCAGCCATCAGCAACACAAAACATCCACATGTAGATCGCGGCGTACCTGCAGGGAGATTGATAATCAATACCGTCACTCCAGGATTTTCCTGATCCGCCTCAGGCGGCGTCACGTCCGTGTCAAACCGTTTGGCGTCCAACGTTTCGAATTTAACACCACTGGTCGGGCTCAGAATTGACACCTGCATCGTTTGACCGTCGAGGGTGAGAGTAGCGCTTGCCCCGTTGGGAGAGACAGTCGCATTTGTGTGCATCCGCCACATAACGGGTGCGGTCGACGAGATCTCATCCTGGATGAGAACCTGCTTTCTCCCGTTCAACATCCGAACGCCACGTTTAACCGACGAGCTGAGCGGGGGTCAGTCAACGATCTAGTAATTATTTAAAAGAGCGTACGCGTTGAAATATGCGCTGGTCATATCTGTCGTCCAAAATGCCGTTGAATCCGAGGGCACATCCAGGACAGTGCTTGAGCCTTGGGTAGTGTCGGAAGAGTCATGGTTGACAGTCGGCGCCGCTCCAACATTCTGGTTCGTTTGACCTATCAAGATGGTGTTTTGACCCTCCGTCATCTTGCGATAGTATTTCCAGCGGTCGGCATCTTGGGCTACCATCAAAGTACATCAACTCTCTCTTGCATACGCAAAGGGAGTTAACGCACCATCAGAGAGGAAGTAGTTCGGGGAGAGATAGTTGGCAGAACCAAGCTCGCCCGCCCAACGCGTGCCAAGGGCGTCAAGAACAAAGTCGCCGACGTCGAGATCGTTGTGCGTTTGATGGCCTTGGTTCTTACCAGCCTTCATGGCGACGTAGAGCGCATCATTGTCGGTCCAGCTACTCCTCATGGATGCCCACTGGTCGAGACCATTATCAAAGAAGTGGTCCAGCGCTTTACCGTTCCAGAATGCTCCAGCGATCGTCGGATCGTACCAGAACATGCTCCAGGGCTCCGCGGCGTCACGCTGGTCGCGCTGGAACAAGGCATAATCTGGGTTCTTGAACTGCTCAGCATAGAAAATCATACTATTAGCAGTGGTGGAAACTTGTTAGGACCTGGAACGGCTTAGAATCGATATTACATCTGTTGAGACTGGCGTACCATGATCGCCGTAATTGAAGAGGGACGTGGGACCCGTGATATACATGTGGAAGTCCCCCGTCTTTTCAAAGTTGGGATTGGTGTCCAGCAGCCCAAAGTGGGAACCCGTGGCCGTCAACAAAGAAGAGGCCATTTCGGCATGTCCTGTTCGAGCTATGAGCGGAGGGGACCAATCGTAAAAGGTCCATACATACCTGTCGTGCCAAAGTACCAGTAGTTGGCCGTCTAGTGGCAGAAAATGAGGAGGATGCCAAGGCATGCAACGAAACAACCGACCTCTGCCCAAGTCCCGTCGTCAGATACAGCCATCGCACAGTTCTGTTTGGCATTGTCAACAGTCAAGCCGAGGAGTTGTTTCGCGTAACCGCTGGGGTCTTCATTGAGGATAGCAAGCGACGCCATAGTCAGGCCGCCGTTGCAGACGCAGTTCCAGTTACCGGTAATGTTATTCCTCCACCACCCGAAAGATGCGGAAGTGTTGGTGTAAGCTTGAATTCCAGGCTCCAACCCATAGGTAACGAGGGTGGTGATGATTTCACTCCTTTGATCAGGAGTCCACATGTCGTGTAACCAGTCGTATGCGATACCGAAAGCAGCACTGAGCTCCTACAAGCAAAATGAGGATTGAAGTTTGAGTGGACGAAAAATTTCCAAGACGAACCGCGACATCTAAAAAGTGAACCTATCAATGCAATGCTCGTCAATGCGCCACCAGTTCCAAAAGAAAAGCACAAACCGAGTTCCACTTGTCGACGTCAGGGCCAAAGGGAGTTGTACCGTTTCCGGCAGCGTTCTTGAGCAGGGTGAGGCCACGACATTGGCTTCCCTCCAATAACTCACCTTTATTTCCGCCCATGCACGGTCCACCCACTTGGTGTCGTTGGTCATACGGTAAACGTAGCTGCAAAAGAAACATTCAGAACACGTCGTCGTCGGTCATGCGATAAACGAACGAAAACGCCTTGATTCGCATCTTGATTTCTCGGGCGTTGTCCAAGATACCGCTGTCACCGCTACGGAACGTGAACAGTCAACATCAATACAACGAACGACGACGAGCAGAGTTACTCCTTGTTATAAAGCACGGGCGGAAGGTCGTAATATTGGGTAGCGTTCTGGAAGATGGTATCATTCCAGCCTGCAAAATAGGTGAGCCATGCGTGGGCCAACCACTAGGTGGATTTAACTTACCACTGAAATAAGGGTCTTTCGCAATCAGACTGGGAAGAGCTGCCCACTTGTAGGCGGGAGCGATAAGACGAGGGCGGTCAGGCCTGCACTTCTTAAGATACTGGAAACAACTGTCGTATACGAAACATACCGAACCGTAAGCACATCGGGGCTGGAGGGGGTAAAGGTCTCGCTAGGCCAGGCGATGGCGTCGTTGGAAACGAAGGTAGGGGAGCCGAAGGCTGCGGTGTCTGTGGTCGAAGGGTATATGGGCATCCCGAACTCGCTGTTGGTCGCAGTCGCGAAACGGCCACTCCCGATTTTGCTACTGGAAGAACCGGCGGCGGCGGCGGCGCTGGAGCTCGATTTCTTGCGAGTCGCAAGAATGGCCCCTACCACCCCACCAGCAATGAGGAGGATCAATACCGGGATCCCAATCTAGCCGGAGTCGAAAATTAACATCCACTACCGAGAAAAAAGCATTTCATAAGTACTTTAATCCATTTGCTGGTCCGTTTCTTGCTCGACCGTTGAGGAGTGATGAAGCCAGCAGAGGATTCATTGTAATACGCGCCACCAGAGCCGTATACTTGATGTCCGTTGTTCAGATTATCGTACTGTGCAGGCATAGGCCGCAGAGAAGTAGTGTAAGAGAGTGTGGATTGACAATCGCGTTGCTGAGAGGAGCAGGGAAGAAATGTGTTTGTTGCCGAGTCTGTTGCCAAGCAATCAATCATATACTGATGTCGCGTGCAGTGCAGTAAAAATATGCTAAAAGCTAATGTACAAGCTAGCCCTCCCTCACAAACACGGCGGCAGCACCCATACCAGTCCCGATGCACATCGAAGTAACCAACACCTTGAATTAAATTTATAAACCGCTCGACTTCAATTTAAACAACACAGAACAACACTCACCTTTCCTTTCCTACGCTCCAGCTCATTGAGCCCAGTCGCGATTTGGCGCGCACCCGTACAGCGTATCTGATGAAAAGAATGTCAGGCTAGCGTTCTCTCCCGTGAGAATTATAAACTTATCTAACGGATGGCCAAAAGCTATCGCCCCTCCGTTGACGTTCACCTAATACTCATATTAGTCGAGAATAACTTTCATACCATACCGAGGATGCAACCCACTTTATCGCTAAAGGTGGGGAGGTTCCGCGTGAATCTTACGGGGCGCGGGTAGGATCAAGACTTACAGTGATAGACCCAGCTTCCGAACGGTATACAAACATTGCGAAGCAAAAGCTTCATTAATCTAACAGTCGTATCGCGTTATTCCAGGTCGACCTTCCAAGTGAAGAACATACCTCAAACAAATCAACGTCGTCCTGCGAAATGGCGCACTGATTTAGAGCCATGGAGATGGCGTAGACAGGCCCGACCCCCATTATACGGGGCGGAACACCTGTCGAAAATGAGTTTCCACTGAATGTCTGAGTAAATACGCTACCTGTGACCGAGGTGATGACGTGTTTCGCTAAAATTTTGAGACCAAGACTCTCCGCTTTCCTGCGTGTCATGAGAAGGACAGAGGCTGCTCCATCTGTAATCTGGCTGGCATTCCCTCCAGTAGTTGTACCATTGCCCCACTGTGGAAATGCCGACCGAATCTTAGAAAGCCCTTCCGCTGTTGTCCCGTATCTGATCCCGTCGTCTTTGGTTATTGTAACTCTGGTGCGCTCCCCAGTTTTCGGATCTTTGCTGAATACAGTGAAGGGGATGATTTCGTCCTTGAAGTATCCGGCCTTTTCGGCAGCTTCTGCGCGCTGGAATGAAATAGCAGCGAATTCGTCCTGATCTTTCCGCGAGACCTCAAAATCCGACGCGACGTTCTCGCTCGTCCAGCCCATGCGTTGAGTACAATCCCTCGATGCTGCGTTGGAGGCGATCAGTTCACTTTGGGAAGGTCCTCCGTTGTCAGGACTGTGGGTCATGGAAATGAGAAATGCGTGGTCTGTGTTTGAGTTGATGGATATACTTTTCGGACATGCTCTCGACTCCTATCGCTAGCCCCACCTGAACATATTGTAAACGGGCAAGTATTGCATAATGAGGTCACCGACCTCGATTTGGCCGCTGCGGATTTGGTTTGCGATAGTCGTTACCTGGGCGAGAGTTAGTGAGGAAAGATTTCGGTGAAGAGAGCAACATACAGCCATAAGACCTGTCCAAAAAGAAAATAAGCCCTATGAAATAGAGATGAATGTAAATTAATACCGCTGGAGCAGAAGCGGTTTATGGTCTGGATTGGGACGGATTCCGGAAAGCCCGCCGCCAACGCTGCGGCTCTGGCGTGATAAGTTGCATCCGGAGTGAGGACCGTTCCAACGCAGATATCCCCAACAAGGGCTGGATCGACTTTGGAATGAGTGATGGTGTGCTGGCGAGACGCGGCAGTTGGCGATTGAAATTGGAGTCGCTGTCCGGGAATTACTCTACCTTGAACATTTCCAGCATCAATTCATCCGTTCTGAGAATGAACATGATGAGAATGAATCAAGTGAAGGACAGGTGTCGAGACCTGGCGTCTTTAAAACCACCACGTTTGGCCTTGGTGAGGGGGGAGCGCATTGCAAAGGTGATTCTAGATCCAGCATAAGCGTCTGCGCCGGAAATGCAACTCAAGATCAACCATACACGACATCGTCAGGGCTTTTTCGTTCAAGAGCGGCGAGTCCCTTCGAAGACGTAAAATGAGCAGCGATTTGTTTGACGCGTTCCATGGTAGAGCGTATGCAGAGGACGGGCTAACTAAGAGTAGTGGTATAAATACGTTCGCCGGCGAAGACTCCGAGTCCGGCGTCGGATGATGCTCAATAGCCGGTCAACTCCGATCACGATCCGGTTACTATAATGAGTACCGAGATTTTGATGCGCCCTTCATTCAATCTCGCAAAACGAGTCAGTTCTCCTCATGTCCCTCTGAGTTGGCTGACTCGCAGAGCGGGCCCGCAGAAAGCATATAATTCGTCGATTCATCGCTTTCATTATCACCAAAATCATCCTTCAAGTTTGCGTTCACTGAGACAAATGTCCGAGGCTACAGACTTCAGATACATAGACATCGGCGGTGTGTCTACTAAAGAAACGCGTCTGATTTTTTTAATGATTCCTTTCTAGTCAATTTAACCGACCCGGTTTTCCGAGGAACTTACTACGGAAAGAAACGACACAATGGTTGTTGACCGAGGATTTGGATTTCTATCATGTTTTCTTATTACTTGTTTCTAGATGACTTCGATGCCATGTTGGAACGTGCACGAAATGCTGGTCTGAAATCCATGATCATAACGGGTACAAGTTTGAAAGAATCTCGCGAGGCAGTAACCCTGGCTCAAGAGCTGGGTACGCCATTCAATCATATTGCAGAATTTTGTTCATTCGCATTCGAAGGCTTCTTCTGTACCATTGGATGTCACCCCACTCGTGCCGCCGAGTTTGACAAATTCAAAGACGGACCCGACGCGTATTTGTTGGCATTGGACAAACTAGTTGCCAGTAATCTTCACGGCAAAGGTCGAGTTGTGGCAATTGGTGAATGTGGTTTAGACTATGATCGACTCCATTTTGCGACACCCGAGGTCCAGCAAAGACATTTTCGCTCGCAGTTATCTTTGGCGAAAAAATATCACCTCCCACTCTTTCTGCACTCTAGAGCTGCCCATGCAGATTTTGTAAAAATTCTGTGCGAAGAAGGTTTTGGGGAAGATGGCGGCAACGCAGTGGGCGGCAAAGGTGGTGTTGTTCACAGTTTCACGGGTTCCCCGCAGGAGGCAACGGAACTAGTAAGTACTTCAGATCATCGAAACTCCTGCTTTACGAACTCTCTCTCAGATGGACATGGGCTTCTACATCAGGTGCGTCTTGGGGTTCATATTAGGAAACCTTCTGTTAAACATAGTTTCATACAGCGTCAACGGGTGTTCCCTTAAAACGGAGGAAAACCTCAAAACTGCGAAAGCCATCCGTCTCGACAGAATATTGCTAGAGACAGGTTTACCCTTTTCTTCATTCTTAATCTTCCACTGACATTGTGCGCAGATGCACCATGGTGCTCGATGACCGGCGGCCATGCTTCAAAACAACATCTTACCTCACTTTCCCCTTCGTTACGAGAATTATACTTTCCCTCTTCGACCAAGCCAGAAAATTTTACAGCTGGTAAAATGGTAAAAGGCAGGAACGAACCTTGCGCCATTGGAGGGGTTGCTTGGGTGGTTTATAAATTACATGGCACTTCTCTCGAATCGCTCACGGAAACGGCCTTTAGAAACACAGTAGAACTGTTTGCTTTAGAGCTAGACGAGGAATCTAGAATATTATAGGTAGCGTACAATAATACAACAGGGATTAAAGTCCAGTATCAATTGGATCGTAGTTTTTAGGTTGCCTGATGCGCTGGAACCACGAACGAGACAGTTCCGCTCGCGCGACCTCCCCATTGCGCAATACTTTATATGTACGACCCCTCCACACCACCTCGCTCCCAAATATGGCAAAGAGAAATATTGGTAATGCCAAAAGCTCTCGAGCGGCCCACGCAGTCATGAACTGCCAGCGGACGGCGGACGGTAAGGGATGGCCAGCGAGAGATGCGTAAACGTCGAGGTCCACATACACCCATAGTGCAAAATGCACGCAGATTGAAATCCAACAAGGGACACCAAACAGGTACTTGAGACTGGTGGCGCAGATAATAGAAAGGACGACTGATTCCGTGAACGGTTCCAGTAGAGTCGCGCTCAAGACCATGTGCTTGCGGACTCGGATCCAGCGTACACGACGCCAGATGTAATCTGAAAGCGACATGTTTCCTACAACATTTCGGGCAATGTCGCAGGATAGATCGTGTCTGTCTCCCAATTCGTGCCATAATGCACTCGCGATCATGTTATCTTCAGCTAAAAAACGGCCGAAAGCTGGTAAGCCACATGCATCTGGTTGTGTCGCCGCCGGATTAGATGATTGGATTGGTTTCAATGAGCCGTTGATGCGCTCTAGGTCAGAGCGACGATACAAGTTGGATTTTCCCATAACACACGAGTCGACTGCCACAGTGTTAATGGCGATATACATTTTAGCGTGGTTCGTGTTTAGAAAGGCTTCCTCTATTCTGGAGCCAATCCTGGACTCGGTGACGACGGCGAAGGGGACGTGATGAACAAGTGCTATGCGTTTGCGGGGAACGGTGGAAGGCGATCCCACCAAAGCATCTATAGAGCGTGCCAATGTGCCGGAATGGACAGTGACATTCGAGTCGATAACCCATAGAATGTCATGTACAGCTTGGCGATAGGACCGGACGAGGTTGTTTACTTTGGGATTTACTCCGACCACTTCCTCACCTTTGCGGACGTAAGCCATGTTGGTTACATCTCAAAAAAGAAAACCAACCGATAATGATTCTGCAGTTAACAGTGGGATACTTTGACATGAGCTCTCGGGCCACAGGTAGCGCCTGGTCATTTTCATCTGCTACGGAGAGCAAAAGTTCATAGTTGGGATACTCTTGGGTAAAAGTAGACTCCAAATTTTCATAAAGATTGGTGTCGAGACCCTTGAGAGGGCGAAGTATGGATACACCGGGCACAGATGAAGGGGGAGCGACTGCCAATGGTGAACGCGGACGAAGTCTGTACCGTTTTCGACTGGGACATAGTAGATCAATACAGTGGACGCCGACGCCAGAGGCCGTGGGTGACTCACGCGGCGCTGCAACCTACGATGCCAATGGCCCATAGGCCGGCATACCACAGCAAGCCAACTGCCGCTAGGACAAGGCGGGGCTCGACTGACATTCGGTTCAAGTTGTTGAGTAAAGCTCTATTACGAATTATATATGTAAGGTAGTCAATGATTATGTAAGTGTTAGAGTTCATTAAAATCGTTCATCTCCGTCCTCCTCGTCTCGTTCGTCTGCACTCAGCGTTTCCATGTCCGTTTCCTGTCCATCAAGCACGCAGGGAACGGTGAACTTGTTCGTCGCCTCCCATTGAAGGCGTCGCGCCGTTCGGTAATTTATAATCATCAGCACCTCCTCAAAGAAGGCATCCGACCATTCTTCGCAGAGTTCGATCGCAGATGGTCGCAGACGCAGACGCTCCCCGAGATCCGTTCGCGTGCAGACCACCTCGCCCCATCGATTCTTTTGTCTGTGTGCGGCGTAATTATGAGCGGCAACAGATTAAAAAGTAGAGTACACACCGTTCATTGGAAAACCAGTTTTTTATTTGGCGGAGGGATCTGTCAAGACATTTCAGAACTATAAATAATGTAGGAGGACGTCACCCACCTATGCAGAACTACGGCCATCAACACCAACCAGGGCTCAGTGGGATACATTGTTATCTGTAGTGTTGTTTCAATTTAGTTTGCGTTGGGGCCAAGACAAGAGCGCCATACCTCATCAAAACAGGTGCGTAGAACGAACAACTGGCATTCGTTTACCTGCTTGCCCCATTTTTAGTAAATAAGAATAAGAAGAAGCAGACAGCCACTTGCTGGGGAGTTGCTGAGTGTCGTTATGCCACAAGCGCGGTCCATTAGCTCCTTCCTGCGTAGTTTCAATTCTGGCTTCGGCTTTAGATGGCCTCGCGAGCTTTTGTGGGGCTTGTGTGCCTTCTTCCTCGGTCGCAGCTGATGAGGACTATAGGAGTCAATAGCACTGCCCGCGCTTAGACTACATTCTGAGCTCCGACGAGAGGATGGCGGAGGGGAGGGAGAGGGAGAATGGCTCGAGTCATGAGAGTCGTAGCATGCAGCAGCATCGGCGAGCACATCTAAAGAGGTTTTCATATCGTACACAGAAAGAGGGTCGATGAATGCGGGAAAAGACAGTGGGCGACCGGCGCAAAATCTGAAAGACTAAAGAAGAAACGTTCACGAAAGCCATTACTTATATACGCAGAAGCTGAGAAAGAGACAAAGGACTCTTTATTGTGTATTCCCATTTCGGACAACGTCCTGGTATTGTTTTGCTGGCCTTTCATACGTGCGTGGAGTGCAACGACAAAAGATTGGACATGAGGCGACCATCACTTGATGCGGTATGGAAAAAAAGGCGCGAAGGAGAGAGAGCTGCAAAGGGTACAAAGAGCAGAAAGAACCGGCGACTCGGAAAGATACCGATGGCTTGAGAACCAAGCACGGCCAAATCATCTCGTAGCGGCAACAGCAGCGCGGGACACAGCAGTGCGCAATATTGATCTTTCTTCTTCATTGGACCCATCCCGGCTGCGACCGATTCAGCCCCCACCTCGGGCCTCACATCGGAAATGAGTGTGGCCGACAAAATTATTGCCTCTGTGTTCTCGAGACGAAATGCTTCCGGCGTCCTGGAAGAGACCTATGTGTCTCATGTGAAGATATGGGAGGATGCGGGCCCCGAGGGCGGTGGCAGGAAACCTCGGTACATACTCCTATCGCGTATGTTTCTACAGCGTTAGTTGGCCTGGTTGTATTCACCGGTTCCAGAGGCCAGCAACGGAAATGGATTTATACACAAATCTAAGCTCAACACCAATGGCTCGTTCTCAGTCGGAAAAACTTGGAGGTTACCTGAGCTTCGTGCACTGCAAGTCATCAATGTACGACAAATCTACGACGTGCCTTGCGTCCGACTGACAATTCAATCCAGCCGCTTTCTTTCAACATAACCCTCTCTAGGACGTATAGGTGGCAGACTGAAAGTCCCCCAGACCAATCACAATTTCTGGAAGCCGTCGTACGGTTATTCCGTACAGTTTCGCCCGATGGTCCTTTACAGTTGGAAGGGGTTGAAGATTATTCAGCTCCGAGGCAACCTATTCAGAATGGGAACTTGGCTGGAAGCAGGCGGCCACCTAACCAGCGGGCAGCCACGCCATCGCAGAGTGACTATGACTACGAACAACGCGTGGCTTCTCCTCCACCTCGGGCTCCATCCCGCAATGGTTTGCCCTCGCGACCCGCTTCTCCCGCTCTTTCAAGCCGTGGCGGTCGCGCTACTCCGCGCCCAGTACCATCGTCTACATCTTCTCCCCAAGCACCTCGGGTGCGAACCAGCAGGCGGCCTTCAAATGCGGCTTCAACATCTCCCCAGATACCAACCATCAACCCTCCAGCTACAACATCCCGTACCGCTCCTACCGAGGACAGAAATGCATCTTCAGACAGCCTAACAGTGAATAGACAACCGAGAGATTCCCCAATCACACCTGCATCTGCGTACCCCTCACCTGCGAGGGTTCCTTCGCCTTTACCCAGGACTGTGGCGAAACGTTCGGGGACCGTCGGCGCTCCCTCCGATGGTGTTTCTTCGCGTCGGGACCAAAATGCCCGTGTCTCTTTCTTTGATCCTGGTAATCAAGCAGCGCTGGACCGTCTGATTACAAGTGTCCCCAACGAAGCCGATGGGGAAGAAGAGACCGCTCAGGCCATGATGTCGAACGTGGAGGAGATGATAGAAGGGTACGAATGGGCTATCGATGATGTAATTGGGCGGAAGTCCGCAAGAGGAGCTGCAGATCTCATCGAGGCCAGACTACTAGATGAACTGCTCGCTCTTGAAAAGGTTTTATTCAATTGTGTTGCTGTTAATCGATGGTGTAACATTAACTACAGGCTAACATTCACTCCTTCCTTGAGTCTGATGATCTCATAGACGTTGTTATGAAGTATATGGATGAAGCCATATCAGAGCTAGATAACATGGACAGTCTTGTTTCATCGTACAAGATACACCTTAATGTGAGCGTTTTGTTACTATGCCTCTATATTTAATAATATTGTAGGCCGTCGGCGATGACATTTCGTACATTCAATCTCAGAACAGAGGTCTGCAGGTTCAAACTCAGAATCAACGGGCACTTTTGGCGGAATTGGAAAATCTTCTGGTACACCAATTTATCCAGGAACTTGTTAATTTTATTCACCAACGATCAGCAAACTGTCCAAGTTGATAAAGAGGCATTGGCCACTCTCACGCAAGAATCCCTTGAAAAATCCGCCGGCATACAACGGCTGGAGGAGGCTGCGACAGAGCTATACAAAGCACTGCAAGCGGGCCAAGATACAGGTAGCTCTCCTTTCTTTGATATTCTCGCAATACTTGCTGACTGTTTTTTCAGACATGGCTGCAACAATGGAACGATTGCAGGAGTATCGGACCCACAACGCTCAATTCTGCAAGCGAATATTCGACTTCCTTTCCATCATGTTCACAGCCCAAGTGCGTGAAAATACGAAGGTTGCGCGCGCTACTAATAAAATGCCATCAGTCTCAAATGCTTCTTGGTAACACCGATGGTCTGACGAAGGCCGAAAGCCGCGGCCGGCCGAGTATGGTTCCGCACCAAGATATCGAACAATATCTTGGGCGCTACGCTGGCCTGATGCTGTATCTGAAAGAAATGGACGAGAAGGTGTATGCCAAGCTGTGTGCAGTATGTTTCTTTCATACCCTTGACTTGAACTGTCGGAGAAATTTGACTTGTAAAATCAGGCATATTTTTCTGCTGCCAGCGCGCTTCACAATACTCAAATCAAGGCTCTTTTATCTGCTTACATCAACTTTGTTCGAAAAGCAGCTGAAGAAGATCAAGACCAGGGTACGGGATCTTGTATAGGCAACGACGTCTCTTCACAAATCTTTCAGGTTTTGGTCCGACTTCGGCCGTGGGAGCATATAGCAAGGGTGCGACTGGGATGCGCCGTGCTGGCACGCTGATGAGATCGCCCTTGGATGCCCGTAACAAGGATAAAGATAAAACCTCTGACGCAACTCTTCGGGCTTCCGAGGTCCAAAATCACTTTTATCTTTTCATCCCAGTAGTTTGACTTGATCACCCAGGTTTTCATACTCATCCTTGAGCAAATCTCTCCCTTGATTTATCGAGAGGACGAATTCCTCGCTGATTTTCTGCAAATCAACGACGCTGCACTGACTTTCGCTGATTATATGAATCTCGATAATTATTTCCGGAGACAAGCCTCCCGTAGTGTCGGACTTAGCCAACCAACCATGAAGCTGGTTCGCGGGGCTATGGATTTGATCTTTGGGTTTTTGCCGGAGGAGCTAAAGACGTGGTTGGACAACGCGTTAGCCAAAGACAACATGTTGGTTTGCAAATGCATCTTGCAGCTTTTTGCTGACTCTCTCCTAGGCAGGTCGTTGGTCTCCTTGCGTGCATTGAACGTTTCACCGCGGAGGCAGATGAGAGGGGCAATATGTTCCTCCTCAATGCATTGGGAAAGCAGCACATGCGCCTGAAAGGTCTTTTTGACCGACATATTGTAAGCTGTCCCTCAACCGTATTTTCGGATCTTCTAATGTTTTTCAGAATGAGCAAATTAAGGGTGTCGAGCAGACTAAGCTGAACAGCAAGAAGCGGAAGGGCGTGGTCCATTTTGTTAAACATTTCCCGATTTACATCGGTCTCGTTGAAAGCCAGCTCATCGGTGCTGACGCGCTGGAGATACGCGCTACGGTGGATACCGCTTATGACCGGATCGTCCAGTCGATGTTTGAATCGCTCAAACAAATGGCCAAAATGGACGGAGAGGGCGAGGACAAGGGCCAGCTCAACTTTCATGTTATCCTCGTCGGTGTGTATTTACTCCTCGTTCTTTGGATCACCGCCTCATAAAAGTAGAAAACATGCACCACTTCGTCGCCGAGACTTCCCAGATTGAAATCGGATCGGTCACCGTCTTTTTACGGAAGGCGGAAGCTATATACGACGAAAATCTCAGCGCCTACGTTAAAATTGTCCTACGGCGGCCCTTTGGCAAACTCATCGTACGCTGGCTTTACCCTTCTCAACTTGTGAGACTCAAACGTAGTGACAGGATTATTTGGAGGGGATAGAACGCCTCTTGAAGACAACTGCGCCGTCGGAGGTTTCGACCAACGCCAGTTACAACAAGTCGGCCCTGAAAAAAGTCGTCAAAGAGTACAATGCGAAGGACATTCGCAAACACGTAGACGCTCTTTTTAAACGAGTGGAGAAGCATTTCACCGAAGCCTCGGAGAAGACGACCACTGAAGAGAGCGGAGGCATTGCCCTGGGTACCGTCATGGTAGGCGTATGGAAGGCATGCGAGGAGGAATTACTGAGGATCACGGACTTGACGACGAAAAGGATTTCCCAGTGTTATGCTGATAGTGGGGTTACACTGGATTACACTGCAGCAGATGTCGAGGGCGCATTCCGTCGTCAACGAGTCGGTTTCTAATTTGTACCCAACAACATAGAAGGATGTATGTA
Organism: Mycena leptocephala; assembly: GCA_029378395.1. Lineage (NCBI taxonomy): Eukaryota > Fungi > Basidiomycota > Agaricomycetes > Agaricales > Mycenaceae > Mycena > Mycena leptocephala. The sequence goes on from JARJLF010000039.1 coordinate 493,046, forward strand.
TTTGTACCGTCTGTATAATCCCATCGATTACAAGCCCAAGAAAGAAGTTTAGGAGAGCTGGGGTTCAGGGAACGGAGGCGCAGCACGATGTTCTGCAGCGGGTGATTCAAAAGAGGTTGTAGAGGCGCTGGGAGCGGGACTCGGAGTGGGGGCGGGGCCCGGAGTGGCAGATTGCGCTGCGGGAGCAGCTGCTGGCTGAAGAGCGCTCATCAAGGAGGGGCCGAAGGTGCGGAATAAGCCCATGGCAGAGTCCAAGCTTAAGCCTGCTCCGGGCGCCGGAGGTGTTTGGCCTGGTGTGGCTGAGGTCGATTGTCCAGCTGCAGCATTTTTATTTATGGCGGCTGAAACGATCTTCCAGAGAGCAGCCAGCCGATCCTGGGCAAAGACGAGGGTCTTGGCTTGGATATTAACGATACCTGCATCCAGATCGACTTCATTCTTGGAGAAAAATGGTTGGAGATACATTTGATAGATGTAGGTGGAACCCTAATGAAATTGATCGGTCAAGGACGAACTAAGGCTTTACGGACATACCTGGGTTTGAGGGAGGGCCAGGAACAAGAGGAATACAGTCTTGGCTCCCAGTAGAACGGGAACCTTGAGGTCGAAACAATTTTTTTGGTAAATTAACTGCGTGAGTCGAGAAAACGAAAGACATACCAGCTGATCCAAAATTCTGCAATTGCTGGTCAAATACCAACTCGGGGGATATGTCTACGAGCGTACCTGCGAGATATTCGTACGCCACGACCACTCCAATGACTGCCCAATACTGGGTCCAACGTTCGAGTTCTACAAAGGATTTATGACGGTTTAAAAGAAACAAGTTGCACAAACCTGGCTCGGAGACCGGACGATGCGAGAGAGCTTTGTAGGTACCGAATACTGGAATAAGAAAAGCAAACCACACGACGATACAGTGGCTCAGCACGGAGATAAAAGACATTTGTGGCTTCAAGAATGCGAGAGGAATGAGGGGTTTATAAGTAGAGAGATGAGAGACAAAGGCAAGTTTAGGCGCTGATGCCACGACATCGGGTTTGATACGATCCGAGTCGGAAAAAATACAATTTGTTTCGAGAAACAACGAGACACAGCAAGGGCCTTGAGACACATGTTGTAGTTGTACAGCTCTCTCTCGTTCCTCAAGTATCCCTCTTTCCAATTTTGAAGTGATTTCGAAGCCTCCTAGTCACGCGCGGGTTGTTTTGAAGTCCATCCATCAGTATCAGTTCCCACTGGCCGACTTGCCTCCTTCCACCTTCGTGGCCCGGCCTGCATTCCATGGACCCGTCTCTGAGTCTTCAAGGGATCCACAACGATGATTCAGGCAAAGACGACAAGCGCGACGTCAAGCCAGTGGTCAAGACTTTGAACAGAGTACCTCGTTCGTTATGACACACCGCTCCGTTCTCCGTATTACTTACCGATTTGCGTTCCTCAGGAGCCTGCGTGAGTTCTCTGCCCTTCCCACTGCATTTCTCTTATTCCTCCCAATAGAATGCTTGCAGGAAGCAGAAGATGCGATGTGAAGGAGCCGATAATCCACCTTGCAGGCGTTGTCGCAATACCGGCCTTGAATGCCTTTTCGAGAAACCGTCAAGGGAAGCGACTCTCACTGGAGAAGCCGGGCTAGAGTAAGCACTTTCTGGTGAATTGGACGCATTATTAACCGCTTCTTCAAGGCGCATCCGAAGCTTGGAGGCGCACGTCGCGGAGATTCGGCACACGCAAACCTCTATTCAAAGCTCCGTGGCCGAAATTTTGTCGCATCTTCGTGGCGGAGGAGCAGTGCACACTCGTTCGCCGTCGTATCCTCAGTCATCATACCATCAATCCCCGAGCTTGCATTCGCCATCTATGTCTACACCTCCTGCTGGTCACCAGCATGTCGGCGATGTGCAGCCTCCGACTCCGACAGGCACATTTCCCCATAGCGCTGTTGCAATGAATGCACCTCCACCACGGCAATCCCGTGGACAGCTTCCAGCACCAGGCTACCAAGGTCCTTCCTCACAGTCAAGTCCTGGTTCATATTCCCACTATCCGGCTCAAGGTCAAGGCTACGCCAGTTCGAACCAATCAAGCCAGGGTCCTGTTCTTCCACCATTTTCAAGCATCCAGACTATGGGGCCGCCATCTTCCCAACAAGCTAACGTATCGTCCATACGTTATGACAATGGCCATTCTCAAGCAATGCCCAGGCAACATGGTCAACCCAGCAGCAAGAGGCATGCTCCTGGGTCGGCAAATGTCACCAGCGCCGACTCTTCGGATATCGACGAAGAGGAAGGGGAATTACCGGATCCGGTCTCGTTGCTCCATTGGAAGTCCTCAGAGGTCTGGCTGATGTAGCCACTGAACGGGCTGCAAAGGTATCCTTATAGCGCTATTTATGTGAACACCGTACTAACGGCACGATAGGAAAATGGCGACAGCAGTGGACCTCAAAGTCGAGGCCGGACTCCATCTCCTGATCGACAGAACCGAGCAGCGAAGCGAAGAAAGATCCGTCACAGAGGCAGACCCACTTTAATTTTCCCAGACGGTAGGTTATTCCGTCTTGAAGATTTCCACTTCTTACGCCGTCTACAGTTGTAACTAAAAATATACTCTCTGAAGCCGAGGCTCGGGAGCTGTTTAGAATGTATGTACCTGTCATCTTCACTTTACTTTGCTTAACAATGTTGGACAGCTTCTATCATGGATGTTCCACCTTCCTGTATGTTACCTTGCGTCAAGTATCCAACCTAGCTAATTGCTCTTTTAGCCCTGTGTTTGATTCCAACTCTGATACCTTTGATGCTTTGCATGACCGGTCGCCATTCGCTGTCGATTGCATATGCATGGTGGCTGCACGGGTTCGTGATGGTGGTGGTGTGTTCAACTTTCAAATAACTATTCGTTATCTGATAGTTTTCCAGGGAAGCCGAGCGATACTTATCTCCAGACTCTTGAGGAGGTTCAAACCATTTCCCGCGCAACCCTCTTTTCTCCTGTGACTCGGCATGAGGCGGTTCAGGCAATGAGTACGTGAATTCATGATGTTGAAATTCTGCATGCTAATTCTATCTCAGTATTGGTTGCCGGTTGGTCCGACAATGGATGGCTCAGCGGTGGACACGCTGTTCGGATGGCCATGGAACTTTGTATGTTCTTGAAACTATTCATCTCTCGCATGACTGAGCATTACTCTCAATAGCTATGCACAAAGCTTGGCCCTCACTTTTGAAGCGGATGAATGCTAGCCAGATTGATTTGGCCGCAGATCGCGAACTGGTCATTGCGTCTCGCATCTGGTTTTGTCTCTATCTTTTCGAGCATCAGTATGTATCTTGAACACTTTTCCAAACTTATACTAATTCACGAAGATTGTCGTATGGGACTGGGCGTCCGGCTGTTCTCAAGGATGACGAGAGCATTAAACATTGCCGCCTCCTATTGCAGCATCCTCTGGCCATCGAAGATGACATGCGTCTGGTTTCTACCGTCGAGTTGATGGCTCTCCGTGAGCGTGTCCATAATGCGCTCTCGCCCTTCGAAGGCCCGGTGAAAGACGAACACTTCGAAGAACTTCGACGCGCAGACTTGAACTTCCGTAGTTGGTATGCAACTTGGGATCAAGCGTTCTCACAAAAATATGAAGATGCTGGTACGTACGCCAAAAAAATGCACCGGCTCTATATTCATACATGTATCCAGCGTTTTACCGGCAATCGTTGCAAATTCAACACCTGCATGCTGAACTTTTCCACAATGCTACAGCCCTCAGAGGTATCAATGGGCCTGAAGATGTGCAAAATATGCCACCCCAGCAGAAAGATCTGGCCCTTCGTTCCATTCAAATTGCTCGCCAGGGTTTAGACATTACGGTTAACTCGCCGGCGTACAGGGAAGGCATGAAATACGGTTAGTCATTCCTCTCCGGCGCCTCGATACCCTATCTCATCGGTTTTCAGCCGTGCACTACACTCATGCAACCGCTACATTTGCTGCCTCCTTTTTGTTGCGCCTGTCCCGACTCTTGTACGCCATCCCTTTTAACGCTTTAGATCTTGACTCATACAACACCGGCAGCCCGAGTGACAGCGAGATGCCAGAAATACGAACCCAAGTAGAGCGTTTAGCAACGCTTATGGCGGAAAGTATGGTACCATCTATGCTGAAACCGGTATATCCTAATTATACATACAGTTCCCGGCAAACGATATGCTTTAACACTCCAAGTCATGTTGAAGCGATCTAGAAAACGCAAGTCGGGATCTTCCACTTCGCGTTCTCCAAAGACTACGCGAGATCCCCATCGTCCCATGGTCATGTCAGTCGATCCGAACCATCCGGCGAATATGCAGCAACATCACTCTGAGCCCTTCTCCCCGGCTTATGAGTCTTTCACTAGCCCAGGTGGCGTACCGGGGAGTTCCCACCAATCTCACTTACACGCCACCGATGCCGATCACATCTGGAGAGGCTTTGAAATGACTGCGAACGAGCAGCTCCCTGTGTGGATCTCAGATCAAACTTTAGGCGGAAACTCGTTCTCGCAGAATGGGATGAATGCTTTCCTGCTGCCACAAGATTATTTGCCCCGACACCCCAAATCTGGTGAAAAGTGGACTCTAATGCGTGTGTTTTGCTCAAACCTCTAATGCGTGTGTACCCAAATCGCGTCTGTTGCTTCGTTGTTCGCTTTTCTTGGATATGTGTTGTCTGTACCGAGTTGTCTGTAATATACCTGTTGTGTATTCCTACGTCTCCCTTAAAATAACGAGTATGTATGTAGGAGGGCCGGGTAGCGAAAGGTTCCACCTCAAATAAGTACATAGGAGCTGTTTCCCGATTGGGATACTACTAAGTTCGCGCCACAACTCTCCTTTGCACTGTCCCGTGAACGAGTTCAAGGTCGTCTTCTCGCTGTCTCTTCCAGCCAACCCTCTATGGAGACCGTGAACTCTCAAGAGCCCGCCAAATCCCGCTCAGCTTCAAATTCTCGCAGAAACAACCCCTTCTTTCAAAATGGTCCTGATTTGCCAATCTCGCCGGTGGATTCAGCAACATATGGGAACCAGGAAGACGCGCAAATGGAACAGGCTCCATCTTATACACAAATCCAGACGAGAAATCATTCAAGAGCGCGACACCGAAGCCTGGCATCCTCTCGACTCTTCTCAATTTTGGATTGAATACGGCTCCCGACCGATCTTCAGAAGTTGGGAACTACCATGTCGAGAAGGACTGGAAGCGCGCCTCAGTTTCGGGCGCGTCCATCAAAGCCTCGCTAATATCCCTCTGCCCTCGATGCCGGTGCAAATACTCAGCATGAAGGCTCGAAGGCCCTCTGCTATCATCCGTAATGTTACAGGTTACATTCATTTCCCCCGAAGTTTGTCTTTCTTCAACTGATTCCCTGCGTCAGAGATCGATAACCGCCGCAAGTTCATCCTCAAACTCGCAAAAGCTCTTATGGCATTTGGAGCGCCATCCCACAGGATCGAGTCTCAATTGGTCGCAGCCTCTAAAATATTGGATGCTCAAGCAGGTTAGAGGATAGTTCTTTTTCAACAATTCAGACCAATACATCTTGACAGATTCGTCCATCTCCCAAACATCATAATTGTGACAATCCGAAATGGTGGTACTGCCTCTACCAGAACCTATTTCGTCCGCGCCACGGGTCGAATCGCACTATCCCGCCTTAATGCAGTTCACCACGTCTACCGCAAAGTATTGCACGATAAACTCAGTGCAGAAGCAGGCACAGACGCTCTAAGGGAACTCCTGACATCACCACCCGTGTACAATCTTTGGACGCGCTGTTTCTTCGCCTTTACGTGTGCCTCGATTCTTTGTGTACTTTCTTTTGGAGGGTCCTTTCTAGACATGTGGGTAAGCGGGTGTTGCGCCGCCGTTCTACAATATCTCGGTCTGAACGCCGGTCAGTTCCCGTCTGTTTAAACCTTCTGATGCTGACGTTTCTTTCTTATCAGCGAATAAAAGCGCCATGTATGCCAACGTCTACGAGTGTGTTTTCTCGGACTTCAGCTCTACTTGATCTTGAATTAATTTAGAATATCTGTCACCATCGTCGTCGCCTTCGTAGCGCGCGGCTTGAGCAATATTCCTGTGAGTCCAACACCACTGGATGCCGCAGATCAAGATGCTGAATCAGTTTTAGGGAGATTACTTCTGCTACAGTGCGATCTCATCCGCAGGTAAACCCCCTCTACGTGCTGCGACGGCAGTTTGTCCTGACGGGGAGTTGCTCACAGGCGTGGTCGTAATCCTCCCTGGATTCACGGTTCTTATATCTGCTTTGGAATTGATGTCGAAGAACGTGTTCTGTGGCTCTGTGAGGATTGTCTATGCCATCATATATACTTTGTTCCTCGTAAGTCGTTGCCAGTTGACGCCAAGAATACTGAAATATTTTAATCAGGGTTTTGGACTGACAATCGGCTCTGATCTATATCTGGTTGTCGACCATCGTGCTCGTCGTGCCTATTATTCTGGACCTGCTACGGCGCCGACAACATACACGCACGGCATATTTAAAACGATGAATGGCACTGTCCTCATCAGCGGGGTACTCGGGCTGACTGGGGAAAGCTATGAAACTGAGCACGTCATAAAAGGTGATAAATACTGCACCAGAAATACCGCCGCTGCTGAACTATACAAGGTTGCTTCCGTGACCCCCACTGGAATTGGGCCAGACAACCGTTGCCCTGGTGGACCATGCTCTTTCTTGTCCCTTTGTATTCGACTTCCTCTTCTTTATCAAACCTTCAAAGCATCTTTACCTGGAATTCGCGCAAGCAACTGGCGATCATGGTTTTTTTCTCTTGCTGCTCGTATGCAGCCAACAGAGCGATCAGTTTCGTTCTTCCTACTAGACCGGACATAGTCTCTGCATCTGGTGCGTTCGTAATCGGATGTCTCGGCAATGGGTACTCTCGTCTCATGCGTGGAACCGCCTTCACCTCGATGGTAACGGGTGTTTTATTTTTGGTGCCGGTAAGGAGGGATTGGCTCGTAAAATAAGCTCTTTCCTGATCTTGTTCAGTCTGGTATCGCTCAGGGCGGTGGGTTGACCCAGACGTACAAGAATTCCGCTGAGCAGTACTCGAGTGGATTTTCTCTGGCTTTGCGGATGATTACTGTAGCATGCGGGGTGACTATTGGATTGTTCGTCAGTCAAGTCCTTGGTTAGTGTCAATCTGACGGCTTTTGGTTTCAACTCCCAACCAACTAACCCTCCTCTTCCTAGTTTACTTGTTCGGAACTCGCAAAAACGCGGCCCATTTCGCCTTTTGATTGATTTCTCAAAACACCTTGATATTACCACGCTTGGGAACTAAACAATAAAAGTTGTACGATAAAGGAGCAGTACATCGATGTCACAACACCGAGGAATTGTAATGGACAAGATAATATAATTTCTACAGTACTTATCAACCGAAAAGCTCGTTGAGCTCTTCCATGCGACGAGACATCATCTCCGCCTTACTGAAGCTCTGACCGAGAGTCATGTTCGCCAACTCGGTCTTCTTTCGTTGTACCTCCAGCAGACGAGCCTCAATGGAATTCTCGATGATCAGCTTCACGGTCGTAACTGGTCGAGTTTGACCCAACCGATGCTGTTGTTTGTTTTGAATCAGTATGGAAAATGTGCACAAACATTGCACAAATCTTACAATACGGTCAACAGCTTGATTCTCAACGGCTGGGTTCCTGCAGGGAAATATAAACGGGAAGAAAAATACGAGAGATAAACGAACGTACCAGTAGGGGTCCATTAGATACACGCGTTGCGCCGCGGTCAGATTCAAACCGACACCGCCGGCTTTCAAACTGACAAGCAGGACTTCACAAGCAGGATCGTGCTTGAGCGCATCCATGGCGCGAGTACGATCGTCTCGTTTCATGGTGCCATCTAATCTGTCGTACCGAATACCGGCAGCCTCCAAGGCATCCTCAATCCTAAACCGAGTCAGAAACGATGTAACCAGAAGGGAAACCGCACGCACTTGTCGAGCATGCTTGTCCATTGCGAGCTGACCATTGCGGCCATGTTTAGTCTCAAGCTAGAACAACAGAACGATACCACTTACAACACAACGGTCTTGACTATTCCGTCGTCGAGCTGATTCCCCTGATCATCGACCATCTGAACCTCGATAGACTCGGAATCATAATTTCCAGAGTAAGGGTTAGCTCTGGAAAATGGACCAAATCGCCCAAAAGCGCCTTGACCTTGGTCGAAGGGTGGAAGTTTTCGAGAGAAAGGCCCTTTTGGCGCTTCTCTCTCTTCGGGGGTTTCTTCTTTGCCGTTGGATCGCTGACAGAATCCGGCTTGATCTCGACAGCGTCAGAGGGACAAAGACCGGTCTGGCAGGCCGAGCAGGATCGTCGAGTATCCGGTGCTACATTCGGCCACCCCGGGCAGATGCAATTCCGATAGCACTCGACGCAGAACAATGTTGACATCGAGTCAGAACCGGTCGCGGTGTACACGGGCTGTTTGCCGCGTAGGCCCGCGCGACGAAGAACCCTTTGCCTTCCGGGCACGCTTGGGCGCGGAGGACCATCGACATCCATTGCATCGGCTGATAAATCATTGGCGGTGCAAAGCTCCGCACCACACTCCACGCATTGAGTTGTGGCGGATTCGCGCAAAATTGCGAATATGGCGGCCGCGCGGCTGACGTTGATACCGTCTCGAGAAATATCGGCGACGAGGTCTTCGTAGGACGCGGTCGGGTCCTGCTGCTGCCCAAGGCCCTTGCCGTCTACCAGCTCAAAATGATCGCAGATCTGTCTGAGCCGCAAGATCTTCTGCAAAATGCCAACGTAGTTCTTCATCACCTCGTTCTTGTCTGTCATCTCATCGAATTCGGCTTTTGATTCGTTGAAGAACTGGTCGTAGATGCTCTGCTCCTGCTCATCGAATTTGAGATACCTGAGCTCGTCTCGGCGCGGAGGGAGGTCTAGAATTCTGGTCCCGTCCTGCGTTTTCGACTCCTTCGTACGCCGGAGTGTGATGCACTTCATGATCATCTGCAACCGGGCGACTCCCAGAGACTGTCCAAACTTGACCGGGCTACCAATATATCGGTCCAGATGTTCTTGTCGTCGAGAGGGTCCAACCGGAGAAACTTGATCAGAGCAAAAACGTCGTCCAGCTTATTTTGCACGGGTGTGCCAGTCAAGCACAGCCGACGGTCAGCCATTAGATCGCAGCATGCACGACTGCCGACGGTACCAGTCTCTTTGATGGAACTTTTTAAGATATCAGTGATTACCGTCATTAAAAACCTCAAAAAGACTTACTGGCCTCATCAAGTACGACTCGGAACCAGTGGATGCTCTGCAGGGCGCTAACAGCTTCCACAGCGCCATTGAAGAAACCACTCTTCTTGCGTTTCATGCTTTTCTTGCCCTTGGGAAGCTTCAGCACCTGATTGCCCCGCTCGTCAATCTCCACGCCGCCGCCATCACTGCTTCCGCCATCGTCGTCGTCGTCGTCCGCTTCCACGGTTGCAATGCTCTTGTTCTGCTTAGAGTACTCCGAGGCGAGCGTCGCGTAAGTCGTGATGACGGCGTCAAAGTCGGCCAGGTACGCAGGGTCCGGCTTCCGGGCATTTCCGTGGTAGATGTACACACGAAGCGGAGTGCCTTCCCGGACGCGAGACTGTAACGGCTTGGCATCGTCGACAAATATCGAAGGTTGCGAGAGAGCCTGAGCCATCGCCTGGGACGGGGTAGCAGGTACACAACCACCAGCACCGCCAACAACGGCCACCTCACCCCGCCAATGCTCCCGGAACTGGTCTTCCCAGTTGGAAACGGTAGAAAGCGGGCAGATGATCAAGCTGGCACGGCTCCTGGTCTTGATACGGGACGCCCGGGCATGCTCCGCGTCAAGCTTGTCCTGCGCTCGCGCTGCCTTGGCCTTGGCTTTGATAGACGTTGGGCCGGAGTCGTCAGGCATACCCCACACGCTGCCCGCAAAATGCGATGCTTGAAGGGGCTCTGATCCGCCCCGAGAAGGTGATGGGGGCTCGGACGGAACGGCTGCAAACTCTTTCGCCGAAGTGAGGGTCGCAGCGATCAGGGATACGCAGGTGATCGTCTTCCCAAGACCCATCTGACAATCCGTTAGAAATGAGGGTCAAGATGTGCGACAACGCGTACATCATCTGCAAGAATAGAACCCTTGGTTTCTTTCGGCTCTTGAAAGACTTCCTTGGTTGTTATGGTGTGGAACCAGTAGGGTCGATGGGACATGTTGTTTGTCCGGAGCTGCCACAACGAGGAGAATTTGCCATCTGATCCTGGTTTCTCTCGTTCGCGCTCCAACAAGAAAGTGAGGGCCTTCTTCTGATGGGGATACAACTTGGTAGCAACGTCAGAACCTAGACAAAGCAACATGACTCGTTTAGTTTGACGTGTTAATCTTCCAATGCAGATCACGTACTGGGTTCGGTCTCCCCCAATTCATCGCCGCTTCGAAGGCTTTTGAACAACTCGTCCACCTGACTTCTCTGGACCTCTACACTCTTCCCCGACACTTGTGGGGTGGTCCAACGGCTGGCATTATTTACCTGCGGATATAATCTGTTATTTGCGCGGTGACCACCGGGTGGTGGATTGTGAGGATTGTAATAGTGCTGATTTTGATTAACGAGGGATCGCATCTCATAAGGCGGGGACGGATGGTCAAGAAGCAAGCCACATTGTTGCAGGTAGTTACCGACAACAGGAATATTCCCCTTTGGCGTGTAAACGAGCATCTGTAATGGAAGTATGGGAAGCTGGACAGAATGATTCAAATCAACGCTAAAAATTGCGAATCGAGACGCATACGCACATTGGGCGGGCCCTTGCGAACTTTGGCGTCTAGGCGGATGAGGCCCTTGCCCAGCATAGGACCGAGGGCAGTCGCGACCTTCTGTTCGACGACACCAAACGCTTCGCCAAGAAATTGCTCCCCATTAGGCGCGCGGCCCTGAGGTGCCTTTATGTGGATTGTCTCGGCGCCGCCGGGTTTCGCAGGATTGTGCTCGTACTGGAGGCGGACGGGGGCCCACTCGTCGCCGACGGCGGTCGTCGGGAGCAGATACGGGACGGGATAAAGGACGAGTGCGGTGACTCCGAGCTGTCCGATGCACACGGGGGTCTTTGGGGGGAGGTCGGCGGCCAGGGTGGGGCCCGTATGCATGAGATTAGGCGGTGGGGACGGCGAACCGGTGAGATCTATAACTCGGGGCCCGCCGGGGGCGTTTGTGGGCATGCGAGGGGGCGGTGGAGGCTGCTGGACGGTCTGGAACTGGCGCGGAGGGTTAAAAGACGGCGCGGAGGCAAATGCGGGGCGATATGCGGTTGGATTGAGGTTCGAGGGCGCGTATGGCTGGAAATTGGAAGGATTTCGGAGAGACGAGGTGGGGACAGCCATTGGATAGTGGTTGGAGGGTGCGGTCTTGGGAGGATCGACGCGGGGACGCTTTGCGAATCTAGAGTAGTCATTAACGTCTGCATCGTCCTCGTCGTCGTCGCTGGTGACTGAAAGAAAGGTGAATAAAGGCGTATATTGAAGAGAGAAAGAAAGACTTGCGGTCGATGTGGTTGTGCTGGTAGGATAAAGGGGAGGTCTGGGGCGGCTTGAGGGATGTGTGGGTGGCCATCTGAGGCAGCTGTGGCTGTTGTGGTCACTCAGAGAGGCAGAGCCGGTGAGCGCCAGTCAGACTACACCGTCCTCGAAGATGAATTCGACTTGTCAATTCTCGGCTTTGCTCATGTAAGCCAGTGATCCCGCCTTCAGTCTTACTCACTCTCCGTCAGCTAACCGTCAGCACACAGCGGGCTCGGCCTATTTCCCGAACATTTCCTCAAACCCGACCCTGCGATACAGTACCCCAATTTTCCCTTGTTCATCTCTTTCTCGTTTGCCCAACATCACGGACCACAGTTTGCAAAATTAACTTGACTACGCCCTGGGTGCCATTTCTTGATCGGGTGCTATGCGACTTGTTCAAAAAAGCCTCAAGGCTCAGGGTAATGACGGGTGCTGTCGTCTTCCTGTCCTATAGGGGTGCTCCATTTTTTCAAATGTCTTTGAACCTTATTGCAACCAGATGCTGTGCGCCTCGCAATAGAATAATATGCTTGCTCCCGAAGCATAATGGGTGCTGATCGTAATTCATTCAAGCCTTGACGGGTGCTCTCCACCCTCGAAACCTCCCCAACCGCGACAGCTGTCATTATCTTCTTTGTCTGTTCTCGATCCTTCTCCCTGTCTCTCTCTGTAGGCTCGCGGTATAAAAGGCCATGCAAGGCGCACATATCTTTAACCACCTCTCTTCTCTTCGCACACCGGGCACAGACCCTTCTCTACTCTTTTTTCGAGTACGTCCTCTTCTTTCCACTCTCCCTTCTTGTCCTTACTTTTTTGCAAGGCAGGACACTCTTCCCCGCACTTGTGCTAGTCACCCCCCTTCACAGTTCATCCTCCTTTGCTCCTTCATCTTTCTTCTCGTGCGAGCCACCATGTTTTCAACACTTTTATCGTTTTCGCTGCCGTCTCCTCATCCGTCTTCCTGAATGCCCATGCACACGGTAGGTTTTTCCGTTTTAGCTGCCACCTATACATCCGTCTCACCTGAATGTGCAGGGACGATCACCGGAGTGACTGGTGCCAACGGCGTACAAGCTGCAGGCTTCGGTATGCTCACTCTCACCTCTTCACAGCCGCCTTCTCACCAAATTTGCAGGAATTATTGCATCGACTCCCCGCAATGGAGCTACCCCCAAACCGTTCGAGCAGGACACAAGTGTCATCCGCGACAAAGAGATCGCCTCCGGGAAGACCGGCGTCTGCGGGCGCACCGCTGCCGGTGGAAACAACGACGTTGCCACACAACTTGCAGGTTTGTTTCTCTTCTCATTTTTCTGGTCTTCAATCCGCTCACCTGAATTTTTTGCAGCGGTGTCCCAAGCTGGCCTCCCTACTGCAGGTGCCGACGGTTCGGTCACCATGACCTTGCACCAGGTCAACCAGGATGGCGCAGGGTTTGTTTCCATTCCGCGAGGCGTCTCTTCTCTTTTGTTGACGTCCCCTCCAGTCCTTTCACCTGTGAGGTTTCGGGCGATGGAGGCAACACATTCCAAGCGGCCACAGTCACCCAACAAGTTCCCGGAAAGTTCGGTCTTTCCTTCGCCACGGCCACCGACTTCCCTCTTACCGCCCAGATGCCTGCGTATGTCTCTCTATGTCCATCAGCACCATTTTTGAAGCTAACCGTCATGCAGTGGGATGGCTTGCACAGCTGGCCCTAACGGAGATGCCTGCATCATGAGGTTTGTAATCCTAACTTTTTCTACACGGCACTTAATATCCATGCTTGCAGATGCCGCAACCCCGCCCTGGCAGGTCCATTCGGATCCTGCGTGGCTGTCGCACAAGGGAACACCACCGCTGCTGCTGCCCCTGCTGCTGCCCCTGCTGCTGCTCCTGCGTAAGTTGCATCCGCCACATATTCTACATGTTCTGATTTTGGTTGCATTAGTGCTGCTGCCGGAACTGCTGCCACCGGCGCCGCGGGTGCCACTGGAGGTGCCGCCAAGGGAGGTCTTGGCGGCCTTTTGGCCAAACTCAAGGGAGGAAAGCGGGCTGAGGAGGCCCCATCGAAACGCTACATTGTTTCTCGCGTCGCGGGGAAGAGGTCTGGCCACTGGCTCGACAACCAGTAGATTTGCTATTACTCGGATAACATAAGTCCATAAGTCGATCATTGAATGAAGTGGTTTCTTCTTCTTTTTTTCCGACTTGAGAAGAGAAGAAGAATATTACATCTCAAAGTCTTCGCCACTGAATGCAAACAAACTACGTATGCGCTTAAAATAGGCGCTAGATCACCCCAGCGAATATCCGAGTCGGGTTCACGCGCGGTTTCCTCATTGCCATCGGCTACGCTGCATGAGCTGCTTGGGCCTGTCGATACTCCTAGACTCATGAGCGCTCTTGATACCACCACCGACAGTAGCCCCAGCATAAGCCGCCTCGCCGCTCTCGTCACCCTTCCACCACGTCCATCCGCAGTACCGCATCCACCAGGTCCCCTCGCCCAAGCGTCTGGCGAACTCCTAATTCCCTGAGGACCAGGAAGGGTAGTTTAAGTTCCGGCACGGATCCCAGGATATCCTGCATCGTTGCTGGCGCCGAAATAGCAGGAACCACCGGAAGCGTTCGAGACAGGATGGAAGCCTTGAATGCTCCAGTTGCTGGTCCCTCGAGCCCTGTCCCCTCTGTGATAAGCGACCTTCCGCTTGAGATTCCTGTAATTCCTGAAGTCGAGTCGGACGCTACGTCGCTCGCGACCCCGGACGTTGCTACCCCCGACATTGCACCGGACGGTACCAACGTGCTTGCATTTCCGTGTCCGTTTCCCCACCAAACAGTCGCGCTTCGTCTTGGTTTGGATCCCTTTCTCGCGCAAAAGGTAAAGAGAAGCTTGCCGAAGTCCAAGCAGTCGCTACGGCATCTGCGCCTAACCTTCTCGCCCCTGCTTCGAGCATTCCAATCCCGGTACCGAACTCCGCGCCATCCGCGTCTGAGCCTGTCACGTCATCGAGTCCGGGCGCGCCTGAACGAACGGATCCATTCTTGGCGGCCGACGGACAATCCCTCGCGGTGCAGAAAGCCGCAGCTGCGAAGCGCTCGTGGTTCTCATCGTCCCCTTCTCAGCCCTCGCCTCTTCGGGCGGCGTCTCCTCCCCAGCGAATCCCCCATCCGATACGAATACCTCCTGCACCGACACCGTTCGATGACCAGTCAAGTGTCCCATCGTCCATCGACTCGTCCGTCCCGCTGCCCATGGCTACACCTCCCGCTGACACTACTGTCAGTTTTCCTCTACCTGCCGATGGAAATGAGACGGTAAGAGGGCGGCAGAGGCTTGCGTCACTGAACCCTAGCATGGGACGGTTTGGTATTAACCTGCCGTTGATTGGGGGTAGTCGAGCCGCCGGAACTACAACCGTCGGGACAGAAGGTAGTACATGGTTTATCGATTACTCGCGAATTTATCGTTGGCTGTATCCAGACACTAGCACAGTTTCAACGGCCAATGCAACCACTACCACCTCCCGTGCGTACTAATCTCTTACTGCCGAGATTATGCTTACCCAATTTTCACGCAGACAAGTCGGAAACTTCAGAAACCGTGACGCAAGGTCAAATTTAACTATATGATTTTTTGACCACCCTCTCAAAGTCTTTCTTAGACTCGACTACGAGAGTCCAAACTGGTTGGTCTTACTAAAACATATGAGTCAAACCCTAACCCTAAGTATCTCTTAACCAGACACGTTGCAAACTGTATCCACCACTACCAACTTACCCAGCGCCTCCAATGCCACTGATTCGACAGCACAGACGACTGACATGAACATCGAGCTTAGGATGGAACAGCACAGTTCGTGGTGGGATTATGTTGGTGGGGTTCCGCGCCACCACCAGAATCTACCTCTCAGAATAAGGATGAGGAAGACGGGGATGCCACGCCCAGACCTGTTCAAAAGTCCTTTCCGGAGGTCCCCGATGCGCTACCTGAATCCACTGCGTCTCCGTCGTCGGGCGACGATAATACCAAGACTCTCAGCCCTGGAGTGGCACCCGCTATATCCGTCTCACATGAGGAACAAACGTCGTGGTACTACCCATGGGCGTGGTATGGCCCACAACGTCGGCCTCGACTGCTACTTCTGCGGACCCGCCCATGGACAATAGCGAAGAAAAGCAACACACACAGGACACCGACAACGCCGAGCCAGAAACAGCTCTTGTAGACGCGCCTTCGAGTGCTGCTGCGGACACGTCTCCTTCTGCTGCGGAATCCGCGGCCACTGCTGCCCAGCAGCGATACTGGACATCGTTTTTCTCATCGTCTTACTCTCAACCAAAATCACATGCCGGAACGAGCAGCCCAGTTCAGACATCCGAGTCGTTGCCCGCCGATGCACCATCCGGTTCCTCCGATGCACCTACGGCTTCCACCGATTCCGCCACTCTTCCGGAGCCAGCACTTCGCCAAACGACCTCATCACTTTCACTGAATTCAAACCCTATTGGGGATAGCATAAATTCGAACCGACCGGCTGGGTTTCGTTCTTTTCCAGTTCGGGACGTTGGGATATGTATCGAAAAAGCCAATCACGTCTGGAGAGCCCGAGTCATGGACATCGATTTGGATGAGGTGACTGAGGATGGAGATACCAGTATTGCAGCGCCCCCATACCACAAGCTCCTGCATCACAGAGCGCGACACCCGACAAGACCAAGAAAGAGGTGAATGCGAACAAGAAGGAGCCCGAGGGGATGAAAGAGGTCAATGCGAAGAAAGAGTCGAATGGGAAGCAAAGTAAAGATGATGAACCGCCGCGACCGAACGGTGGCGCGCCTGCTGCCAACCCGCTCCAGCCAAGCAACCGAGTGCTCCGCCCCTGACAATATCAGACACCGTAAAGCGTCAAGTGGCGAACAACAGTTCCACTGGGTCAATCAGCAGTAAACGCGCTTCTTCCCCTTCCCCGTCTGTGGCGTCCAAACAGTCGGTCGCATCAACAGGAACCAAGACGCCCAGTAAAGCACCATCCATTGCACCACCCCGGACGCCCACTCCTAATCTGGTGCTCCCAACCTGGGGAGACACGTTCCACGCGCCCCCGCGGTCGGTTGTTCCGCAGCGCATCCTCGATGCCAATGGAAAGACTGTTGGTAGAGCTGTGATGGAGAAGACGATGAAATTTGTGAGCGGTGTTTTGTTTGCAACGGAGAGCACGACGAGCAAGAGGAGAAGTGCATCGGCAAGCGGTGGTAAGGGGAAAGGAAGGATAGAGAAGAGAGGGAGCGAGAGAAGAGGTATGAGGAGTGGGGGCTCGGTCTTCCTCGAGCTTGGGATATCTAAAGCCTGCGGCCGGGAATGGATCTAAGGGGGGTAGTGAATTCACCGAGGTCAAAGAAGGAAATCTTCAGGACGTATTACGAGGATGTAAACACGTCGCGGTCATCGGTATCCACGGCTGGTTCCCTGGTGCTATCGTGCGGGGTGTCCTGGGCGAGGTATGTTTCGTTATGGTTGTACAACCTCTTTTTCTCATGTGTCGCAGCCCACAGGAACAAGTACCAAGTTCGTGAATATGATGGTGTCGGCACTGGAAGAGTTTCAATCTTCATACAACGTCAAACTTGAGAAGATCACCTGCATTCCACTCGAGGGCGAGGGTACCATTGAACGGAGGGTTGAAAAGTGGGCCATAATCTTTGCAAAGAGTATGATAATTAATCGTCTTCCTCAAGGCTGTACACGGCTTTGACTTCGAATGCTGAATGGATAGAGGCTGTCCATGCTGCTGACGTGATTTTTGTAGCAACACATTCGCAAGGTGACGAGATGGACCTTGGCAGTAATCTCTCTATTTACCGAGCCACAGGCAGCGTTGTATCGACACACCTCTGGATCGATTGATAAGGGATGGTCATATACGAACGGGAGGATCCGACGTTTCCAAGGATCCTTCTAGCCCTGTTGCTGCCGTATCTTCGACCGCGGCCGCTGCTTCGCTTCCAGCCCCTCCTCCCCAGAGGGTTTGTTGCTTGGCACTTTGTGGAATTCATCTTGGTCCACTACGGTACCTGAACTCCAGCTCATTGCTGTTGCCATATCTCCAGGTGGGTGAACCTTTTTACGAGTAGAAACACGTACCGAACAGACCGATATATAGTACTTCGAGAACGCAGCTGCAAAAGAATTGTTCGAGTTCCAGGTAGGGTGGTTGTCCTTTCTGGTGGGTTTGGCGTTGATCTATCTATTGTCTATAGAACACAGAAAGCGAAGTATCGAAGGCTTATGTCAACGCTCTTCGGAATGTCGTGGACAATGGGGTACGCTCAATATTTATCTTTCATGGCAGACGTCTTTCCTCATCCATTCCCAGATTAAAATGGTTTACGTCGCATCACTGAACGATCAAGTAGTTCCCAT
This sequence comes from Mycena leptocephala, assembly GCA_029378395.1. Taxonomy (NCBI): domain Eukaryota; kingdom Fungi; phylum Basidiomycota; class Agaricomycetes; order Agaricales; family Mycenaceae; genus Mycena; species Mycena leptocephala. The sequence continues at coordinate 511,087 of JARJLF010000039.1, forward strand.
ATATTCTGGGCTATTTGCTTCCGCCTCGCATCCATTGATACTTCGGGCATTGTATATTGACGGTGATGCGTACCAGTAGGTTCATCAACTCCGCGTGGGTGGTCAGCAACTCACTCTTCTCTAGCTCCTCCGACTTCCTATCGAATCTCCTCGTTCTGCTGATCCGAGTTTTAAACTCTGGACTTCCGGACAGCGGGCTAATTGCTCACTTATCGGAAGCAACAGCTGGGTCCCTGAATGGGGTGGGTCACTCCACAGCCTATGAAGAGCTCTCCAACTACTCGTACGTCCGCTCACCAGCGTTCTTCGATCCACTCTAATTTTTCCCCGCAGCTTGGTAGCATTTTTTCATTGCCTGTACCACACATCATTAATATCACCTATACTTAGGCTGTGAAATATCTCTTCCTCACTAACAGCGGCTTCGATACACATCCAAAGCTCACCGTCGAGCCATTCAACGCTAACACTGAGCAGAACGATTATGAGGTACGGTCTCTCCAATTGCGCGCTTCATTTATTTATTCTATTTTACACGTTTAGATCCCATGGTCGCTCCGAGACCTCGTCGCCGACGAGCGAGTTGCTCACTTCTTTTCGAAAGAGATAACTGAGCTCGCGGCTGCTTTCCGACACTGGCATCCCAAGACAACCATCCTCCGCGACATAAAGCGCAAGCTACAACCTATCCAGAGGTTGCCGCCTTCTTTTGCGACTCCAACCAACAGCGCCTCTACTAGCAAATTGTGACAGTATTAAACATTGTAAAAACACGCCAGGAGCATTATACACGCTTAGAATATGTATTAGGATGGATGACCACTACAGTAATTAATGTTTACAACTAAAAGGCAATGTCATGGAATTCGAACCCAGCCCATGGACTCGTACGCCTGCTTTGCAGCCAACTCCTGGACAGTAATAAATTAGGAAGAAATCGGCGTCGGCACAGGTTCATTTGGCACCAACCTTGGCAGTCTTCCTGTCCGTGTGCGAACCCTCCCCTTTCGGAACGCCGTTCACAACACACTGCACAGTCCACTGCCCGAGAGCATGATCGAAATTTCCGGGGTAATCAAGTGTAGCACCTCGCTGCGAAGCGGTTTGGTTCAACGACGACAGGACTGTCAAATTGGGCTGTGCCAGGGCCAAAGGATCAGGGAGTATCTGCTGGTTCGAAGGTTGCGGAAACGAATGTGCTGATGAATCTAGCTCGGGATCCGGGTCCATTCTAATCTTCTTGAGCGGCGGGGTATTTTGAGAGGACGCAAGGAAAATATGTATCCAAGTTTGAACTATCGCCTGCAGAGGGCCGTCATTACCGTGGTCTACATATATTCCTCCAATATAGGCATGCAGGACAGATGAAGCTTCCTGTGGGTCAATCATTAAAAATATCCAGTGGGCGTTATCGACAGTACCTCGGGTGTGTGTAAGGCAGAATAAATATTGGGATGACACTGAGTGGAAAGGTCAAGGTCGAAAGCGCAATCGCGGGGAGGTAGAGATGTATTTACATACCCGGAGACGATTCAACAGACCGTATTGACGGACCAAGAGGGTAACGTAGTTTGAGGAGAAAAAGCGATCCTTCTGGGCCTTTGAAGGAATCGTAAAATTGCTGGTAGAGTGGAGATTGGCATTTACAGTGATCTCCAAAGCTGTGAGCATCGGACGCTGGCCCAGCAATGCGTCGGTAATCAACATCTGAAAGAATCTTTCTCCCAGCTGTTCAACACCAAAAATAGTCAACGGAAACGGCCACCGCATCAATCGCGGCGACTCACCAGCGAAAGCCTTTCATTGTCAAATGGCTCCTGGTCCGCTCTTCGGAGAGATTTATGGGTGAAAACTTGGAGAAGAGTCTCGCCGCTGAGTTTTGGAAGATCGGGAACGACGAGGATCTGCGAAGAAGGGGAATAGGCACGTTTGAGAGCCATTCAATTTCTTGCTACTATAATATTTTCGTTCAATTGCATGGATCAAACATCGCCAGGCCATCACCGACTAAACACTTGCCGGGTCTTGCCGAGTTTATTGCACCCTCAAACTTTGCTCAAATATTCGACGGAATATTGAATATTACGCTGCTTTGTACATACCAAGATTTATGGAATTACTACATTAACCCAAGCTCCAATCACAGGCGTTCAATCGCTGATATCGATCACCTCAGTCGCCTGTGACATCTCTTTCTTCTTCTGCTTCACGAGAATCTTACGCAAAATTTCAACTGTAGAACCGGTGCCGGGGATTAGTTCAAGACGTTTGATTTCCCGAGTTAATCTTGAACAAGGTTAAATCGTGGAATGCCGTGGTCAAGATATATTTACCTCTTGGGACCCTCGGACACAACGGGACAGTCTTTTGCTAGATGATGAGGAGAGGTACCGCAGATAATGCAAGTGAGAGATGCAGATGGTCTAGACTTTTTCTGTGGGGGATTTGCGGTGGGGGCCGGTGAGAGAGTACGTTTAGAAGAGCTAGCGACTGCATTCGACGGTGCGGGTGGGCGGGAAGAGGAAGATGAGGCTACTGCGTTTGCGGATGGGCCGGAAGTCTGCTCCGGAGCTGTCGGGGGCTTTGGCTTCTTCTTGGGAGGAAGGTCAGCCGTCGAGCGCTCCACAACTTCAAGAGGCTGCCCAAGCACGAGATGCATGTGCCCGCGTTGATGGAGTACTTCATCGATAGCTGAAATAGCAGCGAGCTGGCGACGTCGGTCAAATAAAAGTTAAAAGATAGATAGTCACGCGTACCCTTTTCTCCAGGGGCTCGTCTTCTGGATGCAAAATCAACATCTCCCTGAACTCCGCGAGATGCTCTGACTTTTCAGTCATCATACATTCGCCCAACCGATCACCATGCCGTAGCCCACAAAGCGTACAGGGCTCCTGATTGGTAAGGTTTTGGATGGGTGCCAAAGGACCATTTTCCATTCCATTCCTTTCTTTCTTCTTCGACTTGCGCGGCTTTTTCCCCACCTCATTCAAAGCCTCTACGACCGTCGAGGAACCATCGGGGATTTCATCCTCTGAATCCGACGAATTACCGTACGCAGAATCTTCCTCAGGCTGCGATTGTGGCCGAGAACCTGGATCTTTAACTGGGCTATCGTCGATCAGGTAAGCATTTTGCTATAAAGTTTTGGTTAATGGGCGAGTGGCTTATTCTGCTATTTTGTTGTACCTTAGGCGCGGCAGCTCGACGGCGAGCGCCGCGACCTGACAGGGCGATCTCGTGAGCCCTGACCCTCTCTCGATCCTCATTGATTTTCTGCAGAGTTTGCGCCCATGAATCACCCTGGTCTTCTTCTTCCACTACATCCTCTAAGGTGTCTTTCTCGGCAGCCCAGATCTTCGCAAAGGAGAAGGACAAAGCCCCTTCATCGTTGGTTTTTTCGGGTTCCGCCTCCTGCTCGGTCTTGTCAATCAGCTTATCAATATCCGTGTCTGTATCTAAACAGGCAGCAGTGAGAACGTGTTGCCTGTACAAGGAAGACAAAATACAAATGATATCCCGGGCGCCTGCATCGGCTTCGAACAAAGCTTGTGCACCAAAAGTGAGGATGGACTCGACGTTGTCGCCAGCGTCGTCATCATCGTCCATTTTCTGGACAATGAGATGATCCAGGACAAGCTTCTTTTTACCAACTTGAACGATCCGCTCTAGAATGTTGTTAGAATTGACGATGAAAGATTTGCCGCGTATCACCTTCAGCCGAGTCCTTGACCTAGAAAGAGCGGTATGAGCTGAATGCCGCTTCACGTCCGAGAAGTCTTACCATCAACTTGAAGACCAGACACGTATTCTTTTGACCATAGCGGTATGCACGAGCGATAGCCTTTCCGTAGATTAATGGAAATATATCGGTGAAAACTATTCTCCAGACTTACTTGTAAGTCCTGAAGGGTTATAAAATCAGCCCTGACGTTCAAATAACCGAAATCTGGATCAAACCTGATGTGGGTTGAAATCGGGGTCAAATATAATCACTGTGTCCGCCGTGAAAAGGTTGATCCCAACGCCCTGTAGGAGCCTTCAGAGGTCAAACGGCGTCAGTTTCAAGATACGCACGCCAGCACGAGTCGTCAAGAGGTATATAAATACGTCTGATCCTTCACGGTTGAATTCGTCCATTCCCTTCTGGCGGTCTTTGCCTTTCGTGTTACCATCCTATGACAAATATATCAAGATACAATGTCCGGATTCATTCCGACGTACGAGTCTGAGATAGCGGTGTCCTTCCCCGGCGAGGAAGTCCTCGATGACATTCAAGGCGATAACGAACTAAAGAGAATTACTGGAGGTAATTTTAAAAAACGCATCATACATACCTGGCTGAAAAGTAGGACTCGGTGCCCGCGTGCTTTGAGCTTGGGCAACAGGACCTTCAAGAATCGTAATTTGGCGCTCGCGTCGATCAACTTCTCGTGCGTTTCTTGCTGAGGTAAGCCACGAGGTTCGATAGTTTCCTCATACAGATAGGGGTGCTGTAAACACTTGCGCAAGTGCATCAAAATGTTGTTCAGTTTGCCTTTGGGGGCCCCGTTGGCCTTAGTTGGTCCAGTTAAACCGTTCAAAAGGTCTAGATTGTGGCCTAAAGATAATGCTTCTGTTAAGTCCCAAACGGTTAGGTAGTAGGTGATGGCGCACTCAGAATTGATCGGTATATTTCCTTCTGCAAAGGTGCCATCGACACGGGTATGATCACCTCATTCTGAAAGGAAGATTGAGCTGTGGCAATACAGAAGAAGAGAGATATGGATATCGACTTTGGGAGGTAGTTTTAGCACTTGGCTCTTGATGCGACGCAAGAAATAAGGCCGGAGCCGATTGTGGAGATCCTTAACAAGATCTTCAGTGAGGGTCTCATGTTTCTGCTCAAGCGCCTCTAGATCGTTCCACTCCTCGGGATCGAGGAAATTCATGAGATTGAATAATTCTCTAATGTTGTTGTTCAACGGGGTCTGCGCCAGTCAGTGAGCCCACGTTGACTTGTTGGTGTCGCATTCACTTACCCCCGTCATGATAATCCGATGGAGTGTTGTCAACTCATTCAACTTCCTGAACAGAAGACTGGAGTCGCTTTTGACTGAATAAGGGTATCAGATAAAGTGTATAGTTTGCTTTGTTGCGTTCTTACGGCGTTGGCCTTCATCGACAACAAGTATCTTTACAAACGCCAATCAATTGACAGGATAATCAAACACACACAAAACGTACCTCCCATCGGGGTTGGTTTTTGAACACAGAAGTAAAGTCCTTGCCAGACAATGTCTCGTATGTGGTGACGAGGACGTGAAATTTGGCACTCGTGAATCGAGGTCGCTTCTTAGAGTGACTCAGCTCATACTTTTTGATCACTTCTCGAGACTTCGCCTCGCCATAGAAGGGAACAACTCTGAGATTCGGAGCCCATCTTTCAAACTCGCGAACCCAGTTGGTGATCGTGGAGTTGGGAACAACGACCAAAGCAGGCATTGCTTTGTAGTCTTGAATAACTTTTCCTATGAAGGTTGCGATTTGAACCGTTTTGCCCTAAGTAAACGGTTAACTAATGTCGTATGTGATTAAACTCGCATACCAGTCCCATCTCATCTGCAAGGATACACTGTTGACGATTCCACCAGTTGTCGCAGAGCCAATTAAAACCGTCAACCTAGAGAGTAGTTAGTTTTAGTGACTGTACGATTTTGGTAAAAGAAAAAACCTGGAAATCCATGAGTTGGAACGCTGGATCTTGTCCAATGTCCAATTCTGAGGCATCTTCGATTCTATCTCTGCTGTATCCCTCGGCTTTGCGATCGTGTTTGGCAGGTTTGCCTCCCTCTGGGATGTAAACTTCACGAGATGCGATGAATCGAGCCAGAGCCGTCTTGAACGCAGAATATCCGGGATCATTCGGGCGAGGTGGAGAGTCCCAGGTTGCTAGGGAAATCGTCAATACATCGGAAAAACAATATACTCCAGCGCCTACCTTCGTCATAGGTAAGATCATCCCACTTGACGAAAATCCAAGCAACATCATCCGCATCATGGATGCTGAACTTATGTTTCGTCCGCGCCTCCCACTCCTCGAGAGACTCCGTGAGCAAAGGGCTGGGTTCTTCACCATGATCGAATACTGCAGCACGTTCTTTGGCCTTTTCATCATCCTCCGAGTCGCTGCTGTCATCGGCCGACTCTATTCTGCGCTTGGCTTTACTTTTACTCTTGCCTCTCTTGGGTGCCTTCTTTTGCTTGGTTTGTTTCCGGTGCGGACGCCACAATAGAAGGTCCAAGACACGATCAACCGTCTTCCAAGCAGGTGGAATTTTCCGCTCTGCATCTGGGGTTGGATCCTGCGGTCGTGCGGCTGGCTTCTGCGCGCCTCCTCCCGGCTTGACCGAGGAATCCCTTGATTCGACCACGACCTGAAACTGCGCGGGCTTATCCTCGCCCAGGGTCTGCTCGTCTGCAGGCTCGTCCAACAACTCTACCTTGGGGCCATCCGCAAGGAAGTTTTTCAGCTTTGCAGCGTTGGTGGAGACTAGCCACATATGAGGAACCCATTGCGTGCGCCGGTAGCTTCTGTCTTCCCATTTCACAAGATATTCTCTCGGCAGCGGTGTCTTGTAGTGCGGTGGTTCATGAGTCAGTCTCGGGGGCTCAATTGCGTTTTCAGGATATGGACGCCAGGCAAGTATCTTGTCCAAATTAAATCTGAACGAGGAGCAATCCGCGCAAAGCCATGAATCGGTATAGTGACTGGCGATATCGGCGATGTCCGACTCGGACGGAAAGTCAGAAGGAAGTGGCATATGCTCGTAGTGAGCAAGGCGCTTGCAAAGAAAACACCGGAAGAGCAGCGCGGTCGCTGAGTCGTACTTGAGGACACTCAAGGGCTTTGTGGCATCGGCCATTTCGACGTCTTTGCCGGTGGCGGAGCCTGCGCCAGCAACGTCCACAGAGGGCTTGGTCGAAGCAGTAGCATCGGGTTCAAGAGCCGTCTCCATGCATCCCATACAAACACCCCCTTTGGTGCAGGCGCCTAGCGAGCAATGATTTATAAAGAATATCATCTCGAATTAAGTACGTACCACAAACGAAGTCAGTGGTTTGCTGGGGATCCAGACCAGGGCGCTTCTTAGGCTCGTTCGGGTTTGCTTTGGGTTGCCCATTTTCATCCTGAAGTTCACTTTCAGGCTGAGTGCTGCGCCAAGCCGCACGGTCGATCTCTCGAGCCGCCTTGAGAATCTCGTCTCGTTGGGTACTTGCCAAACAATTCCAATGGCTGGCAACCGGGCATTTGAGACTGATAGTATAATCAATGGGAGAAATGAGATGCTAGGTTTGAACGAACCATCGGACCCAGCCTCCCCTTTTAGAGACGCGCTCGACTTCGTCTCCGGACTCCTCGAACTCGTCCTCCGTGGTTTTCCGTTTCTTGCGTCCTTTGCCCTTGCGTTTGCGTAGCGCTTCAAGCTGTTCGTGGGCGGGTACATCGTGACATTTTTCACAGACGTTCCGGTGAGTCCTCAATGCGGCTGTTTCCTCGTCGGAATTGGGGTCGTATTCGAGATCCTCCACACCGCGAACATGACCATAAGCAGGGCGGGCGCCCTTTTTCCGCGCAACTTTCGGACGCTTGATAGCGCCCTTGAGTTTCGGAGCAGCCTCGTATCCCTCGCTGTCGTCGCCCTCCTGCTCGGATTCGTAATAGGCGCCTTCATCGAGATTAATTTTGAAACCTTTGCGAGACCGCGCAGATCGACGAGTAGGGGCGTTAGAGTTCCCGTCCGCGGTGTCGCCTTCTTCGTCTGAATCCAGAACAATGATCTTCTGGCTCCGCGTTTTCTTGGGACTGAATGGCAAATTCTGCCTGGGGACCTTGATAGAACGCGTGCTACGGCGGACTTTAACCGGCGAGTCTTCTTCGCCGTACTCGTCATCTTCTTCCTTGTCTTCGTCGTCCTCGTCCTCTTCAGAATCGGGCACCTCCTCTACATCGCTCGGTGGCGCGACACTTCCATTCGATGAAATGCTAACTTTGGCACCAGCCTTTCCGATGCTTACACGCATCCGAACGCGGGAATTGGGATGCACGTAGTGGGCGGCAGGATCAAAGTCAGGAAGTTCGCCAGTGCTCTTCTTGCGGACTTTGATAATATTTTGTCAATAACACACGAAAGGTGGGTGGGAGATATGGCGTACTATACTCGGCGACAAGGTCAGGGTACTTCTTTTCTATCACTTCGACTTTAAACTTGGAATAGGACGCGTCAGAATCCAAAAGAACGCGTCCCAAGCATTAGAATTTACCTTGTGAGCTATACCGCTCTTGTAACGCGCGTAATACCACAATTGATTGTTCTCCTTGTATTCTCCAATAATCTCGTCCACAGTAATCTCCACCGTGTCGGCGAGAGTGCTGTGTAGACGCGCCTTGTAGGTAACTTTCTGAGCTGAAGCCATGACGGGTGGCTGCACGAAGTCGAAAACCTGCCGATTGCGGGAAGGCGCAACAGGTTTCTGGGGGGTGAACAGCAATGCGGGACCATCGGCGTTGGGGGATGACATAGTGAATGAGGGCTTTATTTACCCTGTATACTTAGGTGTTATGGTTCTGCTTCAGAAGACCAGCATGGTAGGAGGCAACAAAGACGAAAAGATGTGGCGAAACGCGTAAACATATACAAATCCGGAGATCAAAAAATGATAATATTGCTAATTTCTAAGTAGTCTCGACTATAAGCTCAGAGCGCTGAGCCATAATGAACATTGGCTGGCGACTCGCCGCTGTGAACTGACCGGGATACGGTTTTAATAAGAGCACTCGATTCTTAAAAGCTGAATCGCACATACCGATGCAGAACGCGTGCGGGACATTAGCCTGTTCAACGACCATGGCTGCTTCGCGGGGCAAATATGAGCGGGTAATCTTGGCTTTATGTGTGGAAACCCAATCGTCTTCGGCGGCAAAGTACATATAAATGCGATGCCTGTTTTCGTCCAGCAGTGTTATATCTAGTTCACGAACGGTGGCCATCTCCTCATGCGCCATGGTCAAACAAGCAAAGATAGTTGCGGGGGAATTGAGGAAGCTTCGAAGAACAGCTATTTGAGGAACAGGCCAGTGCGGAAATAATAGAGAGAGAGGGAGCACGCGAGTCGTGTACGAAAGCCATGCAAGGATTGAGGGAAACGGTGTTCTGAAAAGCCACTTTCTGGTGTCGGAATATCGTTGGATTGTATTCAATTTCTCAGACTCACTGATAATCGTCGTCCGTTTGGTGTGTCTAGAATGTGTGTCAACGTCGGACACAACAGAAAGAGTTTAGAAATATCAGATGGTCTCGCTTTCAATACCTGACAACGCATCGTTATAGGTTTGCATTGAACGTGATAAGGATCGATATCGACCTGCAAGGCAATCCAGGCACCAATGCTATGACCGCTGAGGATGATCTTGACGGAACCAAGTGCAACCCGAATAGCGTCCACGGCCTCAATGGCGCTCTTTCGCAAGTTCAGGTTTGTAATTCGGATGCCGACCACGACCAACCTCAATTTGAGCTCTAAGGCTATACGCGCGACTCGGAACATTCGGTGTGTGCCCTAGATGTGCATGGCCGAAGATAGCTAAGCGAGGGTGTTTGCCATGGAGCAACGTGAGAAACTCGGTATAGAATTTTATAAGCCCAGGATTCCCTATACACATATCTAGTTCAAGGTGGTTTCCTTGGTTCAACTGACGCACCAGGGATGAACAAAAAAACAGCCTCTGGAGATGCTTCGCGACTATTCCACCACAACGAATGGGCGGGACCGAGGGTTGGATGGTTAAATACAGCCTCAGATTTTGTGGATCGACCAAAGGGAACAAGAAATGGGGGTAGTAGCTGGGCCATGGCAGTTGCAGCCAAAAAGGAAGTGATGGAATCAAAAGTGATTTACTCTTGAAGTTGTGAGACGACGTCGACGCACCTTGACATGAGTCGAGCTCCCCCATTCCCAAATCGTCGCGCCCGTTCGCCCTCGTCCTCCAATCCAAATGGTTCGCCGTCCTCTTCAAATAGCACCCGTCCCTTGCAGATTGCTCGTCCCCCGTCTCGGCCTACAACACCTAGCAACAGTGGCCTAATATCAGGTTCCCCTCGAGGTCCACCTCCAAATACCGCACCAAGTGGCCCATCTCGTCCCCAGCGATCCGAACTGAGAAGTCGCGGATCCGACTACTCTGCTTCAACATCGTCCTACAGGGATAGCACAGCTACTGATGTCTCTACATCTTACCGATCACGTCCTAGTGCATCCAGCAATCCTGCGACGCCTTCAAACGCGCGACCCAAACCCCAGCGACTCCGAAGTGCCCCTACCGATGACGAAGAGACCACCCCGGCTGCTCTGACCTCGGTCATGTCTGCCTTTCAGTCCGCTGGCTCGCGGAGACGCGGCATGAGCGTCGAAAGCGAAGAAGTGGACTACCAGCGGCAGAGAAGAGAGGAGATCGAGGCAGAGAAACAGAGACAGCAACGAATACGAGACAAAGCACCGGGTCGACGAGTAAACGGCAAGGCGCGTGTGGGTGATATCGATGGTAGGTCTTTCTCTGGGTGTCCATGCCAGTCAAATTAAATTGTATTAGCCGTTTTGGACCAAGTCAAGGACGGCTGGGAGTTTGTGGTCGACCCAGAGGTGTGCTCGTGCCTCTTTGCCACCCCGCGTATTCAGTTATATTCTTAGTTCAACAACGTGGATCTAGCCCTTGAACTCCTCGATGAAACATCAGTGGGAAAAGACATGAATTCATTTCGACGGACAAAAAATATGCTGTCGAAAGCTCTCAAGGGCTCGGTTGATAGCAAGTGCTTTATTATCGCGATTATATACCCCCTGATTTTTTTTCCACCATCCAGAACACTACCAAGCGTTTGCTGCGGCTCTTCCCCACCATTCGTCGCTGTTGAATCACCTCGGTGCGACTCAAACGCAAATCGCGGATGCACGGACGGCTTTGCAAGAATCCAAGGACGCCTTGGGTAGCAAGCGAGCCGATCTTGTACAACTTTGGGCAAGAGGGCAGACATTGGAGGAAATGATGCGCCTTCTAGACCAAATGTAAGAATATATTCACCTTGTTTGTTCTTTTCCGCACTCATGTTGTACAGTGAGCACCTCAGATCCGTTCCGGATCTCCTTGAAACCCTCATGTCAGAGAAGCGGCTTTTGCAGGCATCAGTGCTTCTTGTGCGAAGTCTCAAAATAATAAACAAACCCGAAATGTTGGAGATTGGAGCCGTCTCTGATTTAAGAAGTTATTTGAATGCACAAGAAACAGCCAGTCTCCGTTTTAAAAAGCTGTTGTCCCTACGCTGACAGGTTACTTCAGGCACTTCGCGAAATCTTGATCGACGAACTTCAGAGCCATCTGTATCTCAAATCTTTCTGGTGCGAGTCACGCTGGGCAGCCTACTCTCCCAATCAGCAAACTTGTACGGTCCATCATCTTGTTTCCCCCCGAAAAACTAACCTCCATCTCAAGTCCCGAAAATCGAGTTTGAGGAAGAAATGGAACTGAACCCCTCCGTTCTGCCGACAGCATCGCCTTCGGAAGCAACTTTCCGGCAAACACGATTGACCAGATTCTTAAATGATCTAGCCCTGCGTCCAAACGATCCTCCTCATGATCTCAATGATCCTAGTTTCCGAAACAGTGGCTCAGAAATGTTCGCTGGGCAAGGCAACTTCAATTCTGCATCCACAGCAAATAACCCCGAATCTGATTCATTTGCGTACATGGAAACTCTTCTCGAGTCTTTCGCAGTCCTAGGAAAACTCGGCAATGCATTGGACAATATAGGTCAACGGCTTCCTAGCGAGCTGTTCACTCTCGTTGAAACAACGCTCGATGAAGTAGAGGAACGAGCGGAATACGGTCGGCGCGGCTCAACCTTTTCGTTTGCCGGCGTTTCCGGTAGAACGGATGGCGTTTATACCTTTTCTGCTACCGATTCTTCATCGGCCGCGGCGCTGGCAAAGACCGCCTTCTGGAGTGCCTCTGGTCTGCGCCTCGTTGCATTGGAATCCTCTGCGAAACAGGTGGATCACGAGATCCTGAAGGATTTCTTCTGGACCCTATATTCAAAACTAGATGCTGTTGCTCAAAGTTTACGGGTCATTTACGAGGTTGTGAATCGGATTGGTTCGGTCAGCGCTTTTTGTTTTTCAAACCTTCTGTTCCTCACAGTGGTACTTCGATAGCGCCGCGATTTCAGGGACTCGTCTGGGGCGAAACCTGGTACACTGTTTCCTTTGGCTGAAATTTGGAATCCGGTACAGGCGGAGGTCAGCCTTCAGTACTCTATGGACTAGGATCTATGTTTATCCTATTTTTTATAGGTCCGAACTTTGATTTACGATTATCTGGTGGATGAAAACCAGGGTTCTGTATCTGGCAGGAATCCTATCTCGTCCATCAACGAGATTCTCCGGGAGAACAAATTTTCGCGAGACAAGACAAAGGCTCGTAGTGGGCCTGCATACTTTCGATTTACTGACCGTCTATGTACAGGCTGTCTTTAGATTCGCAGATACAGACGCGAAACTTACCAACAAGGCACTCAAGATTCACGAGGACGAACTTACCCGGGTCATCAAAGATACAATGCCTGGACTGGTTCAATCTTCAGAAAGCACAATTCAGGCCGCTCTGTCGACTGTTGGGACCGACGACCGGCTGCTAGGAGCAGGCCAGCACCATCGCCTGATCATTCGTCCTGATGCCTTTCATGTGAGCGTCCTTTTCCAGCCGACACTGGCATGGCTGGACCGTGTCTCGGATGTACTTCCTTCTGGAGTGGAGTCTGCCCGCGAGTCCACGACTGTGCTGGATGACTTCGTGCTGAAGGTCTATCTTCCGCAATTGGAGGAAAAGGTTTCCGACCTTTTCCACCAGGCAGTCACCGGTACGGACCAATGCCTACCTACTGTTGTCCTTTTTCTTAACAAAGATTGTAGGCCCAGAGGCGTTTCAACCGGACCCATCGTCTTCTCGTCTCTCTCCAGAACCTTTGGCGAAGGTATGTGATCACGTTAGCTGTCAAACGTGCTGATCTCAATCCCCAATTTAGGCAAGCACTCATTTGATGGCGCTTATCAACTCGTTGTGTGCGATGCTGCTCAAATCGCCCTTCCACCGAGAAAATTATTCACGATTAATCCTTGGTGTCATGATCCAATTCTACCAACGTTGCAGTGACCGCTTCCAGGATTTGGTATCTGTTCCAAACTCCCAAGATGCAGACGCGGAGCCTCAACCAGCTCTGGCGGCACAATGGGCACAGCGCTCAGAGCTAACACCGTGTTTAGCGGAATTGTTGAATACTTCGGTTTGTTCTGAGCCAGGTTACACAGCTGGCCCCGTCTAACGATCCAACTAGGAAACCGATACCTCCAAGCAACAACAGCTATGTCGTCAGGAGACGAACCTTGAAATGGATTTCCTGGGACAAAATGCAATCCAACATTCCGATCTCATAGTGTCTATACGAAATCTTGGTGCACTGGCAAGTCTATACCGAAGCGTCGTAAGTTGTTCGTTTTCCCGGTCCGTGTATGCAGAAAGTCAATTAGCTTTCATAGGCATGGTTTGCATCAGAGCTCCAGGTCCTGAAGGCTATTCCGGAAGACACCTCGCTTCTGTCCCCGACTCCACTCGAGCCGACGTCGGCAGTATCGCCGTACACGCCATTTCTGCCAGTCATGCCCACAACTTCACCGACAGACCAACTTCAACTGCCGTTATCTCGTGAAATGGCTCTGTTAGTACCTTCTTTCTGTCGCACTATCAAGCTAACTTTCTGTGTAGCCGGTTCCAGGCTCTCTTGAAGACCTTCGAACAGCTCTCCGAGCTTATTCTAGATAGCATCCGCATTGACATCCGATGTCGGACTATTCATTACCTCGAATCCGCATTACGACACGTGCGCCGTTTCGTTTATATTTCGTTTTGTTGACTGAGGATGTGGCTCGTGTAGGGAAACTATTCCATAGAACGTGAAGCGGGCGAACCCGATCCTCACGTGGTTGATCTGAATAACGAGTGGGCGAATGCAACGATTTTGCGTCAACCTGTCTTCCTAAACGAGAACGACAGTGAGTTTTGCTGCTCGCCGTAAGAAGCCTTTGCCTTACCAACTATAGATTCGTTTTCATGGGACTGAGGAATCTCATGGAGCAATTGTTGATCTCGGGTGCGCGACACTTGCGACTACCCACCGCATTTGGTATCAAGAAAATCATGCGGAATATCCTTGCTTTGCAACAAAGCATCAAGACCCTTACTAACGACAGCAAAACACTGAGTTCGACAAAGCCAAGCGTATTATTTGCTGTTCAATGTGTCGCCACAGGTACGGCTGCTGTTCTACGAAAGGAAATTGGCTAATAGAATCAAAAGGAAATGCTGGATGGCATTCGGAAGAAGCAGATCTTCACTTTTGACGAATACCAAACGATGCTAAATCTCCAGTGTAAAGTCGCGCCGGGTGAGGACGGCCCAAAAACTGCGGACCGTAATTTCAGTATGTACGTGATAGATCTGCATGGACTGGAGATGGAATCGGGGTCATAGTTGTAATTTTATTTATTCCGCATGCTGGAGCGGATTTTGCCCTTTCGGCCCTCGTTCCACATTTCAGGTCTCAGTCTAAGACGACGTCGTCTAGTGCGGGTGGTGGATCTTCTTCGGGCCCTTGTTCCAGTTCTTTCAGCCCTTGTTCCAACCATTCCAGGTCTGAGAGATCCGCGTCGACAACGGTTGCCGTCCGCGTCTGTCTGTTAGGAGATAGAGAAACCGAATAACGCGGGTTTTTGGTTGGAGTTTTACAGGTGAGAACTGGTAGGCGATTCAGAAGGCTTTGATATCGCCGCCGAAGCCATCTTGGAGTATGCGGCTCGGTTGAAGCTGAGGAGTGATCTGAAATTTTAGAGGGCAACGCTGTGGGCTAGGAGCAGCGAGTCTCTCGACATCTTCAAGATGTGGAGGCCTTGCATAGGCAAGCTTCGGATCCCGACACGGCGAAGATCATCGAGTGCAACTCCGTGAGAAGCAGATCGTGCTCAACCACTACCTGCAGAGGTGGTAGGACTTTGTGTGATTCCTCGACAAAATATCGCCATCTTGCGTTTGTTTCACGGCGCTTGCTCAAAGGCCCAGCAACCGTGCCTCTTCAGAATTGGGATTGGCGCGGGCAGGAAGCTTTGGGGGAGAATCCACAAACGCTTTTGATGGCACTCTTCCCACGCGGGATGCCGAAGAGGCTAACAAGACCAGCAGTTCCTTCGAATACACCGGGGGTCGAGATGATTCGACGGCAGGAATAATCCTAGGAGGGACTGGTGCAGTCGGGTCAGTCAGGAGAGGCTATGCGACACAATCAGAGAAATGCAACATAGAGTCGGGCAAAAATACTCGACCTCCATAAGTTCTCGTTTAAGTTTGCCTTTGCGGCCATAAGCAACATCTAGGACGTGATTGAAGGCGTGAACATTTTGTTTATTCGCAGCTTCGAGTTTGCGCAGATCCTGAGGAGACGTCACCAATTGCAGACGACATCGAACGGGCAAACCGCGACCTTAGACATGCGCTTGACTTTTCGGTCACGGATCGCGAGAATGTCTGTTTCAACGATGGCGCGAACATCGTCCGAGCCTTTGATTCGCCAAAATTGCCTATTCCGATGTTTTAAGTGAGGGCATATATTGGTCAGTGTGAAACGAACCGAAGGTAGAGCTGCGGCAATTTTCTGGTCTGGCGGAGAAAAGCTCTATACAGAGCAAACACGGCTTGGTTTTGAGAGGCGGATGCCATGAGTCTGGTTGCGGGCCGCCGGGGCCGATCCATCAGAGCCGCTTTTGCTCGCTTACTTGACCGCAAAAAGCCTTCACTCTGTTCCAACGCGATGGTGAGCTTCGTACCTATGGTTTTTTCTTCAGGCTCACCATTTCAGCCTCCGAGAAGAGATCTCAATCCTAGTGGCCTAGGACGCGCCATAATTAACCGGAAGGCAAAAGATGCGAAAAGAATGCAAGAATCGGGCTTGGTCAGCTCCTTGGATATCCTCATCGCTCTTTTGCTCACCGCCAGCCGTCTCAGTATGTTACTGACGCTGACTCCACATCCCGCCTCAAATCCGTTACACAAGAAGCCGATTTGGATGAATTTCTCAATACCGCTCAACTAGCTGGTACCGACTTTACAGCGGGTGCGTACTCTGCTCTCGTCAGCTTCGTTTCATCCTTATCTTCTTCCAGAGCGGCGTAATGTCAAAATTATTCAGCAGTCGGCTGGGTCCAGCCAAAACCCCTACCTTCTTAGTGAACAAGAAGAGATTACTACTCTAAAAAAGCACCAGGAGAATAAGACGAGGCTCAGGGTACCTCGACGGCCAGCGTGGACAAAGAGTATGACTCCAGCCGAACTTGAGCAGCGGGAAAAGACGGCATTTCTTGACTGGCGAAGGGGTCTCGCTAGGTATGATCCCTCTTACTGCAGGATTCAAGGATATTGAGCTTCATTTAGCCTCCAAGAGGAAGAAAAATTCCTCTTGACGCCGTTTGAACGCAACCTGGAGGTTTGGCGTCAGCTGTGGCGTGTGTTAGAACGTTCTCACCTTGTCGTTCAAATTGTGGATGCTCGTAATCCCCTCCGTTTTCGATGTGAAGATCTGGAAGCCTATGTTCATGACGTCGAAGGGGCAGAGGGAGAAAGCGGTACCGGCAAAGGTAAGAGACGATGCTTGCTGTTAATTAACAAGGCAGATCTTCTGACTGCGCAACAAAGGTGAAGCATATTGCTGTCTCCGAATCGTTCCATCTCACTCTCGTTCGTAGGTGCTTATGGGCGGACCATTTTGATAAGCAAGGGATCCAATATGCCTTTTTCTCGGCAGCCAATGCTGCTGCCTTACAACAGGCTCGCCGAGACGCGCTCTTAGAAAGCCAGGACAGCACAAACAAGGACGATGAAAATGCGGAAAGCGATGAAGAAGAAACAGACGAAGAAGAAGATTCGGGAGATGAAAATGAGGACGACGATGAGTCAGACTCCGAGCCGGAAGAATTTTACTTCTCAGCGGAGGAGGATTCGCCCGAAGGACAGGACCCCAGAGCGAAGGTTCTATCTGTATTGGAACTAGAAAGTCTGTTCGAAAGAATGGCGCCCGATCTATCTGGTACGTCTCTTCGATTCCCATATATATGATTCTTGAACTGTGTAGAGTTCTCGACTTCGATGGGAAAATCTCCTACAAAGCTTGTGGTCGGTCTTGTCGGATATCCCAACGTCGGCAAGTCCAGTACAATCAACTCTCTTCTTGGGGAAAAGAAAGTCAGCGTCTCTTCGACCCCTGGGAAGACCAAGCACTTCCAGACGATAAACTTGTCGGACTCCATTATGCTTTGTGACTGTCCTGGTCTCGTATTTCCTCAGTTTGCAACCACCAAGGCCGACTTGATTTGCGATGGTGTGCTTCCATCGACCAGATGAAAGAACATACTGGGCCGACGGCGTTGATGGTTAAGCGCATCCCGAAAGAAGTTTTAGAGGCCACATACGGCTTAGCTATCAAAGTCAAAGGCGTCGAGGAGGGAGGGGACGGACAAGTAACTGCGAAAATTTCCTGATCGCATATGCCAGTGAGTGCTGGGGTTTGATCAACGGTCCCGACTCTAATATCGATTCATTACAGTTGCAAGAGGTTATACGCGTCAGGCCAAGGGAATCCTGACGAGGCACGGGCGGCAAGATATGTCATGAAAGACTATGTCAATGCCAAAATCCTCTACTGCCATCCCCCGCCAGACATCGCCGAAGCGGCGTTCAATCAACGACCCACGAGCTCGCCATGCAGCGGTTCGCTGATAAAAAGCGAGCGCCGGTGACTCGGGTCGGAAAGGGAGCAGATACCTTTGTGCCATCTGACGTTCTTGCAACCACGCCAGGGGGCGAGGTAGCGGGCCAACCCCAGGGCCTGAAATCTCGAACTCTTGATCAAACTTTCTTCGAGAACAACTCGACCATTTCCTCGCGGCCTTTTTTTCAGGGCTCGGGTCTGGATGGGAAGACCTTCTCCCGCTCACGAGCATATCCCCACCAGAATGCTGTCGCAGACGATGGCACGGCGATTAGCGGGCGCAGGGCCCGTATGGCGGCAGTCCTCGCGAACCAAGGTGGTGTACTTGGCGAGGGAAAGAAAAATCACAAAAAAATGAAACGGGTCAAGCAACGGAGTGGGAAGGGTTATGATTAGACACGTTTCCATGTATACGCTCGATGTCCATCTTTTAGCTTGTGCTCTTTGCGTCGCGTAATGACACCGACAGTCACATCACGATTTGTGACGAGCGCGTCGAAGCGTGACATTCCTTTAGACGCCCACTTCATGTACTATCCTTCTGGCGCTCCCATGGCTCCGCCGCCTTCAAATAACACCCATAACGTGCCCAACGATCCTTCTGCCATATGCGCCAAACTCGTCACTGTAAATCGAGGGCGAAGAGAGGGTACAGTCTTGATTTTCATACCGTGTTCGTTCAAGCCTGACGAGGAAACCAATTTGAAGCCGTCATACTCAAGCTGAATAGACCTGTCACAATCGGAAGAAATCCTCAATGGTGGTTCAAGCCCGAATTCCATCTACTCACCTAACAAGCTTTCAGCGACTACGTTATTTCCGGCACTTCAAGTTGTGTGTCCAATGGTGCGAGGCATGACGTGCTCCATGGGCGTCGCTGATTTTAATTCTAGTGCACTGTATCCTTTCGGCTGTACGAAGTCAGAACGGCGGCGTCATCGTTTCTTGCCAGGATCTCTCGAGAAACGGGATTCTCCTCAATGGGCATCGCATCAGTAAGAGTGTGGTTATCTTAATGCATGGCGATAAAATGCAGCTTCCGAATTCGGCTAGTGAGTAGGAGCGTTGGCACAGTTCTGCATGTCAAAACTTCACCTTTTTGCAGCGTTTACGTGCCAGCATATATGGAAAGATCGGGTTGACAAGATCGATTTATTTGACCCAACGCCACCGCAGCTGGTGCAGAAGGCGAGGACCATGGTATTCTAAGCTCTCAAGACCTTTTGTTTCCGCTCAATTTTGACCAGAATATCGGCAAATATCTTATTACGAGCCAAAAGCTTGGAAGTGGGTCTTTCGCAACTGTCCATTTGGCTTTCGATACCTCCCGTATGTATGCTGTTCAAGAAATATTATGGCTGGCTAATGTTGCTCTAGGCACTACTCGCCGTCAAGTTGCTTGCAAGACAATACGAAAGAAAAAGGGTTGCGATATGAGACAGGTCTTCAAGGAGATTAGCATCTTAAATGGACTCCGACACGTGTGTTTTTTCTTGTTGGTCAGATAATAATTCACCGTCTCCTTCCAGTCGAATATTAATCGCATATATGATACCGAAGAGGACGACCATTTTATGTTCATTTTTCTTCAGCTTTGTACCGGTGGGGATCTCTTTACCTACATCACCGCCTACGCCGAAAAGGAGAGCCACCTCTGCGAAGCCGAGGCGAAATTCATCATGTATCAGCTATTGATTGGTCTCCACCATCTGCACTCCAGAATGATATCTCACCGCGGTGTGTATCAATCTTTCGGTTTACGGTCCTCCTACTGAACAGAATGTAGACCTCAAGGTTGATATGTATTTGAATCTTCAGCCGCAGACCGCTCAACGTTTTGTAGCCCGAAAATATCCTACTCTACGCGCCGGGACCTACCCTCGAATAGTCATAGCTGATTTCGGCCTAGCGCGGCCAAGAGCATATCAAGAAACTCTCAATGTCTGTGGAACAGTCTCGTATTTACCGCCAGAAGGCATTCTCGCCTCGACCAGGAGCATTTGGGGTACACGGGGTGAGCATACGTACTCGGGGATGAAAATCATGCGCTAAATAAGGCCACAACAGTATGCCCTCGGATTGTTGGAGTGCAGGCGTCATCCTCTACATAATGCTCTCGTATGTTATTCAGTTGACAAAGGCGCATTCATTTACCTCTTCCAGCGGCTCTCATCCCTTTGATAACGATTTGGCCGGTTCATCGTCGGATTGGCTCAGCCATATACAAGCTTCTCACTGTTCCCAAGTCTCGCAAAACTACCGCCGAAACGAAGCGCGCCTCAAAGCCAAAATCATCGAGGGCGAAGTGGAATTTGATGACCATCCTTGGAATCGCCTGCCTGACGGTTAGTCCCCTGACCCATTTATTCCCCACAGCCAGCGCGACGAGAATGACCGCGGATAGCGACACTGATGCGCGGTTTTCCTTTTTTATTTATTTTCAAAAGCAAAGGCGCTGGTCGGCAGCCTCCTTGTTCACGACTACGTGCATCGAGCGACAGTCCACGACGCCCTGCAAAGCCGATGGATCGACTGCGAGCGGAACGATTTGAACATCACGTATCAAAACCAAGTGCTAACCGCCCGCTACCACTGATGCCCGTGCTGCTTGCTGCTGGTGCTCCCGCTTTAGTGCTGCTTCCCCAGTTTTGGACTTATGTGCTCGCATGGACTGCATTGATCATTTGTAAAAGTACAACCCGCATGGACTACGTGTTTCGCTGCTCTGCTCATTTGTAAATAGTACAACCTGCATAAACTGTGTATTTCGCTGCTTTACTCAAAGGAACTCCGCATGGACTGTGTATGTGTGCGTTAAGTAAGTACAGGCATCTGTTGCACCAAAAAACTCACAGTTGATATGGTCCGCGCCAAAGGTAGAGATCTGCGGGAGTACATCTTAGAGCAGACGAAGCACGAGTGGCAGGGCATATCTCACAAAAAAGTAGCTATGGTCGTAGCCCTCCTGGCCTCTGACCTGCACTTCGCTCTCATTATGCCCAGCCTCGCGGGCCGCCTGGAGGAAATTCTCAGGGAGCAGCTGCCCCTGCTTATAAAAATTGTCGGCCGTTCCCTGCAGGTGGTGGTGAGCCATGGGCATCGGCAGCAGAAACAACACACATAATCTATCAAGATGCGAACGGGGTCTGTGCGCTTCTTGATGAGCTCGGTCGCGTCGTACTGTTCTGCAGCCTCGGCGACGCCGCCCTGGAGGTAGCCGTTGAACGCCTTTTGACCCCATGGACAGTTCATTGGATTGCATATAGGTGAAAAGGCGGACACGGATCTGTACTGGTTAGTTTTCGAGGCTAGGTACAGCGTAAGCGCGCCGTGGCCGCCTGAAAGATAGTGTCAGCAGAGCGAGTGGACATCCGTCGGGTACCGACCCCTGCAACAAGAGTGTGAAAAAAGACTACCGGAGGACGTCCGGGACTTACATGCTGTGTCCAAAGATAGACTGGCGTGCGAGATCCTGGATTGCAAGCCGTCGGTAGAGGGCCCGAACAACACACAGCAGAAACATACAATGGGCAGACCGGCGGCGGCGATGACCTGGGGCAGCTCGAGCGTAACGTGGGTCAGCATGTTGTAGTGCTTCGCAAACTTGGGGTGGGTCGCGTTGAGGTAGAAGCCGGCGCCGATGCCAAAGTCCCAGTTGGCGTCCTCGCCTTCTATGCCGGCGCCGCGGGGCGAGGTGTCTGGGAAAAGCAGCGCGATGCCCTTGGCGGAGGCTGGACCAAAGAAACCACCTTTCTGCGCTCTGGGCAGGATAGGGCTGAGGACCGCGCGGAAGAGTAAGCAGTACCCATTGTCCTCGGTACACGTCAGGCCAGAGAGGTAGACAAGAAGGGGAACGTTTCCCGAGGCTGCCTGAGGGGGAAGAAAGAGATTGAAATTTGAGTGAAGGCCTCCAAGGGCGGCGGACTGCAGCGATCAGCTTGGCATACGCGGTGCCAGGGTCGTCGAGACATGCCTTGAATTTGTACTTGCGCAACTCACCGCCGAACGCTTTATTATTCGACAAGAGTTCAAGGATGTCTGTAGTCATGGTGGGAGCCAACAAGAAAAGGTGGAGCACGAGATCCAGAACTGGGATAAATAATCGATCCCAAATCTTTGTAATCTAATCTTATCTAGCCGCGCCCAGGGACTGAAAATATTAGCGTGGGTCCCTGCGGCGAGTTGCACAGAACAGGAATGGTAGTTGTCACCCAAAGTTGGACCCAACCTGGTGGTCCGCCGAAGAGAGACTTGGGAAATATCGTACAATGCATGTATAACGCAGAAAAAAATACACTAATTAGGTATTATCATAGCACTAGCACTCTAAACTCATTTAAATGGTCATGATCTCTTGCGTCCAAGCGTCTCTTCGTCGCTAGTCCGTTGCAGAGGTTCGTCGCCGTTCGTGTGTTGTTGCGGTTGCGCGCTGGGAGCCGGCTCGTCCACTCCCCGCCCATCCTCAGCCACGTCTACTCCTCTGCCGCCTCGGTTCCCGCTGTCGACGGGCGCGACTCCTCCCCGCGCTTATCCACCGGCGCCTGGCCCTCGACCTCTCCCGCCAGCATGTCCACAATACCGAGGTAAAATGTCGCTGGCCGGAACGTGATCTCACGGCCCATCATCTCTGCCCACTTGTACTGCGTAGGACTGATCCAGCCGACGAGGTTCAGGTGCGAGACGCCAGTAAGCGTGCCGAGGTACTTGCCCTAGAAAAAAATGAACACAGAACGGGATCCAGAAAGAGGAGCCACACGCACCCATTTAGACGACGCGACGGACACGAGCCCGTCGTTCTCGCCCTCGTGTTCGAGGACGACCGAGTGCGGCCACTTCCACGTGTCAATAAGGCCTGGCTCGTACGTCGCTCCCCAGCTAAAGTACCGTACGCCGGGGTCGTCTGGCGTCTCGGCGTTAAATTTGCGCATGCTCTCGATCGTGAGGCACTCGAACGCCTTGCCGTCGCCGCCGCCGTTCGGAAGCAGGTCGAGCAGCGAGAGCACGGACGGCATGCGCGCGGGACCCACCGTCGCGAGGAAATGGTCCGCAAAGGTAGAACCGCGGTGAGGGGTCGCGATCGTCGTGATGCTCAGCACGCGAAACTTGCGCTGGGTGAGATGGGTCGTGAGGTAACGGCAGTCGAGTCCGCCCTATAAAAACGTCAGCGTCGGCCTCGAGCTGCAATGAGTCGGCGCACCATGCTGTGGCCTGGGGAAATTTAGAATGGTATCGACGGAGGACAGAACAAGCACATACCGATGAGATGGACGCTCCGGCCGGGGTAGGCCGCCGATATCTTCTCCTCGAGGACTTTTGCACGGTCGACGGGGCTGCTGGTGGCGGGCACACGAGTGATGAGGACTTCGGTGCCGTTTGCCTCGAGGACCTCCTTGATCCCGCGCCAGTGTGTGACCTGCATCGGTGCGATGGCGGGGCCAATGGTGACCGAGTCGAATCCGAGCAGGCCGTGACAGAACACGACAGGGTTTTTTGTGGAGCGGTCTGGCGAGAAGGAAAATTATAAGAGAGACATGAGTAATAAAACAAAAACGCACATTTGCTCTGGAGTATACGCTGCTCCTGGTGCACGCTGTCTGCGCGGTCGTCCTGGTCAAGGAGAGCATCGACATTGTCCTTGTTTTCGGACTGGAACCACCAGCGTGCGATGGGGGACTCGAATGTGGTGGGCTGTTCTGCGGGAGTAGTAGCCTGGAGGGAGAGTGTGCGGCGGTGGTCGCGGAGGGACAGGGAACGCAGGGTGGCGACGGACGAGCCTGTGGGGGGCGATGATTTGACGGCAGATACGTCATGGAACGGGTTTTCTTCGGGCGACGCGTTTGGCGGGGAGAGAGAGGCAGTGGGGAGGGTCGAGCGAGTGAGATTGTCGAGGAAGGGCGGCGGACGCGAGAGGGCTCGCGCGGCGGTGAATGATTCAGGTAGGTGTGCACTCGCGGGAAAAGTTATTGGCTCGCTGAGGGCCTCGTTGAGAGACGCGAGACTGGGAGAAGGAGGACGTGAGGACGTCGGGGACGGGTTGGGCGACGTGTTTCTGTATGGACTCCAGGACCCAAGCCAGCGAAGAATGGGCGTCGTATTAGACGGAGCCATGTGTCGAGCTGCGGATTTGCGTGCCGCGTGCATATCGCGGGCAGCCTCGTTGCCTACGAGCGTCTCAAGTCGCTGGGCGAGAGGTGTACGTGGCCGGGAACTAGTTTCTGGATTATTGGCTGCACCTTTTTGGTGGTCAGCCATAAGCCTGCATTGCGTGGTCACACTGTGACCTTCTTCCACTCCTTTCTTGGCCACCGCGGACGGATTGGCCAGCTTTTGAACAAATATAGGTTCGAAGAAGCGCGCGCACAGATTAAAGCCTAAATCTCCGGAGCACAAACTGGCACACGACTGAACTCGAGTCGCGACTCTAATCAAGTTGAATTTTATATACTCAGTTCAACTCGTTCCTCTGAAAGGACCTGTCGTCGCATTTTTGAAACCCTCTAATCAACATGTAATGTGGTAAACTACGTTCTCTGCATGAGAGATAGGAATTGGATGTAACGAGGAGACGTTGTGTTTAGAATCAATAAAAAATAAAATTTGGGGAAATCCCTTGACGCAATTACAAGTTGTTTTAACGCCATGTCCACATCCAGCGAGACTCTAGAGCAGCAGCGCTAGACGCGCAAGAATTGAGCGCGGATAAAGTATAGCACAGAGATTCCGGCAGTAAACCGTGGGAACATCAGCCATTCGCGCTTTGACCACCATGTCGCAAGCGCTGCTTCCGTCCGTGTTGTCGTCGCGTCCCGCCGTCTCAGACGGTATGCTTGCCGCATCTTTGCTTGTTCCTTCTCATCGCCAGCAGTGACCACCACCGCCGAAGACGTTCTCGCCGCCCAAGGCCGAGCAAAAGTCACCTCTCCCAAAGAGTAGGTCCCGTCATAAACCTCTATTTGCGCGCTCACCGTCCCAGAACACCCCTCTTCATCTGCGCGTTCCAAGGTAAGGCTAGCATGCCACGCCTGTCCCTTATATTTATTTTACGGCTTAAGAGTGCTTCCGTCTGTTCCCCTCGCGCGACCGGCTCATGACACACCGCAAGCGCGACCACGACTCGGACGACACAGACCATGTCATTACCTGGAATGAATAATCTACAACAAACCATGTAAATAATTAATACACCATCCATCCATCCATCCGTCCACAGAATAAAATACAATATGAACTAATAGCAGAGCGAGAGCAGCAGAGCAGTAGAGTAGCGATCATTCAGTCTCATCATCTAACAGTGGGATCCAGAGATGGTTACTCCACGAGCGCAAAAAGGGCGCCATCTGTACGCGCGGGGTCGGCGCCGTGATCGTGGGCAGCGCCGGCGCCGCCTCCATCCCGAGCTCGAGACCCAGCGCGTTCTCCAGCGGCGGTGGCTCCCTGGGGAGCGCGGTCGCGACGACGCCAAATTCTGACGCGCCGACGGGGAGCTGCGAGAAGCGCCGCGGGACGGTGCGTTGGCGGTTATTGATGCGCGTCGAGCGCTGCAACGAGTTGGCGTCATAAGAGACCGGCGCATCTGCGTCGCCGAGCGTGGGGAGTGCGTTGGCAGGGAGGGAGTAGCTGTGTGCGTGACCAGGACGCAGTTGCGCCGGCACTGGCGACGCCGCGACGAAACCGAGCGGCACGCGGGGGTCTTCCTGTCGCGGCGTCGCCGTTAGCCCGCGGTCTAGGATACCGTCTACCGAAGACATCGAGTTCCGCTGCGTCGGCGCCTGAGGGAAAGACACAAGGCCGCCGAACTCGCTCATGCTGCCGCCGGTGCGCGCGGCAGGCGAGTCGTTTGTGTGCACCGTGCCCCAAGACGAGTAGCTCTGCCTGTTGAGGCGGTTGCGCTCGTGTGTGGTGCGACGCGCAGTCGCGTCGTGTGCATTGGGAGCGTTCTCGTCCTGAGCCTGCGTGTCGAAATGCACCACCGGGTCGCTGTGCGCGGGAGGTGCGGGGGCCGCGTAGATCGACGGCGGGTGCCACGCAGACGGCGCGCGCCCATTGGGGAGGTGGCCGTCGAGCTGAACCGTTGTGCGCCGCAAGGCGGACGGGCGCGTGTAAGAGTTATCTGCGTGGGAAATGGTGGACATGTCGTCGGCGGTGCTGGCGTGGCTGGGCGCGAGGTATGCGAGTCGCCGGCGCAGGGGCATAGTCGTCGACGCAGAGTCGGGCTGCGGACGCGTAGCAATGGCCGCCTCTGAGGCGCTAGGCACGCCCCACAGGCGCAGGCTCCCGATCCCTTCCTCCAGGAAGTCTTCGTGCTCCTCTGCACGCGGCGGGAGCTGGTAAGCTGAAGTCGACGCGTGGTTGGTGTCTGGGTGGTACGAGGTCGACGCGTGGGCGGTGTCTGCAGTCAGCCCCGCGTTCGCCGCACCATAGCCCTGTCCGAACCCGTTTGCATAGCCGTCCACGTACGCGGACGCCGGCGCGTGCGTGTGGTACGCATGGCTGGTCGCGTCCTCACCTGGGACGACGCGCTGGCTTGGCGAAGCGCCGGGAATGATCATGTTGGCTGGCGGGTTGGCGAAGATGTACGGCGGCTGCTTGACCTTGGCCTTGCCCTTCCCTTGTCAGCACCTGCATCGACGGGTGGGTCGGTGTGCGGCGAATTGCTGGGGAAAAAGCTGTGGGCGCCACCGGGGGTGAAGTATGAGGCGTAACCCTCCTTGGATTCAGCGGTGGCGCGAGCAAAGGGAGGGAAGCGGTCGAGGGGGACAGGCTCGGGCGGGGGGGAAGCGGATTCGCGGTGTGCTGGTACTTGGAAAGCTCGTTACGGAGGGGGTTAACTTGGGCCTCCAAATCTGCGATCTATTGGATAGGTTAGATGGTTGATTCCCAGAAGAGAACAACGACAACCACTTACCTGTCTAAATGCAAGGAAGAGAGTCACAGGTCAGCGACGCCACATCCGAGAGAGATAAAAGGACGCACGCAGTGAGCTCTGAGACCTGAGCGAGCAGGCTGGACTCGACAGCCTTGTGCGTGTCGCGATCGTATTCTCTATCCTCGTTGAGCTGCTGGATCATGCGCTCGGAACGTTTGATTCTGGGGCGATGATCAGCAGCAATGCGCGAGAGTGGTCAGGAAAGACTCACTTTTGCCTGTCGTGCTGTCTCCGATCGTTGAGCTTGTTGTACTCCTTGAACGCGGACCATGCCTTGCGGAGGGCGGCGTGCTGAGTGAATAAGGCGCGTCAGAGACGGTGGGCGGACGGGGACGGCGACAGTACATCATCCTCTGGGCGAACTTCAAGCCATGCGGTGAGTTCCTCTGAAATGGTGGTCTGCTCGTCTGTTGGCGCGTCGAAGGCGAGAGCGAGGCGGTGGAGAAGATTGCGCTCTGCGTCTGACTCGGCGCGGTCGACGTGCAGCTTCTTTATGCGCTCGCGGTTAAATGCCTTGCGACAAAGAGGACAGTTGGAGGGCTCGACATTGACAAGGCAGCTGGGGGAGTCATTTAGCGCCGGCACACAAGGCGCAGCAGTGGTTACGCACGACCTGCAAAATATGTGGCCACAGGGAATTGCGTGGGGGGTGTCATCCGGGGTCAGCCACGAGTACCCGTCCAGACAGACGTCGCAGCTAGAGGACTCGTGAAGCACGAGCGGCATGAAGCATGGGGGAAGGAGAAGATGATTTGCGTGTGTTTGGTCGGCGCCTGCTCTTTTACTTGTATTGTACTCCGACGCCTCCCATCCAGCATTGACTGCAATGCTTATGTCCGTCGTCTTGCAGCGCGGTCTATGCAGCCATAACAAGTAATTTGGAAGAAATTCGCCAATGTCGTACAACGGTGAACAACTTGAAGGCCATAACACTCGAAGCTGTATCTGACTGGATCATCTTCCAAGCTGCACAAACCAGAGTTATTCAGGAACATTTTCTCAGCCCATCTCAGCCCACCCAGTGTATAAGCAGATGCTTGTGCAACCTCTTTTGGTAGAATTACAATTCGTGTAATATTCATTCTTGAATGATACTCGAAAGCTACTTTTCCCAAGTCCGCGGGAAGGATAGACGGAGTCCAGACCAGTATCAGGGTTACGTCCCTTGCCTCTGTTTAATTTTTCCTACAAGAAAAGGATACTGTATGGGATGGAGAGTATTGGGATTTGTTTGGCATCAGCGTGGTTGGTCGCTATACGCACGGTACAGTTGATGCGACCAGGCTAACGGATTACCTGGATGTGCATGATTGCCTCTAGCGCCGCCTCCCCCAGCTGACTCGCCAACGATACCGTCTCTACTAGGATCGAGAACGAGAAGAATGTCCTTCTTCTCAAGGAAGAAGCAGCAGCCCCCGCAACAGCAGCAGCCCTCCGTAACTGTCGCTCAAACCCCCAGCCAGGCCCTCGCACAGCTCTCCGCGCAGGCTGCAAAGGACCCTTCTCCCCAGCAGCAGCAGCAGCAGCAAAATCCCCAGCGGAATGAGCCCCAGGACTTGTCAGTGTCTCATTTCTGTCTCATTAGGTGCATAACTTATCCGTATTCGCACCAGCGCACCAAGCAGCGTCAACAGCAACAGCGGGCTCAATGGTATGAACAGTGGCCCCCCTGGCGGCGTCCAGCAGCGCCCTGTAAAAAGCAGCGTGAACCCCACCGGCCCAAATGGATCCCAGGGAAACTCGTCGCCTCAGCCAAATCAACAGCAGCGCTCTGCCTATCCCTGGGCCGCCCACCGCCTCGCTCTGCCTCCACCAGTGGTCCTCAACAAGCCCGGTGTCGTCCCCCCAACCTCCCCATCCCCATCCCCGTTTCCCCGCTATGGCCACGCCCTGCCGGCAACTCCCACCGCCAGCGGCGACCTCTACGTTTTCGGCGGGCTCGTGCGCGAGTCTGCCCGCAACGACCTCTATCTCTTCTCCAGCCGCGACCACTCCGCGACCCTGTTGCAGACCGCAGGTGACGGGCCGTCGCCCCGTGTTGGCCACGCCAGCGCGCTCGTCAGCAACGTTCTCATCGTCTGGGGCGGGGACACTAAGACGGACCCCAAATCAAAGCCGACCGATAAACAGGACGACAACCTCTATCTGCTCAACCTCGGTATATTTTTTTTGACCTCCCATGTCCATCTGTCTCAATTTCCTCAGTTTCGCGCGAGTGGACCAAGGTCACCGTCTACGGGCCATCGCCAGTCGGCCGCTATGGTCATGCAGTCACAATGGCCGCTGGCTCCAAATTCATCGTGTTTGGTGGCCAAGTGGACGGCGAATTTTTAAACGACCTCTGGTCCTTCGACCTCAACTCCCGTACGCCATCAAAACACCATATGTTTTGCAATACTCACCAAAAATTGTCGCAGTCCGAACAAGGGCAACATGGGAGCTGTGCGATCCCGTATCCTCGGAGCGACCAGCACAACGGACTGGCCATGCGTGCATAACATTTGAGAATCGAATCATCGTGTGCGTATAGCTCGCCCCCGCAGTACCGC
This sequence comes from Mycena leptocephala, assembly GCA_029378395.1. Lineage (NCBI taxonomy): Eukaryota > Fungi > Basidiomycota > Agaricomycetes > Agaricales > Mycenaceae > Mycena > Mycena leptocephala. The sequence continues at coordinate 540,459 of JARJLF010000039.1, forward strand.
CCACGCACTAACCTGACTATAGTTTCGGTGGCACTGATGGCCAGTACCACTACAACGATACGTGGGCATACGATCTCACCACCCGCAAGTGGTCGGAATTGCAGTGCATTGGCTTCATCCCGTCTCCGCGGGAGGGGCATGCCGCTGCACTCGTCGACGACGTTGTATACATCTTTGGCGGACGGGGCGTGGATGGAAAAGATCTAAGCGATCTGGCAGCCTTCAAAATATCCAGTATGTGATGGTGGTTGCCTCCGCCGTTCTTCCGCTAATCTTCTCATAGATCAAAGATGGTATATGTTCCAGAACATGGGGCCATCACCCAGCGGTCGGTCAGGTCACGCTATGGCGTCCGTCGGGACAAAGGTCTATGTTCTTGGTGGCGAGTCCTTCACCCCCTCCAAGACTGATGATTCTGGCCTGGTCCACGTTTTGGACACTAGTGTGTTTCGTTACAACGTTCCTATCCCAAAAAACTCAACAACTGCCAATCCAGAACACATAAAGTATCCTGTGACCCCGGCGCCCGCTGTTCAGGGCGTCGCCCGCAAATCGTCCCTCAATCCGACGCCGAGCCAGCTCACAAATGCCGTCAATGGCGCGCGCTCCATGTCTCCGAGTCTTCCGGTGGGGGCAGATCCGGAAGATTCTCGACGCGCCATGTCACCTCCCAATGCAAGGAACATCAAACCGCCGAACGGGACGGTCAACGGCAACGGAAAGCCGGTGCGGCCCCGGCGCGAAGATGACGAAGACGACAGCCTGGACGACATCCCGCGGGAACGGACTACATCGCCGGCGCAACAACCGCCGCCTGCCGCGGCGCCAATACGCGCCAAGAGCCCCGCCTTTACCGTTGCTAGCCGCGCGGTGTCACCTGCGAACGGCAGCGTAGGTGGTGTTGTGGATTCGCAGCCGCCGAGTATGGTCGGTGTCTCCATGGCGCTCAATAATTTGAGCGGCCGGGGATCGCCCGCTATCGACCGCGACCGGACTAAGCCCCCGACAGACGCGTTTTACAATGCAGGGCCCGGATCACCGACAGGCGGCTCGCATTTCGGCCACGGCTCGCGGCAGGGATCGGTCAATGTCACCTCGGATCTGCTCAAGGACCTCAAGGCGAAGGAGGTGGAGCTGGAGGGGGTGAAGCGACAGATGGCGTGGATGAAGGAGGCGCTGGGTAAGGCCTCCAAAGCGGGCTTCGTTTATGTGGACCGAGACGGCCAAGCGAGCGTTAATGGCGGCATGGAGGAGAGCGGCGACGCTAAGAACGCCGAGTTGGCTCTCAAGTTCAAGCAATTCAAGGCGCAGATGCAGGCGAGTTTCTGCTGTTTTTGACGCGCCGGTAGACTCATCATCCTTGCAGACTCTCATGGCTGAGCAAGCACGACTGGCTTCGGAACATATTGCAGATGCGGAGCGGATGAAGACCAGCGCTACCCAAGAGGCTGCCTACTACCGCGCTAAATTGTCTGCCTTTGAGAACTCCAGCGAGGCCGATGTGATCCGCGTCGAGCAGGAGCGCGTGGCCGATCTGGAGAAACGCATGTTCGGTCTCATGAACGAGCGGTGGGAGCAGGACCGGAAGCTGAGCGAGCTCTCCGATTCTCTGGCTCTGCAAACCACTCTGTGCGAGCAAGCAGAGGCTCGGGCCGCTGATGCCTCCAAGCGCGCCGAACTGGTCGAGGAGTCACACGAGCGGACGCTGCAGCGGCACAACAACATCCAGGAGCGGCATAACACCCTGGAAACGCAGCTGCGCGAGCACGCTGATCGCCTGTTGTCGCAGACCACTACGCTCGAGCAGAAGGAAGTCGACGAGATGGGTCTGCGCGCGCAAGTGGACGAACTCATCCAGTCGCGCGACCAGCATCTTCGGGCCCTTGAACAAGCACGGACGGCACTCCAAGCGTCTTCTTCCCGCGCGGAAGAGGTCGACGTGCAGTACGACCGTGCGCGCGAGCAGATCAGCACGCTCGAGGTCGACGTCGTCGAGCTGCGCGGGGAACTAGAGTCGCGGAACGCTGAGGTCGAGTCCATCCGCGCGAGACTAACTGACGTCGAGAACTCATGGGCCAAGTCGCGGCAAGAGGCGGATGCTTTCAGGGCGCTTACGACGGGGAGCCTCGGCGAGCTGCTGGACTCGCACCGGGATCTGAAAACTGACGAGGACCGTATGGCGCGGGGACATGCTGAGAAGACGTTGGCCATGGAGGGAGAGACGGCGTCGTTGCGTAAGATGCTGAAGGAAGCTACTCAACAGGCCGACCAGAGTCAGGCGCAGTTGGCAGAGGAGCGGCGGCGAGTACGGGAACATGAGACGGAGCATTCGTTATTGCGGTCCCAAATGGTCGCTCTCCGCACCCAGCTTTCGAATGCGCTTTCGGACGTTGGGCGGGTGAAGAAAGATCTCGCGGAACGGGAGGCAAGGCTCGCTGACAGGTCGAAGGAGTCTTCTGACGCCACCGTTCGATTGGGAATGTTGCGCAATTACTTGGCCGAAAACGGCATTGGCATCGATGAGGATGCTGAGCGCTCACGGTCACGGGCTCAAGGGGCGACCTCCCCGTCGGTTGCCGAGCTGGAGAATAAGCTCGCTGAGCGCACGCGCATCCACGAGAACACCCAACGCGAGCTTGATCAGGCACTGCGGAGGAAGCGCGATGTCGAATCGCAGCTCAGTCAACTTTCTACGCAGCTTGAGAGAGTTCGGACGACTCAAAGCCCTGCCTCCACACCCAACCCCGAAGCTGAAGCCCGCGCCGCCGAGGCTGAGCGCAAGCTTGAGGAGACGGAAGCGGGCTACAAGGCGCGGATGCAGCAGATGGAGGAGGACTACCAGCTTGCTGTTCACTACGTAAAGTATGCGGTTTTCGATAATCTTGCAGTCTTCTATTCTGATCCAAATTTACAGGGGAACAGAGAAGATGATGCGGAGAATGAGGGACGAGCTGACGAAACAGAAGAACACCAACGTTTCTCTCCAGGGCGACCTCGACGCTGCGCGGGGAGTTAAATCGCCACAAGACCGGAAACTGTTGAATGGGCGCTCTACACCTTCTTCCGATGACGGCAATGATGCGGTCCTGCGTGGTCAACTGGTAGATGCGCAGCGTCAAGTACAGCGTCTGCACAACGAGAATAAGGAACTCCGCTTGCGTCTTGACAACCTAGAAAAGGACCTCGAGGTGTTGAGAGACAACCTACTAGCGTCACAGCGGGAGTCCGATGACCGTCTCATCCAAGTCGAGGACCTGCAGCATGAAGTTGAACGTCTTCAGTCGTCACTGGTCATCGCACGCGGTGGGCACGAGGAGACGCTCCTGGAGAAGCTCAGCAATGAAAACACCACTCTTCGGCGAGAGAACGAGCAGCTCTCTCATAAAATCGGGCTCTTGTTAGAAGTGGATCAGCCGTCGTTTGGTCAAGGTCGGCCGATATCCGGTGTATCTGCTCGCCGAGTTAGCAACTCGAGCTCTGAAAATGCTCTAGCCTTCGAGCATCTGTCCAGGTGCGCTGCTGTCTCGAGATTCGACCGACTAATTCTAATGCATGATCCAACAGTGAACTGGACTCTTGGCAAAGACAACTTGCCAGCTCCATGAGCGACCGACGACCGCTAAGCGACTTTGATTCGGAGCCCGAGAGAGCGAGATCTCCTCGTTCATAGTCTCTATCCATGCTGTTCATATCTATGTATACCCACATCTACGTTCGCTTGGATTTTGCTACTCACTTAACTTAGTTTTATCGTGCTTTCCTTCGTCCCTAGTATATATTATATTTTCGGCGATAGCTGCCAAGTCATGAAAATCATGATGCCCTCTGTGTCCACTCTACGGCTTTGGCTTTTACAAGAGCAACACCCTCATCGTCGCCAATACGCTTCTCAAGCTCCAGCCACTTTTTGAAGAAGGCCCTGACAAAGATATTGAATGAATGGCGAACCAAAGTAAGTTCTAACGTACTTGGCCTTATGGCTGGTCATTTTTTGTGTCAGGACTCGGTCGAATAGATTTCTGCATAACGTTAAGCCTCGTGCAAAAGCGCTGATCAAAAACACTAACCGCAAGCCTTGGATTTGCCCTTGACTGGCTTCCATGTCCATGTATATTGACCATAAATCTAGACGCTTGGGGTGCGAATCTACAATACCCTCAAAAAGCGTCTTGCCTCGTTCAGGGTCCCCGAGTTTGTACTCGAGCTGGGCGAAGCGGGATATCGTCTTGAGGTCTGTACACGAATGTGATCAATGCCAAGGTTTCAAAAATGGCCCACTTACGTTTTCTCTTGTCCAGACTCTGAAGACAGCGCGGCAGCAGTTTTCGCGAGTCTTCAAGATTTCCTTTCCGAAGATAGTATTCGCTGAACAGAGTCCAGACCTTGGAGCTTTGTCCAAACTTCTTGCACGTACGTTGATACTGCTCTTCAGCTTTCTGGAACCACGAAATCATTAATGGAGGCTCAAAGAAACAAAAATAAATGAACGCACAGCGGATTTCTCCGACTGATCAAAAATGAGAGCAAGCCGTAGGTGGATTGTTTTCGAGTCGTTAGCTCGAGCAGCTTCTTTGAACGTCGTTTCTACATTTTCGTCCGTACCGTACGCATTTTCGAGGTTGAGCAGGGCGATCCAGACATTCAGCTTCTCCTGTTCTTCCCGAAAGTTGATGGTTTGCAGAGCGCGGCGGGCGATCTCCCGGGCTTTATCAACTTCAGATAACTGCAGTTGGAACGACATGTATTGCACCCAAAGATAAGATGAGTTGGGAGAACCTAAAAGTAGCCGCTCGAAGTCGGCGTTAGACTCTGGTGTCTTGGTGTGCATGTCTGCGGTAAGATCCTGTTCAATCTCCTTTCTTCTTCGTTTTTTCTTCTTTTTTCCGGCTTCCTCTTCGTTGTCATCATCGTCGGAGTCGGATGGCTCCGATCCGTCTTCCCCAGTTTCGGGTTTGGTAGACCACTGGAAACCACCAGACAATTGGAGTGAAGGAACATTTGAAGCTGGGGCTGGTTTTGAAGGTTTGGAAGAGGACTGGTAAAGGTGCGACTGAGGGTCAATGTCAACTTGCATTGCATCGACGTCGTCATCTGAACCATCCTCGTCTTCGTTGGCAGGAGCATGGCTGGCGATGTCTTGCTCGGGCATGTCGTCTTCATCATCGGAACCGTCCGCGGTGAGATCTGGGCGAGATCCCGCTGCTTTTTCTGCTTCGTGGAAATCCTCCTCATCGAAATACGAAGGTTTCAGACTGAGCGAGATTTTGCGCTTCTCGATATTCAGGATAACGGCTTTGACACGATCGCCTTCACGGAAGCCACGGATAGCCACGGAAACGTCTGCAGAAGGATTGTCCGAGAGCTTTTGAACCGGATTAGTTCGATCAGTTGAACAGACGGAAGGTCGGTTCATACCTGTGACTTATGACAGAGGCCGTTGAGTTTGGAGCCGTCGATTTGGATAAACAGCCCATAATCCTCTATCCTTGTGACGACTCCATCGATCTTTTGACCTTCCTTGAGATCTGCTATCGCAAGGGACGACGACGAGGCTTTGGAAAAGTCCCCGGATCTGAAAGTCATTTCGACTTTCTTAGCCTCGATATCCACACTGCCGACGAATCTAAGCTAGACGGCCATGAGAAGAAGGTAAGAACTAACCTCAATATCCGCCCTTTTACAAGCTGATTTGTGGTAAATCGCACTTTCCAATCTTTCACGTACTAAAAGAAAATTAGAGACCAGTCAGAGCCAGAGAACCGCACGTACATCGTCGAAAAGTTCCTTGATTTGTACTCGAGCATCTATGTCCCGACCGATAGTGACGAACAAGCCATGCTCCGCCACACTCTTGATGAACCCACGAATGGTTTCGCCAACCGTGAGATCCGCAAGGCCCTTGATTTCCCGATCCACTACAGACTTGTCTTGGTCAGGGTACATCCGAGAATGCCGTGTGGACAATGTAAGTTGTTTCTTGGCCTTTTCAATGGCGATAACACTAGCTTTCAGGACAGAGTCAACCGCAGGAAAAGGTGTCGCTGCGTCGTAATCATCTGCAGTGTCCGTTGGATGCAATATCCCTCCAATATGAGAGGCGAGCTTGATGAGAGCCCCATGGCGTATGTGTCGCGTAACACGACCGCCCACGATATTGCCAATTGCGACCGATTCCATGGAGAGGGAACCTTTGGTTGGCGCAACTGCTTTTGTCTTTGGCTTGCAAGCTACGATAACAAATGACTTCTCCACGTTCCTAGTCACAACGATGAGGTCTTCAAGACGTTCCCCGACTTTCAGAAGGGCGCGAAGTTGCGCAACCGCAAGTTTCCGATGGTTGGCGAGGTTGTTCAACGAGATCAACGCCCGAACTTGACTTGGGTGAAGGGTAAGGACAGCGTTATCGGCATGGATCTCAGAGACAGTGCCGTCTACAATATTCCCGATCTCGACCGCGCTGATATCGGTTGTTACATCGAAGTTGGAGGACGCTTGCCGAACACTAGCAATAATGCGCCCCTGATCGAGGTCGAGGTTAACGATGCGCACTTTGACCACTTTGCCTATTGGGAATGATTCGGATAGTTTAGAAACCGGAGTTTCACTTCAAGTCGATCATCAGATAAAGAAGAGCACCGAGAATCTGAGAACCTACCTAATTTCCCTGGCAGGAACAACTGCCTTCAGATTGTTGAAGAATTCCACCATCAAATGTTTCTCGAAGACCTTGAAGACCACGGCGTGTACTACAGTCCCAATTTTGGCATCTTCCAGTGTCGCTATGACGGGGAGGGTGGACTCAACCAGCGTCTTTTTAGCTGTCAGAGAGATTCGCTTTCGCTCGGGATCTACCACCAGCACCTAACGTACAAAAATTCAACCAAGATATTATTGACAAACCGAATAAGCACCCACTCGACATTTGAGATTACCGCCGGTTTTAAATCGCTTGGCCGGGTGTTTGAGGGTTATATCCGCATAGTGATTGGGCCATATGACGCCATCAACATTGCCAGACATCGAAACAAAGAGTCCCGAGTCCGTAAGTTTTTTGATAGTGCCCTTGATCACCTCGCCAACTTGAACATCAGCTACTTGCAAGAACTTTTGATCGAGGACCGAAGGCTTCATGGAGAGCTGAAGGAGACCATCGAAGGGAAAATATCCGGTCACACGGGCTCTATGGACAGAGCCAGGCTTCCAAGGCCCCGACGGAGAGAGTGAAGGGACATGATCGTCGGACGCATGCGATATCTGTAATATGGTGAGAAAAAGAAAAGCCAGTAAACGACCCGCTTACGTGGATAAAACCTTGAAGCGCTCCTGAGTCCATGTCAACTACAACGCCTCGCTCTGCCTCTAGCCGCACTACTTTCACTGCCTCTAATATGGTACCAATCGGGTAGGCCTCCTGCATTGATTGAGATACGGTGTTTGCCTTTCCTGCCTTCATTGTCTGAACACCAAGTCCCAATACATGTTCCGTCAGCGCCAAGGCAAAACGTGGTGGTGTCGTCGAAAAATCATACAAAACCCGCGCTTTGACCTTCTTGCCAATCTTGTATGTCTTCTCGGATGCATCGGGGCGCAGATGGAACTGGTCGACTGTACCGTCGAAAAAGCCCAGAACCTGAAGGTTAAGCCCAGTAGGATGAACAGCAGTGATGAGGGCCTGAACGAGAGTTCCGGGAAGAACTGAATTGGCGTTGGTTACTTCTGAGAGCTGGGAAACATGTAAGACGTCAATATAGATAGTGGTATTTTATTCCACGCACACAGGATCCGGAGAAAGTTGCAACGTCGACGCCAACGTTACATGTACGCCCATTGCTGGAGACGTTGACGACAGTCACATCCATTAGCCATCCAAGGGAAAGCTTAATTTTGGCATCGAACGGTCCCCGTTTTGCATCTTTGAAGGACAGAAATCCAGAGATCCCTGAAATCCCTAGATCGAGGATGTAGCCGTGGTCTTCCACACTCTGAACAGCCGCCGAAAGGGTCTAAGGAAAAAATGAGAACCCATTCCTTCGAATAAAGATTTCGGTATACAAAACCAGTCTTGATGTCCGATTTCTGGACACCGGTATTGACTCGTTCCGGTACTAGACTGAGCTCCACACGTCTACTAGCCCTCACGACTTCATCCCTCGACTTGCCGACCCCGGACATATCGGTAGAACCAGGCGCGTGGACAGTTGTAACAATAGCTCGAATATATTGTCCCGGATGAAATATATCAGAGAGGTCGGGAACACGAGACGGGGATGGGCCTGATTCGTCTTCGTCAAGCTCGTCCTCTTCGCGGTCCTCATCCATACGCTCTCCAGCAGAGTAGTAAATTGAGTGGATATATTCGTGATCGGTACATGCGCGAAAAGTTGGTTGGGTAGGGAAACGATGAGGGCCAACGGCTCGATTGAAACTATTTGGCCCAGTATCTTCATACCGATATTGAGTCGCTAAATATTGTAGGTTAATGAATTAGGCGTAGAAATGTTGACAACTTGGGCGTACCTTGTAATTCAAGTGTTCGATTCGTATTCTGTCGCTCTTTTCACCAGCGTTGGAAGTCGATGGCTGGACTTCGGACTTTCGTTTCCGCTTTTTGGACTGCTGAGCTTCCGCTTGAGCGTCCTATTCCTTGGATAAGCGAGAAGCATTTCAAGCTCAAAATGTTTCGCACTTCGAATAACTCTGCATTGGCCTCCTTCACAGCTTCTGCACGAATGGCCTTGACCTCAAGGGGAGTAAAGCTTGTTCCACCGCCTCGAGGAAAGTCGACCTCGTCTAAGACCAGTTTTGAAGTCGTCTGGGGAGTATTTTCGGTCGCCACATTATCGGTCTTGGTCTTTTTGGTCTTTCGGATTGTTGAAGGGTCATCCAAAGGGCGCTTGAGTGCGGCCATTGTGAAAGGCTCAAATTAGCGCGAACGCAAAATATTTCTGATTGAGTGATCGGCGCTTTGATGCGGTGCGTGTTTGGCAAGAGCCTCTTGCCCTTAGCCGGCAACCGACTTTCTTTCTTTCTGTCAGAATGGGTGAGTGCCTTTGGTTATACCAGTCTACTATCGCTGATCCTCCATTAGATTTTCAGAATCGGGTTGGGTCCAAATTTGGCGGCGGTGGTGTTGCGGGGGCGAGCGAAACGAATGTGGACAGACGCGAACGTCTCCGCAAACTTGCGCTTGAGACCATAGATCTCGCAAAGGTAACCAGTCGCTCCGAATGCCTTTTGAAAAATATATCTAACCAACACAATGTGCAGGATCCCTACATTCTTCGCAATCATCTTGGTTCGCTCGAGTGTCGTCTATGCCTGACCCTTCACACCAACGAGGGCTCTTACCTCGCGCACACACAAGGCAAAAAACATCAGACCAACCTCGCCCGGCGTGCTGCCCGCGATGCGAAGGATTCACAGCTGATGGTTGCCCCGACTCAAAGCGCGGTGCAACGCAAAATATTCCTCAAAATCGGGCGGCCTGGCTACCGAGTCACAAAAGTCCGCGATAGGGATACTGGAAAGGAGGGCATGATGGTGCAAGTGCACCTCCCACAGATAAAGCCGGACGTGCTACCCCGCAGGCGGTTCATGAGCGCATGGGAGCAGAAACGGGAACCACCCAACAAAGCTTACCAGTACCTCATCGTACGTCCTGCAGGTATAAAATGATTCTTTCTTCGTCGCTCATTCTTTGTCAGGTGGCCGCCGAGCCGTACGAGACCATTGCCTTCCGGATTCCGGCTCGTGAGATTGAGGACGAAACGGATGACGCCGGGTATTGGAACTGGTCTCATTGGGATCCTGACACCAAACAGTATAGTTTCCAGTTCATGTTCCGCTTAACTTACTAGTACGCAGACGCACCTTGTATCCGCACTTACGGTGTTGTATTTTATTCCGACCGTTTTTCCGAGAGTCTGATACGCATTCTGCGTAGCGCTACGCAAAAACCGAGGTATCATTTCATGGATTACAATGACATCTATGACATGTTCTCCTACGCGACTGGTGCTTCAGTTTCGACAGCCTTTGAAGCCTTTATTATAATGTAATGTAAGCAATTGTTTTGTCGACATAGAACGTGCGAGCGCTTCGTGAGTGTGGCGATATACGATATAATACAAGGTGGTATACATGTAGGTATTATGCAACGGTCCAAAACAAGAAACCAGGAAAGCACGACGACTTGATTATGCTAGGTAAATGAGTGAGTGATATCTAAAAAGTAAATGCTTAGAGGTCTGTCCGCCTCTTGCTCAAAAGTCTCTTGGGTCGTTTCTTCTCCTGCTGCATTTGCCGATGGATCGGGGCCTCAGGCATGGTGGGCGGGGGCTCCATATACGACCTCTGCCGCGTCACAGGAGGTGCTTTCGGGGGCATGGGAGGAGCAGGGACGGAAGGTTGCACCGCACTCGTCCGCTTCCGTAAAAGGTGGCGGCCCCCATCCTTGTCCTGCACCATCTGGATCGTCTGTGCCCTCGTAGGTTGCGCCTGCTGCAACGGCAACCTAACCTGTGACGAATTCGGAGAGTAATGCTCAGCATGGTAGTTCTGAGAGGAAGCGTGGTTCGGCAGCTGAGAATTTTGCTGCAAAGGCGTGGGCATGACCAGGTGCTTCGGAGTATGTTGAGGCAGACGGTGACGTTGAGTATTGGCGGTACCAGCAATCGAGGGTGCGATGACACTCTGTGGCCGATCTTGCGCCAGCGCGGCGATCTGTTGTTGTTGATAGGCGCTGCGCTCAAACTGGTGTCGACCAAATCAGCAGGGGCGGCTCCGGAGGGAGGTTGGGCGGGTTGATAAGAGGCCCGCCTACGAGGGTCGTGTTCAGCTATGGGAGGATGCTGATCACGATTATATGCGGTTGGTTGCGGCTGATATGACACGATTCTCCTACGATCAAGTTCATTCTGCCGCAAATGACTGTCTTGACTCGCAATTGGGGGTGCAGGATAAGCAAGTCGCGAATCCGTCATTGGTCGGCCGTTAGGGCTGTGACGCATTCCCGATAAATTCTGCCCAGTATTAACCTGGTCGTGATTCTGTGAAATACGAGGGTCGATGAACCCCGCCATCGGCTGACCATTATGGCTAGGGTGGATGTTCGATAAATTCTGCCCAGCATTAAGCCGGTCGAGCTCATTGAAAAGACGAGGATCGGGAGGAGGAGCATATCCTGCTTGTACGCTGTGCCGCCGTGGGTCGAAGCCGCCATTGGGACCACCATTTTGCGGCGCATATAACGGCTCTACCTGCATCTGCGATGCGGGAGGAGCTGGTGGAGCGCTGTATCGTTCTTGCTTTGGTGTGAGGTCCACTTCAATGCCTCCGTACGCATCCGAGTTGCTATCCTCGGACGTATACATGGCATGATGCCCCGGTGGAGGTGGATTTGGGTCAGGATAATATGGATTCCCGTTCTGTGGCTGTGGTGGCGGATCCATCGGATCATACTGCGTTTGAGGAATGTAAGAGGCTCGCGGGTCGTGAGAGGGATGTGGGTGTACGGGTTGAGCGGGGGAAGGTGGCTGGCCCGGATACGGCTGCGACCAACGAGGTTCTCGCTCTTTGGGAACGGGGGACGCGTGCATATTATTTTGCCCATACTGTTGGGCAAATTGGGGTTGCGGTGGGAGGTACGACGTCGAAGCCTGGGGAGGGTTATTGTAGTCCTGTCTAAAGGTAGGCTGGACGACAGGCTGGTAATAAGGGAAATTGCGGGGGAGGACTTGGCCTGGGAGATCCCTAACGAACCGCCATTATTGCCAGGTTTTGGTGGCTATGAAGGGGGAGAAAATTAGAGAGTTATCAATGGGATATCAAGAAACTAACTCTGGGAGCCCGCATGTGGGGGGGCGAAGGTTGATTCCCAAGAGCTGAAGGTCCTTTCAAAACTGACGCAATTGCCTGAAAAGGCCCCTCGTGATGCAGGGCCACGCCAAGTGGATTACTTTCGTCCAGCTCGTCGATGCGATCGAGGTCATAGGCCTGGCCCGGCGATCATTGGGCCGTCTTGGAGCGGTAGCGGTAGCAGGTGGAGCTGCGGAATGGGAGCAGTTGCCGACCGATGGGGTAGCCCCGGAGGCTGAATGTGCGAAGTTCGGCGCAGAGTCGGTGCGGAATGGTATGGGACGCGGAGGTTCGTACTCTGGAGGCGGAGACATGGGTCGGTTGCTCAAGTTTGCACCGTCAATGTCATAAGCGCGGAGACCGCTATCTACATGCTGCACAGGCGCTGTGCGCGTCCCATGGTGAGGCCCTGCTCATACGAGTTCACGACCTCCTGCTGCCGGCGCTTGAGCTCTGCGATGGAGTCGGAGTCCGTGGATGCGGAGGACTCTGCAGAATGGTCTGCGACCGGCGACGCGACCACCTCGTGCGAATCTTCGGCCTCTGTTCGATCAGGAGGCATACCGATGGAAGTAGGCACATAGGATTGGAAAGTTGTGGAAGATGACGGCGACATTAGGGGGCTGTAATTGTAACTGGAGGCGGACGAATCATTAGAGGGCAACGTCAGTGACGACTGGGACGCCTGAGAATCGTTGTAATAGTTGGCCACATATCCATAAGGAATTCCCGGGTTGTTCTCCCACCTCCCTTGGGGAGGAATAAAAGGCTGTTGTGTGGGGCTCAAGGTTGCCAGTAACAGCAAGAACGGATCGAGGGGAATCGTTGGCCGGCACGGGTGCAGAGGTCCTTATGAAATCCCTTGGAACCGCAAGAACAGGGTGGGCCTGATTCGAATAAACATCTCGTGAGAATGCGGGGTCATTGCGCTGTGAAGGAGAGGTTAACGAAATAGCGTCGAACCGGTCTGACAAAGGCTGGATGGGAGGAAAAGAGGAATTGGGGTGCGGAGGCTGCATGGCCTGAGGAGGAGGAGGCTTTTGCTGCCTTTTTGAGGAAAACAGAGAGAAGAAGCCGCGGCTGGCTCGCCGGGAGGCGCCGGGCTTGACGCCATCCAGAACGCCGTGCGAAGAGACGCGACTATTCCGGGGAGATCCCGCCAGCGTCGGACTCGGGCCATTTGCGGTCATATGTGGTCGTGAAAGAGAGCGGCTTTAACGCTGCCTCATTGCACGCCGCTTGTCAATGTCACAGTGGCGAGCAATACAACTAAATTTGTACTTGTAATATTTCCTTGGCATTGCCTTCGGGGTACAAAAAATCCAAAAAGTTTTATGGTAAATCGTACTGTAATTCTACTTCTAAACATCGTCCGGAAACCTCTCCGAGAGCAGCGCGCGCATGTCTTTAAATCGAGTCCGCGTTCGCTCCATCTCCCCGCACCGATCGTAGAACGCTTGCACCTCTTCCACGGTGAATCGAAACTCGCTTGCAATTTCTCGGATGGCCTGATCGAGTACATGCAAGTCGGGCTGTGGTCTGGGTTCAGTCTGCGGTGACGGTATCGGTTCGCTGTAAATTATTTTAGTCGGCGGAGCGCGATGAATTAAACCAACGAGCGTACTTTGGTCTCGGCCGCTTCGCTCCGGTCGCATGATCCGGCTCTTCACTCGCCCTCCTTTTCCCCCACATCGGAGGAGGCGAAGTACCAACCCGCACCGCCCACTCACTCCCCTCCTCATCCATCTCCTCTTCCGCGGGACTTGCGTTGGGTATCGATGGTCCCGCGCAGGGTGTACCCTCATACATCAGCTCGTGCATGTCCAACGACTCGTTAGGTCCCGGCATCTCCATCTCCCCCAGCCCTTGTATAGGAATGGCCCCAGAGAAGACGCCCATGCCCTCCAACTTACTGCTGCCGACAATAAACTCGTCGTTGATGAACGACGAATCTGGAGTCTTGGTCTTCCTCTTGCGCTGTTTCTTCTGCTTTTCCTCCGGCTGACGAACGTAGCCGTATTGACCCTTCTCCCCCTGCATAGGCTTCTTCTGCTCTACGATGATTGAGATCAAGGCATCGAGCCTTGCCGCGTTCTTTTTGTATCGTTCGCGCCAAGATTGCCAAGTGTGGCGCGTAACCCACGCGTATTCTGGGTCGCCGCTCTAATATATCGCGTCAAGTATCTGAGGAGTAGCACAACCGAAACACATACCAGATCGCAAAGCTGTTGGTAAAGCCTGTTCCCCGTCCGCCCACCCGTCTCCTTGTACGGGATCTTGGTAGCAATCCAAGTGGCGAGGTTTTGCTCGTCCTCTTCTGTAAACTGTGTTCGCCTATCATTTCGCGTCAGTTCAGTTGTCTCTACGACCCGACAGGGGAGATGCGTACTCTTCACCCGGACGGCGTCCGCCAGGATTCTTGTACACCACGGGCGTATATATCACCGCACCCCTTTCCACGCACTTCTTGACCCATAGATACGATTCAATATATTTATCGGGCTCGCCCTGGTACGTCCTAATCAGATGCTGGAAAACGTCGGTGTTGGGGTCTGCCAATATGACGCGCGCGGTCGTTGCCGAGGCACTTGGGTCGCCGCCAGAGTGCTAGCGAAAAATGAAATGACATTAGTGCCCCAGGGAAAATATAAAAAATGCAAAGCACCATTATGCGTTGGCTCAGCGCGCTGCGGGCGTTCACGTTCGCGATGCTGTGGTGGATGTGCATGGGGATGGGCGAGCCATTCTCGACAAAGATCTGCTTGAGTAGCATGCCGGCGATCTTGCACGCCTCGACATAGGTGTACGGCACGAAGTAGCGCTCGGGCCGGTCTGCGTTCGACCAGCAGACGCGGAGGCGCACCTCCTCGGAGGTGCCGTTCTCAACGAGAATGTAGCCGTTCCGCGGGACCTTTGTCTCAACGCGGCCGCCGAGAGACTGCAGAATGGTCAGAAAAAAATTGTTTTCGCTCCCGAACAGCGAGTCAATGAGTGGCATACGGTGATGGTCTCGCACAGCTCGGCCTGGACGTCCTCGGGCAGGTCCTTCTGAATGAAAAACTTGATTGAGAAACCGTTTAGGTCTTGAAATATGGGCTACAGAAGGTGAGCGTGGAGGCAATGACGAAAATGCATATTCTCACCATTTCGGGGCCCCAGATTAAGGTCAGGGTTTCCCTTTAAAATCTGGATAGAACGTGGTGGCGCGGTGGGAACAAGGCAAGAAAAACCAGGTAAATTTATTGCAGTGGGACAGAGACGGAAGAGTGGTGAGTCTGAGGGAGCAGGGGCGCACGATGGACGATGATGAGCGCAAGACTCAACCTTTGCAATCTGCAAACCCGAATTAGGATGTGTGTGATGGGAGTCACACATGTCACAGGCTGATCACAAGCCCGTCGAGACACGTCGACGATAAACTTTCACCTTGAAAATGCTGCTGCTTTCTAGCCTGCTGGTCCTCGCAGCGACGGCGCGGGCGTCGGTCCTCACCCTCCAATCACCGCGCGTAACCACTTACGACTCCACAGGCGCCGGGATCCGCACAGAAGTGTATGTCTTGTCTCTTATACCGCACTGAATTCAATATATAAAATAATTCTGGCAGTCTGAAATTGACCGAAAAGCCCCTTCATCCGATGGCGGTCGGCCCCACCGACAGCCTGAAGCTGACG
The DNA here is from genome assembly GCA_029378395.1 of Mycena leptocephala. Classification (NCBI taxonomy): domain Eukaryota; kingdom Fungi; phylum Basidiomycota; class Agaricomycetes; order Agaricales; family Mycenaceae; genus Mycena; species Mycena leptocephala. The sequence goes on from JARJLF010000039.1 coordinate 555,989, forward strand.
TTCCAGGTCGTGGAGGAGAATGGCGGCAAGGGCGTCCAGCCGTTGCAAACTTTCTACGCTTCTACGATCCCAAGACGGGTGAGGAGGGCATCCAGCCGCTGCGGGTCACCCCCGCAGGCAAGTCCAAATTCGAACTCGTGAGTCTTGGTTTTTCATTGCAAGTTTCTCGATTTGAACGCGGCCCAGAACATGGCCAAGCCGCCGCTGTCCATCCCGCCGACCACTACCTCGCCCTTGACAGTAACACTCATTATCGGCTCCCCGAAGCATTCGCCCCTCAAAATAGATTTATTCGACCTCACCCTCCCCGAATCACACCCAGCCGCGCAGCACCCTGACGAGGCGTCCTTCCACCCCCTCCCGATGATCGAGCACACTTTCCGCGCCCCGCAGAAATTACCCCCGCGCCCCATCTCCGCGCTCTTTGCCGGGGTTACCCTCGCGCCGTGGGCCGTCCTCCTCGCGCTGGTACGTCTGCTGAACTTGATCGTCCTCTAAATTAACCGCCTTTGCAGTGGGGTCAAGTCTTCCCCGGCGTCCCGTACCTCTTCTCGCCTAGCATCTTGCCTTTTATCGCGAGCCTCGGCGCCTTCGAGGTCTTGCTCGTGTGGTACTGGGTCGAACTCAAACTGGGGCATGTCCTGCTGTACGGCGGCGTCCTCAGCGTCGTTACCCTCTTCACAGGCAAGACCGCGCTCGCGTCCATGGGGGCGCGCCGTGTCGGGCACAAGTAAAACTTTCGGAACAAAAGTGTACTCTTGATAATATACATGCATGGTAGTTTATTCGAGCACCTTGCCCGGGTTCATGATCCCCCGCGGGTCGAACAGTGCCTTGATCTTTTTCATCCACTCGATGCTCACGTCGTTCTTCGAGTAGTGCAGCGCGTGCGTCTTCATCGCGCCGATGCCGTGTTCGGCAGATACTGAGCCGCGGTACGAAGCTGCAGCGACGCGTAAGCATTTAATTTTGCATGGTCAAAAAATATGGACATACCAACGAGTTCGTACACGAACGGCTCCAGCGCGTCCTGAATCTCCTGTGTGTACGCCGCCGCGACGATGTTCAGGTGCAGATTGCCGTCGCCGACGTGGCCGTAGCCCAAAACATGCTTGACCGCGTGGTCCCCGAGGAGGCCCTTGGACCTTAGGTGCTCGCGTGTCGTGTCGACGACGTGCTGGAACGACGCGAGCGGGATCGAGATGTCGTACTTGTACGCCTTACCCTCCTTGGACACGGCCTCGGTGACGCCCTCGCGCAGCGCCCACAGCGACGAGAACTGCGCAGGGTTCTGCGAGAGCACGCCGGTGTTGATGAGCGGCGTGTCGGCCTCGAGCAGCGACGCGAGCAGGTCGGTGAGCTTCTGCAGGGGCGTCAGCGGGTCAGCGTGCGCAGGGACGGAGGCGACGGACCTCCTCGTCGTGCTCGCGCCGGCCGCCGCTGGTCTCGACGAGCACAAAACACGCAGCGCCCTCGACATCGTCATCGCTCAGGGCGCGACCCTGCCCGTGCTTGACGGCGAGGTTGTACGCATTGCGGTCGATAAACTCGAACGCGGAGAGGATCTCGGAGAGCTGGCGCTTGACGGTACGGTACAGCGGCTGGACGTTGTCAAAGTGCGGTAATGCGAGGATAACGTTGTTGGAGGCCTGCGGGGACGGTGGAGTGAGGATAGAGACGGCGGTAATAATACCGAGGGTGCCCTCTGCGCCGATGAAGAGCTGCTTGAGGTCGTAGCCTGAGCAAATTCAGCGGTAGAAATAATCCAAGTCAATAAGCACGGACCTGTATTGTCTTTCCGCAGGGACGTCAGCTGGTCGAGGATAGTGCCGTCTGGGAGAACAACCTCGAGGCCGAGGACGGAGCCGTGGAGAGATCCGTATCGCAGGAGCCGTAGACCACCGGCGTTGGTAGCGACATTGCCGCCAATATGGCAGCTGTTTTGTGTGAATAGGGCTGGCGCGAGGCGGGGGACATACGGACCTGCCTTTGGCACCCAGGTCCACGGGCATGATGTGGTTATGGGGCGCGACATAGTCGGTGAGCGACTGCAGAATGCACCCCGCGTCGGCGACCAAGATCCCTGCAGCCTATTGACGTCTCCGCGCGACGAGATAGACACGGTACATACCAGAGACCGGGTCGAACGAACGGACGGAGTTCATACTGGCAAGCGAGACGATGAGCTCATCCTGCAACGGGACGCTACCGCCGACGAGGCCCGTGTTGCCGCCCTGGGGTACAATAGGGATGTCGCGGCTGGCGCACCAGCGGACGATGTCGCTGACCTGCTGGGTGGTCTTTGGCCTGAGAACGGTTGTGGCGCGACCGCGATACTTTCCCATCCAGTCATTGTTATACGGGTCGAGCTCTGCGGCGGGGAGGGTGGAGGGGGAGAGGGTGGAGAGGATGGCATGGGGAGGGAGAATTGTGCGGAAGTGGTCGATGTCGGACGGGGCGACGCTGCTGTATGGCCTTCTCCACCGCAGACCGTGTCGGAAGAGTCGTGACATGCTGCCCTGTTGGCCGTCAGTCTCGCTTTTTGTCTCTAGCTTTTCTCTCTTACCAGTGAACTGAGTCACTTGAGCTAGACTATCGAGGCGTTGGGCAAGTTACGTCGGACTGACAAGTCCGAAATTCGGCAATAGTAGCGATATCTCCATTCAACTCATTCTGTCCGAGAAACTGTACAAAATTCGGTTTGAAACCCTATGTAAATCCCATTGCTGTATGCATAATTCTTTTGTGGCGGTTCGATTTTGTGGCCATCAAAATCTCGCGCTTGGACCGGCAAGCGCAATACCTCCGTTTGGCCGGTGGTTCGAATTCTCAGCGCGGAACTCAGAGTAGGGAGTAAAATATCGCCCATAGTTTCACGCGAAGACTGAGTAGAAGAATGTTAAAGTCACCGAGGTTACACTCACTTACGCCGGGGTTAGAAGACGAGCTGGAAATAATTGATCCACGAACGGAGCTCCATGTGGATCGAGTGCGAACGACCCACAAATAATAGCCCGGGGAAAACTTGGAGCAAGCAGTTGTGTTTTGGTAGAGTAGGAGTCTTAAGCGCGAGGTCTTCATAGGAATTTAGCTGACAGGGTATCGTTGGCCTGTCGCCTGTGGTCCTGTTGCATTCACCGTTTCACGGCAGGTCAGGTGGAACGAGCAGGAAATTTTCCAGGGCGTAGAAATTCGAGTTACTGAAAGCTGGAACATTATATGGGGTGTCCGTCCGTCTTAGTCCGTCTTTCTTTACGCCTCGCCGCCGCTGGGGACCGATGTAATGGAGGTATGTTGCGTCGTTCTTCGCTCCAATCTTTCGCGGAAGACTAAGAAGGTCGGATGTACGGAGTTTGGGGGCGAGCAGAAAAAAAATCTGAAAGATAGTCGAGTAGGTCGTTGGGAGCAATTTTGGGTTAGCCGCCCCGAACCTCATTCACCTTTCGAGAAAAACTCGTCCAAGGAAACTGGTGGGAGCAGAAATTTTGGGAGAGCGTAGGAACATGGAGGGAGCGGAGCCTTCAACTGGAGCGGAGTTTGTAAGCGGAGCAAATCCAAATTTGTTCGCTTCAATTCTTTTCAACAAGAATTGAACCAGCAGTATACTCCTCATTTCCTCCGAGCTGCTTCACCGTACCATCCAAGTTCCAACTCCGGCACATCCAATTGTACACCGTCGTGGACAGGGAAGTCCGCGCAGCAGCCGAGTCGCGGTCCGAATGCTCACGAAAACAGCAACCTATAGTGAAAAATTCGCGGCGCCAGCAGCAGATTCCGGAAGGTCGCGTAGGCAGATGGGAACAGGAAGGGATTGGAACCTTTCCGAGTCAGTTGCAACGGGGAAATACCTCCAAACTGATAACTGTGCTGTCTCTCCTTGCGTCTGCATCTGGGAAACCATCCTATACCGGCTGGGGCCATACCGGAGAAAGAACCTCGGTTTCAACCGTCCTCCACCATTGAACAAGTCCCAGCGCCAAAACGGCCACCAAAAAATCTATGCCTTGGAAATTTGCGGAACGGATGGAGATTCTGGAAAGCTGCCAAGTGAATACGACAGTTTGGAAATGGATCTCAGTTGTCTGTTCCTGCCCTCCTCTCAGCTAGAAAGTAACTCTTCGGCCTGCACCGAGATTCCTGCGTCTGCGGAGTTGCGTTTTCTGCAACAACGCTAAACCAGCCCACCGCACCAATGCGAGCCGACCCTCTGCCACGACAGCATACAAGGGGATGATCGTTTCCATCCACAGATGGCCGTACACCAGATGCTCACCCAGCGGCCAACGAAAAATTGTCAAGCAACGCTTCTGAGGGAAGGATGGAAAAGGGCCAGCAAGCGGACTCCCGGAGACATCACCGAGATAACACGGTCTTCAAAAATGGAAGCTCCCCATTCAGCCATTTTTTTTGGCCTACGCTATGGTTGGCGATAGGGGCCTCTTGGTCCTTGAAACAAATAGAACGGCGTGTATTTGCTTTGTTGGCTCTGACTGAACCGAGGCCTGATTCTGTCTGATGTCTGGGTTCATGTTACTGCTGGAAGGCACATTTATTTGCTGCGAGCAGGCATTAAATATCGACCTCCTGGTCGATCCTCAGCGCGTCGAATTGCGGGTCGGAATTGTTGTGACATGTCACGTCACAGCAAAAAGTCGCCGAGCGAAATTCGAGGGCTACAGAGCACTGGAAGGGACCATACAGCAAACATACGAGAAGAGACCAAGTCGATATGAAGCAGCGGACCGGAGAAATGTTCCCCCGTATTGCCAAGCCCAGGCGTCGCCGCGTTGATGTCCGGCTAGAACGTAGCACTGGCAGCTGCTCCAGAGATTGAAGCAAGGCCGGTGTTTCAATTTAAACTTTCAGAATATTGGCATCCCAAGGTCTAACAGTGTGCGGCGAACTGGTGAGTCCTATTCTGGAATATTGTCATGATGGTGCGAAGAGAAGAGGATGATCATTTCCAAATCCGTCCAAGTTAGCCACGTTCATCTTGTTCCCATCCATCCCAGTTAACGCCGCTCTTTCAAACAGGCATTTTATCACAACAACAGGCATTATTGTTTTTATCGCAACAGCAGCAAGATGGGTGGTACGCGCAGGTCGCCACTTCGATGTTTTTTTTTATTGCCTCAATATTTCGTCGCGGCACCCTCGAACGCGCGCCTTATCACGACGGCTGCGGCTCTGCTCATCCAGGGCCACTTGATCACCATGAACATTGAAGTTTAAGCAACCTCTGCTTCGCTTCCTTCGATCTATCCCGTTCCTTCCCCTCAATTGAAAATGCAGGCTCACGGTGCTCTATTTAAGTATACTCTTTCTTTGGGATTTTCTAAATTGGCAGGGATGCAAGTACGCCGCGTCCGGGTGGGGTATATAAGGCGCCTGCCGGTCTAGCAGTCCTCCCCCTTCTTTTCCTTTCACCGCTGCTTTTCTCCTTTTTTTATCCACTCCCATGGCCACCATTAACATATACCAGTCCTCGACGGCCTTCACTTGCCTGAATTTGACTGTCCAAGTCGGCTCGGAGGCTGCCGCCGCCGCCGCCGCCGCCCTTACCCCAGCCGTAAGCCTCTCAAATTCTCTTTCCTTGGAGTCCAGTCTGACCCTCATTTCGCAGCAGCCGCAGGCCCCCGCCCCCGCTTCTGCCTCCGCTACACCTACCAATTCTGTTGCAACTACCATCGCTAATGCGACCTTGGCCGGCGCGCGCCGTCTCATCGCGCTCATTCGCGTACGTTCGCTCATTTGCACCCGCTTTACTCCACCCCGACTAACCTCACGCCGTTACCCCCAGCGCGCGGCCAGACTCCTGCGCGAGAAGATCCGCCGCCGCGCGACAGCGACGTAACCGCCCGTCGAGCATCCATGCACCCGTGCAGAGACTATGACATGGTGCGCGGGTCCTCCCTCTGCGCGATGCGCGCATACTGACGATTGTGAGTTTAGTTCTCGGACCAGGATTAGTGACCAGCGACATTTCTTGTTTGAGCCCGCCGACAATATCCAATATCAGCCCTCACGCCGAATGCAAAATGGACGACTGCCGCGTCTTGTGTATATGCCTGCCTGCCTGCCTTGCAACGCACTGCCCATAGGTGTGCGCGCCTCCCACTGCAGCATCTTTTGTCCGCCCCGCTTCCCTTGCTTGGTTGCTACATACCCACCTCTCGGATGCTTGTTCGGCGTGTCTGTCTTTCTTTTGCTACACTACATTGATTCAGACACTCTCATCACGTACTGCTCTCCAACGCTACCCGCTACACACTGTACAGTTCGTCGTTCACGTTTGGATACTTTGAGTGCATATATTCGTCGTCGTCCGATACTATACTGTACTATTTCGACTAAATGTTCAGGTGACGGGTGACACCCCAAATTTCCGAGGTCTTTAAAAATCGCCTTAATTCAAAAGAAAAATTATCGGCCATCTCGGCGAGCAAAAAATCCGAAATCCGTCAACATTTGGTCGAAATAGTACAGTACACTGGGCTGATTGTGGCTACTTGCGCCGTTGACCCTCCAAAAATCAAGACAGTATATTAATTTGGTGGGTACTGGAATATAAACCAAGACTAAATATTGTGAGCATTGCAAAAGGTAGCTGGGCCATTTCCAACAACCAGCAACACAAGCGGATGAGCTTGGAATGCTTCTGCAGACTACCGCAAAGCCTCCAGAAAAAGCAAAAGAGGAAAAAAACTTGCATTATTTGAGTGTGTACAAGAGCACCCCTGGGGCCATGCCCCAGCACTTCACCTGAGTCACAGTCTGAGTCGAACAGCGGAGCCTCAATCGGAAATGTCTGAGCGGAGTAGCGAAGCGAAGCAATTCTTGCCTAACACGTGACGAGGGCAGGATAGATTTTGCAGAAACAACAACAAAGTGTCAACGCGGTGGCTGACCACCCTTGAGGGAAAGAATGCCTTCAAAAACATTCAATTCCTCCTCTATTGCGATGGAAATAGCACCAAAAGACGCACCTTGATTGCACCTTTCGATTGATACCAGTTTCTGCCCAAACGACGAGGGAAAAATTTGTGAAGGAAAAGGAGAAATGTAATCGTGATTACGCCTCGGTCTTCTTCGCGAGCATTTGCGCTTTCAGCGAATCACTAGTAAGAGAGATACATCAGAGGAAGGAAGAGTGCTGTGCTGGGGAAGTCGTCGCGATCATCGGAGACGATCATCAGCGGCCGCAATCGTCGCCCGCAACTGGTTCAAAGTTTTTGCGACCGTCCACTCAGCTGGAATATAATTGGAACAACTTTTTTTTTGCGGTCATAAATTGGACTTGGACGCTTCGAAATGGAATGCAACGGTGGGAGAATTGCAGTTCGGGCATTTTTGCTGTCCGTGGCGCTGTTCACGTTGATGAGCAGTAAGGATTGGGCTAAACTGATGAAGGAAGGACCGAGAATATCCAAGACACGGTCCCACAAGGTGTCTAGTTTGGATTTGGATTGGATGCTGTTGTTGATCCGGGGGCCCACGGTGAAGAGATGTCGGATTCGTCGTATCAAGGCACGTCGCGGCCTTCGACGCCCGGGCCGCGAAGAAGGGCATAAGGGTGTTTTAGTCAATGTAGGAGCGGCTGAGCCGCTGAGAATATCAGATTTGGACTGAGATGGAATGCAAGCAAGCTGCCAGTCAGTAAATGTAGAGACTTTAATGAAGGAGACGCGTTAGTTGTGGTGTGTTTGTGATCAAGTTTTGAGTTTGAATTGTGTCTGTGCTCTTGCTCTCTCTTATGGCTACCGAAGAGGAATGGCAGGACGCAACAGACGAGCTCATCGTCTACGAGGCTCCCCTCGGCATCCACCAGGAAGACTCCGATGCTACTCCTACCGATGGCCTCGACAAAATCGTGTCCCAGGAGGACCCTAGCCCACACGACTCCAGTCGTGGTCCTTCCTTCTCCACAACCGCTGAGCAGCTCTCCGATGCAGCCAGCGTCCACTCCATGCCCGCTGTTCTCGTCACAGAGCCCGACTCCCAGCTTGCTAGACGAGCCTCGGCCCTCCAGACGAACAGTGTCGTACCTCCACCCCCAGCTTCCCCCACCCGCGCAACCCCAGACTCCGCATTGAGCGCCAATGAGCGCAGAAACCGCCACCGCTCTTCTGTAGAGGTCCGTAGATGCCCCCAGCGCTGTCATAGGCATCCAACTGACTTGGTCTAGGTCCGCTCGTCAAACAGGCTCTCCGGCTTCTTCACAAACCTCATCCACCGCACCCCAAATGCCGCACAGAGGGGCCCCATACGCGAAGAGCGCCCTCCGCAGTCTCCGCTCGCTGCCCAGGCACCAGTTCCGTCCCGCTCCCCGTCCCCGAGCTTCATCCGCCCGGTCACGCCCCCTCCTCGCCTGCCTGCGCCAACCCTCACCGAGCTCGGCCTTTCTCTCTCCGTTCTCACCGCCGACCTCTCCCCGTCCCACTTTAGCACCCCGCCCACCAGCGGCGCCTTTCTCGCCCCACACTACCTGCTTCTGTGTCACGCCCAAGGTCTTGATGTTCTCCCGCTCTTCTCCCCACCCGTCTCCCAGCCGTACGCCCTCGTCCGTCGCGTCAGCTTCAAGTCTGTCGTCGTCATGGAACAGCGCGGCGTTCTTGTCGCTATTGCCGGCCGGCGAGACGGCGTCCGTGTGTATGCCCTCGAGGAAATAAAAAAGGCCGTCGAATGGCGCATGGACGTCGAGGTACGACGTGAGCGCGAGCGCCAGCGCAGGGACGCCATCAAGAAAATCGGACTCATCCCCCTGGATCACGACGTCCGCGACTCGTCCGACAAACAAAGGAAAGCGAGTCTGTCTACCCCGCCCCCAGGCGACCCCATCACTCGCGGAAAAGTCCTCCGAAAATCCTCTCACCCCACCATACCTTCTCTGCCGCCCCCGCCCTCCCCGACACCACCTGCCCCGTTAGTACCCCGCACACCGACCACCAAACGATTCAAGTCCCCACGTACAACTCCGCAGCCCCCGCCAGTACCCGAGCCGTCTGGTCGGCCCCCACCGTATAGCTACGCGTCCGAGGCCGCTCCTCACGCCGCTTCTCCTCCTTTTCTCGCAACACGCCAGTCGCGATCTCGCGCAGGCTCGGTTTCAAATGTGCTCGCCGCCGCCCCAATGTCTCGCAGGCCCACCACAACACCGAGATCAAACGATCCCGATTCAAAGGGCGATTGGGTCGAGTCCAGCGATGACGAGGCGATCAATATCGTCGCGGCGGGCGCAAGCGGCAGTCAGGCCTTGGATGAGCGCACCAGTGTCCGCCTTTCTGCCAATCTTAGTGCGCCAGCCCCGACGACCCCTGCCGCAACCGACCTCTCGCATGCGCTGAGCCCCGCCGCCTCGCGGCGCGGTCGTCCCGCCAACTTGGACCTCACCCTGTCGATGCCGGCGTCCAATTCGCAAATCGCCCCGCCCGAGCCGTCCCCCACGCCAACGCTCTTGACACTCCGCCAGGCACTTTCGCACTCGCCCTCCGGCGGCACGCGGCGGCAGCTCGACGCCGATCCTGATACTCCATTCTTCGGCGACCTGGACGAGGAGGACGAGGAGGTAGATGGTCAGATTAGCCTGGCGGAGGCGCTCATGGAGAGTCGGCTGCCTGACCTGCCCCCTGCTGGAACTCGCCAGCCGCAGCAGCCCATCCTCCTTGGCGGAACCGACGACGAGCCCACGAGTCCGCGCACCTCGGAGCACTCGGCGCCCACGCAGATGAGCCACCACAGCGAGCCACGCCCAAGTCGACGGCGCCGGTGGTCAGTACTTATCGGTCAGGCCCTCGTCCCGAGCTCTGCTGAGGTGCCGGCCCCCGCCCACGTGGAGCGCGCGCCGATGACGCGCTCGCACTCGTACCGCTCCAGCCAGTCCGCCGCCTCGACTAGCACAACGCTGCCCGCGCGCCCGAGCACCGCGTCGACCCCGCCGTCGACTCTCATTTCGACGGGCCCGGACAGCTCGTCGCACCTCTCCGCGTCGTCGTCGCGCTCGTCGCGGTTCATCCCACGGATCATCAGCAACGCATTCCACAACCGCCGCGCGGACGGCGACCGACCGCCGTTGCCTGCGCTCAAGACGGCCGACCACGAGCCGCGCAAGGTGGGCACGACGCCGACTTCGTCGCACATGCCGCCGCCCAAGCTCGAGTACGTGAAGCTGCCCGGCACCAAGGGTGCGCTGACCATCAAGTCCGTCGAGACGGCCAAGAAGAGGTGTGTGTTGTTGACTTCTCAAGTTCGCTTACCCCACTGACGCGCATCTGCGTGATTAGCTTCCTTGCGATTCTGTGTGGCGAGAACGGCGAGAAGGTGGAGCTGTTTGCGGGGACGTACCGCACCGCGCTGGGCCTGTCGCGCACGTTCATCTTGCCGGACTCGCCACGCCTGCTTGAGCTGCAGCTGCAGGCGACGACCTCGTCGAGGTGTTCCTCGTGTTTGGGCAGAATGTGTTTGGGCTGGAGCCGGCGACGGTGCGCGTAAGAGAGGTGCGCATCGGGCGCGCGGAGAGAAGGGCGGCACGCCGGCGTGCACGCGAGGTGCGCACAGGCGAATCGGGGGACTTGGAGAACGCCGCAGAGGACGACACCAACGTGAACGTCAGCATCGGCGTGTCGGTCGCTGTGGGGTCCACCGTTGTCGCGACCGGCTCCGGTGAGCTGCCCTCGACGCCGACGCTCGTCGCCAATGACCACCCGACCAAGGCGACCTGGGCTCGGACCTGAACCCCGAGTCCGCGAACGAGCCCACGACAACCGTGTCGCACGCCGAAGAGCTCGTGGCGCTCGCGACAGCGCGCATGGGCCCGTACACGACCTTCCAGCAGCTTTCCTTTGCGCCAAAGTTCCCGCTCGCGTCCATCGCCGACGAATACATCATTCCCCCTACTTATCCCGCCTTTTTAGACTATCGCACGGAACACGAGCCGGAGGCGAGCGGCAGTAATGGCACGGACCTCACGCAGATTCAGTTTTCTCCGCCAGGGCTACCGTCCCCGCGCCCACGGCGCCCTCCAAATGGTACTACCGCGATCCCAAAAATAAAATTCATGGTTAGTCCACAACTTTTTGAGCCAGATGTACGCTAACAGTTCATGTACAGGGCCTTGGAAGGCATCTTTAATGCAAGCGTGGTACAAGGATGGGCTGCTGCCGCCGGACCTCCCGGTACGAAGAGAGGAGGACACAGATTATGTGCTTTTGAAGGATCTCCGGCTGCAGAGCGTCGACCCCACCCATCCATTCCGCATCCCCCCGCCGCCCGCGCAGCCTTCCGCTGCCGAAACCACGTTCCCGCAGACGGAGAAGCCGCTCTTGTCGCCGATCTCGCTCCTCGCGCAGCCGCGCCACTTCGGGCCGCCGGCGTTATTCTTTTCGACGCGGGGCGGGCACAGTACCGCGATCGTCGACGCGCGCGGACGGTCGGTACTCAAGGGACGGTTCCTGTGGAGCGACGACGGCGAGAGCGAGGACGCCAAGCCGGCGCCGCTCGGACGCATGGGCGACGTGAAGCGGCTCGAGGCGTTTGATGTCAAGGACCGCTCGGTGCTCGTCGCGATGCGCCAGGGTGGGCTGGAGGCGGTCGATCTGAGCGACGCGCTGCTCAAGCCTGCGGACGAGTCGCGGACGGTGCTTCCGCAGTTCAGCCCGCCGCCGTCGAATATCAACCGCCGGGGGCCGTTTGTGTGGAAGATTGGGACACCCGTAGCGGCCTCTGCCACTTCTGCGACAATTTTGTCGTCAAAGACCAAGGGCGGTAGCGGGTTCAGCCATATTCCTGGCAAGAAGCAGAGCTCGGCTTCTACAAAGTCGCCCATCGGACGCACCGAGTTTTCGATCGGCGACAGCGCAGAGTCGGAGGTGGCGGACGAGGTGCTGTTCCTGGGGAGAAAAGAAGACGAGATTTACATATGCGAGAGAAATGCTGGGTCGTTCGCATATTGCGGCTCGGTCCCAATCCGTCATAAAGATACACACACTCCTTTATGGATAATTTTAAGAGGCCTTGCGTTTTACACGAATCCTCCTTATATTATTGCCGCCCGATTTATTTACTCACCCGTGTACAATTCGCAGTATGCTATTCATACTTAACGCAGGCGGTCGACAGAATCTGTCATTGCAAAAGAACACCTTCTGTTTCCAACTAAGCTTACAACTTTGCAACAATCTTTCGGAGATCCGTTTTGAGGATCTTCCCCGTGGAAGTTTTCTGACACAACGAACCGATCAGAAGAAGGTAGATGAAGTAGGTAATGGTGTTACCGGAAGTTCATTTACAACTTGAACCCATTCTGGGGCGGCAAACCCAGGGAGTCGCGCTTTCGCGTAGGCCTTTAATTCGTCGCAGAACGCATCATGTCTGCCTTCCCATTTGGTTGCAGATTTTAATATGATAAATGCGTGGGGACGCTCTCCCCATTTAATGTGGTTCCGAGCGACGACGCAGGCCTCTAGAACGTCTGGGTGGCTGGAAAGCTCTAGCGGATAAAACGGTTCTCAGTATGCCAGCTCCGATACAGAGCAGAGTTCTCACCTTGCTCGATTGCTAGACTTGAAGCATTCTACCAAGACGATTGGAAAGAAAATTCATCAGAAATGGAAGAAAAAAACCTCGCCGCCGGAGATAATGATGTCTTTACTTCTATCGACAATGGCGACAGCGCCGTCCGGGTGCATGACGGCCAAATCCCCGTATTAAAGCTTCCTAAATCAAAAAGGGTGTCAGTTGAGGGCCATGGACATCAAACAAAACAGTCGTGCCTCCACGGAATGCTTTGGTGGTGGCCTCGGGTCGCGGAAATACTACGAGCAATACATCAAGAGGAAGATAAATTAGTTGGTATTTGCGAACCTCCTTCATAACTCTGAATTGCGAATATAGCCGGAAGTTAGGATAGTAAGCAGGAAAACTGTTACATGTTGCCCCGTGTGACAATTTCCCCCGCTGTCTTGCCGTCTCTAGGGACATCTACCAGCGTGTCGCTGTCACCTTTCGGTGGATGCACGACGCGAATGTCCTGGGCAGTTGCGAAGGAGTGTCCCTGACGTGCCATGAACTTGGATCGTTCTTCCGGAGAAAGTGCAGCCCAGGATGGCTGCTGGTAATTGCGGGTGAAGGGGCCATACTGTAAATGGTAAGCGACTACGTGGAGCAAGCGCCGCTGGGAACTTACCGTCTACAGAGGTATAAGATCAAGACGATATGAAACGAACGAACAGACCTCCCTGGAAATATTTTCGTTAACAATGAAAACTCAGGCGGGCCAAAAAATACTTGCGTCAACCCATAGACATGAATAGGCTGAATTCCCTTTTCCTCTAGGGACTTAATCAGACTTGCAGTAGGAGCGGCGCCTGTTCACAGGCAAATCAGACAGGAAGAAAAGTGTGTCCAATAATGCGTACCAGCTATGATTGCCGATATGGGTCGCGATAGCGGTCTGGCAGCAGGATCATTCACAATGCCAATCTAGAGAACAAAAAAAATCGGTATGGTTGGACTGTTATGATTTAAAAAAATCACCTGAACTGTTGGCGCTCCGCAGTAATGTGTGACTGCAGAATTGAGGAAGTGTTTCCAGATGAGCGGATAATCCACCGTTCGCAAAGTAATCTGTGTATTTGCTGCTCAGTTTGCAAAATTAGGGCATGAAGAAGGACTTGGGCCTTACCTGAGTGGCAAACGCGAATACATTGGTCCAAGGATAAGTCCATCCTCCTGCGTGAAACATGGGGAGGATCCTATTCGAGTCGACAAATCAAAAGGTGTACCTATCACCGATGTTTGCACGTACCAGAGATAAGTGGATTCTAGATGGATTCTAGATTCATACGCATTTGCGACAGCAGCAAGATACGATCCGCGTAGAGTCGTCACTACTCCCTTGGGCTATTAACTAGGATGAGGGACAGTTTTAATGTGAAACTATAATTTTACCCTTCCAGTAGTCCCGGAGCTGGTCGTACGATAACCTTAACACCGAGAGAATTATTTTAATCCAAAGCTTACGTGTAGCAGAGAAGAGCAGGCGAAGATTCGTCGGCTTGATATTCGAGACCAGACCATCCTCGTTCTTGACTATATGCTCGACCGTTGCTCAAGAATTGTTCATAGGGATCGCCGAGTCTTCCAGTATCATTGGAAACAATGACGGGAATTTTGAGGTTCGGAGGGAGTAGATGAACATATTCGTGATCGACAAGAATTATGCTTGATTCACTGTGATCCAGTATATAAGCCACTTCCGAGGGTTTCAGCCTGGTATTTATTAGACCTGGAGGAAGATTTGTGTTAAGAAAAGTTGGAGGGAGGTTAAGACCGATTCGTACATGAGACAGCCTGGGCAGCCAGTACACCGTGATGGGCGTCTGTGGATGGAATATGAGCTTCTTTAACGAGAAGAAAATCACAGAAAATGTCGCACCTGCAATCAATGGCCTAATGGATTGAGATTTCAGAAAAGGCGCGCGCCATAAAGGATGGAAGGTACCCACGAGTTTGGAGCTAGTACAGCAACCTACATCGCGCCATAAACTTGGGTACTGTTCAGCAGTCGAAATCAACTCACTCTGTCGCCGGGCTTGATCCCTGCTTGTATCAGAGCGTACGCAAGATTCTGGATACGTTGGCACCTAGATAAACATGAGTACACTACGCAGAACACTGCTTCAAGAAAGTACCAGACGGCGAAAGAATAAGAAACGGGATATTTCACGTCTGGGTGGACGAGAGCAAGCTTGTCGGGATATATCTCGGCTGCGCGGAGGATGAACTGCAGAGGGTTCAAGGGTTGAAAATGTACTGGGAGGCCTTTCGGCTGGCGGAGCATAAGGCCTGCATTTCGAGGAGGAATGCTGGCCGCGGTGGGGGTAAAGGAAGAGGACATGTTACAAGACCAAGTCACAGTGGCGAAGGCTGTCAGTTGCAATTACCGCTAGCCGAATACCTCCGCCGATCGACGTTCCCAATCCGGAATATAGGAGGTTGACACGGTATTAAAGAAAGTCGCGCAAAACAAGGCGAAATACAGTAAATCTCTTTCTCTTCTCTTCCTTCCACCACCAAGCAGGCTTGGTACATACATTCTTCAATTACACAACTACTTCTACTACAAAACCCTCTTGCAATCCAATGCCTTTCTCTCCACACGTCTTGATCACTCTACTGGCCTTCGCCAGCTGCGCCGTTGGTTAGTTGCCTCGCATTGTCTCGATCTATACAATCGACTTACCTCTGGTTCAGCGGACCCCACGGACTGGGTCAACATAGACTACGTCTGCAAACAACCCCAGTCATCCTCAACGAAGGACGCCCAGAACGCGATTATCCAGAGTGCCCGTTCGAGCGCCGCCAAGGGTCCGTGGTGTACGTGCTTCACATTCATATTCCTCGCCACGGCGCGCCAACTTTTTCCAGCGGTCACAAACTCAAAAAAAGTGAACCCGCCAAGTGGGGATCCTCATGATTATCTGAGTTGGGCTCCGTAGTAAGTTGATGTTCGTCGAGGTACGAGTTACGACTTACCGCCACAGCCATTGGCCCAATTGCAACTGGTGCGCCACAGGCAGCAACGGGCGAGTTCATCTGGTACACGATGGAAATCGAACAGACGATAGTGGCTCCACCTCCGACAACGGCGACGACGACGTCTACCAAGATGAGGCCGTCCAGAGTCCTGACGAGATGTCGGAATTTCCTGTCGCTCGCCATAGAATGAGCCGAAGACGCCGTAGAACTGACGACGTTATCGAACCATCGGAGGGTCCTCAAGCACCTCTTGGCGCTCTTCCTTCGACGGTTTCCCTCTCATCCCTATATTTGTCCACATCCCCTACCAAAACAACTGCGACCGCGGTCGCTGGCACGTCGGCCCCTCCTCAGGCAGCAGCCAAGACTTCATCATGCACGCCGTCTCCAACCAAGCCCATGCCTCCTAGCGCAAGTAAGTCCATGCCCTTAAAGCGCCTAACAAAACCTGACCTGTGCGACAGCCTGGACTACATGTCCATATGCTGTTAGGGATGGCAAAGTCAACCCTGACGTCCGCACGCTCAATGGTCCAGCCGCTATCAATAGCGCGTCGCAGTCTATCCTTTACAACGCGATAGGCTTTGCTCTGACAGGAAACCCCACTTACTCCAACAACGCCGTAAATTTCACTCGAGCTTTCTTTCTGAATGCGTCGACAAGAATGAGCCCCAATATGAATTTCGGACAGGTGGTGCGGGGACCCGGTAAGACCGGTCAAGAAGGCACCTTCACGGGACTGTTAGATTTGCGAGGATTTGCGAAGATCGTCAACGCCATTTGCATCCTGAAGGCCGCAGCAAGCCCGGACTGGACGAACGCCACAGACCAAGACATGTATAAATGGACGGATGAATATGTGAGATGGTTGACAAACAGCAGCCTCGGAGAATCCACAGCGTCCAAAGCCAAGTAGGTTCCTTTTGAAAAAATTCGAGCGCTTGATGAACTGAGATGGTAATACAGCAATCACCGAACTTTCTATGCCGTTCAAATGGTCACCGCGAGGATGCTTCTTGGTGATAATGCGGGAGCTATCAGCCACCTCGAAGGATTCTTCACAGACCAGTTTCTGGATCAAATCGCAGCTAGCGGCGAACAACCACTCGAAGCAGTGCGGACAAGACCGTGGCACTACCGCTGTTTTAATATGGAGGCCCTGATCGCAAGTCTTCCCATAGAGTGCTGGGATATATATACTGACCATGAAGCGTTGACAGACTTTGTGCAAATTGGGTGATTATCTCGGACGGGATTTCTGGACGGCGAAATCGAGATATAGGGCCACCATTCAGACCGCCGTGGACTTCTTGATACAGTTGGACCCGAAGGGCGAAGATGTCACTGAAGCTGTTCCCCACGTCGCCGCTGTTGCTGCCGCATATGGAGACCCAGACGGCAAATACGCTGCATTCACGAAGAAGGCGATGAGCGATTACTGGACACAACCGTTTTACTATTACAACCAGCCAGAGGCCTTTACGCAAGCTCCTTCCGTTCAGAGGCACAAGAGGGAGGAGTCTCGGGACACTACCTTGGCAGGCACTGTTCCTTTCAAGTGTCCGATCCAAGAAATCGTCAACGGTGAAAAGGTTGTCGTGTTGGACGATGATGTCTGGGTGAAATGCGCCGAGTTGGAGCCGTTGTACATGAACAAGACGCTGGAGGATAATATTCCTGTATAACTTAGCAAGTAGATGAGAACGCAGAAACTTATTCGGAGCTGAGGCTGTGCCGGGTGATAAGGGACAAGGGTCAACAACGACGACCGTCATCAGCTTTTGGATTCACCTTCTCTTCACTTGACTTGTACCTGTACCTTTCTGCTCCTCCATTAATGGCCGACCCAGCAGCATCTGGTTCCGTTGACAAGTCTGTTCAAGTAAAACTAGTCCTCCTTGGTACGTTACAGCCAGTTCTCTAGAGGCTTTGCTGCGTACCGCTTGCGCAATATCTCTCGCTTCCGACTCACATGAACTTTAGGCGAGGCTGCAGTCGGCAAATCATCCGTCGTCCTTCGTTTTGTCCGTTCTTTCCGTCCCCCCCACAGTATCGTGGGATTTGACGCCATCTCTAGGTTTCCAACGAATTCCAAGCCAACAAGGAGCCCACTATCGGCGCCGCATTTCTGACACAGAAATGTCGTCTGGAGGACCGGGTACTGCGGTATGAAATTTGGGATACCGCTGGACAGGAGCGGTTCCATTCATTGGCGGTGAGTACAATCAATCGATTGGTTTTACGCCGCCACTGTCAGTAATCTCATGGTCTCGACTGCAGCCCATGTATTACCGCAACGCTCAGGCCGCAGTGGTGGTCTACGATGTCACAAAGGCGACGAGTTTGGAGAAAGCAAAGTCCTGGGTGAAGGAGCTTCAGCGACAGGCCAACCCGAACATCGTCATTGCTCTCGCCGGAAACAAGGTCGATCTCGTCCAGGCTTCTGCTTCGTCTCCCGGGGCACCTTCTGCGTCTGAGTCAGAGGACGAAGCCGATGACGCCACCGCTACACCTGGAGAGACTCCCGGATCTTCTGAGCCTGAGAGTCTGCGACAGGTGCCCCGAGAAGAGGCCCAAGCTTATGCCACGGAGGCCGGATTACTGTTCTTCGAGACTAGCGCCAAGACTGGCGAGGGCATTGTCGACATTTTCACCGAGATCGGTTGGTCTAACTCTTATGCACGAAAACCTTTGTTCTGAAACTTCCCTCCCCTTTGCAGCCAAGAAGATCCCTATCGAACACATACTAGCAGCTACGCGTGGTGCTGCGGGTCGCCCTGGTGCTGCTGGTGGCCGTGCCGGCTCACAAACGGAGGGCGGCGTGAGTCTTGACAGTACCGCTAAACCCAAGGAAGCGTGTAACTGCTGAGCGTGGACAGCATGTGTCCGTAGTATATATATGCCTTTCTCTCTTTTTTTATTCAGCTCAACGACTCTTTCCATGGTTCTTGGATCCAATATTCATACATTTCTCTGTCTGCTACTGTAATCTACAATATTTTACTTGTTGGACGGTCAGGCTGAGCATTTTAGTCCACATAAGGTGGCGGTCGTGCTACATGTTCTTGCTGGTGTGGGTGATCCCCTGGAACGAGATAAGGCGGAGGCGCATGTCCATCCGAGGTTTGATTCTGTCCTGCAGGCGGCGTAGGAGATGGGGGGTTCAGCCTGGTGGGTTCCGGAGCACTGTAAGTGGCAAATGAAGGCGGAGAAGGAGGATGGGGAGGAGCGTCGGGGGACCTGAAATCGGAGTCAATTGAAGGAGGGGGATCTGAAGGATCGTCTAGAGCTGGCGGGGGCGGTGGGAGCTCTCCTCCGCCTCCTCGCGAATTCTCTTCATGGTGTTGGTCAAGAACCAAGCCTAGCACCTCTATGGCCCTCTCCGGCTCATGAATATCCGCCAGTGGCGTTAGATTTGCATCCATGGTTGCCATTTCGAGTGTGGGAGGTGGTGTGGACGAGCGTTGCATGTCCTCCGAGTGCCCATCAAACTGATCAGCAGCAGAAAAGCCAAACTCAGTTCCTTCGCCAACGATCCCAGGCGGTGCTTCGGGGTGCAGCAGAACTGAGTCGTGATGATCTGGAGGAATGATTATCTCCCCTTCCGACTCTAGGAACGTAGGCAGCCTGGAAGATGTCGATGCTTCTGCAGCAGATGAAAAGAAGGGCGGAGGCGCATCTCTTTCTTCAAAAGGCGGTGGTGCGCCGCCGGGGAGGGCACTCGGACCTGCTTCTCCCTCCGAATAATAAGGCACAGAAAAATCTGCATCTTCGTGCCGGACAGTTCTGGCCGGAGGACGATCATGCTTTTTGCTGTACGCTGCCTCCATGGAAGGTGCTATTTCCGGGAGAGGCGCAGGTGGCGCAAGAATGACAACGGGAATAGAGATTGTTGATATGCGCTCCGTGCGACTGGACATGTCAACGAAGGAAACGTGAACATTGATTTGGAAGGTTACAGAATGAAGCAATGTCAATTGCGTTATGGATGCGCATTCAGCATCGCTTTCGAGATGCCCATATTCTGGTGTAGGTAGATTGATTTGGAAATCCGACGGGGATCCAGAGGGAGAAGGCTGGTGAAGAATAAATCGCAACTGGACGGGTCGCGAGGAATGAAAACGACAGGAAGCCCCCGAGCGGGCGATAATCGTCTTGTAGGAGGAACCTGGAAACAACGGTGACACTGGAGCCTTCGATGAAGACGGTTGAGGCTTGTCAACATGAGGCGGTGTAACTGCTGTCGAAGGGCCACTTTCACCAGTCGAAGGTCCATTACTCGAGCAAGGTTCCTCATAGCCGGTCTTCTCTTCATCATGATTCACTTCGACATTTCGCAAAAGCTCTACCCTCACGTTCCGAAGTCGGAGGCCCTGATCGACCACCAGCTCTCTTGGTGGAGGGGGCACGGTCACATATAATGGAACGACCTCACCTGCTATGAAAGTCGTTCGAGGGACCTGAACTTCGACGCGGGTAGGCTCATCGAGAGTATGGGTCTCCGGCGAAATCGTGAGCGAATGTGAATGGGCAGTGTATCGCCTGGTGTGCACAACAAGGCTTTTTGATACGGGGAGTAAAGACGCGTCTAGCGGATGCAAGGTCGCGGTCAACGTGTGTGAGATTGAAGAATGCGGCGTTCTTAAAGATTGAGGTGTGTCCTCCATCAGGGGAATGGCAAAGAGGAAAGACGACGGCAAAATCGTCTCGCTCGCGTCAAAGGAAGAGAACAATTCGACTTCGGATAATCCGAGTTCAATTTCTCGATGAAAGGCTGTTTCAATGGTACGTAGGGATACTGTGCTGCAGCCAAATTCAGGTAAGAGGTGTGAGAGGGACAAAACCGACTTGCACTCTGGTCCAGCGCCCTGATTCAGTGCCTTTGACTTGGATTTCGCCCTCGACTGCTGCCCGTTCTTCATCTGCACCGAGATATCCCTTTTGGAAATTAATGGCGTCGGAACTTGGAATGATCAGAATTTGGGGATCCAGCATTAAGTCCGATGTGGAACTGGTGTCGGACGCCGGTGGTTCGTCAGCTTGTTGAGAATAAATGGGTGGTGGGAGGGGTTCCATGGTGGAGAGAAGGCGACCGAGGCAGTTCACAAATTACGCAGTACTTAGTTTCGATCAGACACGTGTAAATAGCCAAATACATAAGTACATTTTGATAGCCCATTCATTCTACCCTCGAAAGGCTGTCCAGCTCCCCAAACATCACACCGTCCTGGTGTACCTCTCGTAACATCAATAAATCCCAAGCCACGTCCCGGTGACCTCCGAGCAGGCCAGTGCCTTTCTCGGTGCCATTCTCTCCGACCTCACCATAACCCATACCAAAAGACAACGTCGCAGGCGTGGCCTCTGACGTATCGAAAGAGTCTTCGCAGTCGTCCAACAGCTTCATCGCTTCCACAGCCCGTCGAGCAGAAATGGAAAATTGGACCTTCAGGTCGTGATTCTGATGCATGAGGAATTTCTGGACCATCCTCAGCATTATTCCCTTGAATCCCAAACTCCGATCCGCTTTGATCTTCCTTTTCAGCTCCGGGGAAGAGATGAAGGCCAAAGAGTAGATAGTCATAATGGTTTTTTCCATATAGCTTAGCCAGCGTTCCCGCACCACGATCTGGAAGTCGGGCTCGACAACGGGGAGTCGGTGGACCGAAGAGATGAAAAGGAGTCGGATGGAAGTTTCCGGGATCGCTCTGGAAAACACTTTGCGGTTCACATCCGACTGCACTAGTCGTGTGAAGGTCTCTAAAGCGACATCTGCCAGGAAAGGCGGTTTGATACTACCGGTTGCACCTGCGAGCTGCAAGCATGCCAGCGGTGAAACGGCTTCCGTCGAGTCCACAAGATACGAGGCAAGCAATTGAAAGGCTCGGCTCGCGATCCTGAGAGTGGTTTTCGAAGGGGGGTCCGCAAAGTGGATGGCGCCGGCAAGGTGCATCAGCGTATGCATGGTGTCTTTTCGAATAGTGATGAGATCGCCCAGGGAAAGGGCGGCTGAAGCGGCGGCTGGTTTGCCATCCTTCGTCGTGATAGAGCATACACGAAGCATCAAGTCAAAGATTCGCTCTTGTTGCGCCAAGAAAGGCAAGTTATCGGGGATGAAAGAAAGATTTCGAATGATGTTAATGATGGTAATGATTATATTTCCTGGCCGTTGACGCGGGCCGAGGTCTGGGTCTTTGGTACCTTGGCGTGGGTGCAGACTGGCAAATGGCTCGCTCTCGAGTTCAACCAGCGTATTGACGAGCTCCCTGTGCGTCGTCAGATGATGACCCTCTGAAGGAACCAAGTCCGCAAAGTCTTCAACTCCGTCAAAAGCCCGCTCTTCCAACAAGTCGAGAACTTCTTCGAGAAGGTCTGCGCATTGGACAATCGGGAAACCCGAGGTAGGTGAGTCGCCACGCATTGTTGACAACAATGTGAAGGTCGTCAGTGCATATGACAATTCGGTCGAAAGTTGTGAGCGGATAGACATGGTCAGGGCGTCGACGGCGACGGTGCCCCAATCATTAATGTCACGCAATGGACGTCGTAGAGGTGTAGCGATCGTTTCGGCCTCGATACTTTTCATATCTCTGCCGCCGACCGTGTCGATCTCGCGGGCGAGCGGAACATATTCGATCTTTCGCCTCGAAGGACGCTGTCGAGGGCGTGCAGCCGTCGGCATGGCTGTAGGTGCAGAGTTTGTAGGGGCAGTTGAAGATTGCTCAATTCCGTTCGTGGCGGCAGACTATCACGTAACAGTTGGTGAGTATAAAAAGTCATCCCCACAACGCCTAATTGCTTACAGAATCTGCGGCTAAAGGTTCTGAACAAAACAAGGAGTTAACTGTGCGCAGAAACGGAGGAATGATGAAGGCGCACCAGTTTTTTGCCGGGCTCGCTTGTTATCTGCTTCCTCTGATTCTAGCTTTCGCTTTATCCCCTGCTCTTGATCGAGGGCGCTGCCGTCCGACGGTAATCCATTGGCTTGACCATTCTCAGCACCCGGGTTTGGAGCACTGCCTTGGCTTGCAGACGAAAGACGTCGTGCGGGAGTTTGGGGGACCTGCGACATCCTCGGTCAGCATTTGCAGGCCACGACCAAAAAGCGTGCTGGTCCTACGTTTGTCTGACTGAGACGCTGGGGTGCGGTGCCGTCGGGCCGAGTGGGGGTTGTCGGAGGTAACCCTTGAAGAGTGGCCTGTCTTGATGCCTGAGCTTTCCGTTGTTGAGTCTGCACGTTATTTCTGTACACTTCCTCGAAAGGAAGCAGTATAGCCATATAATATTGTGCTAGCATTTGGGCAACAGAGGTCCCCCCATTCGGTAGGGGAAACTCTTCTGGAAGGTCGAAATGAGGTAGGATGAGGTGCCAGCTGTTGTCCCTGGAAAGCTAGAGTGCCTCAGGTTGAGTGTGCGCCCACAAGGTATGACAAATAGAGCCTACAGCTGTCCCTCCTCCGTTTTGAAACACCAGGCTCCATAGCTTAAACAACTCAATCTCCCGCCCAGCCAGCCGAAAAGAGCCAACATCGGCTGGTTCGAGGATCTTCCACTGTGTCGTATTTGGGTCGTATGTGGGCGTCTCGATCCCGGTGAGCGCCGGAGGCAGTGGGGTATTCCGCGAGGCCATGATTTTAGCCAGGCCATTGAGGAAACCAACTTGGCGCTGCTTGACCATGGCAGAGGATTGGCTGGGATTGCGCGCTACTTGGGCCATTGCAGGATCGATGAAAGCGTTCATTCCCGAATTCGGGCCCTGCGGCAGGCCTTGGGCGTTCGGCAGGGAGAAACTGGAATGTCCAGCTGCAGGATCATGGGTGGGATTAATTCCGCCGAGATATGGCCCCGAACTTGTTCCGCCGCCTATTGAAGACCGCGTTCTGACCTGATTCGCTGCATTAATGGCGGCCATTTGCTTTGCTTGCAAAGGGTCTAAGTTGAAGTACGCCGGTGAATCGAAATTTGACATGAGGGTCTGGAGCGAATCGAGCTGATGGTTCGGCTGCCTGATATGCGCATTATGTGGTCTATCGAGGAGCAGTTCAAAGGAGGCCAGAAATACAATATACACATCGGCTTACAACATTTTTTAACCGTACAATGACTCCTCCTTCACGGACCCAGCGGTAGGACAATCAGACAGTTCTCAGGTCAACACAACCAAATCATCCATCCTCCAGAAATCCCACTTTTGCATCGCCCAATTCTCTCCCTAATACCCCGCCAAAAAATCTCCCAATGCTAACTTGGTTCCGTTTCACATCCGTTGGTCTCCCGATATTTAATTGCGCCCGCGGTGTGCCAGCGTTGGCTCAAAGTCACTGTCACGCCCAAGGTCACGCGTACCTTTCTTTTTCACCTCCAACCATGTCCGAAATCGACGATATTTTTGCCAAGCGGCCCGTCGCCTCTACATCTGCCATCGTTCCCCCGAAGAAGAAGCAGAAAACGAAAGAAAAGGCACCAGAAAAAAGTGCATCTGTACCGTCGTCCAAAAAGCGACCTGCTCCTGAGACCATCATCGACCCATCCACTCGCGCCCCTCTCCAGAAAAAATCCAAAGTAGATAAACCATCCATCGCTACCACTGATAAGGAGGATACGGAGAGGTTCAAAGACTCTAGAGGTTCTGGACCACGTATGTTTTTACATCGCATGCCTGAAATCCATTGACGACCATCGCAGGACGGAAAACAGAAGAAGGGTGGTCTATATACAAAGAGGATGAGCTTGGTATCACTAATGACGGCGGAGGTGCGCTGCGTGTTGTCCTGTTTTCTCCCTCTCATTTTCTCAAGACACTCCCCTTTGTCCGTTTGATTGCGATTGCTGTAGGTCCTCGTTCAGTCGGGGTTTTCCTCATGCTGATTCATGTGCAGGTTTCTGACGCTTTGAAAACTTGAATTTTTTGGTCTTGAATTTTTTTTTCTTTTCTGTGAGTGAACTGCGAGAACACGGCTCTTTCGAAGCCTCCCGAATCGCTATAATGCAATGATTTGGCGAGGTCAATGTGTAGCCAACATTAATGTTCCTTTCGGTTTTCTTCTTTCGAGTATCTACTCTTTTGGGGATGATGTTGCGCTGTAGCGCCTGTATTGGTTACATATTACTTTGCACTATATAATTAATCGTCGTCGTCGTCATCGTCATAATCGACCAGACGGCCTGCGAGTTCATCTCCGAACGGGTCTCCCTCAGTCATGGCCTTTTGCACATCAACAGCCTTTCTATTTCTCTTTTCCTCTGCCTTCTTGTCTTCTTGTGCTTTCTTGGCCAGGTATGCCTTGCTTCCGACGACCTTTTCTGGGTTCTTGCACAACTTGAGCCGCAGGTCTACTCCACGCACGGATTCAACATCAACGGGTCGAGATGCTGTCTCGATGAGAGTCCTAATTGACGCCAGCGTAGTCTGCAATGTTGACAGGCTCGGGGAACCCGGGGGGAATTTGGATTCAGCCCACTCAGCAACGAGTTCAGGAGAAGCCACGGATAAAGAGGCGAGAGCGATTTGTGACGGGGTGTAGATGAGTTCTGCATCGGAGAGTCGGGAAACTCGGACGTGTCGCAGAGCTGTGTCGTAAACTTCACTTTGTGAAGCTGCTCGGCTTGGCGGAGCATCGGGAAGGTTCTGAATAAAAGTGAACAAGAATATTTTGATACGTCTTCTCAAAGTTACCTGCAGGTCCAGCCAGATGCCCCAGAGGGCTCTATGAGCATGCCAAACTGCAAATTCAAACCCGAGACTCTGGGCCACAAGGAATTCCAAATCGAGTACATCCGAAGGATTGGTCTTCGGAATATTGTTAGTGTATGCCTCCAAGGATATTGGGTTGTTCGTCGTTTTGGTCGCAAGAAACAGGGCGGTCAGCCTGGATTGCAAGAGAGTTGACGTTAGTGTTCATGGGTCCATTGGGAGTCCATACATCACATTTTTGGGATGCCAGTCCATGACTGTGTTTTTAAGATAAAAGCGTTTGAGATAACTAACGGCAGTCGCTTCGACCTCTTCCGGAAAGCGAAAAAAACCACAGAGCTGGGTAATTTTAGAACATATAGTCGAACGAGGAGGAGTTCTTCATCTGGTGTCAAGAATGAGACGGCTGAGGAAGATCCTGGCTAGTCCACTGAGAAAACATTCCATTTCGGGGGTTAAACACTACCTCATCAGCCTCGAACGTGTTGCGGATGACAGCGACGGCGGCGGCATTTAATGAGGATCGGACTTTCGCAAGGCTCTGAGAGGAATACCTCCAGTTCTTAAACTGCGTACTGGCTTCGTATAGAGGTGTTTTGGAGGCAACCATGTTGTGGCAGGTCACAATGTGATGATCTGTTACGGTGATCCCTTTTCGCCGAAGCTTTTCCTTCCGCTCAAATGTCGCGGGAACAGATGGTATATATTTTCTCTCTCTCACCACCAACATACATTCGTGCGCGCTATGTTTGAGGTGCACCGCTCTCTTCTCGTCTTGGTTACTTCCGTCGCTCTTTTTTCACGTCTGGTTACCGGCCAAACCCTCGTAAATGGCCAAATGTTCACCAATGGGCTGGCTATAATTGACGCCCCGCCTCCTCAAAAGTCGGACTGATTCTTTGCGACCTTATTATGGATACTAACCGTGCTATTACTTAGTCCTGGCCATGCCGGATCGCCCAGTCAGGCTTTCTAAACGTGTAGTTTCTCTCAAATATTGACATTAGTCCAGTGCCCATCGCCATAGAGGTCTCCGGCGATGGAAAGCTCCCGAGCGCTGCCAGTCTTCCTGGCTCGGGACTTTCTACGAACTTCGAGTTGCTGGAGATATACCTCGTTTCGGCAGAGACAAAAATCAATATGACGGTTTCTGCGGGCCCAGGTCTTCTCACTAACGAGAGTGGCAGTACTGTTAAGCATCTCAATTGGCCGATACCTACATGTATACCCGCTGGCAATTACAACGTGAGAATACAGTCAACACGTCTTTTTCGAACGGCTAAACAACTCTCTTAGTTGACATTCTACGAAAGCTCCTTTGTCAATGGCACAGGGATTTTCACCATTACCCCGATTCCAATCCCAATATCGAACTCCAACCCTTCTGGACAATGTACAAATCTGAACACTCTTCAGGCACAACCTCAGAGTTCAAATTCTCTCGTCCATTCACCATTCCTTAACTCGACAGCGTCAGAGTCGAACTCAGGGTCGAATTCAGGGATTGCTACAGTAATCGGTGCTGGTCCCTCCCTGACGCTCATGCTTTTGCTTGCTCTTGCATCGTTTTTTTGTACTGTTTGTTAAGCTGTCCTTGATATTTCAGTCGGCATCTCGATACTCATAATTGGAGATTCTCAGTTCTTTTGCGTAAACCTCTTAAGCTGCAACCCAGATCAAGACCGTACTCCGCTTGAGCTCAGGGCTAGGTGGTCGCCTCAAATAAAGGTGCGCGGTGCAGAAAGTGTACGTGTTGGAGGACTGGGGTTCAGATTGACTATGCACTGCGGTTCCTCGCCGCTTTGGTAATCACAGGTTTGAAGCGAGCGGCGTCCACAGAGCTGAGCCACGAGCGGTACCTTTACTTCTCGATGTGGAACTAAAGCGAACGCGCACGAGACGAACGCGGGAAAGAGCGAGCCCGGGGAGCCCGTAGCGGCTTTTTATTTCCTTTCGAAAGACGTTTCGCAACCTGCGGCCATGGAAAAAGCGGCGCATCTTAGTATGTTGTTTAGTGCGCGGAGTCCTGCTCAAAGTACGAGAATACGACGGTGCTCGTGCTCTCATCATCCAAC
Source organism: Mycena leptocephala (assembly GCA_029378395.1). Taxonomy (NCBI): domain Eukaryota; kingdom Fungi; phylum Basidiomycota; class Agaricomycetes; order Agaricales; family Mycenaceae; genus Mycena; species Mycena leptocephala. The sequence continues at coordinate 583,292 of JARJLF010000039.1, forward strand.
TCGACACAGAGGGTCGCGCCGGCGCAAAGAAAAGAAAAGAAGAGAAAGGCAAAAGAACATCACGGATATCGATGGCAGTAGTTTTGCCGGGGCGAGTTTCTGGTGGCAGTGTCTGTTAGACAGCAGCTGATCGCGAGGCAACGGGCGAAACGGATCGGGTTTCCATCGCGCGACAATGCCACCGAGCGTCAGAGATCTGTAACGCCGCTCTTTTCATTTTTCTCTCACCACCGACATTCGTGCGCAAGGATGCTGGAGGTGCTGGGTCACCGTTCTCTCCTTCGGCGACGATATTTTTTCTTCTTGTATACTTTCGCTTTTCTTTTCTCACATCTTGTTGCTGGTCAAACTCTCGTAAATGGCCAAACGTTCACCAATGGACTGGCGATAATTGACGCCCCGGCTCCCCAAAAGTTAGCATACCTTGTAACTTTAGTAATGAATACTAACCCGCAATTACTTAGTCCTGGCCATGCCGGATCATCCAGTCAGATATTTCCAAACATACTGCCTGTCTCCGAATATTAACTTTGGTCCAGTTTCCATCGCCATAGACGTATCTGGCGATGGAAAGCTCCCGAGCGCTGCCAGTCTTCCTGGCTCAGGGCTTTCTAACAGCTTTCAGTTGCTGGAGATATACCTCGTTTCGGCAGAGACGAACCTCAATATGACGGTTTCTGCGGGCCCAGGTCTTCTCACTAACGAAAGCGGCAGTACTGTTAAGCATCTCAATTGGCCGATACCCCCTTGTATACCTGCTGGCAATTACAACGTGAGAATATACGACGCGTCTTTGTCGAATGGCTAACAAGTTCTCCGTGACCATCTCGTTAGTTAACATTCTACGAGACCTCTTTTTTCAATAGTCTGGGAATATTCGCCATTACTCCGATTCCGATCCCAATATTGAACCCCAGCCCGTCCGGATCACCGTGTCCAAACCTGAACCCTCTGCAAGGGCAACCCCAAAGTTCGAACCCTCTCCGCCAATCACCTTTCCTTTATCCGACAGCGTCGGCTCAAGCAACGGCAACATCAGCATCGGCTCCAGCCTCTTCAAGGATGGCTACAGTGATCAACGCTGGTCCTACGCTCACGCTCACGCTAACGCTGTCCAATGGGGTACTCAATATACCTACGGTTACAGGTTGGCTCTTTTATTTAGAATCATAGCTCAAGCCTAATAATTTCGCAGTGACCGCCCAGCCTACACCTACCACAGGTCAGTTCTGCTCGATTCTGATGCGGAATCCCAATTTATTAAGGTCATAGTCGTCTTGATTTCCATGGCCACGGTCACCGAAACGGACCAAGGAATAGTCACCACGTAAGTGTCTATTTCTATTCCATTTCTTTTCCAGCAGAAATGAACTTATGCCTTCAGTTACATTCAAACATCAACTTTAACGACGGTAGTCACTCCCAGTGTGCAAGCGGACAATACAGATTCATCTGGTTTTATCCCAGTCAACGCGGGGTCGCATCTAATGAGCTCTACCCCGTCGTGTTTATTTTTTGTGTCTGGATACTATCTTGTGCAATACTCTACTCCCGCATGTTTTAGTATGTAGTTGTTGAATCCCAAGCCAGGGTGAGAGATCTTGCTTCTATGAGTATCGAATCACTGTGACCTTCTGTGACATTTCGTGTCCGTGACTAAACTCTCTCTCTTACCCACTTGACCCGCCTGAACTCTATGACCAAGCGCAAATCGGATGTTGCGACCATTGATCTCAGGGCTGAAATTTCGTTCAAAGATAACGACGCGACCCTGGGGGGATCGCGCCGCGTCGATTCACTCGGGCCAGAGCGACTCGAAGGCGCGCGCCGATGCCGCTCAAACGAGGTGACTTAGGACCGATAAGACGTACGTATGACGCGCCGTATGGCCAGTGGGCAGCATTCCTGCGTTGCATGACTGGCTGAGATCAATTCCTTCAACCTTCGTGCCTCAGGATATTTTTGATCTGACCGTATCTGAGCTCGCGGAGGTTTGCGTTCGTCTGCCTCGGGGAGATTAGTATATCCATGCATTTGCTTTAATACTCATCATTCAATAGCGACTTGTTGGGAAGTTCGTAGGAAGATCAGGCTTGCGAAGCACTCACTCGTGGGCGGAAGGTGTGCTCTCCTGAAGTGCTTATCGCTCAATTATCGCCTTTCAGGTAACCTGTTGGTCTAGTCAATTCCAACTTGTACAATCGCTTCAGTATGCTGTTAAGAATTTCGCATGCCGAAGAAGAAATGGAGGCGCAAAGTGAGGTCTTCGGTCCAGCATGAACTTGGGCGTTACTATAACCGACTAAAGTAATATCACGCCTCTGAGGCACGTTCGTTTTTCCATACCACAATCCAATCCACTATTCTTGCGACGTTTGCTTCCAGATCTTCCGTAGATTCGCTTTTGAGCTCAACAACAATTTCCGCAGGGTAGGAAGACCTGGCATCCTCCAGAACAACTTGCATTATTTCCGCTTCGTTATTTTCCTGAATTTTCTTTAGTGGATAGTTTCTGCGACGATATGAGCGACTCTTAGAAGCAAAAGAGAGCGACGGCGAACCGCTTTTCCAAACGTTCCCATAACCGGGAATGATCACACCGTAGGACCACCACTAGATCTGCCCAACGTTCGGGAAACACGTCGCAGGTGTGCCAGTCAAGGATGACGCCTCCACTGGCGACCAACGGCTCCAATTCATCCAACAACTATTCGAGTATGTCGGCTATTGTGACCGGTCCCGTGAAGGCCCGTACCTTGTCTTCATCCACCGTATAACTCTGCCATTCTTCATCAAACTCTTCATACCATCCCTTTTCCTTCACCCATTCACCAACATTGATGTGCCTTAGAGGAACCGGAGACTCGTCGACCAGGAGTTGGGCATGGGTGGACTTTCCCGTCCCCGGTGTGCCAGTGATAACTATGATGGGTCCTGGAGACATAGATTTGAGCACCAAATTGGGCAAGTGCAAAGAAAAGTTGTGCGTGACTCGGCCGGCGGGCAGCAACGGTGACATGGTGACATCGCAACAGAGTGACAAACGGGAACAACGAAAATCAATTGATTCTGATCTCCGCAAGACTCTCCCCGACGTCTAAAATGAAATTCCGTCCTGCTGACTTGAATAGATTGGACGTCAAGGACTTATGTGTGTGTGTGAAAGGAAGCAACAATCGCACTGCGACCTCTCGCGGGTCGTCAACAACAGTCTCCAGTTCCCCTTTCCTTTCGCTTCACCCAGCTGGCCCAGCGCCGGACAGTATGAACATCTCCTACCGCGGTGCTCTGTGATTTTTCTTTCCTTCCAACCTTGCTTTGCGTTTATAGGAGGGGCATAATGGCCGCTTCCGCGACGTGGCAACAGAGCCCATCCCGAACTCTCCCACCCCGACAAACCACAGTCGTTTCTAGTCCCCAACTGCTTGCGCCTCGCATAACCCCTTCCCCCACCTGCTACGAGCCAAACGCCGTTGCGATCGAACTTTCGACCGCCATCCTCGTAACGGACTACACTCGTTTTTATGACACCCCCATCTCAACATTCCAGCCCGTCTATCTGGCCCTACCCGATGGTTCTCTCACCACCGTCCCTTTCATGGACGATTTGGCTAGATCCTACCTGAGTTTGCTGGTAACCGCTATGCTGGCGACACTCTTCTTACGGAACATCATTGTGTGTTTCGACTACCTTCGCCGGGTCAACTTGAAGCGGAAGACCCTATTCTATCTCCTGTTGTGCAGCCAACTCCTTTCCGTCGGTTATTTCCTTGAACCACCTCTTGCATCCGTTCAATTTATTTCAGATGGGTCTGGGGCCATCACTTGCCGCTTACTTCAGTTCACGCCTCGACTGCACGGCGTATGTAATACAGCCTTTATCTAATATGTCGCTGAGTTTCTTCAGGGTTATGTCGGCGGCGGCTACCGCCACCGGAATATCTCTGGCGTTACTGGTTGGTAGTTTACACTCCGTTTCTTGACAGTATTGTCAACGTTTTGAACAGATGTCGGGTGTTCTGGGTTTAAAGGCGTACCGCTGCTTAGATAGCTCCCGCCTTGTTTTATTTGTTCTCGTTGCTTTCTTTTTCGCTTCTTCGGCATTCCTAGTCTTGCAGCTAGGCAGCATACGTGGAGTACGAAGGCTTTCCGGTAGGTCAGCCATTGCTGTCCAGCGACTGTGCTCAACTTCATTTTAGGTGGTTGTTCTACTGTTCCTCACAATCCACGGTTCATTCGGATTTACGTTCTGATCCAGCTCGCCCATTCTGCTTTTATATGCTGTTGTTGTAGGCATAATCTCCTCCTTGTACATTACAAAGTTCTTATTTCTTCTCAGTCTTATATGCTGTCTGGAAGTCGCGTGCTTCCCCGGCTGCCCGTGGACGTCTATCAGTCCGTGTGACGCTAGACGACTTTCCCAACGTTCAATTTGACAAGCCCATGCGACGCGGCTGGTTGGAACAGCTACTGGACTTCGGTAATACTCCTACGGGTCTTCCGGCTCTTGACGTATCTAGTGGTGCTGTCCGTCGAGACCCTTCGCCCGACGTACCCCCCGTCACCAGCAAGGAACAAGCGGCACCCGCACGACTGCGAAGATTCGCTGGATCCCATTTTTCACGCCATAAGGTTTCGGACGCCATCCTTGAGCAACCGTTAATCCCTATGGCAGAAGGACAGGAGCCTGGTGCTCCTTACCACACGCCAACTTCGCTGTCACGGCTCATACCGCGAATGGAATTATTCCATAAAGTCATGAAGGATGAGGTTCGATTACTCAATAGCTGTGTCATTTGTGTGCTCATTTGCTGATAGCTATGCTATACCACTACCATCACCGTAACCACCGTCATTCTTGCCCTATTATTGGTCTTCGGGGTCAACTTTGAGAATGGTCTCGACATGATAGGCTGGGTCGCCACCAACTGTAGGTTGTGCATTCCGTATCGCTCCCCTGTTGACACTCTTTTCCAGGGGCTATCATTTCCATACTCGTGATTCATAGTTTTGGTAGAGTGGTTCGTCGGCACGAGAAGGATGCTTTATTTCAGCACCCCTCTGCCTGGTGGCCGGAGCGTGGCCCCTACTCAAGACGAGTGTTTGCTGGCTCCCAATTGAGGCTCCAAGCACCCGAAAACCCGTTCAGCGATGCCCGGGGAATCAGGGAATCTTCTTGGAATTCCGCCGCCTTTTCTGATTCCCCATCTTCACCATCCCCAGTTGCATCTACCCGCGATCGAAGGTCCAGTATACCTTCGCCGTATCCTGATCTGCAAACCAATCGAAACACGCTTCTTGATTTGGGTCCTTCCGATGGTATAGACTCTCTTTGCCAAAATACTCATCGGTTATCTGGCGCCAGTATTGACGAAAAATCTTTACTATTTCATGTATCAAAATATGGTCCATGACTCGTTTCTTTATAAATGTACAAATAAGAACATCCTTTTGTGTTTATCAACCTGTACCCATTTTTCCGCGACGCGGTGAAGGGCGGCCAAGTCACAATTCGTCATGTGACCGCATCTCTTGGCTTCGGTCCGAAAAAAGTCACAGCACTGTTTTCATGGACGACGACGAGGTTGTTAGCAGTATTCCCATTCGTTTCTCCAATGCCCTCTCCCCAAAAATCCAGATCCACCAGTTTCCTCTTCTGACGCGTCCGCTTCAAACTCCGCCGTCCGCTGCTGCCAGTGGCAAACGGATTACAGCGCGCATTAAACCCAACGTTCAACGACTAGAGATCCACGTCCCGTCAGACACCAGAGCTGAGGTCTGGAACAGCGATCGTGGCCGAGAATTGGGGGCGGCTCGTGTCGATGACGACCGTGAAAAGAATCAGGAGTCCAAAGGCAAGGCAAGAGAAGACAACGAGCCGCGATTAAACGAAGTACGGATAAGGAGTGAACAAATTCAACAAAAAGGTTCTTATATGCTAGGGATAGTCCGCGATGGTAGGTTCTAGCGCTTTCATTTTTTTTCCAAGGTCAATGCGCGTTCAGGCCAGCTACATCTCCACCCAATCAGCGAGACGCACCAACTACGTCCTACCCTGACGTACCTAGATATCCTTTCACGGAAAACCAAACGCTCTCGAGCCGGCGGTGGCTCCGATTCGGACTCTGATGATGGGCCACCTCCAGACCCGGATGAGCCTGCACCTGCGCCGGCGCCGAAGAAGGAGAAGAAATCCTCTGGGGAAGCTCGCGAGGTTCAGGTCACCGCACGTAAATCAGAAGACAAAGGAGGTGTCCAACCGGTACAGGGTGGACTTTCAACAGCAAGAAGAGAGATGCTCATTGCAATTCGTGCTGAAGAAGACGAATCATGGCAAGATCTCGAATTCTACGATGTGACTGTGCGCAGATTCCATCCTTGTAATCGTGTTGCCCTTACGCCTTGATCATCAGACCGTCGAATCAGAGACGACTTTTGAAGGAATTTTCTCGCAGAGTGACCAAGTTTTGGAAACCAAAACCGATGTTACGGCTTTCCTCAAAAATATCGATGGGCTATAGTATGATTTGTTTTTACGTTTTGGGACCACGTTGTACGACTCGCCAGTCAACTAAACTCGATCCTTTTTGCATAACTTGATTGAACGCTTTCGCATGTTGTCACGCCCTCAGCGGCCATTGTCACAAGTCAGCGAGCTCCTGTTTCAATTTCCTACCTCCTTCCTCTAACATGGAATTTGAAGTGAACATAACGACGTTTGGTTTGTGAGTTACATTTCGGTTGGGGAGACTTGGAGTTATGTTCAACGTTGCGTACAGCGAAGGGCGGCACGTCAAGATAACCATGAAGTCTGTGATTCCGTCGAGTGTTTTAAACCGTGGTGTGCAACACTGGATCACGAACTTCGCACGCGAGCTTTTCAAGGATGTCAAGCACTCCGGCAAATGGCTCTGCTCTCAATGTGGTGAGATTCATAAATCCCATAGCTAGATTCCTCTTCTAACGTGGCTTTCAGGAAAGCCCGCTCACGATGTTCAATTTGATGTTCTATCTTGGTTACACCTTCCAAGTGAGCCGAATCTGGTTATCTATGTGAGCCAGATACTTTCAAAAGTTCCACTTTGAGCTTGAGCTTTCTTTGTTAGGTTCACCAGCTTTGTGAGAACAGGGATGGCCCCTGTGCCCGAGACGCCAAGGCTGAAAGCAATGTTTGGCGCAAGGATTCCGGGTTTCCCCCAAATCCTCCTAATTACACGCGAAACATCAACCCTGTTGAGCAACCACTATCCAGAAGCTGCGCTCATTGCCATCGTGACCCATCCAAGTGCCTCAACCGAAACTCAAGCGTTGCGGGAGATGCAAATTAACCAGGTGGGTCGCAACTTTGGAAAGATGTAATTCGAAACGTGCCACTAACAGTTCATTCTTTAGGTATTGCAGGTAGATTTTTTTTCGTACAGCATATCAAGATCCTTTTTGATACCTTCTTCCCAGTGTTGAATGTCAGGCGGCGGATTACAAACGGCACAAGAATGTGAGCAGGTTCTGCTTGTCAGTAGACTTCAACTTATGCTATTAACAGATCTGCAAGACCGTTGTCGGCATTGAATACGGAAAATGGGCTGCTGATGATCGCGATGATACGACGGAGAAATTTGACAGGTTCAAAGGAGTAGTTGCATGATGTTTGGGTACATTAGACTTGAAAAAATTCGAAAGACGCGACGGACGCGACGCGATACGATGACACACGAAAGTTACGTCAACATCATCATTTCACTGTCAAGCAACTTCAGTCTTTCACGACTCTTTCACGACGTCTCCGGATGGAGCTGAGTGACTCGAGAAAGTTGATGCCAAATAGCGACGCATCTATCTCACATCCTGAATCTCGGGATGAAAGAGGTTTGAATCGATTTCCAGTGCCATAGAGCAAATTCGCCGGCTTGAACTACTAGACATCGATGCAGTAGCGAAGGTAAATGCGAGGTCTGATAGTCTTTGACTTATTCCGAAACACTAGGATACCACCATTCACGAGACTATTTCTGTGGCATCGAGCAGAATTTTTAGCTTCTTAGATTGTGTCCACCAGTATCGCTCTCGACGGAGGATTCGCCTCAGAGACTGGCAATCTTTGGGAATCTTTGTATGCCTGTCTCTATCATATGAGTTGGCGGTGTTTATAATCTGTGTCCCAGTCGATGTCGCATTTCTGACAGTTTTGTTCGAGCACAGACGGATATTCCACAGGATTGCTGCGCAATCATTCAGATCCGAGCTCGGGACATCTGGGGCTATTGTATGCTGGGTGGATACTATCTTATCCAAACTGGTGACGCTACTGTTGCAATGCAAGCGGACTCTCTTTGGACCTTGCATCCCCATTTTCCCCGGATCCACCGAATTCAGAGCAGAAGATGGTCTCCGAGCCGCCTCTCAACTCCCTTGTTGGTCTATGTTTCCTGTCTTGCGATTTGAATTTAATATCCTTCAGCCAGCTGGCACTCGGTTGCAGGTGTAATCGCTTCCGACCAGGCATCTCCTGCTGCCAAGCGTCTTGCACTGCGTCTTGCATTCGCCGCATTTGTAATAGGGCCCTGTCTGTGTTCAAAGAGTGAACATAGGACCCCGTACAATATTCTTGAAGCACTGGATCGCTATCTTGACCAAACTCGCGCAACGGGATTTTCGGCTAGCCGTGTTGGCGCTCAGCTTGCCATTCAAGAACGTTTGAATTTTGCGATGATCGTCTCTTTATATGCAGTAATGTCGTCTCTGTCTTGCCGTTTGTTCGATTAATGGTTACTAGACTACTAACCGTGAGCACCGGAATTTTGCCAACGCATCGCAACTACGACCTCATAGTCTCGGATGCCTTCTCAATATATTACAAAATGTTTTACATCCCGATGATTCTGTATCCTCGTTGCAATTGGCTATTCCACCTGAGGATTTGGACCCTGCACAAATAGTACTTATACGGTGGGGAGACACAATATCCTGGTGTTGGGAGACCTGGGACGATCATCGCGTTGCTAACGCGGAGAGCATCGTTTTCCTGGTGAGTCTTGTTCCATTGAAATGGAGATAAACAGTGATCGTCATAACAGACCGCGATATGGCTTCGTCACTTAGATGTGCATTTTTTCCAGGCACGTCGACCATTCTATAGGTGTTTGTACTGCCTCAAGTATTGCAATCTTGGTAAATATAACAATTCTTGCAGTCCTCGTCTAATCCATCGGCATCGTAGCGAGTCCTCCACAAAGTTGTACAGTCCATGTCTACGGTTTCCCCATCAATGGTCCCCCAGTATCAATGGTCCTAATTTCTAGGGCGTGCTTCTACGCTGTAAATCGATGAAACATTTATTATGGAGTCAGAAAGAGGATGACGCTGGATAGTCTCGGGTTTTTGCAAATGCCTTCTCAGTCTTTTCGTTCTCTTGCCGAAAATGACGAAGAGCTTGGCGGTAAACTTTTACTTGTCGGCCAGGTTCCTCTTATGACTAGTACCTACAGTCAACGATATATTCTCGAAGCACTAAGCCAAGCTGATGCAGATATATTGCATACATGTTTGGTGCACATTCAGGAAGACGACACCCTTCGCTTTGCTGCGCGACTCCATGAACGCAAGTCCTTTTATCTGAGACGTTGGTATATTGACTTACATTTTACAGGCATCGTCCGTGTGCAGAATTTTGTGTCAACGTGAGAACGATCTATATTGATGTTCCTCCCTTTCCGAACATTCCTCTAGAAGTCTGGCACAAACACAGATACCGAAATTGGATCTTGTAAGGCAACGCTCAACTTCGTGTCATTGTCTGGTTCATCAGGCGCGCGGATGTCTCTTAGAAGGATCAATCTTCCCTCTGCTATTCAATGTCGTCGAATTCTTGTACAGCAAGGCTCACCCAGCTTAGGATCCAACATTCTGGTGATGCCGTCCTCACTGCCTTCTCAGCAGCAAGAAAGGATCCGTCTTTGACTGACGAAAATCGAGAATCTATCTGGCAACTCGCAATTACCTCTGTTCCGTCCGAGCTGAGCATTTCCTGTAAGTCCTGGCGCCTATATTTGGGGTTTGGGGTTTTAAAAAACCACTCCAATCAGCCAGTTTTGCGGATTACATCATCACCTCCGAATGCCTGTGTAATTCTTTGTATTGCGCTGAAGCTTGGAGGTACCTTGGGGAGGTGTTATTACTCATCCTCAAACGGCATTATATCGAAGAACAGGAACCTCTTGCGTTACTCGCATGTCCAACTGTATGCGGGGCCATGCTACGACTCCTCCAAGCTGACACCGCCTCCAGTGAGATAGACAGCTAAGAAATGGATCCAAACTTATGACATTTGGATTTAGCTCGGTTCATGCTTTCTACGCCGTTCACGTTGAACCTCTGTGCGGACTTGAAGAGTGTGTGTGAGGGCGACGGAAGCGGAGAGTATTTTGTTTTCATGAAGGAGAGGTTAAATAGGATCGGCCTTCGTTTATTAGACCAAGTGAGTTCGATCCCATTTTCAGTGTAATGGGCATGTTGAAAATATTGCGAGATTCGGTGCATATTGTCTCGAAGAGCCGCAGAGACGCCATTGGAGGTCTGTTGCTCTTCCCAGCTGATTCTATCACCGCCTGACTCGTTGTAGAAGGTTCCCATGCGACTCATGTTTTATCGTATGTACGGTGCATCGCACCTTGTGTTCGTTCCGGATACATATGTATAGGATTTAGTGCGGCGGTTCCGTAGACTGCCTAATTGGGACTCATATGACGTTCACGCACGTGCAAAGCGAGAACAAAACCTCCGTCCTACTACAACATAAGTAGTACCGACTGGAATGGCTTCTGCGCGTCTCAAACATCACCGCAGATCTCATTCTGCCTCGTCTTCTCCGATTCCTCGACGATCTCCTGGGGACTCATGGCGGGCTGCGACGAAGAGAGCGCATCCTCAGCCATTCGGATCCGCTAGTCCTGATCTTTCATCTCCCCAGAAATGGGACGTTGACCTGTGGAGAAGAGGGAAACGGCGGCGGAGAAATATCTCGGTCAGTAGACTGACCTCCGTTTTTTCTGTTTCTCATAACCCGACGCAGACCGATTCAGACTCGATGGATGTGGATTTTGGCCGGGCCACTTTCCATTCTAGTCCTATTCCTATTCCTGCCGCACCACCAACCCCTGCATTTGCTGCTACGTCTGCGGACTTCCATCTCTTCCCTAAAAATAATCGCACAACGGACCGAAAACGTCGCGCCACCCATCACGCTGAATCCGGCCTTGATCTGGACTTCAACACAGACGCACGGACAGAGGATTTGACGCGGCTCCGTTCTGATGCATTTTGGCAACTCCAGAGAAGTATAGAAGAGAATGGGGATGGATTTGTGAAGAGCATGCGGGTGTACGAGACGCGGAGGTCACGGTCCAGTGTTATTGCACTGAAGGTGAAGGAGGCCCAACGAGAGGCTCAACGACGGGGCCGAAGACGATCTCCTGTCCACACTCCCATCACCAACGCCCCAGACGATTCGGAAGAAGACGACGACGATGTGCAGATTTTTGCTGGTGAACCCGCGAACACGAGTTTTGCGAGTCGTGGGAAACAGCGAGCTTTTTCTGTCGGAGTGGTTGAGGAGAAACCCCACCATTCATCGGTTTTTAACCGGAGTGATCGATGTTCATCGCCCGGTGCCACTTGCGACTCTAGCTCTTCCATTTATCTATCGGACGACGATGGTTTCCACATTCCAGCACCTAATACCCAAGTGTCTCCTGCGCTCTCGCACACCCTCTCACATTCAGCCAACTCATCCGTCGTCTCTCTCAACTTACCTCCACCATTTGCACCCACGGCTGTATCGGCGTCGTCGCGGTCTGAAAAGGCAATTGCCGCGCTGACCCTTGCTATGGCGAACGGTGCCGGTGGTTTGGACGACTACGAAGCGCTGCGGTCGCTCCACACGTTTTCCCCTGATAATTGCCAAGTTGGAGAGATGTGGCACTAGTGGGATTTTTTTTTTCTTGGTCAAATTGGAACTGTATCGTAGCTAGATCTTATACTTTGTAAAATTTACACTAATTAAGCCCCAGCTTCGTGGCAAATTGTAACTTTATTCAGGCTCCAAACGAGTCGTTCATATTTACTGTATAGTAGATTGAGGAATTTTTTTCTGGCTGGTACCCAGGGATCCGGGCCGAAAAGGCTGTGCGACGATGCTGTGTAATGATGTTCAACGCCCCGAAAACCAAACCACATCACACAATCCAAACGCCGCCAGTGCTTCTGCCAGTGCTTTCGCTGGTCCTTGTTCTTTCTCGCCCACAACATATATGAACCCTCGGACGAGTAGGAAACGCCCTGGTGCAGACCTCCACCGTCCTGCCAAACAAGCTCGTCTTACCATGCGAGCGCCCGACGGAAGCAACTCTAGCCCTGGTGGCAACCCTACCAGCGCCAGTGACCGTCTTCGCGCCCGCTGGGTGGCTCATTTTACCACCGGGCTTAAAAATGGGTGGTCTTTTGCACAAGGGACGGTTGAATTGGTTGTTGATACTCTATTTCCCCCTCGTACGCGTCCTGTTCTTGATATTAATATGTCTGTTTACCTTGTCCAGCGGCGCTGCCCATGTATAGCAGCACTATTAATGTTTCGCCGACGGTGCTGCCATTACCCACACCACCTACACCACCTCCGTATCCATCTGGCGGGCTTCCCTCTACCAGAAAGACGATCGTTATACCCTCTGCGTCCACTTCTGTCACTTCCGTTGACGCTGTGCCGGCCCTCCGACCACCCCCGGAAATTATTGCTGTACCATGGCCGTCCACCGCCAATACGCAAACACCCTATCCAGAGATCGACAACGAGCTTCGTCGTCATCACTCGGTCCGTCGACAGCACAAACGGGCCACTAGAAACCATATATTTGCCAAGCAGGTCAGTTATTTTGAATGTTGTGCTATACCTCGTATTCCAATCACCACATACAGCACAAAATGCATGTACAAGCTGCGGTCGCTGGGGCGCGGGAGGAAATGATGAAAGAATTGTATATTCTCAACCAAAAAAATGGTTTGTGTTTGATACCTGCTTCAAATTGGCGACACCCTCATTTGTCTTTCGAATTCGCAGGCTACAGCTCAGACTTCACAACTTTCAAGGGTAAAGCGGATCTTCCGTTTCGCAGACGTTGGTTGACGATTGAGCCAGGGTTCATGCAAAAGCAAGCGCTGATCAAACGATATATGCGGTCTCGTACGTGCCCAAAACTCGATATTTTGTGCCCGTCTTGACTGATGTCACTTCAGGTTCTTCCTCATTGACGGATCTGGGTCGACATCACCAAAAAAAATCAGAGGTTGGTTCTTGCAAATTATCGTTCCCTGCCTTTGCCGACGTGCGAAGGATGATACAGATTTCTTGCGGCGTGCTATCGAGAAGGCTCAGGCCACGCTCAATGGGTGGGTTTTTTTCGATCTTCTTCTCTACCTTCACCGCTCTAAATTCCGTTGACAGTCCCAAACCCCTACAACCCCTCACCCCTTCCATCAACCAACTACAATTCCGATATCGCGCCAAGGACAAAGAGCTTGAGCGGCGTATGCGCCCCCCACCTCTGCCGTCAGACCTTCCCCCTGAAGCTGATGCCAAAGTTACCGAGCTCTTGAACAAGCGCGGCGTCATCTCCAAATATGCTAGGGAGCAGGTAACCGACCAGGATATTGTTCGGTTGAAGCCAAATAAATGGCTCAATGACGAAGTGATCAACTTCTACGGTGCATTAATCCTGGGCCGCTCCGATGCCTGCAAGGAGAATCCCGTCACTAACGGGAAATCCGGCAAACAAAAGAAGCCGCTCGATGTTCACTACTTCAGCACCTTCTTTTGGACAAAATTGGAGAAAGAAGGATATGACAAGGGGCGGTTAGCAAAATGGACCAAAAAGGTAAGTATTCGCTTTCAAACGAGCTCTTTCGTGACCATTTTGTTCTTCAGATCGACATATTCAGCAAGGACACGATACTCATTCCTGTGAACCATGGCAATGTACATTGGACCGGCGCAGCTATCAACTTTCGGCAAAAAAGAATAGAGTCGTATGACAGCATGCACGACGATAGAGGGCGAGTTTATAAGGTCAGTACAACTCTATTGCAACGGTGTAATAAGCTCACCCTCGACTAGCTTTTACGCCAATATTTAGATCTCGAGCACCGCAACAAAAAGAAGACGCCTTTCGATTTCACTGGTTGGGAGGACTACACTTTGGCCGCAAGTTTTTACTGTTTCGTTATCGAGTGAGATACTCACATTAAGCGATAGGACACGCCAAAGCAAGAGAATGGATTTGACTGCGGGGTTTTCACATGCCAGTTCCTGGAGTCGCTTTCCAGAGGGGAAGAATCATTCAACTTTTCGCAACAGGATATCCTGTACTTGCGCCGGCGGATGATATGGGAAATTGGCAACGCCACCCTTCGAACGGAACATTAGTTGTCTTGTGTACTTTATCTTAACTTAATCCGAGGCAAGGCGACGATGTTGAAAAACTGGGATGTATAGCATACAGTGGTAAACGTTACCGTCGGAACCACCATACAACGATGAAAAACCAAAAGACAACGACAAGGAACACGATATACCATAGCCACTGACAGCCTTGTCGTGCGGCCATGTTGTTCATTCTTCTGAAAGTCCCGCCCAAAATACCAGACGTCTCCGCAAAGGCATCGTTCTTGCGCGTTTTATTGGCAACCCGAAATGCTGCACAAGTAAAGGACGCACCATTTCGCTGAGCTGTTTCGTCGATTCGCGGACCTCGTTCCCAATCCCAATTGTGATCTGCGCAAACAGAGTCATTCGTAATGCGCGAATTGTGGACAGTGTTCTGCAACTCACGCACATCCTTAAGTAGCTTTACTTTTGCACTCAGACCATCGAGCTGCTCGTCATTTTGACCCTCGAGGTCGTCGGCGAAACGATGGCCGTTGGGCTCGTAGTGTTGCAGTGGAGAGGAGCGGCCAGACGCGGGCGGGGTCACACCCAAGAGCGAGCCGCGGTTATGTAGGGATGGTGGCCCTCTTCTGACGGTGAAATGAGAAGCGCTCGCAGATGAGCAGCCAGCGTACCTCTGCGCCATGGTGGCGGATTTAAAGAACGTGTCGTGTCGGATGACTAATACACACTTGAGAAAACATCAACTTTGATCTACCCATATTGCAGGCAGGGCAAAACGGAAATAAATATTAAACTACATTCGATGAAGGAAGGCGGTCCAGAGGCCGAACATTATACACACTGCCAAAGAACTTAGGCCGGCAGTCGTCGTCGATGCTCCAGATGGGCTTGCACCTGAATTGCGACCAGAAGTAGTTGGTGAGGAACCCGAGGAGCTCAAGGAGCTCGAGGATCCAGAACTGGGTTCGGTGATCCTGCCAACCAGTTAGATTTTGAAGCAAGCCTGAACATGGCAAACTCACCTGAAATTGTGCAATTCAAACGTGAAGCCTTTGGTTGCGCGCGCGCTTATAGGAGTCGAATTTGCGCCGCCACCATATACGGATATTGTGAGGTAATGGAACCCTGAATCAAGATTATCCCTCCACCACCCATAGGTGCAATTAGAAGGAGCTTCGGATAATCCGGTGCCAGAGCCATAATCCTGGGAGTCGGAGTCGAGAACAATGGTGTAGCGTGCATTGATGGATGAAGTCTTTATGTAGATAGCAGTTCCTGAAGCCCATGCTCAAAATTCACACCGAGAAGGAAACATTGAAAAGCGACAAACCTTTGAAGCTATAAGAGACAACGCTGAATTCAGGCAAGGTGATACCGTCCGAAAATACCGTTTTGGATGTTGCACTCGAGTTGCACGAGGATGTTGTAGATTCCCATTGGCCGGAGAAAAAGAGTGGATCGGCAGACATGTCAACCACAACGTCCTGTGTGCCTGCTGTTGGGGTTGGAACACTGGTTAATGCACTACGAGTCGTCGTGGCGCTGCTTGTCGGGGAACCCGTCTTTGAGCCTGGAGAGAATGTTCAACAAAGAAACTCCAATGCAAGGGGCGCTGACCTGTGGTACTGGATGCTGAGCAGTTTGCACCGACAGGACAGCAGCCCTTTACGCCATTTACCTAGGCCGGAGTTAGTACAATGGAGCATCCTGCTATTTGCGTATAATTACTGTATCACAAGAGAAGCTGCGTAGACGGTTTAGGTTATCTGACATCAAGATGAAAGAACTCCATGTATGTACCTGAGTTCACAGCAGCCTCCGTCTAGAAAGGAAAGGAGAAATTTTGAGATAAAAGAGGGCTAAATAAGAGACATCCAACCTGAGCAACATCTTTGTGCGACTCCACAGCAGCCTAGATCTGAATTAAATAACGCGAGATGAAGATGCAGAGATTCCGACATACCACCGTTGGAACAACATACTCCTCCGATTCCGCAAGTAGTACATGAATCAGCGCGGTTGAGGAGCCCAGGGATTAACGAAGCATCCTGAGGCTTAAGGGGTTTCAGCTGGTTATGGCGAGGCCTGAGAACATCGGAGTCGCAGAGGGAGGACGAGATAAATGCGAATAGTCCAAGTACAATGAAACCAGGACGAGCCATGATGGGGTTCACAGACGAGGACCCGTGAAATATGAGGCAGATAAATTAATATTGGTGATAGCCATCTCTTCGGTTGAAGCGATTCAACCGAATGCAATGATTTGGAATGAGAGCAGATCTCTCTTCCAAAGCTTACGTGCAGCGAAATCCTGGATCAACGCGATAAAGGTCTGGATACTATGGGAATAGACGGCTGAGAAAATTGTAGAAATAAGTTTGCAGCAGGCGTCGGTGAAGGACGTTACATAGAGTTGCGTGAGAGGCTAGAGCGATCTCATCAGATGCCAAGCTTTATTTGGTTCTGTGTGGCTTCGGCGTCTTCCCAATTCGGTGCCCATCTATGTCCCACCATCTCTTTCTTTTGTCTCCCTCGGATACACCGTTGTACAATCTAACCCATCATTCTACCAAGCCTGTCTCGAATGTTTCTTCACCACTCTCGTCCAATTTGCCAAATTGGTCAACCTCGGCGTTCGCAGGAACGTTGACTGCACTCTCTGGGGCCTCCAGTTCAGCGCACCAAACTGCTGGTGGATCAGTGAGGATGGGAGGCGGTGTGCATCTTACTCAAATTCTTCGCGTCGACTGCATGGCTCAACATTCGCAGGCCAGGACCGTCACGTCATTCAGATGATAGCGAATGCTAGTCTAGATGTAATTGAAGATATAATGAAGACTCAGAGCACGATGTATGGGCGCAAGCCAAGCCGCGTATATGGACTACTTTCATATACTCCTTAGGTTTCTCAAGTCGGTGGACAAGTTCAACGAATGGACGGTCTCGGCCTTCATTACGCCCGGAAGTAAGCGTTATTAGAGACACTCGGCTTTAGCTGCTTAGCGAGTTCGTTCAGACATGAAATTTGTGTTACTTCACGAAGGCAAGAATGACGATGGAATCAAGGCTTTTTTCACCGATGTCTGGGAGTTGTATGTTAAGGTACGCCTGCACCGACGCTGGTCAAACGACGAGTATCACATTTTCGCAGACAATGCTCAACCCCTTCCACACCGCGCATACTCCGATACGCAGTCCAGTATTTGATACCCGGGTGCGAGCTAGCGCGAAAAAGCATCTATAATCGTCTGGATCAAGTCTTAGACTGCCCTAGTCTCACTCGACATCCTGCCCAGGGATCCGTGCAGATATGTACATACGGTGTTTCGTTGCTGATCGGACACCGATTTCCAAAGGCGACATATAACCATGCGCCAGTGGTGATTAACGGCCATGTACTATAGTACAGAGCAGAGTTACAGTATTCAGGATCAAAATGTACAGCTTTCACACACGCTTTGATAGTTCCGAGTCGGTGATGGTGACACCTCGATCCTTCTCTGTTTCCCTCTCTCTCTTTCCTGTCTCGTCCTTACTGTTTCCTCCTTGTGTCTTGCCTTCTCGTCTCTTTTCTCCGTCTATATCCTTACCCTAGTTTTTATCTTTAACCGTCCAAATGTCCGCTAATACATCAGCACCCAACCGCGCTTCTCTGCTCTCCGGTCTCCGCACAGGCGGTGTGCGCTCTGCTTCCAATATCCCTCACACTGCCGCCCCTGGCGCAACCTTCAACATCCCCCGCGTTTCCTCGAACCTCCAGTCTTCCATCTTCCCCGAGGAAGACGACCACGGGCAGTATGCTCAGAATGTTTTCCTGAATCCAGTCAACCGGACTATGCCCATGACCGCAGCTGTCGATGGTCCCAACAATCGTTTTATGCAGCAGCAGCGCGACGTCAACCCAAACCTTGGCTCCTTCAGTCCGGCCTTCGCTGGCCAGCCCAATCACGTCCAGGCACAGGCTTTGCAGATGCAGATGATGCAATTGGAGATCATCAGAATGCAGGTGAGCCTTGCCTTGCCTGGCTTTTTTTATACGCGCCCTTATGTCTTTTCTTTCCAGACCATTCAGGCGCAGCAATATCAAGCGCAGCTTCTAGCGGCCCAGAGTCAGCCGCAGAGCGCGAGACGTCCCAATTTCAATCCCCCGGCCACCGCAGGACCTACTGGTTCTTTCGACCTGCGCTCGGCTACTCTCAGCGCTCAGATGCGCCGTAACCCCCGATCCCAGGAAGATGAACAGGTCCCGATGACCGCCGCCCTGGGCGGAAAGTTTGGCGGTCGTCCCACCTCGGGTCCCATGGGAAAGTTCTCTACGGAGGATTACGACGACGCATCCGTTCCTCCCACCCCCAACTCTACCACCGTCATTAGCGGGGGCACCTCGCTTGGTGGAGTTACCCCCACCGCCAATGCCACTGGAGGGGTTTCCAAATCGGAATCCGCCTCCAACTGGCGACGCGGCGGGAATAACAACTCCGTTCTCCGGGGAGCCAACCGCCCGGTTGTCGTCAAAACCTCCCCGCCGCCAACGGAAAGACGTCTCTCCCCTCCCCCGGCCCAGCCTCCGCCTCGCTTGGCAAATCCCGTCCCCAGCCGCTCCTCTTCAATGGCGCGGTCTCTCAGCCCATGCCCGCCGTCGCAATCGATAATTCGGAGGGCGAGAACGAGGACGGGTACTCGACGAGCTCCTCCGAGTCCGCGGCGTCCAACTCTCCCCCCACGACTCCCATTCCTCGTCCTCCGTCGAGATCAGTGTCTCCCCGCCGAAGGACGGTGCCAAGGCCATGGCTGCCGGCCTCGGCCTCGGACATCCCACTTCTGTCAAGGCCCCGAAGTTGGCGAGCCACAGGTTGGCGAGCCAGCCCATGAGGCAGCCCCGCGGCCCACCCTCCGGCCCTGACGAACTCGGATCCCGAAACTTTGCCGCTAGAGTCGCAGCGAGGTTGGCAGTCGCGTGACTAACGCTAACTTGAATTTTGTTGGATGTCAGTTACCGGACGTCGAATAATTTATCCTCGCAAGGTCGAGGCCTATATACAAACTCACTCAACTTGGTGGACTTAAAACAGCCACACAATCATTCCTTGGTTTTTACTTATCCCTTTGTACGCAACCAGTTATAACGCAGTGTTTTTTATTTGGGGGATGTTGTGATCTAGAACCAGTTCCAGCTCTCAAATTGAACATTAATAGTACAAATTGTTGCGGGGAGGCGAGGCAAAACCGTCTCGACATACTAGGTGCCCGCGAGAAAGAGCGAATATAATATAAGCCTGTAATGTAGAACGGCGCGAAGTGGGATCACAGGTGTGACAACGTCCGCCGGCGTTTCAAACCAGGTAAGTACAGTCCATATTGGAATGTCTACAGGGTGACCTAATCTATGCTCATGCGATTTGGATTCATGCTGGCGGCTCGTCGATGTCCCTGCGAGCCGTCTCGGCTGTGGCTCATATTCTTCTTCAGCACTACAGATTGATAGTTATTGTCTGCTTTAGGATGGGTGAGGAGACTTACATAGGTCTTTCAAACCTCGGCCAAAGTTTCGTAAAACCATGATGGAGAATACGAACGTTACAGCCAGCAGGATGATCGCGATGACGGCTGCCGACAAGATACAGATTAGGGAAGATTCGAGAATGAAAAGATGCGACTTGCAAAATATGGTGAGCGTTTTCCATACAAGTAAGAAGTCTTCCGTGTTTCGGTATTTCAGGACCTTGACAAGCTGCGCGGGATTAGCTTAAGACAGAGACACAGCAAAAAAACACACCTTGTATACAAAGTAGAGCATAGCTCCACCACATCCAGATATGAAAGTGTACATCATCAATTTGTTCTCGTGTCGGGCGGCAAGATGGCCTTCGACCAGCAGGACAAGAGACAGTGGTAGGGCCGCACAAGTGACATAATACTCCCAATCGTGGTCGAGAAGCACAAGCCAAATGAACTGGACGGAAAACCCGGCCCAGAAGAAGACATCGAACTTGACCAGGCATTCGTAAATTTGGTAGTTGGCATACATTTTCTTGATTCGCCGGTCGGCGCCCAAGAATTTGTAGACCTTCCACCCAAATTCATGATAGATCTTGAAGCCAAGAGCTATGTATGCTACTTCGGCAACGGCGATGACGATGGGGATAATAGTCGTAAGAACGTTGACTGGGATGGCTCCGGTCCCAGAACTTGGATTCAGTTCTCGGATTTCGCCGATTTGTATGACAGCGTAGACGAGGAATAGAGCGTTGAATATGCTTGAAACGAAACACTCAGATGAAGAATTAACTGGAATTGTTCACCGACGTACGTGAGGCAAATAAACTGTAGTGTATTCCGTGCATAGACGGCATCCACGGCCATGACGAACTGGAACACACTGTAATCGGACCAGGTCAAAATCAATATCGGCACAAGACAAGTTTACGCACTGTGCAAGCGCGAAAATGCTCAGATACACGGGCATTTTATGCGTTCCAGCGTTCTCAGAGGGTTTTGCGTCGGCGTTTTTGTTTATTTGCAGGAGCAGCTCGCCTTCGATGGCCAGGTCTACTGTTGTCTGGATGAGGACAGTCAGAACGTATAGCCGGCATGCCATAGACTCGGGCAGTATCTGTGCGGGTTTCAGGAGCCGAGACGCCGGAGACAGGCGACGACAGACCTTTTGCCAAAAGCCCAGACCATCTATCTCCTTCTCTGGCGGTGGAGGTGGATAGGCGACGGGGGTGAGGGCGTGGGAAGTGTCGTCCGAGTTCTTTGAGGAAAAGTGGGGCTTCTGGAGGGGATAGGAGGGGCCACGGCGATGCTCAGGTGGATGTGATTGTGGTGGTTCGACAGTATATGTCTGGTGGCGAGCAATGGAGTTATATGATGAAAAGGCAAGGTCGTCGTCGTAGTTTGGCTTGAAGTCGTGTGGGGTCGAGTCAAAAGACTGAGACGACATGGTTTAAAGAGAGTGGTCCGATAGTACGGTCGTCTCGCGAATAGTGGGTACTGTTGGACAGAAGGAGCGTCGTGTAGTGTGAGCGGAGTCAATTAAGCCCGTTGTGTTTGACCGTGATTGGCGCCGGTCCCTGACCGTCTCTGCTCCTCTTTTTGCTCCCTTGGATGTGTTCTGTGCTGTATACTACTTGTATACAGTCTCTGCGAGTGGGGCGGCGTCTCAAAGCCGTGTTCAACTGTAAATACATTTATACAGCCCGACAGACAACCGTCACTGCACTGCTTTTCAGCCTC
The DNA here is from genome assembly GCA_029378395.1 of Mycena leptocephala. Lineage (NCBI taxonomy): Eukaryota > Fungi > Basidiomycota > Agaricomycetes > Agaricales > Mycenaceae > Mycena > Mycena leptocephala. Next base: position 604,962 of record JARJLF010000039.1, read on the forward strand.
AAGGTCGCTAAAGATAAGTCAAGTTCTCAGAGAGCCGACAGCTCTTCCATCACTTGCTCGACCAAAACGCTTGGTCCTAGAGACGGTCAAGTTCCCCGTCTTTGTATTCCACGCAGATCACGGACCTAATACTCCCAACACTGTCGTCGATCCAGCCGCTATTTGTGTCCGTCCACTGTATAATGTCAACTCACTTGAGGAATGATGAACGTAGATGAACGTGAACTGAGCAACGCACGCATCCTGGATGGAACGCGCACAGAGATTCAGACTTTGTGCCTGGGCTTGCAACAGTAGAAGCTCGTCCTCATCGGAGCAACGGACAACGGATTTTAGATATCCTGCGCGGGCCCATCGCCGAAGAAGCTGCGGGAGGATGATAAATGACGCATAAACTCTATTGAAACATCATACGGCAGGATTTTTGGATAACAGAGTCTTGTAGCATGCGAGGGTAGCGTGCCTGAAGATGGTTGTAAGTGAAGGTGGGAGGGCACCCAAAGCCCTTACGAGCATCTATGGACCGTCAACTGTGGACGCCGTATTTCCTTCTGCTTACTTACTGAGCTGCGATTTTGCCAGTTGACATGCCGAGATCTGTGCGAACGGCGAGCACCTATGTATTTGGGTTGGATCTCGGTGCTGCTGTCTTGCCGGTGGCTTACCAGTTTGCAATCCAACGTCGGTAACGCGGAGACATCACCCGCCTCGGATTCAGAATCCGAGTCGCGTTCAACTTGAAGCGCAGGAAACGGATTCTGTGGACTAGGCTTTGGGGTCGTAGTTCCGGTGTAGTAGCCAAGAGAAAGGGAAGCTGTGATAACAATAAAGTATGCGGCGACTATTGGTTGTCTTATGACCCCTGCGCAGTTGTCGCATAGAAAGATAAAAAGGACTCACCCACTGAGTTCATCGTTGAACAGTGTTTGCCTAATTAGGCGAGGTAGTCCGGGCCGGTCATCCGTGGAATTAATATTGAATCACTCGCTTCAAATCTCTTAGCCAGGGTAAGCTAGGGTTGCTGGTTGAGCCGAAACGTTGTGCACCATATCTTTCCTCCACGTGGGCCTATGTTGGATCCGTCCGATACTTCTCCCCAGTCCTCTTCCACGAGACTGATTTATACAACGTTAACGGTTCCAAAATGACTTTGAAGAGCACGAGATTCACATTTTTCTGGGGGACTCCGTACTTCTCGAGGTGGCCCCCTGACCTTTGCACCCTCGGATTCTTCCCCAAGTTCGTCGTGTGCGTTGTGCAGGGTTGCCAATAATTCACCGATCAAATGGGTGCAGCGAGCAGGCGCGCACGCTGCAAATACAACAGAAGGCCGACAGCGTCCGATTCCGCTTCAGCAGATAGTCCTTGATGTAAAATTTGGCGACGGGGAATTTGCTTTAAAGGTGAGGTGCAGAGTGGGATCCCTAACAATTTCATTGTATTCCATGAGTCTCCAGCCCATTGCTATCGAACTTTGTCAAACTTCTGCCCTGCGGGGTCGTCGCCGAAGCTCTATCCGCCCCCAGAACCTTCTTCCTCTTCTTTTCACGTCTGGAGTGCCTCCTCCAAACCAAAATGAGAGTGCCGTCGCAGACGAGGTATTTCCTCCGGACTCGACAGATCATCTTTCGCCCACTCCATCGTTGAATCTCATTTCACCTATATCCAATGCCCATGTGTCCGGCCATTCGTCCAGTTTCAGCACATCTCGGCACCATGACGATCTTTCCTCCCACAAATCCAACATTAGAGTTTCCCCCTCCGGCTCGGCGGTCAGCGGTGACTCTTATTTTGAACCCCAGAACATAACCAGCAAGGATTTGCGTCTCAAATGGCGCCTCGCCAGCGCCATCTTCCTGTATTTCTTGAACGGATGGGGTGATGGAGGTAACGACTCGCTACTCCATCTGTTCTCCATTGACTGTCTCTAAAGTGACCGGGACGGCATTGCCATGTGCGCAAAATCTCATCCCTCTTCAACACGCATAGCTGACTGCTTTTCATAGATTTTAGAACGGCATTTAACCTGAATTATATGATATCGTCCCTTTTATTTGCCGGGACGATGTGTGGGTAGGTGGTCCGCAGTCAACGCTTGTATCCAATTCTAACCTAAATTTGCTAGCTTTACAATGGGCACACTATTGGTGCCCCGTATCATGAATTTCCTCGGTCTTTTCTATCTTGGCGACCCCAAATTGGCTTTACTACCTATATCCCCGTTTCGCATCGCTTTCTCCAGCCCTCCTCCCAACGCGGTCGGCTACTCTGCCTCCCAGGCACGATATCTGGCGCTGATATTAGCCAGTTTCGGTCCTCCGATCAATTATATTATGATGGGGTCGAAGCAAGGGTTCCCGACCATGTTTATGGCCTATGTCGTGGTAGCGTTTGCCAGAGCTGTCTCCACTGGTATTTGCAATGTTCTTGATGCACCGTTCTGTTCTGAATATTTCTCTAGCTTCATTGTGCGTTCGTTGATATCCAATCTTTTTCATTAACTGATATTCGTCCTAAAGGAACTTGTTTCTGTCAGAGAGACGTTCCAAGTAAGTAGCTAGGTTTTCTATTTTTACTCATGCACTTCTAACGAAATGAATCTCTCAGGTGCTTGGGATACGCCTTTGGCGTTTGGAGTACTGCTATTTTGTTGAATTTTCCTTCGTCTATTAATCCGTCGGTCCAGGTCTCGGTGGTGTCGCCTCGCCACTCATATTCCAGGCTACTGCCGCAGCAGGCCTCCCTTGGGCAAACTTCTATTTCGGATCGTTGGTAAAGCGGCCGACATTACTGTCGAATACGGCTTATGACTCATTCCTAGGTACTCGCAGCTGCGAGCTTTGTGTTTCTCGGAATCACTTTTTACCCAACGACCCGCGAGTTTGCCCTGGACCGTAAAAATGCACTGACCGAAGCGGATTCTCTTGACAGAGGTTCCTCACCCTTGACGCCAGACTCTGACGATGTGCCCGACGTTTCAAGTGGACCGAACCCAGTTCCATCCCCTCCCGTTAATCGTAAGTGGTCCAATCAAAGTTCTTAACCTTGAATCCACCCTCTCATTATATCAGCACTCCGAGTACTCTCCACCATGCCATACCAATGGGCTGTTTCTTTGTGGGTGCTCTTATACTGTGGCAGGTTCGTCGTTGTTTATTGCATTTATATGGAATTAACTTTCTCGAAGTGAAACGACCACGCAGGGTCTGGTGATTAAATCCGTCTTGCATGCCGTATACCCCTCATTCAGCATTCCTACTTTTATAGATGGTGCAATATCTCCTTGCTGAACGGTCGGCAAATAGGAAGACTGTGGGATACGTTAGCTCTGGCTTTTGGGCTGGAACAGGCATCTCGCGTATTGCTTGGAGTTATCTTTCGCCCAGGTAGGTCATCTCAATGGTCACTCTTTCGCCTTTATAAATTTTCAATATACAGCATTTCATTCACCAGCCGGAAATACATTGTACAAGGCTGCCTGTGAGTTCGTCCTATGCTCTGCTAATATACTAACTTTCCCTCAGTGGTGCGTGCTCTTTCCCGATGTCGAAGTTCTATTTCCTTACTCAAATTGTGCACCAGGCCTCGCTCTTACCATGCAACTTCTCATCTGGCTTATTAAGTCCGACCTCGAAAATGCCGTTTCTGCTGCTCTGTTCGGCGTATTCGTTGGCCCCGTGTATCCAGCCTGTCTGGAGCTCGCAAATGACCTTTTGCCTGTAGAACTGAACATGGTATCAATGGCGATCGTGTATGTGTCGAATTTCAGCACATCTGTAATTATATTGATATATTGTTCTATTAGCTCTGCTTCGGGGAGCTTGGGCAGTGGTTGGTGCTTGCTTCATGTCGAGAACCTCTGCCGCTAACCACTGTGTACTATAGCAATCTTTCCCTTCATCACAGGCGTCGTTACCACGAAATATAGCATGCGGTGCTGGTCGTACATAACCGTCACCCAGGGAGCAATTTTGTTCGGTACATGGTACCTCTTCCCGACGCGCCAGCCACCGCGTCGCGCGGTCGCACTCTAAAAAAAGATGTCAATCTCAAACGGCGGGTTCCAAAGCATAAATTGTTTGGTTGAATACAGATACATGATGATATGTGGATGTGGTTTAGATGAGTTGATGTTGGTATAATGTATATAGTTATATAGTTTGTCTTGTTAGGAACTGTCGGTGTCCGTCGATGAGCCAGTCTCATCACCTCCATCGTCTGTCCAACATAAGCGAAAGAAGTTGCGTGACATAAGGAACACCCACCGAGGAGATAGTCGTCGACGACCTGCCGAGGAGGCGACGGTTTGGCGGGGAGGATGTTCGGGATTGGGCGGGTATTCTTGGTAGGGCTTGCAAGTCCTCTGTCGGTAAGGCTGAGACTTTGTACGGAATAGGAAGATGATCCGGGGCTGTCCAGCCCAGGGGAAGAGAAGCGAGAAGAAGGTGTCGACGATCTCTCGATAAGCGACGCTGTAGACGAGTCTCTGAGTTTTGACGGCACTTTGGACTGTGAACTGGTCGATGGGGACTGAAGCGCCTGGGAAGAATATTTAATTTTCATGATATCTAGGGCAGCAGACGACCATACACTGCCAGGAATACCAGAAACGTCGGTGCCAGACTTGAGGCGAGATACAGGAGATCCTGAGATATGTCGTTCAATTGCGGGCGCAGCAGGGACACGGTCACACAAACCAGAAGCACTTTGTTTCTTCTGCTTTTTGTTCGGCGTGAGTTGAGGAGATTCGGGCTGTATAAGATCAGCTCTCAGAGACGGAAAACGAAATCCAGCAACGACTTGCCCGCTTCCGCTTCAAATTGTCGGTTTCATCTATCTGAATTCAGCACAGAAACCGGAGAACATGATTGACCCGTACTTTTGGCCTTGGATTTGCCTTTTCTTTTCGGAGTTCCGCCCTCATCCGAAAGAGTGCCTTCAGGGGAGGTCGAGCGACCTTCCGCCTCCGAAGGTTGCCTATAAAATCAAACAATCAGCTCGAAATAATAAACCAGTAGGATAAAAAAATAAACATACTTCGATTTGGCTGCATTTCCACGCGCCGCACCTCGGCGAGTTGTGGAAAGGCCCATGCATGAGCTCAGATGAGGAGCGTAGCGATTCGAGGCAATCTACGTCTTGAGTTAAGGGGCTGTGAACCTTTCAAAAGACCCTGAACGGACCTGCCGCGAACAATTTACACATTCAAGGTATAAATTCCCATCCTTGGCGCTCGTAGGTGTGCTCGTTCCTGTACCCGCTGAGCCATTCGCTGCCGGTGTCGACGGGCGCGACGGTAGTGGCTGTGACGCCACTTGAGAATGTGTGGGTGCATGGGCTGTGAAATAAATGGCATTCAATGAGATCTGAAAAATAAAAGGAAAAAAAATACCTGAACTACAGCTGCATCCCGCCCATGAAAGATTTAGAATGGTTGCCGCAACATAGTAAGCAACCGAGTTTTACCGGGTTTTACAAACTTGGCAGGTGGACCGACTCCGTGCCGACTCATGGTGGGATTGCAAGGTCACATCTGAGTGTTGGGATTAAAATTCCAACGCGAGATGAGGAAGTTGCGACTATGGCGGTCCTACCCATGACGATGTCTTCCAGCATCGTAGAGAAAATCCTTGTGGCCTGCGGAAATTGTGAGCTATGAATAACGCAGCAAGTAGTTGGCTACCAGTGCCGATAGCGTCTCTTCCTTCTGGGACTTGGGCATCGAGCAGCACAAGAGCAGGAGCAATATAATCAACGGAAGTATTCAACTCGGGTAGCAGGATTGATCGGTCTTAATCCAGATGATCGACTGAATCCAAAAATAACCAATCTATTGGCTTCCAATTCAAACAAGACCATCCAATATCCATATTAAAAAAAGTCTAGAACAAAAAGTATGTATCGTAAATTTCATGATGGTCATGATCAGTATCTCGAAGAAAAACGTGAGACAGCAAATACACCGATAATGGCCACAGCAAGGGTCACGATACTGGCGGGAAGGAGGACGTCTTTTGGAATACCCATGATATCTGCAGGTATTTGGGCCGGCGGAATTGTGTTCCCTTCCAGCAGAACAGATTTTACTTTTCCTGCCTCCGTTACCGCAGGCACAGGCGATGGATCCTCCGGGACAGGTTCCGGTTTGGGTTCCAGCTTGGTCTCGGGCTTGGTCTCTTTAGCATCTCCTTGGCTCCATCCTTTCCCACCATGAATAATGAGCACAACGCGGTCAGCACCGGAAGTCCTCGCAGTCTTGACCGCATCCACAACATCCTGGTCCGACGACACAAAAACGCTGTCGCCGTCCGCATCGGTGTACGACAAATGGAAGTCGATAGGATCCGGGATGACGGCTGGATCAGAAGTAGACTTGAAATCGGTGAAGAAAGGATCGGTGGCCAATTTTCCTGCGACGACCTCACGCAGATGTTCAACGCTATCGTTCCGAGCTTGGAATCTGTGGGTCCGGCCGCTGGGGGTGCGGAACTTGAAAACATAGGTGCCATCGTCGGCAGGTGGCATTCCAGTGATAGAGGGGACGCCTGGGTGATGTACGTATCCAGACGGCTCGTCGTCCATAACAGAGGCAGAGTCGTTAGGGTGCACCTCGGATTGCGGAGAACGCGGTGGGTGAACCTGTTGCATCGAGTGGATTGAATGCATGTCTGGAGTCGCGCGGGATCCAGACACGTAGGAATCATTATCATCGTTTCCGATGGAATCGAAGAAACGTCCCCACATCGGGCCTCCTTCGCCCTCTGAAGTGGCATTATCTCCAGATGTCATTGCGTTCATCTAGGGTGGGCTTAGCAAACCAAAGAAGGACCGACGACCACGCATCGCACCTGCTCAAGGGTTGCATAAGTCAATGTGAGGACGTCGATGATGGCGGACAAATGCCCATCCTCTTCAACGACAGGCAGATTGAGATAGTGCCCATCTACAAAATGAACTTAATTCACGAGTGTCGGGACTATGACAGCGCACTTACTGTGCATCTTTTTAAGGGCGTCATGAACACTCATCGTGGGGGGAGCCGTGTCGGGATGCGGGGTCATCACTCTAACAACGCTACACCTCCCGGCGTCAAGCCCTGCTGCGATGACTCGCAGGACGACGTCCTTGCTGGTGAAGATCCCCGCAATCCTCTCCGAAGGACCGAGACCAGGGGTCGAAGGATTGACGCTTTCCATCACACAGACCGCAGTAGTTCGCCTCTCTTTCATGAGGCGCGCAGCTTCTCTTACTGTGGTCTTTGGACCAACAGTGGCCGGATGCGAGCGCACATCCATAACAGTAGTGAGATCAGGGAGCGCAGTTTTTTCACGAAGTTTTTCTGCCCACGCAAGCATTGCGGCGGCCTGGGGATTCGATCCTGCAGAACCAAGTTCGGACTGCACGCCAGCCATCGCAGCGAATAATTGCTCCGACGCGGCAGAGCTGCGCTCGACCTTGCCGAGCGCTTCATGGAAGACTTTGGTGATGTCCAACAGACCAACAACATTGCCCTCTTCATTGCAGACAGGCTGAAGACAGCCAATATTTAGAAACGATTGAAAAGAGGTAAATGTCGTACCAGGTGCCTAAAATGCTTTGAAACCATCAACTGGAGGGCCTCGGTCGCGCTAGTCGTGTCTCGAGTGACCATAGGGTTTCTTGTCATTATCTGGTGAACTGGAGTTGTGTGCGGATCGAGACCATCAGCAGTGACCTGGCATGGATTTTTTTAAAAAAAATAGGAAGACAAATATTGGGAAAACATACGCGATAAGCCATGTCTTTTGCAGTGAATATCCCACTGAGGCCTTCCTCGTCGTCCACAACAAGAACGCAGTCAGTTCGTTTGGCTGCACACAACTGACTCGCTTCCGAAACCGTGATATTTTCAGGAACAGTGAGGGCGGGGCTGGGCCGCAATGCAGCAACAGTTCCCTTTGCCGCCGCCATTCTACTGCCTCGCTTATTGCCGCGCATACTGTTGGTTGTAGAAATAGTGCGCTTGCGAGAAAGTTCCGACTCTATTTTTTTCCGGATGGCCTTGGACGGGAGTTAGATGTAATGAAACCGCGCCGGAATAGAATGCAAAGGTCTGGTACCTCATCTTTCTTGGATTGCTTCTTCCGGGTCTCCGACACGGACGTCGGGAACGTCTGGCCGGATAAGGCTGACATTGAGCCAGTCCGGGGCGAGTCGCGTTGATCGGGGGGGAAGGGAACTGGAGATGGGGAATAATTGCGAGGAGATGAATGGGAAGCAACGGGAATCCGAGACATGAAAGATGAACGAACCCAGAGTTAGAGAAGGAGAAACGAACGAACCCGGCCGAGTTTCCGGGCTTGTTTGTTTATGTAGCAAACAGATCCGAGTGGCGTTCACGTTCTTCGTCCTCTCAATACGGACACTTGTAACTGTTGCTGCTCTTCATAACGTGTCTTTTCGGACTCTATTCGAATTGCTGTAGCTTGCAACCATCTCCACTTATCAGGGGTCCGAACTGAAGAGATGAAACGAAAACGAAAGCTGTAGATCATCTCGAGGTTTATAAATCAAGCTTGTTCTCCGACTCTTCTCTCAACGAATGGCAATGGATTCCTTCCAAACCGCGCTCTCTGATGCTACCGACCCCGCCAAACGCGACTTGCTAGGCGCAATCGGCCTCGTCGTAGACAACACAGGCGAGATGCTCTATCATCATGCCGCTGGGCAGCAGTCCCTCGATTCCTCCGCTCCATTGCTTAATCCTGACAGCGTGATCACACTCGGATCGGCAGGCAAATTCCTCACTCACATCGCCGCACTCCAGTGCGTCGAGCGCAAGCTCTGGGTCTTGACGACTCGCTCTCGCCTTGGCTCCCTGAGCTTGATTCGCTGTCGGTCATTGAACCTTCTGACGCAGAGCCTGGTTTCATACTCCGCCCTCCCGCAAGAAAGATCACTCTCCGCCACCTGCTCACGCACACAAGCGGGCTCGGCGGCGGAGACGAACCGCTCGTGGAGAAGTGGCGCGCTTCCCCCGCCGGCGCAGCGCACACCGCCGCCAACGCCGACGCTCATCCGATCGTAAAGCACTTTGCGCATCCGCTGCTGTTTGAGCCCGGCGCGGGGTACTGCTACGGCGGGAGCGCCTACTTCACGGGGTTGTTCCTCGGGCGAATTACAGCGCAGACGATGGCCGAGTTCATACAGGCGAACATCTTCGACCCGCTGGGCATGGCACATCGACACTTTCGCCGCAGACGCGCGCTGACGTGCGTGAGAAGCTGCTGCAGATGGTGCGGCGCACGCCCGCGGGTTTGGTCCCCGTGGAAGAGGAGACTCGGGACATGGCGGTCGGCGTACGTGATCTCGGCCTGCTGCTCGCCGACCTCGTCGCGGCCAAGTCAAAAATCCTCACGCCGGCAAGCGTCGATCTACTTTTCACGCCTCAGCTCGCCGAGGGGAGCAAGGCGCTTGCGGACCTGCGCAGCGAGAAGGAGCTCGAGAACTATTCCGCGCCGGCGGGCATCTCTCCCGGCTTTACGCCCGTCGTGAACTGGAGTATGGCCGGCCTCCTAATACAAGGAGCGGATGCGCTCCCTCTCTCCAAGATGCGGCCGGGAACGGTGACGTGGAACGGAATGCCGAATGTCGTGTGGGCGATGCACCGCGAGAGCGGGGTTGGCATGTTGTTTGCGACGCAGCTTGTACCGGTGGATGATGAGAAAGCGGTAGCGGTTATGATGGAGTTTTTCAAGGGCGCGTGGGCTACGTATGGTAACTCCACCTAGGTGTAAAAAATGTAACGGTCATATATGAGCAATTATGTGAAGCTTGAATCTCTGTAATTATTACATCTCGAGCTGAGAGTAAACCGAAAAGATTGTACAATATCCTAAGACACCTCCGTATTCCATTATGCTTTCCTCTTCCCTCCTTTAGTCGTCGCGTTTCTCGTCGTATAGAAGTAATACGCTCCTCCGAGCACAACAACCGCCAAGAGATTGGCTGAGGCACATGTAAATTCAAAGCACACGACATCCAAAAAAAGTCATACCAACAATGAAACCGTATACGCCTTGCAGCAGCCCCAGTCCGAGGGTGACTACGCTTTGTGCCAAATTAACAGCGCTGGCGATGATATCTTTTCCAAGGAGAAGTATGGCTTGGAAGACGGCGAGCACTGAGTTGACTAATGAGAAGAAAACGCCGATGAGGGCGTTCATAAAGTCTGAGAGTGTAGAGGCAATAGTGGTAGCCATGATGTTTGAGTGGAGCTTGAATTCACGCAGCTGTTGTTAAATACAAGAAAAAGACTCCACAACTTGATCAGACGTCATGCAGGCATCATTTGAACGATTAGCATTAAGGGCAAACACCGTAAATCGATGACAAGTCAATCTATACAGCGTGTTGAGCGAATTTGTCCAATCCCGAACAAGAAAAATTTCGTCATCTTCGCGGTGCAGCTCCAGCGGCAGGCGCCGCGTTTGCAGTCAAAGTGGTCCCCACCCAACGCCCTATGAGCATCTGAATCTTGTCCCACACCTGGATAACCATCGGCGGGTTGCCCGGCTTGCGCGCAAAGGCGTCAATGCGGGCGGTCGTGGTACCGATAGCGTCGCGCGTAAAGGCCGACTGATAGTAGCGCTGGCGGAGGAAATGGACAAAAATGATGGGAGAGATGAGGGAGTTCTGGAAAGTGATGGCCCCAAGCAAGACGCGGACGAAGATAACGAGCTCGGTGTACGCGACAACTTTCATCGCAGTATCATAGTTGGCTGATGACACATCAGACGTCAGACAAGGGACCCGAATAAAAACTAATGATATCACGAACCTTTCACCCATGCCTGCAGTCTCTTCGCAAGTGGGTGGGGGGTGGGCGGGCCACCGGCCGAGGCAGGGGGACCAGGTGGAAGGAATTGAGGCATCAACGAAGTGCGGGTGAATGTCAGGGCATGGAACAGAGAGAATATGGCGTATGGCAGTAACGTTACTGAACGGTACACAGCTGAGCACATGGACAAGTCACGTAAAAGAGAACATTTACTGGCAATGGGCTTGGATGACCACCAGAAAAAGGCGAGGAGGAAGTATTGGACATTCTGCGGAAAAGTGAGCACTGGTAAATACGAAAAACACACCGAAACCTCGAACCTCATCAAGCATTGCCCTCCTCACAAAGGCAGCATTGGGTTGAGGAGTCTACAACGGAGATCGATCAGCCATGACCCCGGCGCGCCAAAATATCTTAGAAACACACCCCCAACGATTTTCTGCAAAACGCGATAGAAAATGAGAGGCAGGTCCAACGGGAGGACGAGGCAGGCCTTACTGGCAAACAATCGCGTAGCTAACAAGCGCACCAGTGAAACTCGCTGGAAAGAATTAAACTCAAGGTTGGGCCGAGGGAACGCAAGGCTAACCTTTGTACCACCACGAAGAAACATTCTTGAACATCATCCATGCGATGAAATATCGGAGCGAAGAGAGCAATAAGAGGAAATGGCCCGAGGCCCAGAGATAATGCTGTCCAGGTACATGAGCAATGAGAGGAGCACGGGAGAGAAAGATAATTGACCTGCGTAGTGGCCATTTGTTTGATACTAGGTTGAAAGAGAGAGATTGGAGGAGGAGGCTATTTAGATCCTTTACAACTTGCGAGTGGACTCCACGTTTGAGTGACGACGCGTGTTTTGATGGATGAAAGCCACAGAATAAAGCAAGCACACATAAGGACACACTCGCCCGGACCGGTAAAGAAATTTAAATCACGATGTTCGCGCAAGGTTCAACTTCATTCGCCCCCCATGGTCAGTCTCTTGCTCCTGCATATTCATTTCTGATCCCGAATAGGCGTCGCTCTTCTCGTTCTCTCGGTGACCTCCGTTGCTATCGGCTACTACGTCGGGAGACATTCTACGAGCACTCAAGTAAACATTCCTGCGAACGACCAACTCGAAGATGACGACGAATCAAACGACGGGGACCTTGGTTCAATAAAAGCAGGCATGCTCGAGCCATGCAAACTTGTGCAGGATTTCATTCGGCTTCGAAGACTGGTTGTTCTAACGGATTGACGGAAAGGTTCTCATTGTTCGAACGGATCTGAAAATGACACCAGGCGCGTCCCGAAACATTATTGAGTATAATATATTCATCCTCCCTGGAACAGGAAAAATCTCTGCTCAGTAAGCTCCGTGCCGCATCTACTAACTCTAAAAAATTACACTCTCTGCCAGATGTGGGTGCGTGAATTGGTTCCATCCCGTTTAAGATCCTGATGCGTTCACGGCAGGCATGCGACCCTGGCTTGCTATAAAGCACTAGTCAAGCGAAATCCACAGGTTCGGGGAATAAGTTGTCCGTTCGGTTTGATTCTCATTCTCCCAGTTGGTTAAACATTGGGAGCGTACTGGGTAAGAGTGCGCTTTACCTGTCGTGTTTTGTATTCATTCAAGCTCAGTCAAGCAAAAATCGCATTGAAGGCAACCTCTGAAAAGCAAATATTGGAGCTTGAAGCGCTAGCGAAAAGCCTCAATCTTTGTGCCCGCTCCGTACAAGACCAGTTTGTTTTTTGCCTCCATCTGTCTAAACTAGCTAAGGGGCTTTCAGAGGATTAACACAGGTAGAGCCAGGAACTCGCACAGTCCTCGCTATTGGACCTGCGCCTGTCGAACTCGTCAATCGAGTCACTGGCAAGTTGCGCCTGTTGTAAATACGAATATCTCCCGGTGAATAGAATGTGGATAGAATTCTGTTCGTACAAACGATGGTGCAGAATACATGTGCAGCTATAATACAATGGTGTCGACGGTCATGAAATGGGAACGAGTCTACACGATAGTGTTCTCGGAATCGGGACGCTGGTCGCCGCCAAGGCCTGCCGAGATTGAGTAAGTCGCATAAATTAAGGTAAAGAGGAAACGGACCGAGGATATTGACGAAGCCGAGCCCGCCTTCAAGTGTGTTCGAATCGCCTGGCGAGTGGTTTTTCGAGGAGTGACTCGCCAGCGCGGGGCCAGAGCTAGCGTCTCCACCAGCGCCGCCGTTGTCTGCGAAGGAGGATCAGTATCCCGCATACGGTGGATATTGTATAACGCACTAGAAAGGATATTGACTACGGAAGGCGAGTCGTTGACTGAGCCGCCGGATGCATTCCCGCCCTGCCTGGAAAGGAAGGTTGAGTTGGAATATAATCTACTAGGGTCTAGACAAACCCAGTGGCCGCGCTGGTGTCCCAGGGAATGGGAGTTGCACGGGCGCAGACAAGGAGAAGAGCGAGGACGCAGAGAGAGGTGAAGTGCATATTGATAGGTTGTATTGGGCTAGGCGTGATGATGGTGGTAGAGAGAAAGAAAGCGCGAAGGTCGAGACGCGTTGTTGACTCTTGTTGTGGCCGGTTACCTATTTCGGCAACTTGAAATATTGGAGTCTCGTCTACTCCACGAACGACATCACTTGTGATGCCTACGGCGGACTGGGGCGACTGCTTTAAAGGCGTACAAGTGGGTTCTGCTGTTACTTGTTAAAATTATGGCCGCTCTTTCCCTAGCCCGCGCATACCAAGCCTCCTTCGACACTAGACCCCACACGACCCTTGCGTATGTCAATCCACTACACCTCCGCTCCACCGTCTAACATTTAGGTCCCCAGCGTCACTGGCGGCTGCTTGAACGCCCTCGGCGACGTAGTCGCTCAAGTTTCTCACAACATTGCGAGTCTCGCGACATTTTTGTAAAGTCATCGCTCATAACCGGGTCCTCTCTAGCTAAGGAAACCGCACGACGATTACGTTCCGTTTGACCCCATCCGCACCTCAAGATTCTTCGTTTTCGGAGCAACCATTAGTATGTCTTCCTTAATTTATCGAATTTTCTATAACGGTTCTGTAGGTCCTTTCCTCGGTCGATGGAATACATTCCTGGAACGCCAGTTCCCCCTACGCGCGCTCAACGGTTCCGGTAAGGTCAGCCTAAAGGCCTTGTCTAAACGTGTTGCGTGCGACCAGCTTGTAATGCAAGTAGCTTTCTATACCGCGTGCTCTACAAGGCTAACCGTTGAGTAGGGCCCCCATTGGAGTGGGTAGTCATCCTTTGAAAAACTACACCCCTTTGACATTCTTCCCAGCTCGTCGCCTTTATAGGGTCCATGGGAGTCATGGAAGGCCGTTCCCGAAAACAAATATCCCAGGTACACCTTCCTCCTCGATTAATCGTTCAAGCACTGACGTACTCGATAGAAATACAGTGACCTGTTCATGCCAACGCTGGCCACAAATTGGAGTGTTTGGCCCTTTCTCCAATTCGTGAACTTTAGATATATGCCCCTTCCATACCGGGTGCCGTTCCAGTCCTCGATGGGAGTTGCATGGACCCTATACTTGTCAACCGTGAATGCTGGGTATGTTTCGCTCCGTATTATAATCTCAATTTGCCCTCAACCTACTTCTAGGGAGGACCGTAAACAAGATAGAAATACAGCAATGCGACACACTCTTGGATGAAGGAAAGAAGTAAATTAGTAATCCTTTTCATTTCTTATTCTGTAAATCCTGTAGCACTAGCACCCACGAACAATATAGATTTGTTACATCTACGATGCACCGTATTTGTGTACAAAATATGCTGGAGGCAAGGTCGCGAGAACGTCGACCAAGGGACGTTCAACGACGACTAGCTCCCCTGGTGCTAAGAAATCGACATGTAGGATGGGCCGATAATGGGTGATCATCTTAAATTTAGCATGATCCTCCGACATCGGGTCAATTTTTGGACTCTTGTCCCCTTCACGCCGTCGTTTTTTCAAGCTCGACTTGCCAGCGTCATCGAGCTTGATTTTGCAGAGCCACGTCGATCCCCAAAACAGCGCGTATCGCGGAACAGAGGCACCGGTCGATGCCTTCAAGGACGTTCCAGCAATGGCTGGATCAAAAACAACGCCGAGGATATGGTCGTGAGCGCGAGTGAACCTCTTGGGGAGGTTGTTGCAAATATCCTTGGACCAGGAAGGGAACTGCCGTGATTCCACGTCGAATACCTGGATGCTATTATCGGGGAACGCCAGTATTAAGATATTGGGCCGGCTGGGGTCGAAACTTATAGCTTGGGCAGCCTGGGGAAATGAAGGGAGGACACAATGGTGCTGGAGAATAGTCGGTCAGCCACATGGTATTTGGAAGAAACATAAGATTGGCCCTACCTGTATTGAATCCAAGTTGTATACATGGGTGCGAGCGTGAGTATCGGATGACGCTAACCACTGGCCGTCGGAACTTGTGGCTAAACGCAGAATGGAGGTCGAGATCGGGACAGAGGGCACCTCGGTCTCCGCTTCCGCGTCCTCGTGTTCTGCGTCGACGGGGAGTCCTTTCACAGCCCGATAGCTGGGAACGGAACCTCCGTGACGATGATGATCAAATCTCCGTAAAACTCGAGGTTTTTCGTCTCCAGCCCCGAGATCGACAATTAGAATATACGACCCGATCGCTGTCGAAATGACGAGTTTTGAGGAATCTGGACTGAAGTGAAATGCAAGGCCACCTGTTGAGGTGCTTTTCGGCGGCAGATGCGCCTGCAGAATAGCAGAGAATTCTCTGATGCGTTTCGGTTTCAGAGCACCATCGGCCTGTATAATCAAAAAAAAATTAGCCTGGTGAAATTGAACTTCAGAGCCGCTTACGCCCGAAGATAGCGCGAACAGCTTCGACTCGTATAAATCAGACACGATAAGCCATCGGCCGTTGTCGGAGACCGCAGTCGCGAGCAGATTGGTGTGGACATTCAATTCCATGTCGAGAACCTTTTCCCATCCTGCTGCGTCTGGATCGTCTGCTGTGACGGCTTCCTCCTCGGGTGGAGCAGGTTTCTTGGTAATTCTCCAAATACCTAGGCCCGCATCCCGTGCGCAGCATACAAGTCTGGCTTGACGAGCGATTTGTACAGCAGATGTGGATGATGGGCCCGAGGAATAAGCTAGTCGACGATGATACGAATCTTCGAACGTAGAATGTATGCTAGTGGAAATTGGGTTGACGATTTTTACGACCGTATTGGTCGGAAGGGCAGCAGGGGTAACTACGACCGACATGTCGAGGCCCCCGGAAGCTAAAATCGGTGCGATGTCTATAGGGAATTGATGTCTGTGAGATGGGGGCAGGGTAGTGTATGGAGGCCATATAGCCAGCGCCCGCACGTCATGAGAGTGCATGCGACGAGAAGAAGTTTGGATCCACCGCCTAGAGCTCGACTTTTCTCCTGGGGATGTTTTGACAAAACAAAATTGTGATATTTTTTGATCGACACCAGAAGTGTACACTGCCGTGCCAGTCTATATTTATGCTCAACGCCAATATTTGAGCGAGTGTGGCCAACTCACAGGGTCGACCGTTAGACAAAGGACATCTGCTCCGTGGGCTTGAAAGCTTTGTAATTGAGTACAGGTGCGGGAATCCCAAAACTTGACGACGCCGAGTGAATCGCCAGACACGATTGTACCATCTCTAAATTAAACTTAGTGCAAAACAGCAGAAAGGAACAAATAAACGGACCCTAAAACGCCAACAGACCAGACCAATGTCCGTTCCCCTCGAATCTTGTCGGTTCCCATGCGATCAATCGACCGACCAGTTGCAACATCCCATTTACGGAGACTGCTATCGGAGCCACCGGTTACCAACCACGTATCTGTCCAATCATCTTCCTCCTCATCACTGGAATCGTCGGTTGTTTTGCCGGCTGAACGCTGCCGCGGACTCGGAGGACCCCAGGCAATGCTCAAAACTCGGCATTTAACGCGGTCAAAACGGCGATGATGCGTTAATGTGTCGTTCGCCAAAGACAGAAGCCGCACAGTTCCATCTTCGCATCCAAGGGCAAGTAAATTTGACGCAGGGTTGACTGACATGGACCAAATAGAGCCGCCTTGGGAGCTAATGGTCCGCTACGCGTAATTTTATAAGCGGGACCGAAAACAAGGATTTTCTCTTCTTACTCGAACACAACCCCGATCCATGTCCCATTCGAGCAGTTCGCTGCCTCCACCGGAAGAAAAGAGACGAAGCTCAGAGCACGAAGGAACGGTATCCGTTGTCAAGTCGTCAGGAAAGCGAATGGCAAAGGCGATGGAATCGACTTTAGAAGGATATGGTCCAGCAAGGGTCTTGCACCTAATTTTGAGCGCGGCAAAAGAACATTAGTATGAGGATAGTACCGTTCTTATGGCCCATGCTTGAGACGACTGGAGATCCCCTTCCGCCCCAGTCCATTCACATAAATCGATATTTCCATTGGCATGGCCGACTGCAAGAGTGCCGAAACGTAGAGGGTGCTTGCCAGAGGAGGAGGGTTTTTTATTTGGAGAAGGAAGGGGAAGCGGAGGGAACGCTAGCGCGGTTATTGGCGAGGGATTAAAGTCGACGAATCTGCAACGATGCAGAGCAAGTGTGGTCGCCTCCGACATACTGTAGCAGTCGACGATCCAAAAATTTTGTGACAGCTACAAAAGTGTGACCGGTAATTTAGCCGAGGCGCGACTTTTCTGCCAACAACTCGTAACAACACTCTACAGGACTACTCGAGTCTATCGTCCTCCTTGTCGCCGCGGAAAAGTCTCCATAGAAAATGGCCAGCCTATTCGGAGGCGGCGGTAACAGCAACTCGGGCGGCCTTAACCAGGAACGGCTGGAGATGGCACTGACAGAGTCAGTCCTCTTCTTTTAAAACGCCTGCCGCGCCTAATTGGGTCCAGAATGGATACCGTTACAGATCTCTTCAACCGGATGGTTTCGTCAGTTCAAGTTGTACTTCGACCGCCCTAAGTTTGCTCATTTCCGTCTTAGTTCTTGTCAGAACAAGTGCATCGCTAGGTACGCGGAGGGCGACCTCAGCAAAGGCGAAACTGTCTGCATCGACAGATGTGTCTCGAAATACCACGAAGTGTACGGCAAAGTGGGAGACAAACTCAAAGTCAAGTAACTTTTTGAGGAGGCCAAGGGCAGCACTAGCATACACCATTTCCCTACATTTTCCTCAATTTATAATGGTGCCTCCAACTTAGCTGCACTTAGACGATGTGCAAACAGCACACGGACATTGCGAAAGGAGGATAGCATTCTCCGCAATCTTCTACTCGTAATACAAATGTGGACACTGCCGCAAAACCCATGAACGTCTAGAAGTTGGGAGTCAATTACTTGGGAGCATTTGGGAAGCACTCTGCCATGGTTTTCGAGTGTTTATTTTGCGCGTGTTCTTCGAGCCTACATTGAATTCAGAAAGAAAAACTGTGTGAGTAGATCAGAACTAACGCTGGGGCGCGGGTCGTGATTAGCTAGAATATGCCCGGAGATCAGTGATTTGAAAAAAGTTATCTGTCGATTCCAACGCACAAACGACTGTTTGCAGGTGCCGCAGACGATGGATTTCGCTGCTTCATTGACCTGCGAGAGAACCATAAACTCTCTGAAAAGTCAACCAAACAAGATGGGCCGGACCTTGGCCTGGCTCTTTGAACCCTTAGCAGCGCCTTTCTCAGCATTACGCTCGCGCTTCTGAGCAGCTTTTGCACCCTAGACTGGATTACTAGACCATCGACTCAAAGAGCGGCGAGAACATACGTTTCCCATCGAGTTCAGACGTGGTCGAGGTGAAGAGGCACTGAGGACACAGCTTTTAGTAAAGTTCCCAGAAAGTTCCGGACGGAGTCCGGTCCGAGAGACACACACCCAAATAGGAGCTGCGCCATATGCAGAGGCTCTCTTCGCGACTCAGGTACTTACAAATCCTCCCAGGTCCCCCCATCCGCAAAATGGCTTCCTTCGCCACCATCGCACAACAGATCAAGCTCGATATCCTTTCTAAGACCCACGTCGAGGACAATGCTGCCAAGCGGAAGGAGATTTCGCGTACTTTTATTTGTGGGTCCAGATCTACACAGATAACGATTTTTTTCACGTCGAATATGTACAGCGGACACAATAACAGGTTTCTATAGTTTTTCGCTCGCGTCCAGCATGCCAATTAGCACTGGCCACGAGTGAACATTCCTCTGGCAATTCTAACTAATTTCTAGTTCCGACCAAGGAGATGTATGAATACGCGACTCTCTCCACTATCGGCGATGATGTGTATTTTGGTTGGATCAGCTTGTTCTTTTCTTCAAACCATTAAATTTTCTCTCTCAGAGCCTTCGACAAATGCCCTAGAAGTCCATATCGCCCAGCTCACCGGCAAAGAAGCAGCTTTATTCGTGCCATCTGGGGCCGCTTCCAATCAGATCGCTCTCCGAACTCATCTCATGCAGCCTCCGTACTCCGTTATGTGTGATCATCGTGCGCACATACACAAGTGAGAACAGTCTTGTACTCGAAGCCTTGGACACTGACTATTTGTGTAGGTACGAGGCTGGAGGGGCTGCTTTTCACTCAGGAGCCGCAGTCACAGCCCTCATTCCCTCAAACGGTAATAGATTTCCCATTTTTGGAGAATCCTTTTATGATAACGTCAACGTTAGGCCACCACCTCACCCTGGACGAAGTTCGCCAAAATATGATTCTGGGAACTGACACCCATATGTACTTATCCAGCTCTGCAGCTTAAGAGATCCACTAAAAACTTGAAGTGCTCCCACAGAAGTCGTTGCTCTGGAAAATACCCTCAACGGGACGATCTTTCCGCAGGAAGAAATTATTAGCATATCAGAATATGTCCACTCTCATGGCAAGAAAATGCATCTCGATGGAGCGCGACTTTGGCATGTCGCCGCAGAAACCGAGACCCCGTTGAAAGAATTGTGCGACCCTTTCGATTCGGTCAGTCTGTGCTTCAGCAAAGGTTTAGGTTTGTACTTTCCATTCTTACAAGCGTAGTCTAAACCATAATATAGGCGCCCCCATTGGCTCCTGCCTAGCCGGCTCTAAGGCTTTCATTGCAAAAGCCCGTTGGATGCGAAAACTCTTTGGAGGAGGTATGCGGCAAACGGGGATTTTGGCCGCCTCTGCTGCCTATGCATTGACATATAACTTTCCTCTGTTACCTGCGGTCCATGGACTCGCAAGAAGGCTGGAGGCGGGACTAGAGGAGATAGGTGTCGAAGTCACAAGCAGAGCTGAAACCTGCATGGTTCGTTTTTCAATTTTTTCCTCCCGTGCTTTTCATAACGTATGACTAGGTTTTCTATGACCCAGCAAGCATCGGTTTGCCTTCTTCCGCCACAGTCACGATGTAAACCTTTCCGCTTACGCTTTGTCTACAGGCGTCACATTCGACGAGATCGCTGATCGGGCAAGTGACCTACCTGAACCTTTGGTACTCGGAGGTTCCAGGCTAGTTGTCCACATACAAACGTCCGAGTCAGCAGTCGAGGACTTCTTATCCGTGGTTCGCCAGCTCGCCGAAGAAAAGAAAGCTGCAGGTTTTGTGAAACCTCGGCCCACTGCAAACGGAGGCTACAAAGACATATACGTGCGCCGTGCACCAAAGAAAGCGGCCTAAATAGAACATCGATATATACATCTATCCTTTCCCGACATATTTTTGTTTTTCGTATTCTGTCCATAGATTCTTCATGATCGTTTTGCCACCGGCATCAAGAGCTGACACCATCATTGCATCCCGATTGTGATCGTTCAGCATATTACACAGCGCGAAAAGACCAGGTCGAAGCTCTTTTCGGAGTTCAGCGGGTAGAATGCACAGCGGATCATTCATCGCATCAATGTATGCTTTGACGGTATACGCAGCGTGTTTCGAAAACGGCCGCGCTAACGATTCAGCTCGCTGGACGTCCGTGGCGGAATGGGACCTTATGGTCGTCTTGGTGGTAAGGGTCTCCAGCAGGCGCGCGAGAGCTTTGCCCTCTTCCGGGCCAATAGGGAATGCCGAGTTGACCCAACGCGGGAGGGTGTCGGTCACCAAGGCGGTTTGTTTGGCTCCCAGCTGTGGCCGTGGCCGTCGGATGGTAGCAATCAATTGCTGTAGAACCATACCAAGGTTGGGCAGCGTCAGAGCGACCAGGTCGCGGCGAAGTCGAATTAGGGCGCCAACAATCATAGTGATCTCGTAGAAAATGGCGGTCGACGTTTTCTCGTCATGCAATTTGGACTTGGTGAGGAACTTGGAAAGTAGCAACCATATACAGCCGATATCGAGGGTCCGCAACGACGCAGGCTGCATAACGAGGACTCAATCATCATATTTTATGTGTAGAAAGGTTTAATGCCTACACTGTCCGAACATTGTTGGCGGAGAAGACGAAGGACCTCTAGCCGCAGAGGCAGTGGCCCATTGGTAAATTCAGCACGGCCCGTAAACGTATTCAAACAACTTGTGAAGAAGTTTTGGGTGTGCTTCAGAGTACCTAATTGCGAAACATCAGCTGAAGTTAGGGAAGAAGCGGTATCGTATGCACCAGTTGGATGTTCGGACAGAAGTAATGCGGCCAAATGGACCAGGTGATGCATATATGGGACCGGATGTGCCATATCGGAAAAGCACTCGTACGTAAGGTCCAGAACATGAGAGAATTCTGTCATGGACAGAGTGTTGCACGTCTGCGAAAGAAGCTGATCGAGCCGATTTTGATCTATGAAGTATAAGAATGGATGAATATAATCGATGCAAGACGAGTACCATTTGGGCCAGTCAGGTAGGTGAACGAGACATAGGTCGCTAGAATGGCGCCGAGATGTCCCAGGCGGTCAGGCGTCCAATGGAGTTCTTCAGCTAGTATGGCAAACGCGGTCGTGCGATTCTCAGTGGGTTCACCGGCGGACGGCGCAGGGACGTTCCTGGCCCAAGAGCATAACCTTCCTCCCATGAGAGGTAGCCCGTCGCCTGGAACGAATCATTATATCGTGGTTCAGATCAATAAGAGGTGACTCACCGTTAAGTTTCAGCCACCGTGTGAGTAAAAGGGCATGGACCCATATATTCATAAGCTCTTCGTTAGCAAAGAGCGCATTCATGTCTTGAACGTGGCAAACGAGAGCTGCTGTTAACCTCCGTTGAAGGTTAGATAGCTCATCTTGGATTTCCTTTGAGAAGCTGATATATCAGGTGAGTCGCGGATACCCCAAGCATTCAACGAGGAATCGCACTTGTCTGGAGAAAAGCCGGTTGTTAAAATCTCTACGAGACGAACCAGGACCCTTGATTCGTTCGCAGAGTTGAGAACATCAGATGGTAGACACGAGCGCAGCACGTCCACTGTCGCTTCGGCACTTCCCTGTTCGGAAGACTTCAACAGAGCCCTGTAATAAAATCAGGGACTTCGTAGGACAAAAAAAACTGTGACGCACGCAAAATGCAATCCAACCAAGCTCAAAGTTACGGCGGTGTAATTCTGCGGGACCTGGGAAGATGAATTACGGTGTATTAAATGGTTCAAATATCGAGACAGGTTTGAAATCTTGGCGCATTGTCAGCCAGGATGGGATAATGGAACTGCTAGCACTTGCCGGTTGGTCTATAGATCCGAGATACAGGGATACATTGTGTATGAAAATTCGAACCACTGTGACGGCTGAATGCAAATTATCTGTGTCGGCAAGGGGGGTGTAGAGTATATCCGCGTTGACTGCTCTTCTGACTAACTCAGTCCTGATAGTCCGTGACATGAACTCGGTAGGAAACATGAGGAGGAGTTGGTAAGTAGACAAGACGGTAGCGCGATTATCAGCCGTTAGGTTTAGTTGCGGATCGGCCAGTATCGATGTAGTCTCATCGGCAAAGGCGAGAATGGCAGCTGGAAGACTATCAGATACGGATAACGCTTGCGGTCAGCTGAGAACCCACTGCGTAAGTTGGGAAGCTCCCAAAATTGAGCAGAAGACAATGCGTTTAGCAGTAATGAGGTCGCATTGAGGCGCGCGTCCACAGAAGCATATGCACCGACGTCGGCTCTTAGAAGGATCTTGACGAGTCTTTGAAGCTGTGCTGGAGATGCGATCGCGCTACGATACATATTTGAGCAAGTATATGAAATGCATTCAAGTCAACTCACTCGATTAGAGGTAACCATCTGTCAATCAACATATGAAGGATGGCCAATGCACTTTCCTCTTTGCCTCGCGGGCCGAAAGTCAATGAACAAGACGCTCCAGACCACGAAGTTTCCAAAGAAGTGGAATTGTTTTCGAGATAGCTTAAAAGTCGATCCATTGAATCTCGGGTTCTAATAGGTTCGTCGACCGCAGACCATTTCAGCTGCATACGGAACTGGAATAGATATAAGGGCACGGCCTAGTACAGGACTGAGAAACGAACAACATACAAGTTCAAGACTGAGTTCTGGCAATAGATGCCCGTCTTCGGACGCTGCATCTATTTTTGCCCATAGTTTTTCCGTGTAAGGTGTATCCAGTGCATACTGGAGACGTAAAATTGCAGCAGCTACAACTTGTGATGCCCACGAATCGGCTGAGTTCTTCCGGATGATCTTCAGCGCCTTTGTAAGGGCGCGAGGTAGAAAGGCAGTTCGTATTTCAGTCACTGACTCGTTGACCTCCTGGAGTGTCGTGTCTGGAAGAGTTTGCAAAGGAAGTGCGGTAAGGACAGCAGATGCGAGCCTTGCACTGAAGCAAAATGTCAAAACCAGGCCGCTACTCGTCGTATCCGTAGTGGCAGAAATCTGATCCCAGCACGTTTGAAGGGTTTCGAGAATAAACGTCACTGTCTGGCCAGTTTGAGTGGGCGTAAGGAATTTGCGCGTGCAATTTGCGAGCCGTTCTAGATGAATCGGATGAAGGAGTGCATTCGAGGAAGCCTGATAGTGGATGTCAGAAGAGAGGATTTTGGGGGGATGTGCTGCCAATGCTGCGAAGAGGGTCTCTATATGATTGTTGATCGTCCGCGTTTTGACGTGATACTCGAGCAGTAATTCCAAGAAACTGAATATGGACGGGAATGCATCCGGAGTCTGTGTAACTTGAGTAATGATGCAATTAGGAGTTCAGGAGAGAACGAACATGCAGTAACTCTGGAAGAATACGATGGATATCTTTCAAGATCAGGTCGTGGTCGATTTGCATCAGTTTCGAAAGACATGAAATTGCCAGTGATGCTAGCTCTGCGTTGTCCCCTATCGGCCGGGTAAGATCAAAATTCGCGCAGTCACATAAACTCTTACCAGTACGGTCAAGGCCGAGTGCCGAGAGAACTAACGGGACAGTGTTTTGTAGGCTCATTTGGCCTTCAAGCTGGCTACTGCTGAACAGATTTTCGTCACCAACCACGGCCAAGAGGCCAACCCTGGCCTCCCAGGTCAGAATGGTCGGATTGACGACATTAAGCAGGGTCTGGCAGGAGTCGAAGAAGGAGAAGCTGGCCGAGCGAACCTGTTCAGTCACGGCGGCAGGACTGTGTCCAGAACTTTGGCCAAACAACGCACTGCGGTGTTTTCTCGTGCAGTGAACGAACGACGAAAAGATTCGAGGGAAAGTAGGATGAACCAAGTCATCAGGAATATTTCGCAGAGCGATAAAGAGCGGATGCTCTTCGTCGTGCACTTGTCGTAATGTATCTACATTGAAGAGGATTTCAATCCCGACGACATACACAGTCTCTCGAAGGCTCGATGGGGCGTGATTGGATGATGAAACGATCCACGCGCGCAGGTGATTTTGGATGAAGAGCGAAGAGAGCTACAGAAGGGAAAATTAAACCATGCATAGAGACAACCGAGAGCCTCTCACTTTTTTCTTGTTTGACGAGTTGCCGACAGAGGCACGGAGGGACGATATTATAGAGTTACCGATCTGCTCAAGGGCATCGTTCGGCTCTGGAAATTGTTCGAAAACCCCCAAAAAAGTCCCGAGGCAGTCGAGTAAACTCTCTGCATTAATTTTGTGCACAGCGAGAGGCCAAATGCTGCTAAGGCTTTGGCTGACCGCAGTTGCGAGAGACACACGTAGCTCGACATCAACAGCACTCAAGAGCTCTAAGAACGACGCAACAACCGGTGCTATCGGCACTCGGTTGAGTACAGGCAAGAGCCAATGCTTGACAGCCTTGGTTTGGTCTGAAACGATCTGAGAAAGCAGGGTCCAAAATTGAAGGTCCAGAACGGGATTGAGTGCTCTGGTCTGTATTAGCGATGAAAATAGGGAGTGTAGGAACGCACGGAGGATTTGCCTTGTCCTTGAGAAGTTTTGTGAGGATCCACTCTGCAATGACTTCGCCCTTGTTGGGCATGTACAAGGACTTGTCATCCCAGGCGGCAGATGCAATGTGTATTTTGGAGGGGCCGCCGACGCGAGGGGGGTCCGAGGGAGCCTTTAACGCGTGGTACACGGCCTGCGACGCCATAAGGAGGACTCGCTTTGACCGACAGATCAAAAAAAGAAGTTACGTACGTCGTACACCAAATCACTAAGATCAGGGGCTATTCTTGCTTGACTTGGAACTCTTCTTCTTGCGACAATGTGGACTGGCAGGTCATGCTTTCCTCTGTACTCATCGCATCTAAGGAGGCTCAGGTCGACGACTCGACCGTGCTCTGCCAGCCCGATCTCCTTCCCGTTCCTCAAAAGGCCCGTGAATGGAACGCAGCCCATCTAGCAGGTTCCGCTGCTCTCTTGAGGATCTTTCATTTATTTGACCCGCAATTGCTCAGGATATTGGATCGCAGAGGCTTTTGGCGCGTACAGTTTTGGCCCTGCGTTTCGTGAAATTGACCATCTTGAAATCGACCATCCTCAGTCATAAGGTCATCAGCTTATGAATTTTGCGTTCCCTGCATTAAATCCAGCCTACTAGTCAATATCAGGTAGCATCTACAGCAGTTGTAGCAGGCCTTTCTCCTGGCGCGGCCATCGGTGCTGGTTCGTAGTCGCAAATCTTCGTCTCTTCACAGCTTATTGCGAGATTTCATAGTTTTCCTCGGCCATGTTCTAGTCTGTGAGCCGTTGCATTCGACGAATCCCTTCAGTGAATAACCCTTCTCAGCCATCGCATGTGCATGTAATGGATGGATCGGAGCTACGTATGGAATCGTGAGTTTTCTGCGCGTCCGTGTGATCATCCTCTCAGGAACGACGCCAGAATTTCCCCGTACTTGCACGCGCTTCCTTTGGAATCCATGGGAACATTATTGCTGTCATGTGTCGAGCTATTGCGGCCATTGTATGGTTTGGCACCCAGACGTACCAAGGTCAGCATCCTGATTGTACACATGAACTTGAGGTTTCATTTAGATTAGGCGGACAGTGCGTGGAAGTGATGCTGCGAGCGATTTTCCCGTCCTTCAAGTCTTTCAAAAACCACCTTCCTTCCTCAGCTCATGTCACTTCATCGGAATTATTGTGCTTCTTGTAAGCAGCAATATACCTTTACATTCCAGGATTTTTTAATTTTTAATTCGTTGCAATAGCATTTTTTATATCATTCAGTTGCCATTGCTCTTCATTCACATATCGAAGGTACGTAGTGCAATTTCTACATATACAGTAGTGTCGACACCACAGTCGTCACATGCAGCTCCGGCACCTGTTCATGTTGAAGGTCATTGTAATGGCAGGTCTACTCTAGTCGAATTTCTTCATCACATCAAATAATACTTTTTCTAGCCGATATTTGGCTTCGCGCTCTGTATGTTTCCCAAATTTCTCATGAGCCTCCTTATTTACGATGTCAGTTGGATGGGCCGTCGCGAATGCGCATGGTTTTGGTCCCATTTTCACGCAGAAAACTCATGTTACGGGTTCTCCTGTTGTTGTTGTGTTCTTCTCTGCCATGACCTCGGCCATTGCGGCGAAAGCAACTTTGGCATTGAACATTTGTGCAAGTAGTTGTCGCCTTGAATTTTTAATTCCACTGACCCTCCTTCAGGACTTTACCCGGTTCGCCAAATCACCACGTGCGGTCGTCTGGGCCAACATTATCTCTCTGTCTATCCCAGTAACGCTTTGCGCGTAAGCTCCGGTGAACTGCACTCGTCGTCCAGTTTCCTAAAATCCTATTAATAGGATTCTTGGTGTTGTCGTCACATCCGCCACCCAAGTCATCTATGGTGTCTCGACCTGGAATCCCTTGCAGGTCTGCGAATTATGGAGCAGCCGTGCTGCACAGTTTTTTGCAGCTTTTTGCTGGGCCCTTGCTGTCGTCGCAACTAACATTTCTGCCAAGCGAGTACACCAGCCAAAATCAGTCCCTCCGTATTGACAACCCCATTCAGTTCCACGGCCGTTGGCAACGATTTAGCTATTATATTTCCGCGGTACGCCCAATTACGTATTTCCACCAACCCTCCATATCTATCCTTGAACCCGCACTCAACCAGACTGACCAAAATAAAATAGTCTTGTCAATATCCGGCGCGGCCAATACCTTTGTGCCATCCTTGGCCTTGCCACTTGCCCGGTAGGCACAATGGACTGATCGCCTCGATCTATACTCACAGAGAAATATTCTGCGTAGTGGATCATCCAAAATAGCGCGGTATCCTTTACGTGAGTTTTTAATTTCGGGCATGATATTATCACTCATCTGTCATCCGGCAGTTCATTTCTGTATTTGTTGTCCTGCCTTGTGTAATTTGCCCTAACCTCGCGCCGCACAGTGGTGGATATTCCATTTTCCTGGGCCCCATATGTGGAATTCTGCTGGCCGACTTCGTGAGAATGTTTTCGTATTCGCCGCTTTTTAATTCCAAGCACATGAACAGTATGTCTACCGAGGACGGAAACTCGATATTGTTGGCCTCTACGGTAAAGAGGCGTCTCCATACTGGTAACACCCTGTCTAGATCCCTCTTTCCAGCTATTCACGTACGATAGGTACACTCACGGCTTCAATCTGCGTGCCATCGGGGCTTTTATTCTTGCCTTGATTCCAAACCTGCCCGGTTTCGCAGACAAGGTGAACAACAAGATCACTGTACCCATAGGCGCCACATATGTATTGTGAGTTTTTGAAACTCAATACTTCTACCTTCTCTGAAGCAAGATTTAGTTCCGTTGTTTGGCCGGTCGGACTGATCGTCGCCGCCATATGCTACCTTCTTTTCAATGTTGTGTGGCCTGTCCGTCGGCCTCTTGAGCGGACAGCGTCGCCGAGCATTTCAAGTGACGGAGATCCGGAGAAATAAGTTTTTCTTCTTCTTTGCTGGTACATTGTACATTAGTCTGTGTACATAGGTAGTATGCCTGTCTGTAATGCATGTCCCTCTGCAGTGGCCGCTGGAGGCCAAATGGCTGTCAATCCACTATCGGCTCCGCTCCACTCAAGACCAAAGGCGTTCAGATCAATGTTCCAGCCATAGTGGTCTATGGGACTCTGGGTGGGAGCGGGATCCTGAACCCCGTTTGATTTTTGCGGTAGGTTCCCGTTGGGCTGAGGAATTTCGGGTTCATACGCGCCCTTAAGAGCAGCGACTACACTGGTATACTCAGACGACGATCTCAGGCAGGCGGCAACAGATTCGGCCCGGTTCAGAGCAGGTTCCGCGAGATCCCAAAAATGATCGCGTTTCGCAGCCTGCAAAGCACGCTGGAGGCGAGATAACATGGTGAGAGGCATTGTTCGGGAGCTCGCTTGGATCGTAAAGGGGGTTCGTTGAGGCGCCAAAGAAGCGGAGACCAATGCCGACGTAGCAAGACTAAGCCGAATGAGGGAGGAAGTCAGGGAAGAGAGTATATGCCCAACATCTGGAAAATATGAGCCAGGGACGATGATTTGAATGAGCGACACCAACAGTTTAACCAGAATCCATCAAATGAACGGGAATCTAAGCCACAAACGTAGTCCACTGCCTCGGCGTACATTTCTAGTGTAGCTGGGTCCGGTGTGAAACTTCATCATCGATCAGCAGGTTGAAAGGGTCGCACACAACGCATACTCACGGACTACCGAGACCTATGCTAAGCTCAATGGATATCCGCCGCAGCATGCATCGGAAACCCAGAAGACAAGTCAATGAGGAAGCTTTGCAGTATTGTTAGGGTTCTTTGAACAAACAAACGCTGGAAGGAGGCTTACCGACTCCGGACGACGAGGCGCGCCCTGTCTCATCCCTACGCACTTCCGCAACGAGGATCTGGGTTTCTTCCTCGATGGACTTTACCTTCGCAAGCCTCTCCGCTGGTACTAGGGTGTTCGCAGCCAGAGTACAGACTTGAGACTGCAAGCGAGAACAAAGAACAGAAAGGCGGCAAAGTAAGACAAAGCTTTGAGGAGAGTAGGCGGTATCTGGAGAATTGGATGCAGAGGCAACACCGACGATATCTGGTACAGGACTCGAGTGATTTTCGGCTTGAATGTGTGACGGCCGGGAGTTCAAAAATGACATCCTGGGAGAAATAAATGGAACACTCGAGTCAAGATATCGATACAAACAGACCATGCATCATGTATGCGGAGTCCCCACCACAACGTACGTCGCAAATCCTTCTCCCAGGATGGGATAGCCCAACTAGCTGGATTGATGTGGAGACCCAGCAGTTGTGCTTGAGCAATAGTCTAACGAGTCGTTAGTTGCAGTATATACTTGATAGATCAACGCACGCGAGCCAATAGGATATAGTTCGCTTCTACATTGAGTACCGGCCTCGCTGATAAGTCAAGCAAAGCAGTAGATATAGTGGATAATCTGGAAGGTTCTTGTCCTACTGCATCGTTTTCGCCAGCACGTATGATACTGCGGACAGAAGCAATAGACGGGCGATAACATCGAAAGTGACTGAGTGCAGTGAGGCAGAGTTTCGAGTGGAGAAGAGAATCAACAGGCCGTTCGTCCGGAGGGAGGAAAACAAGAGGAAAAGCAGGATTGGAGACTCTGAGGTAGATATCAATCAAGGAATCCTCTGACGGTGGCGGATCCAGGAGGGTCAGGCATGTTTTGAGAACAGCCAGCTGCTTCTTTCCAGAATTTTCACTCGGCCCTGTGAGCCTTGAAATTGCCGGCTATTGTCGAGCGACTGGAGATACATACCATTTCGCTTCTTGGTGAAAATAATATACTAATACAGGGTGAGCCAGCGTTCATCATAACATACATATGCGCGTGGTTCCTTCACCTGAGGTTTTGAACGGTCGCACGAAATTTGGCGTATGTAGGCCGTTTCAGAAAGCGGGCTATCATCTGGCCCGGCCTGTTTAGTTCCTATGGGGAGAAGATCATCTGCAGAGAATTGTTAGGGGGGTGCGCTACGCTACTGGTGCGTAAGCAGAGTACGTGCCTGTGAGTAAGGTGGTAATGACATGGGGGTCCAGAGATTTGCTGATAGATAGGTCGAGAGACATAGGTTCAGACTCTCCAATTCTAAGACGTTTTTCCTGAGCTGCAGCGTAGCTCAACGCCTGGAGGGCGGCGGATCCATCATCGGGACTTCTTGGGCGCTTCACCTTCCCCGGGCTCGGGGATGCAACGGTCAAGTGGGAAGATATTGAGGCAACGTTAGACGAAGGAGAAGAGGAGGCCTTTGGCTTTTTACGCTCCGGAGGGAGCTCATCGAAAGTGCATTGCTTGTTCATTTGCCTCAACAGTGTTAGGTACAAGCGCGTCTCTGGGTTTAAATTTGACTCACTGGCATTCCACACACGGTGGGCCTGACTGAGGAATAGCACAACGGCTTTTAGCCTTTCGACATCCATCGCACGGCCTTGACACGATTCAGATTCGACAAAGCGTCTGTCAAGGGCAGACTACTAGTACCTGTTCTTGCGAGACCGAAACGGGCGAGACAATTGGACCTGAGGGTATGTTACAGGCAGATCTTGTATTAAATGACCCTCTGAACACGCACCTGGGTGGGACCGGGGTCGGGCGGCTGGGAAGGATTGCGCGACATAAAGCGCAATGAGGGCGCGAAGTCAACAGCCAAGGCTCCTATAGTGTCCTTATTAGGATGATTTGTAACGCGATTGATCCTTCACTTCTCTTCACGCTTCCACAACCATAATGCTGAAGCGCCATCGTCCTGTGTCGCCGCCACCTTCAGGACCCTCCATACCGTTCGTCTCCGATCCACCAGAGCCTCATCGCCGCGAGTCAAAGCGCCGCCGAATTCTTCCACCGTCTCTAGACGGTCAAGCTAGACGTTCAACGTTCCGCACAGACGAGGATGATGGGGAAGAAGACGACGATGGTGTGGATTTGTCGTACGAACACAACGCATCCGGTTCTGGGCCTGCCCACAATACAGAGTATAAATCCGCAAACACCTTTCTCCACGACCTGCACGCGTTACACCGGCATCGACTCATTTTTTCATCGTCCTCACCACCCTTTCTTCAGCCTGAACTTCCTTCTACTCCTCGCTTCCAGGACAAGTCGCATCTTCAGCCGACATCAGACTATCCGAGAATGCCTGATAAGCAGGACTTGAGTGGCATGCAAGATTTTGGACGTGAATTACCGTTCGAGGAGGTCGAGAGTGTGAAAGAACGGTATGAAGATACAAACAGGTTGCGTCAATTCTTTATTCGTTGTGGTTTTTCGATTTCATACTTCACAGACTTCTGGGATCTTTGTTTCTGAGTCGTAGAAAGCAACTTGATCCCGGGCCACATCAGTACAACACATAGTCCGCCCAGCCTGAGTATGCATTCAATGCGTCCAAATCTTGCTATTGCTGACCTTTCGGGCGCCTGGGATAGTCGATGCTCTTTGCCTGGCTTTCCGCGCCCCTCGTCCTCGCTACTTTGATAAATCGCATTGCATTACATCCACATAACCAGCAACTCTTCATCGCCTTCCACGACATCGGTCCTACATACTGAAAGCTATAATCTCGAGTATAGGAACCGTACCATCATGTAACTCAACCTGCCTGGACCACGTCTATGGATTACGTACATCAGCGAGATTAGCCCCGAGGGCATCTATGTATAGTATTAATTTTGAAGACCATGGCCTTTTTTTCCACCGCCAGGTCTGCTGTTTCATCTGCGCGACGGATTTTAAGAATTCACGTTGCACGTGACCGTCACCTCTTAGCTTCAACTCGCTCGCTGCCAGTCAGTAGCTTAGAGCCAGACGATGTATCGGTGGCGGCTTGTCCGCACCTTCTCTCACTCTGCAAATGCAAGGGCTCGACGTACCATTCAGGAGATTCGCCAGTCTAGAGCAGCTCTTCTTGAAGAGGCTGAAAAGATGACACCAGAAGAACTCCAAAAAATCATAAAACGAGAGAGCGAGCGCGCTTTCGGCCCTCTTGCAATGGGGGATCCAAGAGCCTTTGTAAACAAGGCTGCAGATGATGTCTGGAGTGTGTGACTTGTGCACAAAGACGCGTTTACGCTCTGATGAACCGGTAGAGCAGATTCTCGAGGCTTCAGGCAATGACCCTCGGGTATTGAAGGAGTGGCGTATGTTCCACATCCAACTGGATTTACGATGAATTAATTACCCTCTGCGTAGGAGATGATATAAAGTCAAGGGCTACGGGGCAAGTTTTTCCATTCAATTAAGCATAATGCTATTAAAAAACAACCTTGACAGAGATGGTCTCGAGCTCGGTAAGAACAACTTGCAAGGCTTTCGCGAAGGATTCAGATCTATAGATCCTATTTTCAGATCCATTTAGCAAGCAAGCCACCTCCTCAAAAGGCAGCAAACGTGGTTGAACGCCGCATGAGCAAGATTGAACGCTTGTACGGCTCGAACCAAGGTCGAACGCCCGTGGCCCCGCAGATACGGGTCTACGGAATGCGAAAATCTATACTCTACAGAGACGATGCTCCTGGACGACGCTCACATCTCTCCCTTCAAAGTGGGGGTGCCGTATCAACCGAAAAGCGACTCAGTGATGATGTATATTACTTAGATATTTCATACAAGTAATTTATCGCACCAATTAAATTGTTTTCATTCGGCTGCGTCTGTAACATCCACTGGCCTCTGGAGCGCGTCGCTTAGTTCTCTGTTAAGCAACTCCGTCAAGGACTGGCCATCTCTGGAATAGACCCAGGCGTTGTCCCCTTCGCGATAATCGTAACGCTTAGGACCGCTTTCATTACGAATGAGCGAAATTCGATCTCAAGAGTGGAAACCAGTACCTGAACGGCGACGACAGCCATATCTGCTTATTGGGCGGCTGTTTATTTATTACATAGGTGCCCTTATCGCCGAGTTGAAGCGTCAATACACCACTCTGGACAAGTGTAAGAGATGTGGAATGGAACTTGCAGGAAATGGAAAAGCAACCCACATGGTATTCCACTTCGTATGCGGGATTGCCGAGACCGTCTACTAGGTTTTCCAGAGCATGGAGAAGGTTGTCCATTGTCGAGTCGGAGAACATATTATAGCGTTCGGTGGATAGTTCGCTGTCGTTCACCAAGGCTGAGTTACATTCGGCACAGAAAATCCGAAACCATTGGCAACCTGATGTTTACTTGAGGAGGAGGAGTACTCATTTGACGATTCCACTGAGGGCTTCGCAGGGAAAGACATTCTAGTTGTCGGTGACGCCGAAGACATCGAACAGACGCGGCGGCACCAAGTCGCGTAAGGGACGAAAACATAATTGCGGTGGGTTTACGTAATTACTTCGTGCCCGCTTTCTCTCCACCCTTCTCTACCCACTCTAGCCAGGATCCAGTATAATTCAAAATACTGAAAATAGTTAAATCGAGGAATGATTTCAGTTTCGATACGCACTTGCTGTATCCATTTCGCTTTGCAACATCACTAGCGCTTGTACTTCTCACACCGCTTCGACAGTAAAAGGTGACCTCCTGAGTTTTTTTTGGCTTCTCAAAGCCATGTTGGGCTTTGAATGTTTCCGGTTGGAGTTGCAATGAATTCGCAAGAACGGAGAGTGGAAGATTGACGGCGGAAGGGATCATCCCTTGAATAACCTCGTCTGGCTCACGAACATCTATTAAATATGAATCCTAAGCGCGAATGAGAACGGCCTCAGAGCCCAGACGCGGTTCAACTTACCACGCTAGGACTCCGGGTTTTCGGAAGCAGCTCTTCGTATGTCACCACCTTTGCATCCCAATCCCTTTGCAACTCGTCCGAAAGTTGTTGTGCTTGTTTAAACGCAGTAGCATGTTTGTCTGATTTCGATGTAGTGGACTCGTATCGTTGGATCGTTCGGGCGAAAGATACAGGTTTATACGCTTGCGGTCTGAAAGCGAGTCTCGCAGCACGCACTGTAGCGATTCGGAGCATTGTGAAGGCTGAGAAAGACTTATTATAAACCACATGATCGTCAATCACGTCTTACTAGCTTAAGTTATAGAGACGGCCAGAAATGGCGTATCTTCAATCTTGGCTCGAGAGTATTATAAGTATACTTTCGCCATTGGGAAGACAAGGATATTCGCATAGTCTCTTTCCTTCCAGTCGTTTCTCTTGGTCGCTTTCCCTAATCTTAGGTGCCATTCCCTGCCGACGGCAATGATACGTGCAGTGCAAGCAACGGATCCATGTTCCCTCTTACACGGCTGTTTCTAAAAATACTGGCTCAGTAGCTGGACCAGTACTCTTTCGAAACTGTTCTTACGAAAGTATAGTAACGTTCGAGGACTTTTTTTCGATCGATCTATCGTTCCTTTCTTCCGGGACTCGGAGGACATATTCTGCTTCCCTCTGATCTTCTGTCCGTCTTCCAGGAACCAAGATATTCAACGGAAGAGACGGGCAACTGTATCGGCATTAGGGTGTTTCACAGTTAACTTTTTCGGCTCAACTTCTGCCCCAACTCGTACCCCAACTCGACCCCAACTTGAGCAAAGTTGGGGCACGAGTTGGGGCTGCAACTGTGAAACACCTAACGGCGTGTTAATGAAAGTTGAGGCGCTCACGCATCATAAAGACGTGATTACAGGCCAGTTAGCCGAAGTTGGTGATCAAGTTGGGGCAGAAGTTGGATGTCGAGTCGTGGTCTTATGCACGATTTGATGTCCAACTCCGATTTCATGCCCCAACTCGGTGTCCCAACTTGATGAAAGTTGGGGAACGAATTGGGGCAGAAGTTGGCCCCAAAATCTTAACTGTGAAACACCCTATTCTTTTTTCAAGTAGTATTCCTGTCGTCCAACAGAGAACTCTGATCCCTCCTGTAATCTCACACCACGCTCCAGCGGATGTTTGGGTCTGTCGCTGCTGACTGTCTCATCCTCATTTAATTTTTTTACCTTTTTGGGCAGTAGGTGTGAGTTGTCCTTTATTTGGAAGGCATTTTCTTGAACACCAGATGTAAACCCAACCCCTATAGTACTTACGCTTGTATGGCCGCTTACTTCATGGGTTGATTACTATCTGTTCGTTTTTTTAAGTGCGAGATTCAAATCGTTAACTGGCTGCGGGACAAAGCGGGATGTGCGTTTTCCGGCCATCAATTTAATTTCCAATCGCCGCCTCCGGTCATTTTTGCTTATGCAGGATCGGCACCAGGATAGGGGTGAGATAGGGTGCGATGAATACTAACATGAGGCGTTCTGTGGCTCAGGCTGTTGAGTCGCTGTTCCTGGCTGTAGAGCTGTTTGAATCAGAACAAAAGCTGTTGTTCTGTGCGCAGTCTGTAGTTTTCTTTGATTCTTATCGTCTGGCTCGCAGTAGCTCGCAGTCAGCATTGATTGGTCAATCACCGATCTGTACGAGACGCCGTCTCCGAATTTGTCCGTTTACTGCCATTCGATCAATTATCACAAGTGTTTCGGCTGCGGGAGGTGATCATTATTTATAAAGGGATAGCCACACTTGTTATACAGAAACCCTTGACCCTTTCAACGGTTACCCCAGTGGCTGTTTTGAGCCCCCACCGATAACGTTGTCCTAGCTCTTGCGTTGGCGAACGAGTTCCGCCTTTCTCAACCTCGTGCCTCCTCGATTATACCCTCTTTCGACAATACCCAAAGATGTTGTTCAATTTCAGGAGAAAAGAGATTCCGTGGGAGGTTGTTGATAACAAGGCCATCGAACCTGTTTCCATGTATTATGACGAAGACAAAGGTGCGCGTTCCCATGTGGGCTCTCTTTCAGATCACCAATCCGATGTATAGAGCTCGATATAGTGTCTATGAGCGAGGGGGACACATGTGGAACCTATGTTTTTCATGTCGACCAATTGAAGAACGTCGCAGACCTTCGCAATGCCGTCGTGTTTGCACGACAACAACTCCTCCAAGAAGTAGGCAAAAAGGGATTCAACGTTCTGCTGTCAGAAGGGTCGGTACTTTCATCCACAGAGTTGACAATGCCAATAACATCCGATTTAGCTGGGATATGACCATTTTCCGACGCGGGAAGCGTCATCGGGTTCAAGTGAATTACAATGGCCGTCGTATGTCATCCATCTCATTGCCCCGCCACAAAGCTGATATGGGTTCAGCTGCACGTATAGTGGGAGACCTACCGGCTTTGCGGCCGCCGCCTTTTATGCAAGTATTGCAGGATTCTCTGTGAGAAAAATTGCTTTGTTCGTTCTGGGATTAGGGGAACTCGAAGTTTGTATGGTCATCATAGTAATGTGTACATTAGCAACCATCTCTCACTATAATAGCTTGATACGTTCTTCATTGAGATTTTACTATCTTGCTCGAGGGACGGAGACTATACCCGGTCCAAGACTGTTATCTCGTCAAAAGAGGAAGCAGAAGGGGATCTCAATGCTCACCTCGTCGTAAATGCTTACTTGTTTGACACCAAGCAACTGTAGCCCCAGCCATAGTACAGCAGCAGTCATTCCACTCCCGCAGCTTGCAATCACGGAGACATCTCCGTTGAATACCGAGTTGGCTTTCTCGGGGCCCAACGCGTCGACAACGGCAGTACGTAACTGCTGCTCGGAGAGAAACGTCGTATACGAGGAACCATCTTTGGCGATATTGTTTTGAAGAAACAGATTGAACGGCAAAGAAAGTGAATTGGGGATGTGACCAGACGAAAGTCCAGGTCGTGGTTCAGGATCGGTTCCCAGATATCTTGAGGCAATAATGAAATGCCTGAATGGGCTAACAGAAACAAGAAAAACTCACCGTCCGCGGGAGCGAGCGTCTAGGACGAGCTCCGCGTCGGGAGTTTGAAAAGGAATCAGAGCAGAGTTGGAAACTATCTGATCGTAGCCTGTTGAAGGGTAATTTAAACAGAACGATGAAAACCGAAGTCGACATACTTCTGACGGCCTTGGAATCGAGAGTAGGGATGGGGTATTTTTCGTCTTCTATGCCGATCCGCGGAGGATCGTTTTCTAGAGGGAAGCCTTCTGCCTCCCAACGAGGCAGCCCTCCGTCGAGTATTGCGGTATTTCGATGGCCGAAAGACTTGAACATCCACAAAGCGCGGGGAGAGGAAAATACCTAACCATGTTCATATAAGAACTGACATGTCCAGATTAATACTTACATACCCCATGAGAATCGTACATCACAACACGAGACGCGGGTCCGACACCAAGTTTCTCTGTGATTAGTTTAAAATTGTGATAGCAGGTTCAAGAAAGTGCGACACCGCAAGCTCGTGCAAAGACCTCTTCACTGGGCAACATATGCCTGTAATGCACCAGCTTAGTTGCATCGTTTCTCAGAGCAGAAATTGAACAAACTTCAATCCCAGCTCATGGTGACTGGCGACTTCATCCAGATCCAAAAATTTCGAGCCTGGGATGCGTTTTGCTCTAAATTCCGCCAATGCAACTCGGGTAGAGTTGGGCATAAACCAAGTAGAGTCCAAGAGAACTGTCGTGGCAGCCTCAGACCGTAGGATATGATTCAAACGCGCTGGAGACAATAGCATTTTGCTCGCCTCTGCCCTTCAAGAATCAAGAAAGGAAAGTTGAGTTAGACTGCGGCGGGCCGGGGCTTTAGATTCAAACAAATGAATACAATCGAACCTTTAACCGTCATCCAATGCCTTCAGATCAAAGCACTTGGTTAATTGCCGTGCCGCAAGATGGCGACTCGGAAGGACTGCTACAGGAAATTTCACCCAAGTTATCGCAACAATCCAAATCGAATCTTGTGGCCCCATTGACAATCCCGTCCTTCAAGGTCTGTGCCTGCGGCGAATCATTCGATTAGTGCCAACTGTACCAGACAGGGACCTTGGACGGTCTTATATCCCTCTCAGAGGACCTTCCAAAGCAGGAGTCCTTCTTCACCGCCACTGTCGCAAAAACTGTCGACACGTTGCGGAATTTACTGAACAACGACCCCTCTAAGCTTAACCAGCATATTCTCGTTAATGAACAGAGTGTGGACGACTATATTATGAAGGATTGGAAGTGGAATGAGGGTCGTTACGGTGTGCAGAAAGGGCTGCGGGAGATTGTGGATGCCTTGAACAAAGTGCGTTTGACCGGCTCGCTGCTCGCTGTTCGGTTGCTCACAGAACCTGTAAAGGAAATGAGCTCCATTGACAACGCTATGAAGGCCAAACTTGCAAATTACAACTTGGTCAAGGGCTCCCTGGTGCAAATGCAACGCAAGAAGACGTTCGTGATTGCACATTCCGATGATTTGCCAAATTGTTGATGGTTACCTCAAGGGGGAACCTTT
Source organism: Mycena leptocephala (assembly GCA_029378395.1). Classification (NCBI taxonomy): domain Eukaryota; kingdom Fungi; phylum Basidiomycota; class Agaricomycetes; order Agaricales; family Mycenaceae; genus Mycena; species Mycena leptocephala. The sequence goes on from JARJLF010000039.1 coordinate 643,388, forward strand.
CTTTGCGCTCCCTTGTAGATGTTGTTTCCAAGGATGATTTCGTCCAGGATTCGGAGTACCTCGAAACACTGTTGGTAGCAGTACCTAGGTGAGTCCAGTGTTTCCTTCTGTCAAACTTTCCGAGTGACCCCACGTTCAAGAACCAACGTGAAGGACTGGAACTCGAAATACGAGCGCTTATCATCAATGGTTGTACCCCGGTCATCGACGTATGAAGTATTCCTCCCTTGATTTTGTTCCAGAGCTGATCTCCGTATCAGATCAGTCGCATCCGACGACGAATACACCCTATTTAGTGTTGTTGTATTCCGGAGAGTTCACGACGAATTTGTACAGAAGTGTCGGGAGAATAAGTCAGTGCTTTATACTGTTACACTCGTCCTACTTACCGGCGTTGTAGATTTATTGTTCGAGACTTTGTATTTTCAGAAGAAGAGTTCGCCAAACAGCATCAAGAGCTGGAAATGGCCGATACTACCGAGAAAGAACTTTGGGTGAGTGCATACGATTCCCTTGCAAAACTTTCCTGACGGTCAATTATAGACTGAACTTCTCCGCCTCGCGAGGACAAATTTCTCGGAATCTATTCAGATTCTTGTCCACCTTAAGGTTATACGCCTTTTCGTTGAAAGTGTTTTACGATATGGCCTGCCAGCAAACTATCTAGGAATTGCTGTCAAGGTCGGTTTATTCACTTTTTGTGGTCTTCTGATCCTGAACAGCTGTCCACAACAGCCTGACCCTAAATCAGCGAAGAAGACATTTGGTCTGCTACAAACACAATTCTCGTATCTCAGGCCACGCTCGAATCGCGCCAAGGGCGGGCGCGGCGAAAATGACGAGTTCGCTGGAGAGTACCAGACATTGATGGACCAGGAATTCTTTGACTTCGTTATGTACGAGGTGCCGTGGATCGTTTATTAGCCATATAGTGTATCGTCTCAAGCAACATAATACGCAATCGGACATTTCCTTGTATCACACATATTCTATTAGGCTGGACAGGAGGCGTAATATACAGATGAAATCGAGAGGTAATACAAACCCGTGGGCCGCAGGAACGAAAGTAGGTGTAGAAGTTTGCCGGGACCGTCTCGATATACAATTTTTAGATGCAAATGTCCGTAGCAGTTGCTTTCGTTTGGGGCAGTTATAAACCAAGATTGGAGATGACACGCGACACTTCTTCGACATCGAGGTCCGGTCTTTGAATTGCTGTCCCGATCACAGCAGAGCGTGAAATCGACGAACCGTAAACGCTAGGAAATGACGGCGCTGTGGCTGATGTGGGGCTCGAGTTACCTCCGGTTTCGCCGGTGGAGGTCGTGGGGGATTCAGGAGGTGGGAGGCGAGAAGATGACTCCGTGATGCGAGAAAGAGAATAGGTCAAATCAAGCGACTGGCGCGGTTTTGCAAAGAGCGGGGCTTCGACACTTGTTCTTTCAACTTGGCCTCGAGAAGGGAATCGGACCCTCGTTTAATTGCATCCTCCGAATGCCTTGTTCGGTGCGGAATCCCGGAGCCCTGGGTCATGTCAGCATATGACGGACAGTAAAAGGGGAGCGGGCTCACAATCGGAGGTAATGGCGTCCAGTAGTCAAGCGAAGATCCCGACAAATAGCTGGCCTGGGGGTCGCCGTGCTCCTCGAGGTTGTAGATGTACGCAGGAGAATTGAACAGAGCTTTCACGTCGGGCGACGAGTTTGCAAGCCTCAGTCTTCGGTCCCCAGCGATATCTGGGCGCCCAAGGTCATCAGATTCTAGGGAAAGTTGAATCAACTGGGTAAATGAATAAGACGGGCGGGACATGCCATGATGCGTCCTCGCAGTTGACAAAAGCTTGCTGTCGAAATGGGGGAACGCTTCTGCGAACGAATCTCCTCGCTTATGGACGTGTGAAGCCGGAGCCGGGAAGAGATGAATGTTGTGATTCGCGAGAAATTGTTCAAGCATTTCTCTGGCGGTGATGAGGAAGTCGCTGTTACTTCGCTGGCATCGGAACTTGAAGGTGTACTCGGACGGGGTTTCGGTCCCGGAGTCTTCATTGACAATGGGCATTTTTATATTGGGCACAACCGATACCTGCAACTCCCGCTTGATACGTTCGACGAGGTTGTTGAAATCCGGCGAGACACAAAGGCGTGCTAATTCCGCGCTCGGGGGAACATTCATGTCGGCTTCGAAGGGAACATGATCCTAATCGGCATTCAGTATGAAGTTGTTTACCTTGAGTGTTTACATACCAGCAACATGGCAGCCGCATCTGGACCTGGCTTTCTGGCCCAAATATGGTGACAACGTCTGACGCCGTTTCTTTGTGCGGGAAACGAACATGCGAGTTCGTCTTGGTTTCGATGTCGTGAATGAAAATGCATTTTTCTCCCAGTAAAGTACGGTGGTACCGCCGCGGGATGGAAACCGTCTCGTTGGTGTAGTCCTTATCCTACACCAAAAGTTCTTATTGATTGCGGAGACCTGTAAGAGAGGACGCACCTTCGGATTCACCAGCTCCATCACGGACTGTTTGAGGTTGTCCAAATTGATTGCATTTTTGGCTGGCGTTCGTGCCACAACGTTGTCATCGTTGTCGTTGTACCCACCAAGAGCAGCAAACTCTTCGGCGTTTGAGAATTTGACATAAACCCCATACTTCTTCATGATCCGTTGAATACTCCTCCCTCCAACGCCGATTATACGTTTATGGTACGCCTCCGGGACGTGGAAAGAAATTTCTGCCGGCAGTTCCTCCTGCAAAAGTGAGAGGCCTTGTAGTACAGAACCATCGGGACCCGCGATGTCGATCAAGAAATTATGGTCGTTGAAGGTCTCGAACTTGATTTTAACATTCGTAGTTTGCATGATTTTGTTTATTTTGCCATTCTTCTTGCCACTGATGAATTCACGGTGTTCGTTTGCAAGCTCAATCTGGAATCTGATCTCATGGTGGAAGGCCTACAAAGTATATCAGAAATGAAGGAAGAGGCCACTGATGTCCGCATCAATTACCTGAATCATCTCGAGCTCCATTACCATGTTGACAGCAGACCGAACTTCTTGCTCGAGGCCGTGCATTTCGAAACACATGCTTTTGAACACCACTTCCGCCCCCGAAGCGATAGAGATCTGTTTGAGGAGATTCGTCACTTGCGAGGCATTCAAGGTCGTAGGGGCAGCAAGGCGTTGAATTGGATCGGCAGGAGCCAAAATGATCCAACGTAGTCGTTGCAAGCCTAAGCCTGGAGTGAGAATGAAGTAAGACCAATGGTTTAATGTGCTTACGAGCTGCATGATTGAACGGATCGTCCGCTGAATGTTTACGCGATGGTCGCCGTACACCGTGATCAAGCTCGTAGAACTCCCAAGAGGGGGAAATTGAATGAAAGTTGCATTGTCGCTGACAATGGACTTGAGATCATCCGCCCGGTCTGTCACCATCCAATCTAACTTCCGCGGCAAGATCGCAGTGTCTCGAGAAATGACGGATTTGCTCTGTGAAAGCCGAGTCAAAATCAGGCGATCAAAACTTTAAAACGATAGGAACCTTATTGACGGACACCTGGAACAGCATGTCCCTGGCGCGCTGTACTCCGAAAAATTCACCAGTGATCCAGATTACGTTTCCATTCCTCGCATTAGGTCCTTGAGAATCAGCGCCGGGATGCTCAGGCCCGATGAGACCTTGCAAAGGAGACGGGAAGTAGATGTTGGTAGCAGTTTCTTCTTGAATGGTCTGCAAGACCGCGCGTTTTCTCCCCGCAATGATCGCGTGCAGCTTATGATCAATCTCGCACATTTCAGAATGAAGCCCGCTCTGCAGAAGCATCAGTAAAGCGAAGCTGGAAGAGTAGGGATCGAACCAGTTCATCGAGCATCACTAAAAGCCGGACTCTGGCAAGGTCGACCGAGTCACCCTGCCCTGTGACTACAAGCTCGCACACGCGCTCTGTCTCGAGCCCGGACCAGCCTGCATTGCTGCTGATACCATCAGGCGGCGTGCGGTTGGAAAGCGAGAGGGGGCTATTGACGACGGCGATGTGCGCGAGGGTCTGGGACGCAATTTCATCCAGACGGCGGCGAACTTCAGACTTGAGCGCGGGGTTCAGAGAGGGTGAGTCAAGGATCTCGGAGCGAGCAACCTTGATTGTTGCACGATGCTAGGTTGGACAGTACGTCAGTCACTGCATAAGAAAAGGGACTTTTTAACAACACACCTGGATGGGGCACTCCTTCAAAATCATACCACGAGCGAGCAAGACCTGCTGGTAGGCACCAGTGATGTAAAAGTTCCAGCGGCCGGGGTCGACCATGAAGTAGGATATGTGGCAGCCATGCAAGGACATGGCCATCATGGTGAGTTTTTGGATGGCCTCGCCATCTGGCTGAGTGGACGTGTCGGAAATATTGTTGTTTACATGCTGGAGATGGTGTGCAGCGGAATAAGAATCGACTGAAGCGAGCCGGATTTCCGCGCCTGGGAATTCAAGAGAAGAAGGGGCGGAATGAGCGTGTCGCGACCGGCGTGGATAAGTGAAAGATGTGGTGTAAACGTCCATGACTAGGTCGGGAAGGTGGCCGAAGCGTAGAACCCTGGCTCGTCCTTTCGAACTGTACGAGATTAGGATAGGTTACTGTACAAGGGATGTGGAGGACGGCGGGTATGTGATAGGAGGGTATTGACACAAAGTGGTATCAATGTGCTCTCTTCCCAGCCGTCTTTTTTGTCACTTCCAAGATGAAGCAAGGGGAAGACGCGGAAATGAGCACGCTAGTTGAAGGGATACTTATAGGAAGGAAATGTCTCAAGCCAAAGAGGAAGGAATCATTCACAAACAGACTACGCAAAATTCCGACATCACAAACATCTAATTTGGGGTTTGGGGTGAAGATCTATAGTATCCGTGATTCTGAACGACTATCTTCAGAAAATCACAAAGGCTGAAACGAGCCTAGTGAAGATCCCTCCCCTAAACGAGTAGGGATACAACAGCCCAGCTACAGAAAAGCAAAATGTGTCTAAAATGGCTGCCATTCCCGGTCTTCGCTCACAAAATCGAACAGTTTCTGATAACAGGCACTCGTTCGGTCTGAAAAATGAGCGTAAGGATCGCTCGATTGCAGCTTAATGCCGCATCTGTAGCAGAAGTGCATTTTACAACGACCGCAGGTCATCTAGCAGGATTTTTAGTCGAATACGAATGTTCCGTCGAGGCGGAAAACATACGTGATTGCACCCCAGACTCTTCTCGATATTAAGGGAGCAACCAGGGCAGGCCATGGTGGATTCGGAGAGCCATTTCTTGTTGAGCTGCTCCTCTTGGTATTTAGCAACGAGCTTGCGGAGAATCGTTTTGCCAAAGCGCAGCTCCATGAGTTGACGCTGTTTGGAGTCCTCCTCGAACGCCAGATACTCCAATACGACGCTCTCCGCTTGAGAGATTGGGCAATCCTGGACCGCACCATGCCCTATCGTCAGAATAAACTTGAGATCACGGACAAAATAAGGATTGTGAACTCACATGTACGTTTACAGAACCCACAGAAAGAAAATGAACAGGCGGGGCATATGCGAAGCCTGTCGCCTCCAACATCCGTTTCAGACTCTAAAGGTCTCGGTACTGGACTCTGGCAGAAAACCATCGGGCAGTGAACGAGCGAGGGATCGCGCTCAAACATTATTTTCTCCTTTAACCATCTCCACCGCCGGACCTCCTGCTCGGAAACCACTCTTGCAATTTCCTCTTCGGCGGATTCTCGGCCAATCTTCACGCATTCCGGGTCAGGGCATCCGAGCTTCTCGACGCTCCCCTCCGCGATGGAGAATGACCAGTAGTCATAGAGACACGAACGACAGAATACATGGCCGCATGCCAGCTGAAGGCATTTCGCACCCTTCACCGACGTTAAACAAACCGCGCAACTGTAAGACGTTTGCGAGAAAACAGCCAACCGAACTGAGTCGTCATAAGATGCAAATATTTTTTCCACGCGTCGAGGGGTAGGATGTCGGATCTGAATGATCCCGGATGGCAAAGACAAATCGAGGGAGACGAGGAATTCCCCACCGCGTATGAATTCAACCCAGTCGTATAGCACACCATCACCGGGGCGCCACCGGTCCCTGAGTAGACCGTGGAGTCGGTGAATGAGGGGTGGAGGGAGCCATGAGGAGCGGATAGACACGTCAGGCGGCTCCTGAGACGGATATGCGGCAGATAGGACAATATGCAATAGCAAGGGCGGCAGAGACGTCAAAGACAGGGTGAGAGAGTCGGACTCGGCGTCTTCAGGGATTATAACGACAGTCTGGAGGGGTTCGCCTACTTGGACGGGGATCTCCAACTTTAAAGACTCGTTAGATTGGTCAGTAGATATGAAGTCCGGGAAGATGGACTACAACTCGTTATTAGCGGGTCTGTACTTATAGGTGACAAAAATAACAAACCTCTAATATTTCAAGCTCGGACATCAGTAATGGTGAGAATGAGGGAAGAGGAGGGAAGAGGAGGGAAGAGGAAGGATCGAGTCAGCATGTCGCGTCCGGGCGAGGCGAGGTAATGCATATGCCGAATGATGGTCCGGTCCGGCCATGGCAGTTCCGTCCGCATGAAAAAAAATAATTCCCACGCTTTCTGACCTCGGATTCGTGCGTTTCCCGCAAATTCGCTTCGTAATGCACTTACTCGAGCGCGTCTGACGAACATCAACATTTCATAAGCATTTGCAGAAAAAATTAAAGTTCGTGGAAGCGAAGAACCTCGAAGAACGCTCTGGTAGAGAAACTCATGTCTGGCCGGTAAAATTGGAAAGCGAAGTTTAAAGTTTAAATTCAGTCTTGAAATTCAGGCTCACAGATACAAAACATTTACATCTAGGAATGAGTCGGTAGGAGTAGGTACGAAGCTACAATTGAGGAAGAGTAAATAAACGTTGTCTTGAGAGTGCAATTGATTTCGGGTTCGCTTCTGTCGAGTCTTATCGATTACAACGTGCAATATGCCCACCTCTATACTCATTATCAACCCAAATTCATCGCAGTCAGTCACGGATGGACTGGAACAGGCGCTCCAGGCTCCGCCCGAGACCACTCTAACATTCTACACTGCACCGTCGAACGCGCCTCCATCGATCAACGACATAACGGGCGGAACACTCAGCGCGACGGCGTGCTTTCTGGACATTATCGAGAAAGGATTGATTGACAAATACGATGGATTCCTAGTGAGCTGCTGTGAGTACGGTGCCGCCTGGGAATACATGAAGACGAGAGTGACAAGCTCAGGCAGTCTCCGATCACCCATTGATCTCTATGTGCGGGAGGCGACAAGGAAGCCGGCGATAGGAATACTGGAAGCGTCGATCGCGCAGTCGTTGCTCTGCGGGCAGCGATTTGGGATAGTCTCCACGGGCGCGGCAGTTTATCGGTACGACCGCTACGCCGAAGTGCGAAAGGTTCTGGGTGGGAGTTCAGAGAAGTTTGCGGGGCTGGTGCCGAGCGGTCTGGGGGTGGTGGAGTTGCGGGAGGGCGACAGACAGCATGTAGAGCACAGCATGAAGAAGGCTAGCGGGGAACTCGCAAGGATGGGAACGGATGTGATAATTCTGGGGTGTGCTGCTATGACGGGAAAAGAAGTCCTAGTGCAAGAAGGGGTCAAGGAGGCGGGATTCGGGCCCGTGCGGATTGTAGATGGAAATAAGGCCGGAGTTGAAATGCTGGCGGCATTGGTTCGTCTGCTAAAGTAAACAGTAGTAGCAGTAGAAGAGGCAGTGCACCACCCCGTGCTCGCTTCCAACCAGTCTGTACCGCGCGAAAAACAATGGCGGACATGGATGTATTCGCGGCAATGGGCATCTCTGGCTTTGGCAAGGCTGCGCCCTCAAAGCAGCTCGACGCCGCAAGGTTCGACAAGATGAAGCGGGAACCAGAAAAGGTAGTTCTCGTTTACATTTCACTCATTTCTCCAACTCATTTCTTTCCAGCCTGCGCCATCGGCGCCGGTCGCCAGCTCGTCCAAGGGTCCCTCAAAACATGATGACTCTGAATCGGACGAACCAGGGCCACCGCCACCAGAACAAGACCCAGAGGAGCCGGAGTTCGATCCCTCGGACGACGAGCCAGACTCGGATCTTCCTTTGTTCCCTACAACGCACGAAATTATCCTCAAGGATCACACAAAGGTCGTCTCAGCCCTTGCATTGGATCCTTCCGGCGCGCGCATATTGTCCGGCTCGCATGACTATGATTGCAAGTTGTGGGACTTTGGGGGCATGGATTATCGGTGTAAGCCCTTCAAGAGCTGGGAGCCTGCTGGAACTTATCATGTATGTATAGTCCCGTTCTCTTGTCCTAAGCTGACCACTCGATCAGATACATGACTTGAAGTATTCGAACGACGGTCAAAAATTCCTCGTCGTGTCTGGGACGACGCAGGCCAAATTGTATACCAGAGATGGAGAAGAAGAGTGCGTTCTATTTTGTCCCTGGCAGTAGCTGGATAGCCTCACCTGACTGGCAGGGCGACGTTCGTCAAGGGCGATCCTTATATTCGCGACATGAAACATACCTCGTGAGTGGTGTGCAGACCAATCGATTTGTCCACCACTAATAGCAGGGTTGCAGGGGTCATGTTGGAGAGCTGTCGTCCTGCATGTGGCATCCCAAGGACCCCAAGCTCTTCATCACCTCCTCTGCCGATTCGACGATACGGTGCGTCGTCTCCCTTCCTCCTGCAGTCGATTCTTATTATCGTATTCTAGGATATGGGACATTGAGAACAAGCGAAAGCAAAAATCCGTGATTGTAGTGAAATCAAAAGAGCGAGGTGCGCGAACAAAAGTTACCGCATGCGCGTACTCGCCAGACGGGAGTATGATTGGAGGAGGTGCGTTATCCGCTACTTTATGGGGGTCATCTGCTGATTGCCTCCAGCGTGCCTGGACGGAGCCCTGCACATATGGCAAACAAGCTCGAATTTTGTTCGGCCCAATTTGTCAATCGAGGGTGCACACGTCAAAGGCACGGAGACTGGGTCCCTGGTGTTTTCCGTCGACGGCCGCACTGTGCTCACCAGAGGGGGCGACGACACTGTGAAACGTAGGCTTTTCATTCGTCACTGGTTAAGCTATACATTAAATCCTCGCAGTGTGGGATCTACGGGCTTTCAAGAAGCCGCTTGCAACACGGTCTGACCTCGCAACGCTGTATCCCAACACGAATGCAACCTTCAGCCCGGACGATAAATATATCATCACGGGTGCTGGCGCGACGGCCAAAGGGGGCAAAGGCAAGCTGATATTTATGGACAAGAATGGCCTCGATGTCGTCAAGACCCTTGAGGTGGACGCTACGCCTGTCAAGGTATACTGGCATTCGAAGATCAATCAGGTAAAGCGATTTCGTGATTTACCCGGGGGAGGTTACTCAAGTCGAGGTAGATTGTGACGGGGCTCTCAAGTGGGCAGATCTGCGTGCTGTACTCGCCGTTTACCTCGCTCAATGGGGCCAAGCTGCTGGCGAACAAGGGGCCGCCGAGAAAGAGGACCATCGAGGACATGTCGGATGCACTGGCTGCGCCATCGATCCACGTCCCGGGCGAGTCGCCCATGTTCCGGGAGGGCGACGGGATGATCAGGACGAACAAACGAAAACGGGACAACGACCGGCTGGACCCCAGGAAGGCGCGGCGGCCAGAGCTACCTGTTACTGGTCCAGGACGGGGCGGGCGAGTGGGGGCGAGCGCCACCCAGCATGTGGTGCAGAATTTGGTCAGGGATACGACGAGAGACGAAGATGTGCGTATATCTTGTTCTGATGGTGGTTGCCATGCGGGATATTGGACTGATGCGCTGGGCGCTCTTTTTTTTTCAGCCGCGAGAAGCGCTTCTAAAGTACGCGCACACCCAAGACGACCAGCAGTGGACTTCGGGTGAGTGCGCGCCTCTTTTTCTTCTTTTCTTTTCTGTTTTTGCCCTTTCCGGCTTCTGGCTTCCACGTGCCGAAGAAGGGCTGATGTTTATTTGATGCGATCTGACGTGGCCGCTTTTTTTTTTTCTCGATAGCATGGAAGCAGAACCAGCCGAAGCCGGTGTTCGCAGAGGTTCCGCAGGAAGAGGAGAAGGAGGAGGACGAATGAGTGCCGGGTCGGCATGTATTTGGTGGGAGCGTTGGATTCAAACAAACGGGACATGCTGGGTGGGGGCCGATGGATGGGATGCACATTGGCGGGCGGGATGTGGACGACGAGGAGGAGGGAATGGGATTAGTGGGACAGGGACAGAATACTCCTGAAAACGGGGATTGTTTCTGGATGTTTAGTCGTTCACGTGATCGATCAAGGTACTACATAAAGCGTGAGGAAACGCCGGCTCTCCTGGATTCACGAACAACCCAAGTCCAAGTCGAAAAGGAGGTCACGTGCCCCATCTCTCCTTCTCCCATGGACGCGCCCCTCCACCCCGACTCTCTTCCTGCACCCAACTCCTTCCCCGCCGTTCCCAATGGCGTCGCCGTCGTCGTCAACGGCATCCACGACCCCGAGCACGCCGTCAACGGCGTCTTCGACGACCCCACCACTCCCATCTCAAATGCAGTCGCGTCCGAGCTAAAGATTGACATAGACCTCCCCGAGCAGGAGAGCGACGCGCGGCACGAGCCGCTTCCGCATATTCAGCACCCGCCGGAGCACGGTACGTTGTTAGTCGGGTCCGGTTTTGACTTTGCGTCTTCATGTGTCCGTGCAGCCCACGCGTCAAATGGCGTCAACGGAACCAACGGAGACGCCTCAATGCACGACGTCGACGTCCATTCGCCCGCAACCACCCCCGGCGGCGTCCCCCCGGGCTCGTCCAACGGCGCGTCCACCTCCCACACCTCTCCCGCAGACCCGCCTCCCGTCGACCAGGAGGACGACCAGCCGCCCCCCGCAAAGCGGCCGAGGATCCTCTCCGACGCAGACAAAGCTTCGTTTACACATGTAAGCCTGGTCTTTCTTTGTACGCCGCAGCGGGCGTGCTGATTGTCTCGTCCGCGCGTCTTGCGCCGTTCTTCCACAAAAAGTCTGCCACCCCGCCTCCAGCGTCCGCCACGTCCAACGGCGTACCAGTACCATCCGTCCGGGCCACCCTCGACATGGGCCAATGGCGCTTCTGCATTTCGACCATCCGTAGCCTGAAAAAACAGAAGGATTCTCCTCCGTTCTTACATCCCGTCGATCCCCTCGCCCTCGGAATACCTCATTACCCGTCCATCGTTCGCATCCCTATGGACTTGTCGACAATCGAGCGCAAGCTCACTTCTTCAAACCCGTCCAAACCCGACCCCAACCCTGAAAATCCGCGTTACTTTACCGCCGACGAGTTCATCGCCGATGTGCGCTTGATCGTCAAGAACTGCTGCCTCTTCAACGGCGCAGACCACCCCATTAGCGCCATGGCCAAGCGTATGGAGGAGGTATTTGACAAACAAATCAAGAATCTGCCATTACCAGCCGAGGTGCGGCTTTGGCGTTGCGTCACAGTATTTTTCGTCTTTGACCATTCTTTTCATTTCTTCAGCCGAAGCCTGCTATCGTCAAGAAAGTGGCTACGCCCCCTCCACTTCCTCCACCTGCCCCTGTAAAGAAAGCTCAACCACCCCGACGTGCGTCTACGTCGATGCCTGTTATTCGACGCTCAGACACAACAGAGGTAGTCGGTCGACCAAAGCGCGAGATACATCCTCCACCGCCGAAAGACCTTCCATACGCCGATGCTCCCAAGAAACGCAAGAGCAGACGCGTAAAGGACGATGGCACTGCAGAGCAGCTAAAATTTTGTTCAAACTTACTAACCATATTGCACCGCAAGCAGCATTATACCGTTGCGAGCCCTTTTTATGAGCCTGTTGGTAAGTTGCCTTTGCTCTATCCACTCGATCCGTTCTGAGCGAACCTTCATTACGACTAGACCACGTCTTACTTGACATTCCCACCTATCCAAAAATCATAAAAAAGCCTATGGATCTGTCCACCATGCGCAAGAAGCTGGACAACAACGAGTACCCAAATGCGATAAAGTTCTACGATGACTTCAAACTCATGATCCGGAATTGTTTCGCCTTCAATCCTTCTGGAACCGTCGTCAATCAGGCGGGCATCGAACTCCAGCGGCTGTTTGACGAGAAATGGCAGGGCCTCCCACCTCTTCACGAAGTCAGCGAAGACGACGACGACGAGGATGACGAGGAGAGCGAGGATGAGGACACTCAACGTAAGCCATCATGACGCATTTCGTGTATGCTGCGCATTGACAACTACGATTATTATAGGCATAGCGCTGATGGAGAGTCAAATCGAGCTCATGCGGGGGAATATCCAGGCGCTAAAGGGGAAGCCGAAGGAGAAGAAGAAAAAGGAGCGACGCGACAAAGCTCCGATTGCTTCTTCGTCAAAGAGCAGCAGCAAGCAGGTGAAGGGACTCTCGAACAAGAAGAAGGGCAAAAAACCAATATCCGACAACGACGTCCTTACCTTTGAGCAAAAGAAAGATCTCAGCGAGGCGATCGCACAACTGGATGGGCAAAAGCTTGAAAGAGTGATTAAAATCATCCACGAGGGAGTCCCCGAGATCAAAGACGTAAGTCTTTTTTTCTGTTCTGATCGCCGGCGTTATCTGATACGATGGCGTCCAACGCACAGAGCACAGAGGAAATCGAGCTCGAGATTGACCTGCTTCCGACGTCGGTTCTGACGAAGCTGTACAACTTTGTTTTGCGTCCGCTGCGCGCGCCTGCGACGAAACGGAATCGGACTAGTAAGGGTACGGGCACGGGTGGGCTGAAGCGGAAGAGCATGGATGAGGATGTCGAGGCAGAGAAGATTCGTATGCTGGAGACGCGCATGGCACTCTTTGAGCAGGGTGGCAATGCTGCAGCAGCCGGGCACATTGGGAGCGAACACTCGTCGGACTCGAGTTCTGGTTCAGATTCATCCGGTAGCGATTCGGAATGAATCAGTGTGTGCAAATTCTTCGCCTCCCCGCCGCCTTGCCGATTCTTGGTCTGGCCCCGTATACATACGTATGGCGCAGAGTGCTCCCTTCCTCTTTCTTGCGAGTGAAGCACTACAATACATTCAATTACTTAACACCACTCAATTGTAGCTAGTCAATACTGAAAATTTCGTTTCTTCGTTTCTACCTTCGTTTGGCAGCGGCCTTCTGAAACTGTTGCCAGCCTGAGCGAGCCGCCTGAGCTTTGGAAGGAGAGGGTTCAACCGGGATAGGAGGAGGCGGCTGGGGAGCAGCAAGGTTGGATGGTAGAGGGGGAGGGGGAGGAGCAACGGTCCATCGAGACGTCGATACTGATGAGAGAGTCGACCAGCCCGGCGGAGTTGGTACAACATCGGCAGGAGGTGGGGGTGGGGGAGGGGCATTACTAGGAGGAGGAGGGATGCCAGCAGACGGTAGAGGAGGCGGAGGCGAGGATTGCGAGCTCCCGGACTCGAGAGAGGTCCAACCAGCAGTCCGGAAAGCGGGATGACCCGATGAGCTCGGTGGCGGCGGTGTCCAGCCTCCCGAAGCGGTGGCAGGTTCTGGAGGCGGAGGCGGGGGACCCACAGGCACAGACGAAGAAGATCCGACTGTCGCCCAACCTGATTTTTTGACGAATCCAGGTTGAGTTTCCGTCGAGCGAGAACCGGAAGCAGAGCCCCATCCGGGATTCAGCGGGACACCATCGATATCCATGCTGCTGGCCCCAACCGGATCCGCCGGGGCTAAAGCAGAAACCACAGCAGTGGGTTTGGCCATTTTGATACCGTTGGCGGCGGCGATCTTTCGTAGCTCTTTCTCTTCACGCTTCCGTTCCTTTTCCTTGCGCTTGTCGACGTCGTCTTGAGGGATCCGAATATTCGCCTGCATGTCTCTGAAACGGGCTTTGTGATGGTGAGCATAAGAATTGGTGTGTTCTTTTGGGATTGTTAGCTGCGTCATGGAGTAGTTGTCGACCGTCGCTCGCCTGTGTACGCCACCACCGTTTTAAATTGCTTGTCGCAAAGCTCGCAGTAAAATGCCTTGAGGGTCGTGGATATTTCACTCGAGAGAGCCGAGCGACGGGCAACCAGATCCTGGATATACGATGTTAAAACTAGAACGAGACTTTCTGGTCATGTACGTACTTCTCGGGCCCTGCGTTGGTCCTCTGTTTCTTTGGTCATTCGTTCGGAATCCAGTCCGCGTCGCTGGGAAACTGTACAAATGTGAGAATAAAGGGCAACTCAGGCCACGAGATATCGACCTGTGGTTTCGATCATGCGAACATCTTGGGACATTTTCCCGAGGCCAGTCGAATCTCGTTTGATCTGGAAAGGTATGGGGTCTACACGGCCTGTAAAAAGGTCAGGTAAAGGCCATTCCGGGCGAATAAGAAGTCAGGTTACCCTCTCCAGAAACTCCGAGGGGCTGTCCTTCCACCCAGCCAAGCTTTGCAAGCATGGCGAAACCTTTATTGCTAGACTTGATTTTGGTCTCGACCGTGATGACTTCCTGCTCTGGACGTGGGACATATTCGTCGTACTTGTCGACATCCATGCGATCTGGGGAAGGGGACGGTGTCCGAGAAACAATTGAGATGTCATCGTCAGAGTCGTCATCTTCTGGTCTTGGGCGCTAGGAAAATGAAGCGGAAAGACGTGGAAGCACGGGAATCTGCGTTTTGGCGAGAGAGTACCTTCAGGGTTCCAGCCTCTGGAACCAGAGGGATCGCATTCCAGCGCGCTACAGCTTCCTTGGACATTGCTGTTGTCTGAAAGGAAGCAACGATCGCACTGCGACCGGAGTCGGTGGGAAGCACAGTCTGATGATGGCCTTACGTAACGGACCGGTGGGCGATCACGTGCATTCCTGTTTCTCCTCCTTCATCCAAGTCGCGACAGCGATGAGCTCGGACGGTTATTTCGAGGATGATGACTTTGACGACGCGGCTCTCCAGCAGCTTGACGCGATAGAGGCCGCTCACAATCGCCCACCTCCTCGCGAGCCCTCCATTGAGGTGGATGATTTCACCTTCGGCGACATCGACGAACGTGAGTTGGAAAGACTCGATACATTCATCGAAGATAGCTACCAGGGAAAGGCGCAGCCCGTGGCTGGACCAAGCAGAACCGCGTCCCATGGTACTCTGCTGCAGACCACCCTTTTCGGGGGGGTCTTGCCACCATCAGCACCCAATGTTCCTAGGACCCAGGTCCAGAGGACGTCGGCACCCCGCAACCCCTTCGGTCAACAGGCCCAAAAGACCAAGAAATGGGACCAGACTGCGTTCGCCAAGTCTGGCACGAAACAATATAAATCCAAGGGTAAGGGCAAAGCAAGTTACAACGACGATGGGGAGGAGGAGGAGGAGGCTGTCGAGTTTGAACAGTTCCCCGCTCCTTTTGTGTCCCGTATGTTGTTTACGCCTTTTAATTTTCATTCATGGCTAATAGTTTGACTAGTTGGGTGCGTGCCATCTTCGCGAATGAATGTACTCACCTGTAACGCTCAATTGGACTTGATCTAGACCGGTGCGTCTGGCAGTGTGCTTATCTTCGATTTTGTTGCTAAATCATATTAAGCCCCCACCCATGAAACTGCGGCCTGACCTCCTCGAAGCCAAGCACTGGATATACCCTCTGAATCAGGAGAAGCGCGATTATCAGTATAATATTGTCAAGCACTGTCTCTTCGATAACACCATAGTGGCATTACCCACAGGACTGGGCAAAACTTTTATTGCCGGCGTGGTAATGTTAAACTGTTCGGGTCTCCCCTCATGTTATAGCATCGACTGACAGACGTATAATAGTTTACCGGTGGTTTCCGGAAGGAAAGGTCGTATTTGTCGCTCCTACAAAACCTCTCGTGGCACAACAAGTCGAGGCTTGTCATAAAACCTGTGGCATCCCTGGCAGCGATGCTATCGAGCTGACAGGGCAGAACCCTAAAGCAATGCGTGCACGGGCTGTACGTTGCATTTTTGATCGTACCAATGTATCTAAATTCTTCGACAGTGGAAAGAGAAAAGAGTGTTTTACATGACACCCCAGACCCTCAATAATGATCTGGTTTCTGAAAATTGCGACGTACAAGACATCGTCCTTTTAGTAATTGGTATAACCGCCGTCCAAATTGCCACACCATTGCTCATATTCTCGACGACTCAGATGAGGCCCACAGAGCGACTGGAGGTTATGCGTATAACCAAGTCGTCCGTTTCATGATGGCCAAGAACCCGCATTTCCGGGTTCTCGCGTTAACCGCAACGCCTGGAAGCGATCCTGACGCTGTGCAAGCTCTCATTGACGGGCTCCATATCAGTAGAATCGAAATTCGTGACGAGAATAGTCTTGATTTAAAAGGCTATCTACATAACAAGGTTAGTTGCGTGGAAGTATAGGCAGATGCTGTCAGCTCATAGTTCAGCAAAGAAAGTCGAACAGCACGTCATTGCGATGAGCGAGGAGGTGAACCGAATCAAAGATCCTTTGGTGATACTTATGCAAGTGAGATTAGTTGTCCTTCTCTGCTGTGGTGTTGCTCACCTTGTTATTATTATTAGGCTGTACTTAAGCCACTTCAGCAAAAGAACGTGATGTACCCTGGGCTCAATCCAGTTAATTTGCACCCGTATGCTGCGCAATACAAGATGGGGCAGCTGAAGCCTGATGAAAAAAAATGGGCATTCGGTCCTCTATCCAAGCTCCAGGCTCTGGCGAGAGCTATGGGCTACCTCGTAAGTAACCCCGATCACACTCTTCATTTTCTGACATGCAGTATCGAAGGTTGAGGGCACTATTGGCATGTGCAACACGTACATGCGAGAGTTGGAGCGCGACAAAGAAAGCGACGCCGATGGAGGGAAGAAAAAGACGACGTCCAAAGCTAAGAAGCTTCGGGATGATCCCTTGTTTCAGGCCGTAATCAAGGAACTCGATCTGCAGAGCGCTCAAGGGTTCTCAATGCATCCGAAGATGGAGCTTTTGAAGGCGCTTGTAGTTCAGCACTTTGCCGAGAAACTCGGAGACGATGGACAAGAGACGGAGCGAACTAATGTCATGGTTTTTGTGACCTTCAGAGAGGCCGTTGACGAAATCGTGGAGGTGCTCAATCGCGAGAAACCCTTAATTCGTGCCAACAAGTTCATTGGACAAGGGACAGACAAACAAGGGAGAAAAGGACTCGCCCAAAAAGAGCAGTTGGAGGTTGGTACGCTTTGCTGAATCGATTCCTCGCTAATCATTTTTGTTTAGGTTATCAAGAAATTCAAAGCCGGTGAATTTAATGTACTGGTAGCGACTTCGATCGGTGAAGAGGGACTGGATATTGGTGAGGTCGACCTCATTGTCTGCTACGATGCTCAAAAGACACCGATTCGTATGGTAAACTATCTCACCTCATTCACGAACTTAACGAGCACTCATCGGTCTTCCACAGCTGCAACGTCTCGGTCGTACTGGGCGGAAACGAGACGGAACAGTCCATGTCCTTCTCGCGGAAGGTCGGGAGGAACACAACATGAACAAAGCCAAAGTCACGTACAAGGAGGTTCAGAAGACCATCGTTCGTGGCGACCAGCTAGAACTTTATGGCGATGTGGAGCGTTTGCTTCCAGATCACATCAAGCCCGAGTGTCTGGAAAAAGAGATGGAGATCCAAGAGTATGTTCGAGAGGAAGGCAGGAAGAAACGTTCTAATTCGGAGGGCAATCCTCCGAAGGCTACGAAGCGTAAACGCAATGACGACGTATCTCGCAACATACCTGATGGAGCCAGCACTGGATTCGTCAGCGTAGCAGAGCTGTTGGTCAAGGGCAGTAGTAACAAGCGGAAGAAGATTTCGAGGGATTCGAGGGATTTCGAGGAAGCAGGGCAAGACGATGACATTGACATGGAAATTGAATCTGGAATCATCGGTCTCCCGCGTCGATCTGCGTCCTCTACAACTTCAACTTCCGCCCCTGCAAAGACAAAGTCAAACCTGCGGAGGACAGCTACTGAGGGCGATAAAAGGAGAAAGAAAGCCAAAGTTGTCGCACCGACGCCTAGCCAATTCTTGTTAAAGGCAATCGACGACGAGGACGACATGGAAATTGAACGTGGTACTATTCTTTCTCCGCGCGATTCGTCTCTCGGGCGTCCCTCTTCCTCATCTCGACAATCGCGGTCGACAAGTCCAGCTGCACATCTCATTGTCATCGATTCTGACTCTGACAGCTCGCCGCGTGAATTTCATTTTTTTTGCCCGCCAAATACGGTTTATTGATTTGCTCGCACATAGACCGTTCTCCTCCCGCTCGCGGCAACTCTCCAGCTAAAACCAGCATGGCATGGCTACTCGACGAGGACGACGAACCAGATTTCGAAATCGTCGATTCTTCTCCTAGTAGGCGCAGCAGAAACAGTCAGTCCCCTGCACTTTCAGATGATTCCGTATGCGTGGTGGTAGACGTAACGACGTCCAAATCTGCCGGAAAGCGCCGAGCCACGTCGCCTATTGTTTTTGAGCCAGATGACTCGGTTGAAATGGTTGAACCTTTGGCGCCGAGAAAGAGAGTACAGGATCCCGACGAGTCTGTGGAACTCGTAACGGATGCTTCGCCGAGTGTCCCTGCTGTTCGTCCCTCTGGAAGGCAAAGGCCGGATATGCCGCCACCAGCCCTGCCTTCCTGGTTCTTGGTATCTCACTCGCCTCCGGAACCCTCATTCCCTGTCCGGGCACCGGGTGGGGTGGCTCGTGCTTCCAGCCTTTTTGACGACGACTCCCCTGCATTGGAAATGCCCTCGCCATCGCAGCGGCGGCGGTTACATCGTCGCGAGTCGTCACCGATACAGACAGGGCCCCGCCGCCTGAAACCGCACAAACTGTCTTCCCGTCCTCACAAAGCTTACGACACCGAAGCCATACACTCTGGCGACGAGGTTAGCGAGGGCTCCTCTGGCAGCGAGGTGGAAAGCGAGTCGGACCGACAATTCCTCGAGGAGCTGCCTGAAACGCAAGTGTCGCCCAGCTACGACCAGAGTTTTGCATATAGGCAAAGTCTGCTAACACAGGCACCAGGCGGAGGGCGAATGCCGAATTTCGCCAATCGTCCTGTACGGAAAGGGATGTTTGGTGGTGGACTGAGCGAGAGTTTGCGACGCAGACCACAGGTGTCGAGCTCACCTCCACGCGACCCGGACGAAGAACCGGACGCGTATGACATTGGAAGCTTTGTAGTGGACGACGACGCGGAGATTTCGTTTCTCTCTAGCGAGCCCTAGACTAGTAGTATTTAATCCTGTATTTATATTTGCAATTATTTTATATGACGTCACGCGCTCGAACTTTATGTTGCGACTTGCTCTCCGTTCCCGACGACCATCTCGAACTTTGAATGGTAAAACATATGCCACCATATCCTCCCGTTATCCGGTCCGCCCAAGCACAGAACACCTACTAGTTGTACCCTCTGAGCTTGATAAAGTACTTTTGGCCTCGCTAGCTTCGAAACATGGACTTCTCGATCTCATACAGCAATACTTCGAGCGATCTGACCACGTCCTTCGCCCTATACTACCCTATGAGTCCCGTCCGACGGACAGTCGTCGTGTTACCTTCAATAACGGCGATTCGGTCTTCATGATCGCTCATTGTGCCCGGGACCACATGGGAAGGCACAAAGTGACCGTGTCCTCTGGTTTGGCACTCGCAGTGCCGAGTCAACCAAACGAGGAGCCGTTTGTTCTAACTTGTGCTCATACATTGGAAGAGGCAAGAGCCTTGACAGGTATTTAAAACTACGCTAACAGCAGTATCACAGATTCGACGGTCTCCTTTGCTTCTAGACAGCAGTCAGGCTGAGGTTTCCTCTGGGTCATTCCTGGTCTCTGGAGCGGGTGGATCCTTGTCTATTCATCCTATCTCTAGAATTGTGTCCGCTATCCCTCGATCGGATATTCTCCTTGTGCAGAGCCCATCCCCCGCTCTTCCGACGCTGCCTGTGTCACCTTATCCCGCACAACGCGAGACAGCGATTCGAGCACACTTTGTTACCCATGAGCGTCCCCAGGAACCCGGGTGGACACCCTGGGTGGGAGGTACGTGGAGCAAGTGGGTCCGCGGGTCGGTGCTCGGCTACCGAGATTTCGCTGGTCGAGAGACTGAGGTCTGTCCTGTTCCTTTGATTTTTTGCAGCTGTTCTGATATTTGTTTTGCAGCCGGGTAGTTATGATTCTCTCTCGCATATGCTATTTTCACCCCTCCCGACACCAGGATCGAGCGGCGGACCCATTGTAGATGAAGAGAGTGGCGCCGTTGTTGGGATTATGCTAGGGACAAGGATGGACAACCGAGTGGAAGGGGTTCGGGGATGGGGAGTTCCTTCAGAGACGATATTTGAGATGTTCAGCCTTCCAGGCTTGCCGCAGCCGAAATAGGTCTTTCAACTCATCCTCAAAACAAATCCAAGACAAATTTTCGCTCAAATTGTGGTGAGGTTTTCGTGAATTCTTCTGCACTACCTCGACCGTTTTCTGGTTAAATTTTTGAGCGATCGTATTTCTTTTTGTGTGCGACTATTGAGATGACGTAAGGTCTGCTATCTGGTTCTATTCACGATGGATGGAAAACACCATTCTCCGAACGCTCCGATCCTTGTCTCGTTCCCAAACGCAGATGCAATTGTTGAATCTCTCGCGGCTTTCATTATCAAAGCTCAGAAAGAATCCATCGACAAGAAAGGCAGATTCACTGTCGCCTTGTCTGGTGGCTCTCTCCCGAAGATGCTGAGAGGCCTCATCGAAAACCCTGCCGTCAAATGGGACAAGTGGTTGGTTTTCATCAGTCCTTTCATACTTATCATGTTCTCAATGAATGCTCAGGCAAGTGTTCTATGCCGACGAACGCGTTGTGCCGCTGGATCACCCCGATTCTAATCACCTTGCGTGTACCAATCTCCTCTTCTCCAAGGTTCCCATCCCCCAAGATAATATCCATGTTCTCGACACTTCTCTGCTCTCCGACCTTGAGGAGCTTTCTGACGCGTACGAGAAAGAGCTCATCCGTGAATTCGCCCAGAAGGATGCCGCTCGTTTCCCTGTATTCGACCTCATCCTCCTCGGGATGGGCCCGGACGGCCACACGGCGTCTCTCTTCCCTGGGCATGAGTTGCTTGCCGAAGAAGACCGTTGGATCGCGTACTTGGAGGACTCCCCGAAACCTCCTTTGCAGAGAATAACTTTCACCTACCCAGTCATAAACCATGCCGCGCGTGTTGTATTCGTCGCGGCAGGGAAAGAGAAGGTTGAGATGCTTAGCCAGGTCCTCGACAATCCCGAAGCTGGTTTGCCTTCATCGAGGGTCAAGCCCGTGTTCCCGGGCCAACTGTATTGGTTCGTCGACGATGCTGCGTCGGCTGCCGTCCAGTATCCCCGCAGTCCCTTCAAATTATAGACTAACTACGTGAGGAAGAAAGAAACTGAATTATCGAGTAGTTTATCGTGTACATTGCCTATTTTGCGAATACCGCCGAGACAACGAAGCCGATATGTTTTGTACAAACAATGTATCAAATTTTGTATTTCTTGAATCGGTCGCCTGGAGAAGGAGGATGATTTGGCTGCCCATTCCAGGTGAGATACCCCGACACCATTCGCATAGAACCGTCCGAGCGCCGATGAATGTTCCATCGCCACAGTGGATGGCTGTACGTTCCGATATCAGCAGTATCAAAAAGTTCTTCATCATCTTCATCAGTACCAAATTCTTGAGGACGCATTCTCCACTCGAACACCTCAAGCGTAATGCAGTTGGAGGCAAGATGTCGCACACAGAAGGCCATCGCGTTTTCGTGTGTTTCTTTCCAAAGCTGCATGAGACAGGTATCTTCGTGGCATTCCAAACCACAATCAATAAAGAATTGTCGATATTCTTCGTAGTCGTCGAAGTCGCAATCGAAATGCTCGTCGTAATATAGTTTGAATTCGAGGGCATAGCGGAGTGGCCGTCGAAGATCATCAATCCAGTATGGCGAGGGGAAAGTCGACTTCACGTTGGTATCCCAGTCCCTCGGGAATGTGCACTCGAGGTATAGGTAGCGGAGGTTTTCCATTTAGAGAAGCCCTGTCCAAGGTTGCGCTTGATCATGCTCATCAGTCGATGAAGACGAAGAGAGAGAGAAACTCACTACTATGGATACGACACTGGCTAACTCGGGTCTTCGCCGTTTGCGTCAGAGATTACCAGGGATAGCTTAGTGCAATCGACGAATAATGGGAATTCCCCCAGTCCACCGATGTCTTGGAGCAATAAAGCATTGCCATCTGGGGACGTTTCCATACAGAGTTCCGTCAGTTTATGAGGGAAAACGGGCCGATGAGTGTTTCCGGCTGAGCCGCGCGAGTGAAGGAGAATCCTGCCAGTTCTAAACCATTCCATATTGCAAAATCGGGGTGGTCCGCACTGCGGAGGCCAGGAGTTTCGGCAGGTAAAAGGCGGTGTGTCTCTACAGGGAGATTTGTGTTCCAGTTGCTATTTCTGTCACCTCTTGCGAGTTTGACAAAACTAGGGAAGTCGACATACACCTCGGGAATATCGACATCCACGACAGTCGGATGGTCACATATGAATCCGAAAAGGCGGCTGTGGCGGAATTTAGAGCTGGGCTGAAGATGAAACGCGCGGAGATTTGGGAATGTTGCCTGTCCACAGATCTTTGTCTCAAACCATAGCATATTATCCATGATCGAGAGTGTGGTGAGAGATGGAAAGACACGCGGTTGAGGATCATAGCTACGCTGTTCGTGTGCGTGAATGAACACAAACAGGCTTTCCAAAGCTGGGAACGCGTCGAACGGAAAGAGGAAGCCACTATTCCAACCCAATCTAAGCGACCGTAGCCTTGGGTTGGAAATACCAAAAATCTGTGCTAATTGTCTGGGTTCAAAGCAGAAGCCGACACATTCGAAATTGACCAGATTATGTATCCGGGCATACTCCAGATTTGTGGGCAAGACCGAGTCGGGCAACAACTACCGCCCCTATCTTCATAGGACAGGAACCTGAACAAAGCAGAATTTCCGACACGTATCGAACTGCAAGTAAGTAGTCCGTTATACACAATATTTAAGGGAAGAAATTATAAGCGGCGCATACGTGATTTGAGACAGATGGGGTCCGAAACAATCGAACATCGCTGGGAGACGATCACAGCGGGGAACGCGGACTTCATTGAATATGTGCGGCGAAGCAAGTTTTCGAAAGTGGCGGTTTATTTTGGCAATACTGGTTAACATCCGAAAGCATCTTCAAGAGGGAAGGAACATGTCAAAACGTTTTGGTTTAGATCATTTCAAGTTGAACCATTGAAGAGTTTTCACCTCGGTACAGCTTCGATTCCCCTGGTAAAATATCTTAGTATTTCACATAGAAGATGGTCCGGTAACGCGTCCAGTGAAGCGCGTGAAACCATCGGCAAGGGTGGAAAGGCAGGCGAAAGGTCAAAGCGAAAATATCGATTCAACAAGTACAAGCAACATCATGATATCTCCGGTAGTTTCCGGTTCCTTCATCTTTCCAGGCATGACAAAAGCCGCCATTAAAAAATTTGTACAATAATGGCTATTCTTTTTGTGCAACGGGGATGTTCAAACACCCAATGATGAAAAACGTACAAAATATATCATAATACAGTATTACTTTTCGTATCTCTTGGACCAAATTTCGAGCTTCTTGAATTGTTCATCCAGACAAGAAGAGGGATGATTTGCGAGTCCATTCCAAGTGAGACAACCGGACACTGATTCGACCCCACCATCCGAATTTCGATGAATATCCCAACACCAAAGCGGGGGGTGCGCGCAGAGACCTAGACTAAGCTCAAACGAATCAAAGTCGCGAGCTCGCATACTCCACTCGAACACTTCCAACGTCATGCACGCCGATGCGAGATCCCGTACCTGGACGGCCATCGCCTTTTCATTCGTTGCTTTCCATAATTGCATCGCGCAATTATCGTCGCGACACTCCAAGCCCAAATCAATAAAAGTCTGCCGGAACTCTTCGATGGACGCCTTATCGTCAAACTCTCGTTCGCAGTAAGTTTGGAAATCAAGAGCGTAGTCGCCCTGTATGGGTAGTCGCATATCAACTGAAGGGAGAGCGGGGCTCGAATCTTCACTGCTAGAGTCGTCGGTGAAATCCCAGATGCTGGGGAATGTGCAGCCAAGATATAAATGGCGAAGATTTTTCCATTTGGAAAGGCTCTCCCCGAGGACGAACTGGATGATGCTCATAAGCCGAATAGCAGAAAAAATCAGAAAACAAGCACACCACGATGGACACAACGCTGTCCAGCTCGGGGTCTTCAAGCTCCCCATCAGTGGCGTCAGGGATTACAAGGGATAGTTTAGTGCAATCGGCGAATAATGGGAATTCACCCAGTCCGCCAATATTTTGAAGCCACAAGGGGTCACTGTTGTAGTTGTAAGGCGACATTTCTAAGCCTAGCTTTATCAATTTATGAGGGGAAGTGGGGGCAACGAGATTTTCGGGCTGAGCCGAGCGAGCGAACGAGAAACCAGCTAGTTCTAAGCCGTTCCATGTGGCGAAATCAGGGTGATCCATGCGGCTGAGACTAGGAAAGTCGGCGCGCGGAAGGCGATCCGACTTCATAGGCGAGTGGGTGTCCCAGTCCCTGTTTCTGTCACCTCGCGCAAGTCTCACAAAACTGGGGAAATCGATCAAAAGCGCGGCGATATTAACCTCGAGTAACGCTGGACTGTCACATATGAACCCGAAGAGGCGGCTGTAGCGGGATGTAGAGTTGGGCAGCAGATGGAACGCGCGCAGATTTGGGAATATTACTTGTCCACAGATCTTTGTCTCAAACCATGCCATGTTGTCCATGATGGAGAGTGTAGTGAGAGACGGGAAAATACGGCGTCCAGAGCTACCCAATGCCAATTGAGTATCGTAACCAAAGTCGGTGTAAATGAAAACGAAAAGACGTTCTAACGCGGGGAAGAGTTCGAACGGAAAGACGTGGGCAGGGTTCCAACCCAATCTAAGGGAACGAAGCCTTGGGTTGGAAGCGCCAAACACCTCAGCTAATTGTGTGGGTTTGAAGCAGAAACCGACACAGTCAAAATTAACCAGATTGTGCAGCCCTGTAAACTGTCGACCTGCCGGAAGGCTGTCATGGTTCGTATCGTCATTTGTGCGTTCGTAGGACCGAGGGAATTGGCACGAAGGAGGATGTCCGACGCTTATGGTCCTAGAAGATAATGAGGTTATGTTCAAGGTTATGTTATTCCGGAGCTGAAATGCTGAATCTAGCGCATACTTGATTTGAGATAAATGGTGGCGAAAAAACTTGAACATGGCCGGCAGGCGTTTGTAATCAGAGACCGGGATTTTATTGAATGTGTATGGGAGTGCGAGTTCTCGAAAATATCGGTTAATTGAAGCAATAAGGATGAAGGTCTTATAGCGGCTGCAAGAGTTGATTTGTTTTTGAAAATTGAACGCGACGTGTAGATTCACTCACCTGGGTATAGGGTCGTCGCGGGTAAGACATTGTAGTATTTCCAAGAGTAGCTCGTTCGGCAACGCCTCCAACGACACGCGCGAAACCATACGGAAAGCAACAGAGCCCGATTCAACAAGCACAAACACGATGATCTCGAAGACCAATAAATCCGCAGATGGCAGATGCTGAGATGCTTCGTTGACGGCCATCTCATCTAATCCAGTCCTCTTCCTTCCCTCCATGATCAAGTACATCCTGTTATTTTCGAGGCAGGTTTGTGCGTAAATCTGAGCCGGAACCACCGTCGTTTATTCGTATTTAGGGAAAGCTCCGATTGGCGAAGTGGTTCTCTACCACGAACCCGAAAGCAAAGGCGCGTATCATCCAGGACCTCACGCAGCAGGTCCTCGCGCGGCGTCCGCGGACGTGCAACGTGCTAGAGTCAGTGGTTTGTGTGCACATCGTCGAGGGAGGCTCTGAAATTACCGTGACGTTGCCCCCCTCGTTAGATACAAAGGTCGGTCCTCTTCGTCGACGCCGGCGTCGACGCTGATTCGCGTAAGACACGAGGGTAATATACCGCCGTTACGCGTCGCTGTTCTTTGTCTGTGGAATTGAGGCGGCCGACAATGAGCTGATCACGTTGGAAATCATCCACCGATACGTGGAGGTCTTGGACCGATATTTCGGGAATGTGAGCGTCGTCCACGTTTGCTTGTTCTGTGTCAAGATTTACACCAAGACAGGTGACAGAGCTGGATCTGTATAATATTTTTCTTCGTTCTTTGCTTGCTGGTGACATTCTGTGAAGAATCTTCAACTTTCAGAAGGCTATGCGTAGGTTTATTATTCAAATTTTCTCCATCTAGCTGAGACACCGTGTAAATTAGGTTCTGGACGAATCGTTATCGCTGGAGAATTTCAAGAGCCTTCAAAATCGGCTGCACTGAGATTAGTCACCGTTCGGCTGAACATAACTTACTACTTGTGGTCTCTAATCCAATCCACATACAGAGTCAGAATTATTGGAGGAAAATGAGCGCCTAACCACCGAGCTAGTCAAGGCGTTCTTTTGATCAATTAGAATTTTAAAGTGTATTTCTTGTCTATTCCGTTACAGGGCACTCCATT